>CM057103.1:8122500-9322500 GCA_029959045.1 Taenioides sp. WSHXM2023 | reverse complement strand
TTGTGGTAAGACAAAAAGGGATGTATTGTATTTAATGAGGAATATATATATACACATTCATAAGATTTGGCAAAATGTTATAATAGCATTAATGATTTGTAAATTTATAAATTATGATTTTGTACATGTAAATCTCTAGTATTCTCAAGCACACATTTTAGACACATGCACAGCTGTAACTGCAAAGCTTCAGTTAGAAACTCACACGGCTCTTGCCTAAAGTTTACATCAATAAAATATTTTACAATTTGATGCAGACAGTACGCAACGGTTAGGTACACTTTATGGTACACTTTATGGGGGGATAAACTAAATTTACGTATTTACAAGAGAAAATTTGGGTAATGCAGCTTTAAGACCAGTTTAGCCTGTCTCAGCTTAGGTCAGTTTTTCTATTAAAATTATTCTTGGACAGGTACAGATCTTCTTGAGTTACCGGCTTTGTGGGAACAGTTTGAGAACCAAACGTTTAAAGGGCCCATATTACACTGTTTTCTGATCTATGCTATCTAATGTTGTTTCCTTATTGCAAACATACCTGGAGTTGTGTTTTGTTTCATTCACACATGTTTAACACACAAACACTGCATATTTAGGCTGAGTTCTTCTCTCAAACTGAAAACACCCTGTTCCACCTTCTGATGTCATGTGGTAATACAGGAAGGACTTTTGATAATAAAAAAGGATTATTCAAACATGTGTGAATGAAACAAAACATAACTCCAGGTATGTTTTTGATGAGGTAACAACATTCTAACTGATGTCTTATGACTTAAAGCTCACAAGAGTCAGCTTTGTGTAATATAGGACTTTAAATTCATGTGAAATGATATGTGAATAATGCAATCCTTCACATGGTAGAATTACTAACAAGAATTAAATAAGCACATATATAAGAGCTCTGTATCAGTGAACTGTTATGGATTCATTTAATTGCTCAAAGCCTTTACATAGACAACGGCAGAAGCAGGTGTCTCTCCTGAAAGAGAAACAGAAAACCGTATCAATATATTCACTTTTATTGAGCTCTTTGTCATTGTACAGGGTGATGGACTTGATGAAGTAAAGCAGCAAACATATTTCTCAGTTTTAACAGTCGCATGCTACAGTTTTTACTCCAAAAAATACCACAGTTGCTTGTTTGCCAAAAGCCATTTCACTTCAGGATTCTCTGTGATCACATCCAATCCATTATTAAGCTGGTGGCGTCAAAAGCCTCAGACAGTGCTCACTGGACAATTTTCAACTCTTCATTTGTAAAACTGGCAACCCTATTCTGAGTTCAGTGCAAGTCAGTGCATCTTATATTTATATCATGAAATATTTGATGATCCTGCAGCCATACACAACAGTAACCCTTGTGTACTTTGGCACACATGAAGAAAGTCAAGATATGGATGTCTCAAGAGCTTCAAATTGGGCACTGGCTGGAATTACAAGTGTTCAAATAAACGGGGATTAGGTCATTTTCTACTTAAAGTATAGTTGCAATCTGACTAACTTTTGTGACGGTGCGACCTGCTTGTTTCCATAGAAAATATATTTCTGTACTCGGAATGTTCCATTAAACTGATAACTTGCATTTATTCAGTTTCAGGTGTTGTTGATGTTTTGTTTTGCTAAAAATTCAGTGAAAGGCATTCTTAGTGTCAGTGTGCTTGCCTCTGCACAGATCTGACTTGTAACTTGGCCTAGTGACATCCCCTACTTGCCTTCATGGAGCTGGATAAGTCTAATGCTACACTGTGGAACATTCTTGGCAGTAAGCAAATTCTCCTTCTAGGTATCCGTGACTTAGATCCTGCCTGCATAAGGATGGACCAAATTACTTAAAATTTCCAAATGGGGGACAATAAAGTATCCCTTAAAGGTGCGCTGTGTAACTGTCTCCATGGAGATGTCATTAGAATCTCCATGGAGACTTGCAAGCTAAATCACAGGTTAGATTTGTGGAGAGGCGACCCCACTCACAGTAAGAATAGGTGTTTTTTTTAAGATATTTCTGAGCAATAAATAACACATGTAGTTGAATAAATGAAATGAAATAAGACAGATTAGTTTAATATCAAACTGTGGACAATTTAAGCCAAAGCATTAACATCTCCATGGAGACAAACAAGTTGCTGAACCCCTCCAGAAAAGTTACACAGTGCACCTTTAAAATTGCATTACCTTTCTTAGACGTGTTCTTTTCCACTTTTGTCTACATGACTATAAGCTGTTGTTGTTTGCAGCATGTGTCAGAGGGTATATAACTGTATACCACAGTGTTATATATATACGTATATATATATAATACAATCAGCCTTTGTATGAGACAGGATTGGTGTTCTGGTATTGTCTATTGGCTGGGACAGGACATAGAAAAGACATATGGCTATTGAACAGAATGCTTAGGTGACCTCAATGAACCTTCTTTATCCTATATCCATAAATAAAGTAAAATGTGGACGGGAATACTGTTTTGTTTGTAAAATCTTTTGTGAAGCCTTTTCTTTAGCATCAATAGCAGTTTGAAATGATGCTAAACAAGGCTGGAGTGGGTTTCAGCGTGTGTCCATAGGCTGTGCATCTCACATATGGTAATGTCAGATTGATTTGATGCAAATGCTATAATAATTGCATTTTCTGTTGACATCTGGTGAACTATGAAAAACAAAAGTACCTCCCACTCAAACCTTAAACGAGCTTGTAATGACACCCTGCTTCCTTTGGCTCCACAGTTGTTCTATTATTGTCTTTTTTTTATGTTTTTATTTTTGAATGCATTTTAAATCATTTACAAATACAAAACTAGAAGAGAGGAATACATAAATAAAGAAAAATACAGAAAAAAGAAAAGAATGTAACAATGTTTGATAACTAATAAACTGTAATTGTCACTTCTCTGTGGAAAAGTTGATAAAAAATGGAATAAAAAAATAATTAGATACACTTTTAGATTTTTAGTGATTTATTTTTGAACAGTTCTTAGGCATTTTCTATGGATTGTGTTGAAACATTTGCAAGCTGCTAACATCAATGTAAACAGCTATGCAACTGAAACAGCATGCAAACACACTTTTTGGTCAGTAACTTGGGTATCAAAATATCTTGCAGATTTGGGTGGTCTGACAAAAGCAGGAGTGGGAGGAAAAGCTTTAATGTGATCTCCAAACTTCACCTGCTTCTATAAAGTAACTACTATTTGTGCAGTTAATTTTAATCTACTTTCTAAAAAAGTTGATATGTTAACTGTGTGCTGGAAATGTATTTTTGCTTTTTATTCAGTCTTTATTGTCATTTTGTCCCAGTTTGAGGCCACTAAACTCCTGATGTAGACTTGGTTGGGACCTGTTGTAGTCCTGGTTTAGGCCTGGTCTGGTCTAAGTTTATCCTGTGTTCTAGGCAACTATTAACTTTTTTCCACTTGAACATTATGAGTTCTGACATCAGAGAGTCCCCGCTGAATTAACTCGCATGTAAACAATGTGGCTAATGCTAAACCGTAGGCTAAAGAAGCTTGAAAGAAGCTTTTTAACCTCAGATTAACGCTTTGTGGTATTACATTGTTAAAGGGCCCATATTAAAGTATTTTCTGATCTATGTTATGTGGTTTCCTCATCAAATTCATACTTGGAGTTGTGTTTTGTTTCATTCATATACGTAACGCACAAACACTGCATATTTAGGCTGAATTCTCTCAAACGGAAAACACTCTGTTTCACCTTGCGATGTCATGTGGTAATGCAGGAAGTTCTCCACTGTGTGCGTGTGTGTGTGTGTTCGTGAGTGCACCCTAAAATCTCCTAACGTGTCCATTTCCAGACTATTTAACTTCCATCTGCTGCTACATCCGACTGAACTTTGCATCGTTTGCCGTTGTCAATATTTCAACGTTTAACAGCTTTCTAAAGACCTCATATCGACAGAAGAGAAGGAAAAAAAAAATCCTTCAGGCGTTGCCACAAATGAGCCTAAACAGGACTTGTGAATGTGTGTTTTTGCAGCATATGATCTCCGTTCTGCAGAGAGACAGCAGAAGTGTGAAGCGCAGTTTCATCCATGTGTGAAGAAGCTCGGGTCTTTAAATCTCCGGGAGAGGATCAAAACAGCGGCTTTATTGATCACCATGGAAACAGAGGCCCTCGCCATTCCGGAACAATGTGCGTGGGGGCCCAGATGAGCTCCGATCGGTCATACATCTTTCATTAATACAGTGGACTATATGCTGAAGGACAGTGCTCTCTTTCCCTTGTCTCTTAATGTGGAATCTTTAAGCTGCGACAGGGATTTGCCCATTTCAAACTCTCAGATGGAGGGTGCCATAATATTTTTAAAGGCTATGCACAATTTCAAAGTTAATAAAAATATCCATTAAGAAAATCCATTGTGTGCCTTGTGTCGATAAAGTAAAAACAAGTTTGTATTGATATTTGTGATGTTAACTGTAGACACTGCTCTGTCTGAAGCTCTGTTACTCAAGTAAGACAATCTGACCAGAAAGAACTGACTTAAAGGTGCACTGTGTAACTTTTCTGGTGGAGAGTCTGACCACCTGCTTGTCTCCATGGTGATACTACTGTTTTGCCTTGAATATTCCACAGTATGAAAATAAACATGGTAATCACAATGAAAACAGGTTAATGGTCAGATCTATGGAAGTCTGGACATAGGAAGAGTTTGAGTTTTTTAAGGTATTTTTCAGCTATAAAACACCTGTAATTGAACAAATGCAATATGGAACATTCCAGGCAAAGAAATAACAACATCTCTATGAAGACAAGAAAATAGCAGACCATCCACCTTAGAAATTACACTGTTATTATCATCAAGTCTTTATTCATGTTGTAATAAGGTTATATGCAACAGTTATGATAAAGTTTTACCTAAACAAATTTTTGATATACAGAGTTCGTACCAGTTTTATTCAGCCTTGTGCCTTAGTGTCAATAATACAAATGTGTATAGGTACAACTTTTCTATTAAATATTTCTCAATAAAATGTTATATAATTGATATAAAATACCTGCTCCCCCCATCTGAGAGTTTCACATAATCACATTCAAGAAACTAAAACCAATCAGAACCCTTTCTATTTCTATTTATTTTTTTAATTCTCTTTCAGCCATTTCAGATTCTCAGTACATAACTTTACATGAGTCAGACCTCTAGTCCATTCATTACTGTGATTTTCCCATAAGGCATTGGTTGGTCTGGTCTTATCTGTCCACACTGGTTTCTGCGAGTCTATTGTTCATGATGCCGAGGGCCCCCACCCCTCCGGAAAACCCGTTCTGTCTTGAGCTGGAGCTGGGTTGCCGTGGGTGACCGTTGGCCATTTCCGATAACTGCTTCTGCATTATGGCCAGATTCACCTGAAAACACACAAAAACAGAGGAGATTTATATGACCAGTCCTAGAATAGCGGTCACCACCTCTCCCTCCTCCATGGGTTAGTCAGTCCGTTATTTATTGCCAACACTAAAGGTTAATAAAAACACAATACAGAACACAACAATACAGTATTAGCAAGACAGTTGTAACAGGAGATCCACAGGGAGGATGGTAAACGCATTTCTATTCATTTAAAGGTGGATAGCCAGATAGGGCCCACATTACACTGATATTGTTTCCTCAGCACAAACATCTGGATTATGTTTTGTTTCATTCACACATGTTTAACACACAAACCTCTTAATCTGCTTCATGACATCACAAGGTAGAACAGAGCATTTTGAGCTTTGGAGACAGACTAATAATAAAGGGTTAGTCAAACATATGTGAATGACACAAAGCACAACGCCATGTATGTTTTTAAGGAGGTTGCAGCCTTATAGCAGTGCTTCAAGCTCACAAGGGACAATTTTGTGTAATATAGGATCTTTCATGACAAAACAATAATAAATGAGGACTGTTGCCATAGTCAAAATATTACATTTGTGAAATGATCAAAAGTCCCACAGAAGGAAAAACATGAACAGCGCCTCCACGGAGTTAAGCAGGTGGCTGACAAAAAAATTATACTGTGTGCCTTTAAGTGACAGATGGATTTAGTTTCTCATGAGATCCTCTTCACAACTTTTACACGTTGAATCCTCAGCTATTAAAAGGCAAATGCTTCAGCTCTTTTTTTTTTTGGCTTTTAAAATAATCTCTTCAGTTTTACACGGCCATCATTGAGTCCATCCTCACCTCCTCCATCACTGTGTGGTACGCTGGGGCCACTGCCAGGGACAGACAGAGACTGCAGCGCATAGTGCGCTCTGCTGAGAAGGTGATCGGCTGTAGCCTTCCATCTCTCCAGGACCTGTACGTCTCCAGGACTCGGGGGCGTGCAGGCCGGATAGCAGCTGACCCCTCTCACCCTGGACATGGACTATTCGAGCCACTTCCCTCTGGCAGAAGGCTACGGTCCATACGGACCAGAACCTCTCGCCATAAGAACAGTTTCTTCCCCTCTGCTGTTGGACTCATAAACACTTTATGAACACTTATAACACCTGTACTAAGGACACTTTATAATACCTGTACTAAGATGGACACTTTATAACACCTGTCACCTTAAATAAGTCATGTCACGTCACTTGCTCTTTTGCACTGTCAGTTTGCACTGTTGTTCTGATGCTCTGTATATACTTGACTATTTTTTATTTTTTTTATTATATATCTTAATCTTTTGCATGCTCTTACTTTATTTTTAATAGTGATACTTTATTATTATTATATTATCTTTTTTTTAATAGTGATATCTCTACTTTATATTATTATTATTATTATTATTCAGTGTTCTATGTTGCACCTCATCACCAAAGCAAGTTCCTAGTCTGTGAATTGTGTTCACTGACAATGGCAATAAAAGCTTTTCATTTGTAACATATTTTATACCTTAAAGGGCCCACATTAAGCTATTTTCTGATCTGTTATAATGTTGTTTCCTCATCACAAACATACCCAGAGTTGTGTTTTGTTTTATTCACACATGTTTAACACACAGACCCTGCATATTTAGAGTTTTTCTCTCAAATGGAAAATGTTCTGTTTCACCTTGTGATGTCATGTGGTAATACAGGAAGTACATGTGTTTTTAAATTTCATACGCTTTTGTAAAAATCATTTGGATAATGTCAGCCGTGTAATTGCCAATCTCTGCTGAATTAAAGGTAAAAAGTAGCTGTTAACCTGAAAACTACATCACAAGGTGGAACAGATCATTTTGAGCATAAAGGGTTATTCAAAAGGTTATAAGAAAACACAACTCTAGGTATGTTTTTGATGAGGTAAAAACATCATGTCATAAAGCTCACGAGAGTCAGTTTTGTATAACATAGGACATTTAAAATAATGTATAGGTGTATGGGGAAAAAAGTTGGTGTCTTTAATTTGAGCTAGCTTTGGACTGCACATCTTTCCGATGTGGTCACCCTGTCTGACATTAAGAAAGTACAGACAGAGAAGAGAATGGTTGACCTATTCATGTACCTTTAGAAGATTAAAGGGGAAAAAAGTGGTTTCCAACAAAGAGGTGACTGCATTCACAAGACCTTCAGATGAGTCACATCTTATTGTTAGGAGATGAAGACCATTGAAAGCTCCTGTTTCAGTATGTGCGTGTGAGAATTCATTTGCACACTAATTTACTACTGAAGGTGTCATTATGTTTAATCAGGGCAAGTGCAGTTGTACATGTCTTTGGACAAGAGGTACTTAAAGGTGCAGGGCATGACAATGTCCAGGAATTTTACCCATAATCTCCAATATACTAAAACATCAGATGTATTAAAGGGGCCATATTAAGATATGTTCTGGTCTATGTTATAATGTTGTTTCCTCATCACAAACATACCTGGAGTTGTGTTTTGTTTCATTCACACAAATCTTCTCTTAACACTCTGTTTCACCTTGGTCATATAGGAAGTGCCTCCCTGTGTTTTTAAACTCTGTAGACCTTCACTAGAATCGTATGGATCATTTCAGCCCCGGATTTGCCAACCTCTTCTAACTAAAGGTAAAAAGTAGCTGTTAACATGAAAACTACTACTACATGACGTCAAGGTGGAACAGAGCATTTGGAGCTTTGGAGATGTAGACAGACTAATTATGCAGGATTACTCAAATGTGTGTGAATGAAACAAAACATAATTCCAGATATGTTTTTGATGAGGTAACAACATTATAACATGGCTTAAAACTCACAAGAATCAATTTTGTGTAATGTAGGACCTTTAATAATTAAATGACTAAGTCTATACAGAAGCCATATTACCTTAAGAATTTATAATCTCATCTGATTTCAGAAGCTAAACAGCATACAATGGCAAAAAAAATCACTGCCATTGTGTCCTTACACTTCACCCACACATGAATAAGGCGAGTGAGTGTTGGTGGTGGTTGGAGGGGTTGATGGTACAGGTGATGGTGGTTTTATCATTTTACCCCAGGGCAGATGTGTATACAGTGTGGAGTGAATGAATAATGTCTTGAAAACCACTATATAAATTCAATGCATTGTTATAGTTAAAAATGCACTGTGTAACTTTTCTGGTGGAGGGTCCATCATCTGCTTCTCTCATGGAGATATTGCTTGAAATGTGCCACACTACACTTGTTTATCTCTATGGAGACAGCAGGTGACACCACAGAGCTAAGTTACACGTCAGATCTGTGAAGAGGTGAGCCCACTAATTGAAAGAATGCAAATTTTTAGGTCTATAACAGCCCATGTTATTGAGTAAATGCAAGATGGATACATGTTTAATGCCATACTGGGACATTCCAGACAAAGCAATATCATCTCCATGGAGACAAGCAGGTAGGGGACCCTCCACCAGAAAAGTTAAACAGTGCACCAGGAAAGAGATATACTCCCTCATTTCAGTCTTAATACATACTTTGTTTGTACATTTGTACAATTTGTACAATGTTCTGTCAGATTAATCTCAGTACTCTAATGAAAGGGCTGCTGAATCTACTGTGATAATATGGCACAGAATAATTATAATAATGTGCATAATAATATGTGTTCTTTGTACAAGTGGGCTGCCAGACAGGTTATATAATATAAATTTAATGAGTATAATTTAGAGTATTTCATTTTGTAAGTGAAAATTGTTAAGGGAAAAAGTCTGTGGTATGGCTTTCGAGGGAGTTGATGTGGGCAGGATATGGCTATTCAAATGACCACACCAGATTTGTTTTCAAAGGCAGTGTGGAAATATATAAGTAGGCCGTTTAATATGTGATAGTTGTAATAATAATAAAATAATAATATTTGATGCTCATTATTTATTGTGGGTACTTTTTCCTTGTACTAGTGGGGAGCATATGTTTTTTTTAAACTACAATAAGATTTTGAACTGAATATAATAAGAGGGGAGTAGAGTAAATATACAAAAAATTTATGCAATAGAGAAAATGCATTGTTTGCCCCTTAAAGAAACTGGAGTTTCTGTGCTTCTTTACATCTAGAATAGCATATGGTATGTTAAAGGTGTACTATGCAACTTTTCAGGTGGAGGGTCCACCACCTGCTTGTGTCCATGATGATATTATTGTTTTGCCTAAACGGTCCAGGTGGCATTAAAAGTATCCATCTTTACTCAATAAAATGGGTTTTTAAATATCTAAAATCTGTGAGTGGGCTTGCCTCTCCACAAATCTGACAAGTAACTTGGCCCTGTGGTGTCACCTGCTGTCTCCGTAGAGATAAAATGTAATGCCATACTGTGAAACATTCCAGGCAATATCTCCAAGGAGAGAAACGGGTGATTGACCAGACACCAAAATGTACACAGTGCACCTTTAAACTTGGCAAAACTATTTGGTATTCTTTGTTCTGTAGTAAGTCGTTTATTTTTATTCATTTATTTTCTGCTAATGACTGAATCTCCATTGTTCCCTATAGTGTACTTCACATAATCAGACCTACTTATATCAAAATGTCCCATGCCCAAATGCAAGCCAAGAAATAGCACATTATTTTTATACCAAACACACAGAATTCTCGCAGGACTCCTCTCTGTTTTCTTGTACAAATTAGTAATTGCTCCCTCACTCCCCCTTTTTTTTTTTAATCTCTGCAGTAAAATCACAAATCCAGAAAAGTCCCTGGACAAAAGAATAATGGACCACAATAAGTGCTGTCCTCAAATACACTCACATTTATACAAGTATTTACCACTTTAACAAAGCTTACATGATTAAAGGGCCCATATTACACTACTTTATGATCTTTCCTCATCAAAAACATACACAGAGTTGTGTTTTGTTTCATTCACACATGTTTAACACACAAACCCTGCATATTTAGGCTGAGTTATTCTCTCAAACTGAAAACACTCTGTTCCACCTTGTGACGTCATATGATAACCCTGGAAGTGCTGTTTTCAAACTCCATACACCTTCACTAAAATCATTTGGATGATTTCAGCCCTGCAGTTGACAGTTTCTACTGAACAAAAGGTAAAAGGGTACCTGTTAACTTGAAAATGACTGCTTCGTGACATCACAAGGTGAAACAGAGCATTTTGAATGGATTACTCAAACATGTGTGAATGAAACAAAACACAACTCCAGCTATGTTTTTGAGGAGATAACAACATTCTAACATGGTTTAAAGCTCACAAGAGTCAAGTTTGCCTAATATAGTCTGAATGTTAGTTTTATCTATGATTTAAATGCATGGCAATTTAAATCTAAAAATCCAGAGATCAGTCCATTGAAAATACAAACTTCAAATGGCCAGATGAGATAAGGCAGAGCTTTGTTAAATCGAAGGGCCAGAGTGGAGCAGTTTCTCTCTCTTTGGCACAGGCTTTCTTTTAACACCAGAAGGATAAGAAATCTTGCAAGACTTCTGCTGTAAAGTTCAGACTTAGTTGCAAAAGTCACTTCGGGTATGGCTGGCAAAAGTTTGACCATTTCATAACTATGATTGGTATTAAAGCAATTTTTACTGAAGATTGAACCAGGTATTCTGAACATTTTTAAAGGCCCCATATTACGCAAAATTGACTCTTGTGAGCTTTAAGCCATGTTATAATGTTGCTAACTCCCCCTGATGAGGAAACAACATTATAACATCGGCAAATCAATAGCGTAATACGTGCCCTTTAATGCCATACTGTGAAACATTACAGCCATAGCAAAAATATCCTCCAGCTCGAAAAGTTACATTTGTTTGTTATTTACACCGACTGCTAATTGATGTAAAGCTATTACATAGATCATATTACGTGAATGAGTGTTTTGGGCATAAGGGGCTTTGCTGATTTTTACTCTTTGCTTTAAAATGGGAAGATTGTAGAATAAATTGTAGCAGTTTAAATCCTATTGCGTTAAGAGGACTACTGAGAGAGCTAATAACGGCATAACACCACTCCAGGGGAACTGTATATTGGATTCCCCAGCTCCAATCAGCAGGGGAATGACGATATAACCACACTGTAATCATACATTTGATGACATATTCACTAAATCTCCAATTATTTTATTTTTAGAGTCCTAACAGAAGTGAGTAAATCGCTGTTCTCTGTTTTGATTTTAATACTCCTTTGAATTAGGTTAGAGATACATTCACTTTTATTAAAGCATTTTTCACAGATTTCACGTCAGCCAAGGCCCTTAGGTCACCCCTTCTCTGCATCTGCATTTCGATTTATATTTCGATTTATATTTTACTTTGGCTCAAGCTAATCTCTTTATATTCAGATGGTTTATTGTTAAAGGGCCCATATTACACAATTTTCTGATCTATGTTATAGTGTTGTTTCCTCATCACAAACATACCTGGAGTTGTGTTTTGGTTGAGCTCTTCTCTCAAACAGAAAATACTCTGTTCCACCTTGTTATGTCATGTGGTAATTCAGGAAGTGCTCCACTGTGTTTTTGAGTTTCATACACCTTCACTAGAATCATTTGGATCATTTCAGCACTGGAATTGCCCATCTCTGCTGAACAAAAAGTAAAAGGTTGGTGTTAACTTGAAAACTACCGCTTCATGACATCACAAGGTGGAACAGAGCATTTTGAGCTTTGGAGATGTAGAGTAGTAATAAAGGATTACTCAGACGTGTGTGAATGAAACAAAACACAACTCCAAGTATGTTTTTGAGGAGGTAACAGCATTATAACATGGCTAGGTTCACTAGAGTCAATTTTGCATAATATAGGACCTTAAAGCCGTGCTTGTAGATTGTTGGGGGCAAAACTATATCTGTCTTCTCTTGCAGTGTCCACCATCAGTAGAGCTGATTGTTTCAGAAAGGCTCTATCTGTTAGCGCCTTGTTGCTAATTGGTGTGTGCTAATTAGCCAGTTCACCATGCTCCATTCAGTTCACCCCGACATCTGTAGAGTAGAAGGCAACTGACAACTCTCAGTCAAAGTGAATGAGACAGGAGTCATTTTCATCAACATTCATTTAAAATAAAGTGAGTTAATGATCAATGCCAAGGCTATTGCGGCTATAGGGATTTTTTAAAGTCTTGGTGCACTGTGTAACTTTTTGATAGAGGGTCCGTCACCCGCTTGTTTCGATGCATATGCCATTGCTCTGCCTGGAATGTTTCACAGTATAGCATTAAATCGGTTTACTTGACATTTCTTCAATTACAGGTGGGTTTATAGCTCAAAAGATACCAAGAAAAACAGGGATTCTGACTGTGAGCGGGGTCGCCTCTCCACAGATCTGACCTGTAACTTGGTCTGATTTGGTTTCCATGAAGATAGAAAGGTTTAATGCTACATTGTGAAACATTCCAGACAAAGCAATAACATCTCCATGGAGACAAGCAGGTGACAGACACTCCACCAGAAAAGATATACAGTGCACCTTTAAGTCCTGTACCCAGGCAGTTGTCATTTTTTCACCACAAATGTTTTGCTGTTTTACTATCTGAAAAATGATCCATTCTGTTCAATCTATTTCCAGAGGTCCATAGTTATTTCTCACTTTCTAAATGCATTCCTAACATTCTAATTATTCACTAGGAGTTCATGAGGGTGTTTTACAGCTTTTAATAGACCGCAGCGGAGTTTTGCTGTCTCAGTAAGAGTAACAACATCTATCATGCTAAGAGCGTACTTCCTGATTTGCAGACAATAAAATGCTTTATAATTAGATGCACTGGGTCAAAACAATTTTTACTTTATTACATTAAAAAATATGGTATAGCCCCTTGATTCTATTTAAAGGTGCACTGTGTAACTTTTGCTATTGGTTTGCCTGGAATGTTCCATGGTATAAGACATTAAAGATATCCATGTAGCTTTGATTCATTTCAGGTGTTTCTATTGTTCAAAAATACAATAATTCCTTCTGTGAATAGTGGCGACTCTCCACAGATTTGAATTATAATGTAGCGTAGTGCTGTAACCTGCTTGTCTCCCTCGTGACAGATTTAATCTATACTGTGGAACATTCCAGACAAACCAATAGCATTTCAATGGAGACAAGCTGGTGGCAGACCCTCCACTAGATCTATTACACAGTGCACCTTTAAGTTATAGCTGTCTCTCACCTTATTGGCTGCCAGGAAGTCCCTCATTGAGATCATTTCGCCTGACATCCTGCGGCCAGTGTCAGTCTCGCTCTCGTTCACAGCGTCCGTCTCGATGGAGGGGTCCCTGCGTGTCCTGAGATTGCCGGGGGCGACTACATTTCGCCGTGGGTGTCTGTGGGGGTGCCCTCTTCTAGGAAAACAACAGCGGCACGGGGTTTCCAATCTCCTTAGCAACCAATTCAGAACCTGCTTGATCACTATGGATATTACGTTGAAGAGAGAGTAGATGCAGCAAACTCCAGTGAGGATGAAAAAGAAGTTACACACTCTGTAAGCAGCAGTGGGGAGCCCTTCGTAAACTGTTCTTTGACTGCTAACCATGTCCCCAAATCCGATGGTGCTAAAGGCAACAAAACAGAAATATAAAGAGTCCAGGTATCCCCAACCTTCAGCGGCAGAGTACATGAGAGATGCACAGCAAGAAACCAAAATGGCAGCCGCCCCAAGGATTAGCATAACGCAGTAAACAGATGGCTTCCATCCAGATAGGTCCTCCACTTTAGCCCGCGCCCGGCCTTCCTCTGAGGTGCGGCGGCCATTTTGGGGCAGGACGATGTTGCTATGGCGCCGCTCGTGGCAGGACTTGAGCACCACGGCGATGACAGTGATGACGCGCTCCAGGAAGAGGTTGAAGAACAAGATGGTGGACGCGCAGCCCAACAAACCGTAGAACATGAGAAAGACTTTACCGCCAATGGTAGCAGGTGTGGTCATCCCAAAACCTGAAAAGAGCAAGGAAAAATGTATCAGTGGATAGTATAAAATATTGACAGATAGTCAAAGTTCTTTCTTCAAAGATTCTGTTTTTCAAAGTTTACTCGGTCTTATCGGCCCATCTTACAGTGTTCAAATTACTCTCACTGTCCAGCTAGAGCCCATATTATCTCATGTTTCAGTCTATGTTATAATGTTTCCTCATCACAAACATACCTGGAGTTGTTTCATTCACACATGTTTCACACAGAAACCACTCTGTTCCACCTTGTGATGGCATGTGGTAATGCAGAAAATGCTGTAAGATTTCAGCCCTGGAATGACCTGTCTGTAGTGAACAAAAGGTAAAAGGTAGCCGCCAACTTGGAAACTACCACTGCATGACATCACAAGGCAGAGCAGAGTATTTAGAGTTTTGGATGTAGACAGACTTATGATAAAGGCTTACTCAAACATGTGTGAATGAAACAAAACACGACAACATATATGTTTTGGATGAGGTAACATCGTGGTTATGTGGCTTAGAGCTCAGAAGAGTCAGTTTTGTATAATACAGGGCCTTTAAACCTACAGTTTTCTGATCTTGATACAAACTGCTTCCTTCCTTGTTGCACAGGTAGACACAGGTCATGTGTGCTTTGTTTGCATTACACTAATTCCTGGAAACCAAAACCTGGATGCATTTCCAGTAGTACAGGAAATTGTAAAAAAAAATACATAGATAATAATAAAGCTAGGAAACGAAAATGATAAACTTTATGTTCCTGGTCAGATTGATAGAAAAAAAAATATCTAAAAAATGTAAAAACAAAAACAAAAGAGCAATCTGATAGGTGGTTGGGTCACTATATTTATAACTATAGTGTCAGAATACTTTGCACTTTACTAGAATACTACCACTTTGAGATTTTTTTTAAATGTAAAGTTCAACATAAATAAAATGTGTTATTGATATTATTATTACTTTTGAATCAATGAACGCATTGATTTAGCATATGGCTAACTATGATGTGTGACAGATCCCAAGCTCTATAGGTGGATAATCAGGATCTATGACAGATCTTGACACAGACACTTACACTATATTGCCAAAAGAATTCGCAACTTAAGTGACATCCCATTCTTAATCCATAGGGTTTAATATGATGTTGGTCCACCCTTTGCAGCTATAACAGGTTCAACTCTTCTGGGCAGGCTGTCCACAAGGTTTAGGAGTGTGAATTTTTGACCACTCTTCCAGAAGCACTTTTGTGAGGTCACACACTCATGTTGAACAAGAAGGCGTGGCTCTCAATCTCTGTTCTAATTCATCCCAATGGTGTTCTGTCGGGTTGAGGTCAGGACTCCGTGCAGGCCAGTCCAGTTCATCCACACCAAACTCTCTCATCCATGTCTTTATGGACCTTGCTTTGTGCACTGGTGCACAGTCATGATGAAGAGGAAGGGGCCATCTCCAAACTGTTCCCACAAAGTTGGGAGCAGGAAATGTCCAAAATCTCTTTTTTATCATTTTTATATCTGAGTTAATTTTTAAGTGTAAATTAAATACATATATATATATATATATATATATATATATATATATATATATATATATATATATATATGTTTTAGGGATAATAAGAAAAATAAAGATGCATACACAGACTTTAGTGACATCCAATCAACATTTAAAAACAAAACACATGTATTAATGATTACAATAGTGTCAGTTTGATCCAGGTCAGGTAGTAAAAGGCATATGTGTTAATGCACTGGACGATAATTGCTTTTATGTGATGTGTTTTGAACTATGTCCTTCGTGTTCTAGGAAGCCAGCGACAGTTTTTTCCAACAGGCTGCACAAATTATGTCTAAATGAGCAGGGAAGCTGCTCATAGCTCGCTTTCACCCATGGCACAGCTGCCATTAATGCACTCACACTCATAAATGTGATCTTTTATCAGCTCATGTTTACTTTATCCAATCTAAGTGCTTTGATTTTCATACAACCAGTGACATACAACCTTTTTTATTACTGATTTCATTCAGCTCGGATAAGCAGGTTGAATGAAAATGCTGTCTTTTGTCCTTCAGTAAAATTGTTCATCTTTTGATCAAGGGAAATTAGAATACCATAAGGAGGAGGAGTATGTATGGCAGGCTTTGATGATTTTCAAATTTTGACTTAATTTGATGAGATAGTACCAGTTGTCAATATAATATATCATATTCTATATAATATGATATATATTATAGTTTTACACCAATCAAGAAACAATTTGTAAAAAAAAAAATCAGATTTTTTTTTCTGATACTTTAAACATTATTTCAACAAAATAATGGTGCTTTCTTATATTTTTATTTGTCCAATATTCATTTCCGTGTAAATTAGAAGAGCCCAGTGTACAAGATGGTTGCTAGGTAACATTTATGGAATTCTCTAGCGTAATGTCACAGTTTCGAACCAGGAAGTATATTTTAAATAAAAAAAAATCCCCAAACTCAGATGATTTGTAAAAAGAATTTGTATATGTTTAGTAAAATTTGTGGTCCAACCTGTCATAAGCACTTTAAGGCTGCACTGTATAACTTTTTTGGTTGGGGGTCCTTCACCTGCTTGTTTCTATGGAAATGTCACTGCTCTGCCTGGAATATTCCACAGTATGACATTAAAGGCATGACATGAAGGTTTAATACTAGGGATGCAACGATACAGTTTCCACACAATTCAATATGAATCTGGATACAGAGGTCACGATATTGATTCGATTTCGATACATTTTAAGACGTGAAAAAAAAAAAAAAATCTCATGTAATTTTTTTCTGCTTTTTCTGGTTCAGCATTTTTATTCAGTGAAAATAAGAATAGAGCTTTCTCGGACTATTTTATATTTTATAATAGGGCTACTGTACTCTTAATATAGACTGCTAGCGAAGTTAAACTATCAGACTTTTACTTCTTTGATGATGCTTTCATTTCCTCCTGAGTCCTCTCACTGTGCACACGCCTGTGTCGGCACTGCTCTGCCTCCTCCAGCAGAGACAGTACGTAGCTCCTCCCACACTGCACACTACAGTCTGTGCTCTTAACAGACACACTGGGCTCTCCCATCTTATAACTTTTCATGTAAACGTTATATTACATAGAAATGTCTCAATGGACCATTTTTTGACTAAAACTTATGAGACAGAGTCTGAGAAAAAGATTGCGAATAACGGGAGTTGAGTTGCGTGTGTGTATATGAGAGCATATGATTAAAGCCGATGTAAAGTCAAAAGCGATTCTAAAGTATTAAGAAGTGAATATCTTTGTCATTCCTGTGTCTATCAATGTAAAATAAAAAAGTGACTGTAAGATGAAACCCACCTCTGTTATATTTCAGCTACAAGTCCCTATGGAGCTGTTTTCTTGCTGCATCTGAGAAGGACGCCACGATAACTGCTTCTCTTTTGGACCAAAATAAATGACAACAGAGAGAGCATGAAGGGACACGAGCGTAGCAACCACACACATGTATCAAATCGTAACACCAGTATTGAACAATTCAAATTTATATCGAATAGCGTTGCATCCCTATAATACCATACTGTGAAACATTCCAGACAAAAAGCATTTGATGGACTCACCACCAGAAAAGTTACACAACACATAAGGATTTGTGAACTGATTTTTTTTCTTGTTGTCAGTCCTGAAGTGGTTACTATAAGAACTGACCTGGACAGTGGAGTGAATAGATTGTAGGTAAACAGAGTAGAGAACTATTCATGCAGGGGAAACTGATCTTATTAATGCATTTCTTTTGATAGAGCGAGAGATTATTAAGCAAAATGGATCAAATGAATTCTCCGTCCATACACACGTTTTGACAGGCCTCGTAAGCTATTGAGAGTAAAAGGCCAGTACAGACACACAAAAAGAGATTATTGCACCAGAACTGAACATAACTGATTTAACCAAATGTTCTTCTTTTATATGTCAGTAGTTGAGCTGAGTCATAATTTTGTCTGCATAAAACTGTTAGGTAAGCCTTTGAAATGACTCATGTTACATTCATTATAAACCATGGTGAATTTTTATGTGTGAGATGATCATTTACAGGGTACATTAGTTAAACATGAGGTCATCAATCAAAGAACTGCATCTTTGTTTACTATGAGAAAATGACAATGCCTTAATTAAGGGGGAAAATTTGCAATTAAGTTATAATGAACCAATGATCACAATTATTTAAAGGGGCACTATGTCATTTTTAGGTTGGGGGTACCTCACCTGCTTGTTTCTATGGACGTGCCATTGCTCTGCCTGGAATGTTTCACACCATGACATTAAACAGATCTACCTTATATTTATTCAATTACATGTGGTTTTACTCAAAAATACCTAGAGAAACAGGTATCCAGGGCTCCCAATCTTAGGCTAGTGCGAGTGCGGGGCGTGGAGCTCTAAACAAGAGGCGTGTCGTGCCTGAATATCAGGTGGGGTGGAGCGGACTGAAGGCGTGGTGTGGCGCGTACAGTGAATTGCCAGAGTCCTAAAAAATAAGTATCACACTAGTCCACTGAAAAACAATGTGTAACATGCTCAAGGCTATTTTTATTTCGAAATATATTAGGATGATAAATGCTTAACATTCATAACATGTTTGTGTGCTGTGTGTGTCACCCAGGTTAAAATATCCCCAACTGCGGTTAATATAAACAATTCCTACCACTGCCGGTCAGTAAACACACCACTCACTTTCGCAACACTCGCGAGAACGAGACGCCCAATCACACGCGTACTAGTTCTTTATACAGCTACCTGCTCTCCTCCACCCATTCATACACGGGAGTGAGGCGAGACAGGGCGGCCACACAGGTATCGTATTAACTATTTTTGTTTTATATATAATGTCATTTACTTAAACTCGGATACCATATGTTAACTTACAGGAGCCCTTACCATAGCGACACGAAGGCGAGTAGACCGTGCGCTTATTTAATCCGTGGGAATTAGTGAGTCTGTTTGTTTGTATTATTAGCCTACCAATGAGTGAGCACCCACTAACTTGTGTGTACATTGCGGGGCATTTGTATGTAAACTACGTATTGAACCATTATTGGTCATATTAACCTGTGTTGTGTTATGTAAACGGTTAATGTGTACACTGTGAAAAACGGACATTAAGCCCACATCATTGTGGCAAAACAATTACTCCTCGTGGGAGCTGTGAACTGTTAAAAGGTTACTAGTCAAGTGACTATCCTTTGCTGGGAGTTTGTTTTCTTTGCACTGTTGCTGCTATAGTTACACTGTTGTATTGTGAACCGAATCTTTATTAATGTTGTACATATTATATCGGTGCACTTGATTTAACCTTTTCATATTTAATATACAGCACCAGCCACTAAACTTGCATTCCAAGTCTTATGTGTATTTACTGATCACCCACCTCCCAGAGACCCGTATCCTATTCTTCTGGTCCTAGCCTACACTTACACTTATCCAACTTCCCCCTTTGTTGCTGGCATACATCATAGATATGCTACATGTGCAGCAGTGCACATCCCTTCACCCGCTTCCTGTATCGGCTTAGCATTGCTCTATAGTTTGGTTTGATCTGGATCTGTAGAAAAGCTGCTCATTCACATGAGGCCATTTACAGTGATGTCCTAAAGTGTGTTTTCTTAACCTGTCTGCGGTCCGAATGCTGCAATGTCAGATTTCCTCACATCCTTGTGTCCTTTCTGTCATCGGCTCTATTTAATTTTGTGACCAAATTATTCCCATTGTGCCGCTTTGGTTAGTGTGTAAAGTTTGTCATAAGTAGGTGGGCTACCATCAGAACCATAGAAAACTGTGCATGAATCAGCACGCGCATTCATTGACAGCTCAGGGCTGTGACAGCGGAGCAGGGCAGACGCACATCTCCTACGCGCTGCTCTCTCGGCTGGCAGCAGCAGTTAGTAGAGCCTTGTACAGTGGCTCAAGACGCCTATATGTGGCAGTGTGACCTGCGGGTGGGCCTTGTCACTTTAAGAGTCTGTTCCCATTGGCCAGTCATGATAGCTGTCAGTCAATAAATAGTGCCTCCTTTGTGTCACTCGCCCTATGCACTTCCTGGGTCCCCCCGGTGTACCTCCGCGTCGTCCGTACTCCAGGTAGTATTCTTGTTCTTTAGCTGACTCCAATAGGATAGTTGTGGCACAGCTGTCAAAGCCCCGCAATGTGTGGTCCTGGGCGAAAGTGGTATGTTGGAGCTACGGACCTTCATTGCCAGTTTAGCTGTAGGATTAGAAGTAACTTCATTTTCATTGGGGTTAGGGCGTGACTCCTGAGAGCTGCGGTGTGGGTTCTGCAGCTGTTGCCTTGCCCTTTTTGTACATGTGATTGACTGGATTGAGTTGTCCATCTTGCTCCATTCATATGGGCCTGACCTGTCAATCCCAGTGTTGACATACTCCCCAACTTGTTATTTCACGGACTTTGAGCTGAACTCATGAAATACACAGAACTATTTATGCACATGTCCTCTCAACTAAATTATGTGTAAAATGTACAGCTTTTTTTTCTTTTTTTTTTTAATGGAACCTCGCCTCTGTGTTATCAAGAACGAACCTGTGTGACCTTTTATTTTCTGGGCTATGCCCAGTGCCGGCATTGCTTAGCTATAATTTAGTTATTTAATTTTCTTAACCACTATCACTCCTCTTGCCACATATAGTGCACATGAGCACTGCTCTAGACACCTGCACATTTTGCTCTATGCGCTCATGGCGCATACGCATATCAGTCACTTGTGCGGGGCAAATGCAGGTCATGCAGTCTCCCTCCCCTTGTGTTAATGGTTTAATCCATGCCTGTGTGCAAAGTGGTAACATCAAACATATGACAATAAACGTAATCCATAATCCGTGAAACCTCCACTTGTGTGGGACCAAATGCAGTGGACACTGGTGAGACGAGAATGTGCGCGGTCAGCAGTAGCAGCGGTGGACACTTGTACCTCAGGTGAGTCCGTGGTAGCGGACTGCCGGGACAGGTGGGAGCGGGTGGAGAGCAGCGGTCAGTGGATCTGCTGTGGGATGGGGAGCGCATGAGATGGACACTGGTCTGCTGCGTAATGGGAGGCAAACGAACAGAGGAACGCAGAGAAAACTCAAAAGGTTGACATGTGTGTGCATGCACGGCTTACAGGGGTGCGTGTATGTGAGAGGGGCGCATGTGCACGCAGAGTGTTCAGAACATAAACTCAGCCAGTTCTGTCACGGCCCATCCAAAATTCTGTATTCTCTGTCGCTGGCCCCAGACTCTGGAACAAACTGCCTCCCAAAATGTGCATCATCACAGACTTTGGCCTTTTTAAATCCAGGCTTAAAACTCATCTGTTCAGACTGGCTATTAACACTCACTAATGCAGTGACACTTTGCACAATTTGTCTTATTTCATTGGTTAATATTTTGCATGTTTTTATATTATGTTGATTTTAATGTAAAGCACTTTGGTCACCTTGAGAGTTGTAAAAGGCTCTTTAAATAAAGTTCATCTGTTTCCATGGAAACAAGCAGGCGATGCCACCAAGCCAAATTGCAGGTCGGATCTGTGGAGAGGCAACCCTAATTGCAACAAGAATTTATGTTTTATTTAGTAGACAAGTTTATAGCATTACTGTGGAACTTTCCAGGTAAAGCAAAAAGGTGGCAGACCCTTCACCATTAAATTAATATAATGCACCTTTAATATCATGATGCAGTAATACATGTTTAACCAATACATAAATCTTAATGACCTAATTCTTTAATTTGTGTACCATTATTATAAAGTCTTACCTACTATTGTATGTTTTGTAAGTAAATTTTAATTAAGGAAATATCTATAAACAAAGAGTGATCTTATTTATGTATTTGTGTAGACTGTAAAATGATCTGTTACCGATTTTGAGTTCAAAATTGACGACAGAATTCACCCTAATTCTGGTATTTGTAAAGAAGACTAAATGATGTGTATGCTCCTGTGTCTCAGGTGGGTTGCCATTGGTGATGGGTCTTATCCTTTACGCTGGACACCCACTTGAACTTAAGTGTCATTGTATAGCACCACAGTTGTCTGAGAAATACAAAAAAATTGCTGTTTCATTTATTTTTCTGTTTAAAAAAAATAAATAAATAAAAAATAGAAAACCACTGACGGTCACCTAGAATGGTTGTGTGTCTGTACAACAACTAACCCTTATGTAATAGGTTGTGTCATGTAAATCACTGTTTCATCTTTCTCCTGACCCCACGTCTTGTATATAGCCGAGCAACAGTTGGAGCCTTTTCACCTCTGCTCTTTTTATTTTAGCTCATTTCACACTGAAAGCTCAAGTAAGTGACACCATTATATCTGCCTCAGCCAATAATAACCTGTACATCTCCTGTGAAAACGAAGTGACAGTCTAAATATAGAAGTTAAATCTGCTGACATCTATGTTAGCTAAATATATGAAAGTAGTACTGTCTTCTTCTAGGTAAAGCAAGATAAGGTACTTGATAAATTCCTAATGGAGAAAAAAGAAGCAACTTTAACTATATGGAAGCAACCAGACGTGGATGCTAACAAAGAATAAGTAGTAAAGTACTGTACTTAAGTATACATTTTTATCTGTACTTTACTTAAAGGTCAGATAAAAATTGTTTTGTTTCATTCACACATGTTTGAGTAATCCTTTAAGTGGATGAAACAAAATACAAGTACATTTTAAAGTGGATAATTTTTACTTTAAACATTTTTGAACAGGACTGAAAAGTAAGTTTTTCTTTTCAGTCCTGTTCAGACCTGTTGAAAAGGCTGACAGGGGTTATTTTTAACACCTTCATAAATCGAGCAATAAAAACAGCTACCAAGTTTAGGTCTCAAAATCTGTCTGAAATGCTTTTACTTTTTACTTTTTAAGCGCATTTTTAAACAGGTACTTCAATACTTTTACTTGAGTATTTTTTTGCTCCAGTATCTATACTTTTACATATATAACATAAATTGAGTACTTCATCCACAAAGCAACTTAATACTGTACCTTATCTGTAACACTGTTTCTCTTTCTAAAAACACGGGGTCCTTTTGTTCTATCTCCGCAGCAGCAGAACCAACCTCTGAATCTGGTAAATACAGATATGTCTATAGGAACTAAGTGGACAGAAAACATAAACAAGTTCTTATTCTGTTTTCATTTTATTCATATGTTCCATACTATGCACCAAAATTGTACTTGAGTCCATGGGTTAACTATTCCAAAATCATAATACATGACAATAGATAATGAAGATGTTCTGTTCACATTTGATTTGATTTGGGTTAAGCCAATTTGTAGATTATTGGTCCTGTTCTAGTCCTGGTGGTGGTGATGGACAGTAATTGAGTACAAAATTAAAAGTGCTGCAATTTATATATAATAACATGTTTATGTGCCTTGACTATAGCAGATTTTACAGCAAATACTTTTTACTTTTATTTCACGATATTTGAGAGCACTACTTCACTATATTTTTTAACTGGACTAAAAAAGTATTTATGTCCACTTAAATGGCTGAAGGGTTATTTTTAACAAGTATGAGCCAATGTCTTAACTTGAACAAACCAAAATATATCTATAAACTGCTACAAAAATTAAGACATTTTTTTTGTTGAAATTAACTTTTTTTTAATACTCAAAATCTGTATGAAATACTTTAACTCTATAAACTACATTTTTAAACATTTCATTTGACTTCATTTATATTTTTTATGTGATACTTTTGCTTGAATAATATTCATGCAGCTGAGTCTCTACTTTTTCTTAGGTAACAAAACTGAGTACATCTTCCACCACTGGTCCTGGTCTAGCTCCTGTTTAGTCCCAATTCTGATGTGACGATGTGCACGTGTGAACACAGAAGAGAGATATGTAAAATAGCTGAATCAACATGTTAATTTAAAGAGAAAAAAAAAATGCTTTTGTCAGTAAACAAAAGAAACTAGTGTCTGTGCTCTGAGTCTGTCACTTGCATTCTTTGTATACTATAGCCACAATGTGTTTGCTATTCATTTGTTCATACTGACTTGAAAATAATATACATTAACATGTGCTCTATTATTAACATGTTGCAGAGTAAATGTGATTATCTACTCCTTTAATCTACTTACATTGTCATATTTTAGCTCATATGAATAACACAGCTGTATGGCACAAGGAGAAATTCTTGAGTTTCACCTTTTGCCATGGATTCTACCTGGACGACTGGGGGATTCTACACACAACACAGCTGTATGTTTCTAAATGTCATCTTTGCACCTAAATGACCCATTGTCCAGCATAACCATAGTTGCAATTAGAGGGTCCAATCATCCCATCACCAACATGGAAAAAGATGACAAAAGTTTATTCTACTCGGCAATGCCTGGTCAGTGTGGTAAATGGTTTTAGTTATAGTTTTAGAGAAGAAAAATTATTTAAAGTTCCTATATTAAGCAAAATTGACTCTTGTGAGCTTTAAGTCATGTTAGAATATTGTTACCTCCTCAGAAACATACCTGGTGTTTTGTATCATTCACACATGTTTGAGTAACACTTTGTCTACATCTCCAATGCTCAAAATACTGAATGAACCAGCAGTTTAAGTTAACAGCTACGTTTTTTGTTTAGTAGAGATTGGCATTTCCATGGCTGAAATTTTACCAATGATTCTAGTGAAGGTGTAGGGGTTTAAAAACACAGTGGAGCAGTTTTTATATCACCACATGACATCACAAGGTGGAACAGAGTGTTTTCTGTTTGAGAAAAGAAGCCTAAATATGCAGGGTTTCTGAGTTAAACATGTGTAAATGTTTGTGATGAGGAAACATTATAAAATAAGACAGAAAATGACGTAATATGGGCCCTTTAAGATATAATTTAAAAAACACAAACAGTTCTCACTCATATTTGCATTTATGAGTTTACATGTACATTTCCCTATATTATATTCTTTTCACTCAATTAAACCACATTTATCCGTAATTGGTGCTGACTAATTGGCAACTTCCTTATGTGGATGTGATTGTCACCACCCGAGCACGGTTGTCAAGGTGATAATTGACACTTAAGGTTCTTTTCCAGTATACATTGAATTTAAGTGCACAAAGGCACTACTTTTCTGTGAATCATTCTCTACTGGGATGACTCATTTCACAACTCTATACATAGAAAGGTGCCATCTGTATAATACTATGTGGATGATTTAAAAAAAAAAAGAAATAAAGCACAGGGTTGAGAGGTTTTCTAAAAACTGAGCATTCTGTTGTTTGAGGATATGATTTTATTACTTAAAGGGCTCATATTATGCTGTTTCCAAATCTATGATAATGATGGCGATATATCACCACATTATGTTTTTAAACTCCATACACCTTCACTAGAATCATTTGGATAATTGCAACTCTGGAACTGCCATCTCTAAAGGTTAAAGGTAGCGGTCAACTTGAAAACTACCACTACATGACATCACAAGGTGGAACAGAGCATTTTGAGCTTTGAAAATATAGACAGTCTAATAATGCAGGATTACTCAAATATGTGTGAATGTAACAAAATACAATTCTGGGTATGTTTTTAATGAGATAACAGCATTACAACATGGCTTAAAGCTCAGAGAGTCAATTCTGTGTAATATAGGACCTTTAAGTGACAGTTCTTTTTGCTAATTGTAACATTAAAATGGCGAAACAATTTTGCTTTATCTTGTGGCCCTGCACTTATCAAAATTGGTGTTGAGTCTCTGACAGGTTACCTAAGCTCCTCTGATGACTGGTAACCTTTTGGGAATAAAAATATATCAAACTCCTGTCTGTGCTAAAATGGTAATGACATATGAATCAAGTCCTAAGATTGGAGTTAGATTGGAGCAGACAAATATAGTACATGAGCTTTCTGAATCACTATATATTTCTTAGTTTTACAATGCCAGGAAGGTTGTGGGTTTAATAAATATTATATTGTTTTGGTTAGGAGAAAATGTCCTCAACATGTTCATATAACAGTCGGCTAAAACACATGAATCTACTTGTGTTATTGAAGGATGTGAGACAGACAGTTGATTCATCTTGTGCGTTATTTACAAGTTACGGCACACATTTCAAAAGCAAGTTCTCTCACCTTTGTTTTAGATCTATTCACCATAAACCACACCAAAACATCTGCATTTAGTTTGAAAGCTGGATTTGAACACAGAAGTCCAACCTGTCCTCACTGGTCCATTTTAAAGACTGTGCATTTTTGGTGCTTTAATGCCCTTTTAAACATGCTTTTGGTCACCTTGGGATGAGTATTCCACATGTTCCAACTTAAAATATGATATTATAATTAATTTAGAAAACCCTTTATATAGTATACCTTTTTGTTTCAGTGTTCGGAATGAACAATAAGAATAAAAACAAAAGAAGCCATTAACTGTAAAATGCAAAATAAATATCATGCTAATTTAATTGAGCCATGCATTCGTTGTGAACTCTGTTTAACCACAGAACAAGTCTGGTTGTGGTTTATGGGCTTAAAAACTTTTCAGGAGAAATCTGGAGTTTTACCTATGACGCAACAATTCTGACAAAATGCGAACAAAGGAATTTTTTTGTGCGCAGAGAAGACAACGTTAGATTAATGGATTCATGAAAGAATGCAGCAAAATACAACTTCAGATATGTATTTGATGAGTATAATGTGACATATGAGTACAATATAACATGGTTAAAACCTCAATTTGCATAATATGTGTCCTTTAAATACAGGCTGATTTGAATGTTGTGACATCAAGTTAACTCAACCTATTGTAGCACAGTAGATCCCTGAAGACGACTAAAGATTACAATGACTATTATTATTGCTTTCTCATAAATGCATATTGTGTAGCCGAAAGAGCGCAAGAGAAAACTAAGATCAAACACTACAAGATAACTCTTTGTTTTATAGATTAGCACAAAAGATGGTGCTAGTTGTCAATGCTACTTCACCATAACCATGTATTTAATGATTGTGATATTGCAAGCGTCTAGTCCTATAGCTACGGTGCTCTTCAAAGCCCTTTAAAAGGTATAGAGAACATGCATTCATTCACATATACTCAAGAGCAGCCAGCCCTTCCATGTCTCTCCAGTCTCCACTCATACTTTTACCATTGCCGTATGCCATCATACTACCATATGTCAAAAAAAAACAAAAAAAACTCTACGATTAAATACATATACAGTACAAATACTGTATGATCCATGCTAGTCATTAAAGTGTCAATCACCTATAAGCAATTTTCAACTCTATAACTATCAAGCAAAAAAGAATATAATGAGGTTGACAGCATTGACATGGCTGGATCAATAGGTCTATTATCCAGTATGTTCCAGCTCCTCCTTCACAAGGCCTCTTCTCTTCTTCTATCTGACAGACAAGGGCAGCTTTCCTTGAATAGTAGCTATGAAATGCCTGGGAACACACTGGATTTTATTGTATATGAGATTCATCAAATCTGCTGACAACATGATAGAAATACCACTAAAGGCTTGCATTCATAGCCTATAAGTGTCGTCAGTATATTCACATTTCAAGGAAAATGTTTGAAAAAAAGTCTACATTGAGATTTTCCTTTTCCTATGATGTTCAACTTTCTCCATGGAGACAAGCGGGTCCAATAAAAAGGCCAAGTTACAGGTTAGAGCTGTGGAGAGTCAAGTCCGCTCACTGTAAGAATCCAAGGTATTTTCCTATATGAGAAAATGAACAAGAACCCCTGTAGTTGAATAAATGCAAGTTTAAAGTGGTGGACCATCCTTCACCTTCTTCAACAGAATGTATTTTCTAGACATAATACTAGACATAGTTGCTTTGATATGATTTTCAGATCAAGGCTATTCTAAAAGTATTCAGCAAAGCTCCTATTTATATGATTTCTTTCAGTATGGATACTTGTTTTGATACTATAGTTTTAGTATTGATTGGTGTATAAGTACTGATTCTTTTCACTTCATATATGAAATCTGCTGATAATATGTGGTTCATGAGAGCTTTGAAGAAATTATAATTGTAGATAAAACTTAAAATACCTCCTTCCTCCATTTACAGTTTGAAAATCATGTACCTCAGCTATGGGTTTCAAAATGATAGAAAATTGGCACTGTTACCATAGTAATTCACAATTTAAAGCAGAATATTATATGTTTTGAATAGTGAAAGGTCCTCCAAACATCCTCTATACAAACAGGAAGCTGGAACTTATGAATAAATAAATTTAATGGACCCAACCTGTAATTTCAATATTTAAAGGCTAGTAACAAACATCCCTTTATTCCAACAGCATACACCCTAAACCATATACAATCCAAAGATGTTCATTTTGTCTTCTTATGTACTTTAACAAGAAGCTAAACAATATACATTTACAGGACCACCATGCTGGGTTTGACCATGCTGTTGGTTGGATGTCCACAGAATAAATAATATTTGAACACTGGCAGGACTCCAACAGGCGGTAGTTTGCTCAAGGTAAATGAGTAGGTGGTGTGAGTTTGTTGACATGTAAATTTTCTTGTACTGAAACATAACATTGCATTGTGCATTGTGAAAAGCCACAGTGCTAACCAGAGTAAAAAAATAATTTGAAATCTTATACTCAATCCTATCTGAATGTTAGTGAATTGAAAAAAATAATTGCTTTTTCTTATTTTGTTAAAGGGCCCATATTATGTTAATTTCAGATCTGGAATTGCGATCGCTACTAAACAAAAGGTAAAAAGAAGCTGTTAACTTGAAAACTACCATTACATGACGAGGTGGAACAGAGCATTTTGAGTTTTGGAGATGCAGACAGACTAATAATAAAGAGCTACTCAAACATGTGTGAATGAAACAAAACACAACTTTGGGTATGTTTTGATGAGGTAACAATATTATAACATTGCTTTAAAGTGTCAATTTTGTGTAATATAGGACCTTTAATACTGATAAAACATGGTAAATAGATTAATTAGTATATAGTTTGACCACACATTATCAAGGTATGTAATTTCTGCCCTTTTAAACTAATTTTGGACACCACACTCTTGGCAAATTGAATTAACATATGTATGGAAAACTAAAGGTCACTTCCTGATTTCAATTACTTAAAAAATAAATAAATAAATAACAACCGGCAGAGGGCACAAAGACTCACTGGGGTGGGTCGTGCACTGAGGAGTGAAGCAGTTGGAATCAGACTTAGACGGACTTTATTGATCCACAAGGGAAATTATCTGGACACAGTAGCTGACACAAAGAGCAGCTAAACTTCAAATTACTGAATGCCCTCTAGGTTATGCATTAAATTGATTTGAGCAAGTCTAGTGACAGCGTGGAGAATATGTATTTTCTTAGAATGAGGGAATAGGAGTGCACCCTTATAATGAGAGCTACTCAAACCGGTGTAAATGAACCAAACCCTTTTCCCACCACGTAGCCTATTCAGTGTATCTCAGTACTGACAATAACTCCTCAAATCTCCTCATTTTAACCAAGCATGAGTCTGGTACAGAGCCAGATGTTCAGCAAAATGGAAGACCAATTACAAGCTTCATGTGGACCCTGGATTAATTCAGATTCCAATTAGTGGTTGCCTCGGTGACAGCCACTCCAGTGTAGGTTAAATGAGGAATGACAATCTTATTCTTTTCTAGCCAAACATGTCCTGAAAATTAAACAAACAGGGCAGGAATAACCATGTAAAGCTGATTAGATATAGACAACAGAGAAATGGTGACAGTGTTTTACAGTGCTCTAGAAAAAATAAGTCAAAGTAAAAACATATTCTGTATAGCCGATTGTGCTCTACCATATATTACATTTTCTATAGGCAACTGAATGGGAAGCACTCTTTTGCACTTGGAAAATACTGATATGTTGCATGTGATTGTATGCCTACTGGTTTTATTTCAAAAGTTATAATCAATAATCATAAATAATCATCTAGAAATTTGATGTCAATTAAGGCTAATAATGATTAACAATAATTAATAATAACTATAGCAATCACAGTGACGAGAGAATGTTGTCCGGTTGCTTGTGATTTCTGAATGAGTTGCTCTTCTCTTACCGATGGTCGACACCACAGTTCCCACGAAGTAAAAAGCTCCTGTGAAGTCCCAGCGGGGGCGGATCGTATCCACGCGTATCCCCGCTACGTTCGCCTCCTCGTAGTTCCTCAGAAAGTTGTTGAGCTCCTTTTTGCTCAGGTTGTACTTTTGGCTGAAGTGCTCAAACCTCTGCTCCCAGCGCTCTTTCGCCTCGCGCTCCTTGGGCTGCTCCAGCGCGGAGAACACGGCGGCTCCGCACAAAAGGTACAAGACGATGAAGAGCGCGAGGAGCAGGAACCTCGCGTTGTCTTCGTTTATGGAACCGCAGCAACAGCCGCTCCTACATGCCATTATGTAGCCGTCAGTGCTTGTGGCATGGTGCTGCCGAGGCACTTAAAGCCAAAGCGAGAAAAACACGCAGAAAAGTATCGACAGAGTCCAAATGTCAAGCAATGAATTAAACATGCGTAAAGTAAAAGGCATTTTCACGTCTACTGTTCTCGCTGGTGTGTCATTTAAAATCCCATTTGAAACTGTGACGTTCGCGCAGCGACCTGTAGATGCGCAGAGTCGTGTGGTTGTGCGCGAGCTCCAGTGTCTCCAAAGAAATCCCCACCCCGGAGCGCGCGTATTACGCACCAGTCACTGACCAGCAACTCTTCTCATCAGCTCATTATTCGCAACGTGTGAACATCCTCTTCGCTTGTTCTTCTTTCAGACAAAGCTCAGTATAATGCGGTTCTTATTGTTGTTCAAAGCTCTGCTCGCGCGACCAGAGTTTGCATAGGTGAGATCAATATGACGTGACCTTTGTGAGTTCTGATGGGGTGTGGGCTCGAGGCTCCGGTGCGTTGCCCGGGGACGATATGAGCAAATGTCAGCACACAAAAAAGGTTTCCAAGATAAATTATTCACTATCACTGCAGGAACATGAAGGCCAAAAAGTTAAAAAATAGTGATTTGACTTGGACGAGACGGTTCAGGACCCTGGACAGAGACCTCCCAGTTCAGCGGGAGAGTTTTCACAAAATCCAACAGATGTCATGGCAACAAGGATAAAATTGTTTCCAAGTGAACGAGCTGGTAGACAGTGTGTGTTCACAGTCATGCTTATTGTTGTTGTGTTGTTAGCTGTGTTTAAATAAGTTTTCTTTCATCTCCAAAGTTGGCTGAAGATTCACAATTTTCTTTTCCGAATAATGCTTAGTTTAGTTACAAATTTATACCTCTACTTGAATATTATTGTATTGAAAAAGAATCTTTTTTTTTTTTTTTTTGGCAACTCACATGTGTACAGTAAAGGTTCTTTACAAAATGGATCCTTCTGAGCCTTTGGCCATGTTATAATTCTGTTTGTTTTGTTTCATTCACACATGTTTGAGTAACCCTTTATTGTTATTATTACTTTATCTGTCTAAATCTCCAAAACTCAAAATGCTCTGTTCCACCTTGTGATGCCATGAAGCTCAGTAGATACAGTATAAGCAATTCCACAACTGAAATTATCCAAATAATTCAAGTGAAGGTGTAAAAAAAAAAAAAAGTTTTTAAATCACAAGGTGGAACTGAGTGTTTTTCATTTGAGAGAAGAACTCAGACTAGATTTGTGTGTAAAACGTGTGAATGAAACAAAACACAACTCCAGGTATGTTTGTGATGAGGAAACAAGATTATAACAGATAAGAAAATTGCGCAACATGGGCTCTTTAATAATTCTCACAGGTGTTTTTCTTTCCACTATCATTGCAGTGATATCAATTATCAGTCTAGTTTTGATTGATTTTTTTAAATGTCAGCTTACCGATTTCTTTGGTTAAAGAATAGCAGGGTTCGCCTAATTACAGCCTGCAACACAAACTAGCCTATAACATAGTACGAAGCGTCAATATTTTACCCACAATTGCCTTGAGGTCAGCGTTGATTGGAGTGTTGTTTTTCCACTCACTGGGCTGATCTGAGTCTGGAGAGGCTGTTAAAAGCTATCAGGCAATAATAAAGTACACATCACTGTTGATTTTTGACTGGCTGTTGAAGCTCCAGACGGGATGATCCGCGGTGGTTTGTATTGATGAGGGACTGTAATTGGAAAAGATGGTGTTTCTGATCATTACCTCGGTCAGCTAGCATTACAAGAGTGGGTATGTTTTTAAAGCTGGGGTAATTAGAACTAAGAAATAATATAATCGGTTGGAAACCATATGTCAGAAGCTCCTTGTCAGTGTGGTAGACCTCACTGAACCCATAGAGAAAGTTGTTCACTGCAACTGACCTATCCTCAGTGCTGTACTACTATACGGCTACTATCGGAGACAGTAGCTCAGTTGGTAGAACGTTTGTCTACTGAAGGTTGGTGGTTTGAATCCTGCTCTCCAGTGTTTGTGTACACTGGCGTATGAATATGTGTGTGAATGGGTGATTGGTTCCTTGATGGTGGAAAAGTGTTACATAAAAATGTGACCACTTATCATTTTTACCATTTACTCTGGGCTGCTTGCATTTCTTAGCAGAGTTTGCAAGTTCTCCCCATGTCTGGGCATTCAAATTTGCCCCATCAACCCAAAACATGCACAAACAAGACCAAGTCTAGCTCAAGATCTGGAGATGGGTTCCTGGGCCACGTGGTCCTGCCAGGTTGCCCCAGCGGCATTGAAGGATGGGTCAAATGCAGAGGACAAATTTCCCTAAAGGGAAAATTGTAAAAGTACACCATAACCCTACTATAAAAATTACTACAACTAACTACTACTAAAGTGGCTGGAGGAGCTTTGGTTGTCACTGCACAGTATTTTCTCATTTTTTAGGCTATTTCTACAGAAAGTAATTTTCAGTATTACACTTTCTATCAAAAAGTTTTCTTCACAATTTGTCCACATTTACCTCTGTAGAGCTTCCTGATGATGTCAGAGTAAAGCACTGTCATGTAAATGCACCAGTCCAGTATAATGTGAGTCTTGGCTATGCTTTCTCCATTCTAGTTATATTGCTTTTGACACATAAACAATAACAATGTTTTATTGAGCTCATAATAATTGTATTAACCATTCAAGTTTATAAAGGGTAACCAGGGGTCAGTCTAAAAGTTCACTACCATACACAACCCAACCACATTTTCTATTCATAATGTTGTTCTGCTCCCATTAAATGACTCCAAGGTTAACATAAAGCTTTGTTCTTGAAAATCTGCTGCGAGTCACACTTGAAAACCAATTTTATACCACTGTTTTCTGTTGTGGCAGTTGTAATTCGGTTCTGAGATGGTCTCATTTTCATTTTACATATCTTGAGGAAACGGAACAATGAAAAAGACTAGGTCTTATGTCTTAAGATGACACTTCTCTGTGTACTTCAGCACATAGAACAGTCTAACTCTGCACCCCCAAATGAGATGTCTAACCCATTACCACTCTGCAGGAATTTTAATGACCTTAAGGATTCATCGAAGTATTTCCTTTTCTTCATCTGACAAAATTCAAATTAGGTAGTTTTATCGTGGTGAATAAAAATAAAAACTTGCATGTTGCGACTTCTGTTTTCTGCTGTAAAGAAGATACTTCAAGGGAATTACTGTAAGATTTTAAGCCTAAATTATTGTCTGATTGGAGAACATGTTGACAAATATGATTCATCTAACCACAATATGTTTAGGTAACAACATTCTGACATGGCTTAAAGCTCACAGATGTCCATTTTGCGTAATATAGGACCTTTAAAGTCACGTATCTCCATGGAGAAGAGAAGATAGTTTCATGCCTAAAAGTCCTCTTCATCAGGAAAAGTTACAAAGTGCACCTCTGAAAAAACAATACTTTCCAATCATGATGCTATAATACAGGCCAGCAAAATACATAAACATGAGTTGCTGGTCTCTTTTGGATCAGATGTTCAAAACGTTTCATTTCTCACCTCCTGCAAATGGATGTTAGGTTTGTGAAATCTACCATGTTATTGAAGAATGCAGTGTTTCTATATAAACTGGAGCAACAACCTCAAGGTCATACAATTTATCAGCAACAGAAGTGACTCAACTATAGTATGTAGTCTGCAGTCTGTCTGCTCCTGTGAGAAGAATCATTTCTCTTGGTCCATTTTGGAGTGATTTGTGCTAACTATATATGAGGGAGGTTAAAATTGAGAAAGTAAAGGGGGACTGCAGTCTGGAATAGCTACAGACATAAGAAAATACTACTATAAAAGTTCAAAAAGAGTATCATTACTAAATTATTATCAACTATGACCCAAGCAATTATTTAAAGGTGCACTGTGTAACTTTTCTGGAGGAGGGTACGCCACCTTTTATGTTATTGCTTGGTTCAGAATGTTAAACAGTGTGGTAAAAAAAAAGACATATATTGCACTTATTATATTATTTTCATGGATTCCAGTCTCCTGTTATATGCAATTTGCATTTGAGGATATTTTTTTTTCAATGAAAAGATATAATATTTTGTTTTAATTTTTTGTTTTAAAATCGCCATGGCAACAGTCCTAATTTTGTATTATTCCGAAACACATGGGCACAGCTGATTTTATTGCTCAAAACAACCTTGGAAATGTTTAATGTGACACTGTGGATCTTTCATGGCCAAAATAATAACATCACCATGAAGACAAGCTACTGGTACTCTCCACTAGAAATATTACGCAATGTTAATGATATTTTATTAAGAGTTAATTGTAATTGGACAGACAAAATATCAAACAATACATAGATTCTGGCATTTCAACATGGCTTGGTTTGGTCTCCATGATGATAGAAAGGTTTAATGCCATACAGTGAAACATTCCAGACAAAGCAATGACATCTCCATGGAGAAAAGTTACACAATGCACCTTTAACAGTGGGAAAATTAATTCAAAATGCTTTACCCACAAGTACACACAACTACTATGATAAACTGAATACTACTACTATCTCTGCAGTTTGGGCTAGATAAAAGATAATTGTAAAGTAGCACGAGAGCCCTGGAGGATGCAACTGACAGATCTCTGTAGAGGTGTGCTCCTCTGGGTACAATTATCTGTTCTGTGGTTGTACTTTGTCAGCATTGTGGTTGTTTTGGAAAGAAAAGCATTGCCTGAATGAGCGGTAAATTCAACTCTGGTCTGTGAGGAAAAGCATATTGTGGATATAAACAATAAAAGATGGAGAAAGAGAAAGTAAAAACTAAATTATCTGTTGTGGAAAGACATTTTGCACGGGCAGTGGTTCATCAGCTGTGTGAACTGTTATATGTGATTTATTTATTTATTTTTATTATTATTATTATTATTTTGCTATGATCTGTGACTACAAACTGAATATCTTCTTGGGGATAAAGAAAGTTTTCTGAACTGTACTCGAAAGGACTGGCGAGGTGAATTAAATTAAAGGTGCATGGATTTTTTTTGGAATGTTTCACAGTATGGTATTAAACCTTTCTATCTTCATGGAGACCAAACCAGACCAAGTTACAGGTCAGATCTGTGGAGAGACAACCCCGCTCACAGAACACCTGTTTTTCTATGCATATTCTGAGCTTTAAAACCAAAAACTGTAATTGAATAAAGGTAAGGTAAAGCTGTTTAATGCCATACTGTGGAACATTCCAGGCAGAGCAAGCATGTGATGGACCCCCCAACCAAAAAGTTACACAGTGCATCTTTAATCTTCTCACTGTGAGTAACCCTATACATCACAAAAGCTGTATTTGACACTAATAAATGATTTGAACATTTTCACTTTTTTCCCTTGATTCTTTCTTTCTTTTTGTTTTCTTTTTTTTGGTATATCTGTTACTTGATTGATTCACTGAAAGTTCCCAGTTTTGTACATTATTGTTTTGTTCTACCAATTAAATCAACTACAAAGTATTAATCAGATGTTACGCCCAGTTACTCTCACTTGAGTGGTACTTTGCCCAAATACTTTTTGACTCTTACTTGAACGCTTTGTGCTTCTACTTATACAATATTATTTTGAAGTAACATTTGCCTTTATTAGTGTGTCTAACAGTACCAGCTCTGTACTGAGCAAAATCAATAAAGAAATGAGACATGACTCTAAGTTACAATCATATCGACAACTGACCGGCGCCACCTCCAATCCAAAACATGTCATTACGAAACATTATTTATCACTATGTTTACTCTTCCAACATGAGATCCGTTGCCATGGAAATCCACTCCAAATATTCCATTAATGAACTGACAAAAGTGCCACTGCCGTGACCCTTCACCTGTTGCTGCTTACATTGCTGGTAATTAGCTGTGATTTTATTTTAATTATTTGCTACAGACAACACTGGTTTTAGCGTTAGCATGTGGCAGGCCAAGGTCAGGGCTGTTTTCCATCTGAGTGGCCTCTTCACCCAGTGTTCAGGGGCACAGTCATTAAGCTGCAGCTAATGGACAAAAGCACAAAATGTTAAGGGCTAAAGTTATCAACCCATTAGCCTGGCAGCTAGTTTAATTATGACGTCTCAGGACTTTTGCTCATGAAAATCTTCAGTTATGATGGCCTTGTCTGAGGGTAAAACATGTCTGAAAACAACATAATGGGGAATAGAATGGCATTGGGTTTTTCTTTATAAAAACAATGCAAACACTTTTTTTTTTTTTTTTAAAGGCCTGTATTAAGGTATTAAGGTATTATTGGACAGAGTCACATTTTTAGTATTAGCAAAGGATGAAGAGTGGGAAAGACATTCAAGAAACTGCGTTATTAAATATGCAACACTTATGAAAATCTTGTATGTCTTCTTTTTGATTATCTGCTTGTTTTAGTTTTTATTTGTATTAGAAAAATATTAGAATTGTAAAACAAAATAAAATAATGTGTGCCTCGTGATTCTCCAATTTTACATTGAGACCAACTGACTTGTTTTGGATTATTTGCATGTTTTAGTTTTGATTTGTATTATTAGAAGAAAACACAAGCTAAATGCAACACCTATGCCTGCAGAATCTTGCTCATGTGGCCTCTTTGTTCTCTATTGTACAGTACAACTTTCCTTTTATTGAATCAAGACTTCTACATGGACAGGAACACAAAAAGGACTGCATTAATATAACAGTATATTTTTATGCCTTTGTCTCACTCTTTCTCTCTGTCTTTCACTCTCTCTCTTTTTTTCTCTGTCTTTCTCTGTCTCTCTCATTGTTTCTCTCCCTCCCTCACTGTCTCTTTCTCTCTGTCTCTCTCTCTTTCTCTCTCTCTCTCTCCCTCTGTCTCTCTTTGTCTCTCTCTCTGTCTTTCTATCTCTCTGGTTCCTCTCTCTCTCTCTCTGTCTTTCTATCTCTCTGGTCTCTCTCTCTCTCTCTTTCTCTCTCTCTCTCTCTGGCCTCTCCCTCTCTTTCTCTCCCTCTGTCTGTCTCACTGTTCCCCCCCACACTGTCTCTTTCTCTCTCTCTCTCTCTCTCTCTCTCTCCCTCTCTCCCTCTGTCTCTCTCTGTCTCTCTCTTTCTATCTCTCTGTACTCTCCCTCTCTCTCTCTCCCTCTGTCTCTCTTTCTCTCTCTCTCTCTCTCTCTCTCTTTCTATCTCTCTGGTCTCTCTCTCTCCCTCTGTCTCTCTCTTTCTCTCTCTCTCTGTCTTTCTATCTCTCTGGCCTCTCCCTCTCTCTCTCTCTCTCTCTCTCCCTCTGTCTCTCTCTTTCTCTCTCTCCCTCTCTCTCTCTCATCTTTGTGCATTTTAAGACTCATGATCCTGTTACTGAAGGCCTTGCAAAATCTACTCTAAGGCTGCGTCTCAATTCTCCCCCTTAGCCCTCTGTCTTAGCCCTACCCCTCTGTTGTGCGCGTTCACGAGAGACAGAGGGGTATCCCAATTCTCTTTTCTGTAAGGGCGAGGGCTAAGGGGAAGGGCTGTTCTACCCCTCTGCGCAAAGCGTTTTCAGATGCACACTTTGCGCAAAGGGGATAGGCGTGGCTTAACGCAAGTCGGAGCAAAAACCAACACGGAAATCGGGAAGTGTCGGCAATCGGGAAGAAATTGGACAAATGTGAGTATTTGCACTCAAGAACCTCATAAAAAGTTGTATAAAACTGTAGTAACTTTTGAAAAGTTGTAGGTATACTCATGGCGCCTGCATTTACGCTTTCTGACATATACGGCTTATCGTAACATGCCCGGTTAGAACTATACGCATGTTACGGTAGAATGTGTAAAGTATTACGAACATGCATGGCCTAAAAGAACTATATACGCATATATGTTAGACTAGAATGTGTCAAATATATCGCTGTATTTCGCCTCGTAACTCGTCTCATGCGCGTTTAGAACTATACACACGTTACGGTAGAATGTGTAAAGTATTACGAACATGCATGGCCTAAAATATTATTGTTTCGTTTCGCCTTGTAAATTATCCCCTATTTAATGACATGTTATTAATCACATTTGTATTTCTTGTAGGAGGCTGGACTTGTTGGAGTTGTGTCAGCCCAACAAGCTTCAAAAAAGTGGGAGAATTTGAAAATAAAATATAAGGTATATTACATTCTATAATATTTGTAGGTACCAGAACAACTATATGTTTATGACTATGTATTCATTTTGTTTTCTTTTTTGTGTGTACCAGGCATCCTCTACAACTCCGTCCACCTCTGCAGCATTTTAATTTTGTGTTACAGTTGATTAAAATTTGATTTACATATGTTGTACAGAGTATAGTAATTTAAAAAAAATAAAAAATTTAAAAAAATTTGACTTTTTGCAAAGTTCATTTAAAACTAACTCAAAAGGAGCACAATACTTCAAAACTTTAAAAATAATGTCATATTGTTGCGACTGCAAAGGGGTGTCCCATTTCTAAGGGTTTAAAACACACCCCTTTGCCTTACCCCTCTGTTTAAAGACAGAGTGTAAGGGCGAGGGCGAGGGCTAAGACAAAGACAGAGGGCTAAGGGGGAGAATTGAGATTGGGCCTAAATGTTTCACTACAACATAGACGACAAACAAAATCAGCTCAGGTGCAGAAGAACATGAGAAAACATGTGATCAAACATCTACAACTAAGGGGCCTTGAGAGCATCTCCAATTATCACCCTCGTATTGTGCTAAAGCTGCTGTTTCTCCAAACCCTAACCCGAACATCAGTTTATTTAAAACTGTTTGTGTTGCAATATACTAGTAGCAGTGCTCATGAATCCTTTGTGACAACAATAAGAACTCAAGCACATTTAGTTCAGATTGCTTTGCAAGAAATAATAGCCAGCACAACACTCACAAGTTTTGTTCTGAAAATTCACATAATTTAATGTTTCAGGGAGGGCATGGGCACAGTACTTGAAAGAAATCTTCAAACAAAATACAAAAAATACAAAAATAATACAGCAAAAAGAAGGAGTTCTTTTGTTGCTGTATAAAACCAGTTTGAGTCAAGTGGTTGCCTCAAAATTGAAGAAAAAAAAAAAAAAAAAAAAAGTCTTTATCCAGTTGACAGCTCAAATCTACTTGAATGCTGAACCTTATGTTTTTTGTTATTGGGTTCTGTTCTCAAACTTGCCCCATAACTCTTCTGGAAAAAGACAGTTTTTATAAAATAATGCTTTTTAGTGGGTTTACGAGGCGCCACAGTAGGGCAGTAATGGCTCTACTGTATACTGCCATTGTGTCCTTAGGCAAAACACTCCACCCACCTGGCTTGGTATGAATGTGCTTTTGGAGTGAGTGATAGGTGGTGGCAGTGTCCAAAAACATAAAGTATAAATATATATAATTCCAAATATATTCTTATGATGATTGTTGTATTCATATACGATTTACTGCTACCTGCTTGTCTCCATGGAGATGTTATTGCTTTGCCTGGAATGTTCCATGGTATGACATTAAGCATATTCATCTAGCATTTATTCATTACGGGTGATTCTATTCAAAAATAATTCCTTTGGTGAATAGGGTGACTTTCCACAGATCTGAATTGTAATACAACGTAGTGCTGTAAACTGCTTGTTTCCTTTGTGACAGTTTAGTTTAGGTTTAATATATTCTGTGGAACATTCTAGACAATGCAATAACATTTCCATGGAGACAAGCAGCTGGCCATGTTATGCAGTGCTTTTTTTATTGATCCGTGCTGCACAGGTTTACTTCATTAATGTTCTGCAGTGTAAATAGTAGTAATGTGTGCACAGACCTCTGTTAGTGCAGTGTCCAAAGTGCAAACAATGATGAGTCTTGTGAACTGACTGTAGAGACAGACACATTTTCTACTCATAGTCCTTTCCTATTCACTTATCACAAAACACCACTTTTGTCATGGCAATTTTGATTACAACCTGAAAAAGGTGATATGATCTTCAAATACAATTTAATTTCAAAATCTATCCCACGTCCAGCCCCAGGAGGGTAACCATAGCAACGAGAGAAGTAGGTCATAAAGAAGATACTGTAAATAAACAAGAGGGATGATGGTCCAGGATGTGAAGGGAATTTTAAACATTAAAGTTATGGAGTCACAGTGCAATGTGGTGTCAAGGGATTAGACTAAAAGTATGGATGTTACCTTGATTATAAAATAAAATGAAAGTAAATTAAATTAAATTAAATTAAATTGTAGTGCCTTGTGATCACCCAATTTGAGTCAGAAGTGAATTTGCATCAAATTTGATCTGCGCATACCCAGATGTATCTACTCAAGCACGGCGACGTTGGTCATTTACTATGGCAACACAAACAAAGACAAACTGAATTTATTTTATTATTTAAACATTTGGCACTATATTATGAGGTAAATATGAAATAAGAGAATATTTAATTGCAAAGAAACCATAGCAAAAAGTTCAGAGAAACATCAAGTCCATCTGAATTTAATGTAAAGTTTTATATGTTTGGTGATTATGCAGGTACGGCCTCTGTCTACGTCTCTGTCTAAAAGGTAAATGTCATGGAACTTTCTTGCAAAGTCTCTTTATTTATATGAAAGAGGCAGTGCATATTAATGAATATCTGTATACAGTCTAAATATGCCAGATTAAAGCACAGATGCTAATTTCCGTCTGTTGGTAACACAGAAGGCAGTTACAGAGAATTATAAAAGAGATGGCACAGAATAAGGAAAGCCTTTTAAACTTGAAGCTGACAGATAACATAATTCAAGTTGTACTATGCAATTTGTATAAAGGAGGGTCTGCTACCTACTTGTGTCCATGGAGATGTTATTTCTTTGTTTGAAATGTTCCATAGTAGGGCATTAAATATATATCTCTTGCATTTGTTCAATTACAGGTGTTTTATAGCTTAAAAATCTCGTAAAATACATGAGTTTTTACCATGTGCGTGCTTGCTTTTCCATAGATCTGACCATTAACCTGTCTCCATTGTGAGTACCAAGTTTATTTCCATACTGTGGAATAAACAAGGCAAAACAGTATCTCCATGGAGACAAACAGGTGGCGGACTCGCCTTCAGAAAAGTTACACAGTGCACGTTTAACAGTTTTTAGCGAGTAAATTAATTCAAATATAGTCAGGCTAACGGATTGAACTAGCATGATTGTTGCTAATTAGGTAACTGACCAAAATGAGCTAATCACATACCCATTCACACGATACCGCTAATATAAAGTATAAAGTATACAGTATGTAGTGTACCCAGGCACTGCACCCACACACTGCAGTAATTCATGCTTTATCTCACAAAAAAGGAAACAATGAGCTTTGATGATTTATGGAACTTGTGTCATCTGTAGTTGAGTTTCAAGTGAGAGGCTCGAGATAGAGAATTTGGCAGAGCTCTTATATTGTGTACTGGAATACAAACAGGTCCTATAGAGCTGCTTTCTGGGGCTTTCGGTGTGGAGTTTGCATGTTATTCCTGTGTCTTTCTTACAGCTCAAGATGGAGATATGTTCCCAGGAGCTGCAGTTTGGTACCACAGTGTTCCTGACTGTTTATTCAAGCAGGTAGATGGATAGACAGATAGAAGGAAAGCATGATAGATGGATAGAAGGAAGGAAGGAAAAAGGAAGGAAGAAGGAAGGAAGGAAAAAGGAAGAAAAAAGGAAGGAAAGAGGAAGGAAGGAAGGAAGGAAGGAAGGAAGGAAGGAAAAATGAAGGAAGGAAAAAAGGAAGGAAGGAAAGAAGGAAGGAAAGAGGAAGGAAGAAGGAAGGAAAGAGGAAGGAAGAAGGGAGGAAGGAAGGAAAAAGGAAAGAGGAAGGAAGGAAAAAGGAAGGAAAGAGGAAGGAAGGAAGAAAGGAAAAAGGAAGGAAAGAAAGAGGAAGGAAGAAGGAAGGAAGGAAGAAAGGAAAAAGGAAGGAAGTAAGGAAGGAAGGAAAGAGGAAGGAAGAAAGGAGGCAGGAAAGAGGAAGGAAGAAGGAAGGAAGGAAGGAAGGAAGGAAAGAGGAAGGAAGAAAGAAGGAAGGAAAGAGGAAGGAAGAAGGAAGGAAGGAAAAAGGAAGAAAAAAGGAAGGAAGGAAACAGGAAGGAAGGAAAGAAAGAGGAAGGAAAAAGGAAGGAAGGAAAAAGGAAGGAAAGAATCAAGGACAAAAAGAAAGAAAGAATATCCATGTTTTATTACTTCTACATCAGGCTGAATAAGTAGCCTGAGCGTTTGGATTGATTGATTTTTAGGTTGTTTTCAGCTTAATGTGTGGTGACATTCTGAGGACTCGACCATACAAAAGATATGTATATTTTTCCATTCTTAAAGGTCCTATATTGTAATTAGTTGTAAAAACAAATGCTCTATTCCACCTTGTGTTGTCATGAACTGGTAGTTTTCAAGGTAACACCTTTTGCCTTTTATTCAGTAGAGTTTGGTCATTCCAGGGCAGAGCATACATATGCAGGCTTTGTGGGTTAATCATGTGTGAATGAAACAAAACACAACTCCAGGTATGTTTTTGATGAGGAAACATTATAACATAGATTAGAACATAGTGTAATTGAAACATCTAAGGCTGTGGGAGAGCTCGTACAAGATTAAAAGTTCTGAAATGTAACTTGGTGCAAGACCTAAATAAGCTTTAAAAGTGATCAGTAAAATATTAAAATCATTTCTAAAACTCACAGGCAGCCAGTGAAGGGAAGCTAAAACAGGGGTGATGTGTTGATGTCGAGGCCGGAGAGGAGGGAGTTGCAATAGTCAAGATGGGAGAAGATGAGAGCGTGGATGACTTTTTCAAGATCAGGGCAGGAGAGGATATGTTTGATTTTGCTAAGTGTACAAAGGTGGAGAAAACAGGATTGGGTGACTTTTTATGTGAAGGTGGAAGATGACACCCTGCTGCCAAGGTGTCTGGCAGCAGGGATGATGTTGGGAGCAAGAGACTATTGCTGATATGAGGGGTGGATTGGGGAGAATTGATTAAAATCATTTTGGATTTGGAGCTGTTGAGTTGTAGGAAGTTCTGTGCCATCCAGCTGTTCATTTCTTTGAAGCAGTTTAACACAGCAGCCAGGCTCCCGGGGTCGTTTGGTCTCAGCGGGATGTATTTCTGTGTGTCATCAGCGTTATGCTGAGCTATAACATGTCCTGGGGGAGCATATAAATAGAAAATAAAATGGGACGGTCAACGGTATCAAACATGGCACTTACTGTAAATCTAAAAGAATTTAAATTGAGCACTCTCCTCTGTCAGCGGCTACAAGAAGATCATTTAAGACTTTGAGGAGGGCTGGAAGGTTTGAAATTGGTCTAAAATTGTTTAAATCAGAGATGCTTAAATTAGGTTTCTTTAAATATGAGCCCTATTAGTGCTATGGCATCACACCCACGGATAAGAAAACATAGAGTCAGGAGTCTACATCTGCTTTGCTTTCTGACAATGTCTGTGAACCTTGTTAATATTTGATTGTATATGTCAGAACACATCTCTCCCATGTTCTCCTGTGTACAAGAAACTCTTCCATACATTTTTAATAAGCCATGTCATGAACTTGAATCCATCCACGGTGGTTAGAGCAGTGCTGGTTAAAGTGAGTTTACTGTGGATTAATTTCAAATTTTGGCCAATCATTTATTTTATTACCTCCCACAAATGGTTTAAACTAGTAATGCAGAATTACTCAAATAAGAATGAAACAAAACACAACTCCAGGTATATTTTTGAGGAGGTTACAACATTCTAACATGGTTTAAAGCTCACAATAATCCAGGTTGTGTAATATAGGACCTTTAATGAAATGATAATTGAGTGGTATTTACTTCGGATTCATTTCAAATTTTGCCTTATCATTTAATTTATTACTTCCCACAGATAGCGCAGTAATATTAATGCTTTAAATATCAGGCATGCTGTGGAAGAATTAGTGTCACGGGCTTCTGTCACTGGCTCATTTTGGTCTGAAAGCAACAAGAGATTGTAGAGATGGGATTAAACAAAAGGAAAGACAAATTTGCATTTCTATATCAACATTTCATCACATATTTGGACACTTCCTCCAGCTCCTCCGGGGGGACCCCTAGGCGTTCCCAAGCCAGCCGAGAGATATAGTCCCTCCAGTGTGTCCTGGGTCTTCCCCGGGGCCAGGAACACTTCCCGAGGGAGGCGTTCAGGAGGCATACGGAACAGAGGAGGAAGTGTCCAGGGTAAAGGAAGTCGGAAGAAAATGGATGAATGGGTCATATATTTGGTTTTGAAACTTAAAAAATGTATTCATCCTCTATGCTTTTGCTGTGAGAAAATAGTCTTACTGTTTCCGAGAGACTGAGTCCTCATTAATTGGAAGAAGGTGAGGTAATTGGCTTCTTTGTTTGAGATCGTGCAGGAGTCAAGAAATAAAATTGTTAAACTAATTTGAAATCTGCCACTTTTCTTTCTCTGTTGAACTAATGGCATGTCAGGAGTGATTTGCTTGAATGGTTTTCGTGCAGTGAACACCTGGCTTTAAACCTGTGGTCTAAGGTTCATATAGTGTCATAAGGCAATCTGGAAAAAAATGTTTGCCATTCTGTTCTTGGGTAAGCCACTTAACCCGCCTTGCCCCAAGACTCAGCATAGATTGATGTGTGAATGTGTGTGAATGGGTGAGCAGTTCCTTGATGTAAAGTGCTTTTAGTGCCTTAAGGGTGGAAAAGCGCTATAGAAAAATTACACATGCGCACGACACACACTTCTTTTTCTGTAAACTTTCAAGCTTGAAAAGTAAAAGTGAGATTTTTTGATTAAGAAACTGATGCTCTGTCCAATTCTTAACCATAGCTGGCACGAGGATCATTATCGTTGGGGCCAGTGCAGTAAACAAGACCCAAGCCAAAAGATGTGGCAGACAGTACGCTGACATTTTAAGTCAGAAAGTGTATTTAAAACAGTCTGCAAGTCTAGCCATAACTTTGCACCCAGAGTTCTGAATCTATTAACAGTTCTTCACCCTGGACAATGGGACTCCAGCCAACTCCTAATATATTACTGATCTGTAACTTTGAGCTTTGAGAATATTGACCTTTTGGTTTTGTAAAGGAAATCTTTACAGAATTATTCACGTAATCAATTACATAGGTTGTTGTTGTTGGGTCTGGTGCACAGAGTAATGGGCAGTGTGCTGCCCCCGCGACCCAGCCAGATTAAGCGGGAGAAAATGGATGGATGGAAGGTTGTGTATAAGTTTGCTTTGTGATTTCTAATGAAATGGGATGTTAATCAGGCTTGGACTGAGTTATCTTGTGAAAGAGCCTCTTAGGGGCCTCTTGATGCCATATAATGGATCTCTGTGGTATTTTTCCACTGGATTCAACTTGTTTTTCACTTGTTGTTCTATTGCGAATGGCCCAGCCTTGTGCTGACCTGTCCTTGTATTGGTGTTATGTCTTGACTTATGTATTTGCATCATTCCTGTGCCCTGTGCTCTCGCTGGAAAACACCGGCGCTAAAGGGCCCCAACCTGTGCCTTACATGTGGTGAGTTGTCTTTTTTCAAATTGTTTTTTGCGGGTTTAATTGCTGGGTTCCTTGTTCAAAAAAAAAAAAAAAAAAAAGTGGAGAAACTATGACATTTGGGTAAATCACAAAAATAAAAGGGTATAGTAATTGGTTAATATAGTAATTACGATTGGCACTCCTTTAAAGAGGGGCAGACAAAGGTCTATGACCTCAAGTGATCTCTGCTCTGGGAACTAGCACTGTGAGCACGCTGCCTGTAGAGGTGTCCTAGCCAGGGAAAGACTAAACAGAGAGGGCCGGTGTGTCCTAGCTTACGAGCTAAACAAAAGACAACTAAACATCTGGTAAAAAATAAATGAATAAATAAATTTTGCTATTTTGTCTGTAAATTAATTCCTATTCCTAATGTGGAACTTGGCCAAATTCTCTGGAGTTAAATTATAATCCATATTCTCCTGTCTAAATAACACAGGCTTATCTGTTCATAGGTTTCAGCTCCCTGTTAGGTAACATTATCCAACACTTTTCAATATTCAAAGCACAGGATATTTTGTTTTAAATGACAATGGTCCATCATTTTTCCTCACTCTAAGAACCATGGATAGGTTTTTTTTTTTTACAAGCATTTCACCACCTCTTTCAAATTGGTGTGTTTACAGGGAGGGCTACTGTGTTGATGACTCCAAATAATACTATAATACTATACTACCATAACTATAATACACCTGCCTGTGTGTCTGTATCAGTCTATTTTCCTTGTTTGAAACCATAAAAGCCTCCATTTTATAACAGTGTGGTGTGGCTGTACCCGTTGTTCACTTGTGTGTTTATTTTTCCTATCTTTGTGCACTGCAAACACAGGAGCAAACACACTTCCAGAGACCCCTGCCCTCTGCGGTCCTTCTGGAGTGAGCCAGGAGCGTTGCCATGGCGTTTTCGAGTGACCGTCGCTTTCATCTGTCCGAGCTGCTGCATTTAGTCATGCTGTACTTCCATTTTGGACACTCACTCCAGTCTGGATAGTTAAAAGTCTGCAAACAAGAAGATATCACTACAGCTGTACATCAAAGCCACTTTGAATAATAAAGTTTAAAGGTATCTTAAAGAGGGGGTATTACACTTCTTTCGGATATTACCTGCTAACACAACATATTTAGATCTCCATGTTACTTTTTTGTTTTGTTTTTAAAATACTATATTCACCAAAAACAATGTCAGCATATTTAATAAGTTGCAGTTTCCTTTTTGACTCTCGAGTCCCCCCTCTCTTTGCTCTTCAAGTTAAGTCACTCTCCATTTGAAATGCTAGCGCATTACAACCGGCATGTATTTCGCTATCAAAACTACTGCACATCACAGCAGGTTTGTGAAGTTGTAGTGTATTGTTCTGTATCCTGCTTTTGAAATTGCCATGCTGGAGCATAGGAGACATAGGTTTGTGGTGAGCTCTGGATAAAATCCTACTGTAAGGAGGGTTCAAATAAATTACTCAAACATGCATTGACATATAAAACCTCTTCAGGAATGTTTTTGAACAGAGGACATTATAACATGGTAGAAAGCTCCAAAAACTCGATTTTGCCTAAAACCCCCCTCTATAAGCATTATTTTCAGTTGATTTCAGTGGCTGCATAGTAAATTGTATAATTATTGTATATGTTATCTTCTGCATTCAGATATCACAGCATTTTATAGTAACTACTTCCATATATAATACAAAAAAGAAACAAAAAAGAGACTCAAAAGTCAAACAGTAAATTGAACATATTTGCTGTCCAAACATTGGGACAATAAACCCACTGTATTAAACATGCTCCACACAAGTCAACAGGCCTAATTCAGCAGCTGACTTTTTCATGTGCCTAAGCTGCCCCATGTGCCCATGTGCCCCATCTCCATGGCAATAGTGTTTATTATCGACAATTTGAGTAATATGCCCAATTGCTTCAAGCACAAGATTGTGAGGAGTTTGATTTGCTCATTACATACATAGCTGTTCTCTCCGATCACCATCTATTCATCCAATGATTCAGAAACACTCGAGTTCTGATTAACACTTTTATCGACGTGAAAGTCTGTTCCAGGTCTTACAAGAGACCAAGTCTAAATAATTGGTTCAGAGTAAATTCCCTGTAGACGCATAGGTCAAGGCAAGACAACCAATAGATTTAACAGACTTAAAGAAAGACTCAACACTGCTTAATATCACTTTACATAATGTTCTTAAAGGGCCCATATTACGCTGTTTTCAGATCTGTTATAATATTGTTTCCTCATCAAAAACATAGATGGAGTTGTGTTTTGTTTCATTTCATTCACACATGTTCAACACAAACCCTGCATATTTAGGCTGACAGAAAACACTATGCTCCACCTTGTGATGTCATGTGGAATTTTTTTTCTAGTTTTTACATTTTTGTGAAGTTGATAAGTTAATTCCTGGTTGGACATGGGCAGCCGATATGATGAACTGTTACCTAGCAACCATAATGTTTGACTAATAAAAACACATTTATTTTGTTTAAACTTAACATTATGATGCCTTCCTTTTGCTTAAATTGTCGTTGCATTATGGTATTTTCTGTGTTGATGACACAACTAGAGGGATTCAGTTTTAAAATTCACTGCTACTTCCTGGGTTTTTTTGTTGACTATTTTTCACTACAAACTGCAACTTAACTGATGATAAAACTATGACTTATCACAGGCACCATCCCACCAAACCAAGTAATATTTAGAAAGATATGAAAATCTGTCAAATGCACTTTAAAGTACACTGTGTAACTTTTGGTGGAGGGTTTGTCACTTGCTTCTCTCCATGGAGATATTGCCTGGAATAAGATATAAGATAAGATAAGATAAGATATGCCTTTGTTCCACAGTACGGCATTACACGTATTTATCTCTACAGCAGGTGACACTACAGGCTCAAATTACATGTCAAATCTGTGCAGAGGTGAGCCCACTCACAGTAAGAATGCACATTTTCAATAAAAACCCACATTAGTGAGTAAAAGGAAGATGTATATGTATATGCTTAATGCCATACCGAGACATTCCAGACAAAGCAACAACATCTCCACCAGAAAAGTTACATAGTGCACCTTTAAAGTTTAGTTTGAAGTTGATTTCCAGCTCATAATTAGAACACACAGACTGGTGTCCGGGTGTGAGGTTGTGTAGGGTGCTCAAACCTCTAGAAGAAACATCTCTAATGTGATCTCACTTTGTCCATGTGACCTCTGCAGCACAAAACAACACAAGCTTTTCACACTCATTATTTGTGTAGTACTGTTAAGATGCCAGTGCCCTGCTGTATTAGTTTTCTAAGAATTTGCAATGTTATTCACTCAAATACATACTTGGTTTTACGTATATGCATGTTTGAGTCATTTAACGATCTCCCCCCAGCCTATTCGAATTGTGAGATTTTGTTCAATGGTCAAACCACAAACTTACATCACCCATGGTCCCACACGACAATTTTTGTTTGTGGAGGCCTGCCACCTGTTTGTCTTCATGGAGATGTTATTGTTTTTTCTGGAATGTTCCATTAATATGAATTTAACTGATCTCCAAGGAGAAGAGCACTATGAGTTCAAATTACCAGCCAGATGTATGATATTGTCGTTGATGCATTTTGATAACAATGAATTTGAATATTTTTAGAAGATAATGATGAATTTGGAAGGAATTTTGTATTTATGAAAATTAGAATGAATTAATTTTGACCGGACTGCAGATGGAAAGCAGCTGGCACAGAGCATCTTTTAATGTTTTTTTTTTTTTTTTTTTTTTCTGTGCACTGCCCTTGTTTTAAATAAAAAAAAAAAAAAAAAATCTGTGTAGAGAGGAAAGCCCCTAAAAGTTGTGTAACATTTCTGGTGGAGGGTCCATCAAATGCTTGTCTCCATGGAGATGTTATTATGTTGTCTGGAATGTTTCACAGTACTGTATTAAACCTTTCTGTCTTCATGGAGGCAAGTTACAGGTCAGATCTGTGGAAAGGTGACCCCACTCATGGTCAGACTGTCTGGTTTTTTATGTATTTTTGAGCTATAAAACCACCTGTAATTGAATAATTATAAAGCAGAGCAGTTTAATGTCATACTGCGGAACATACACACAACACAGGTTGAGCAATGACATATCCATAGAAACAAGAAGGTGTAACCAAAAAGTTACATAGTGCATATTTAAGAATGGATTTCCCCTCCAAAATATTTTAGCAATACACCTTTTATTTCACATACTAGACAGATGTTTCTCCATGTAGCAAGCAGTAAATGTATTCAATTGTTACTGTCTAAATCCTGACTTTCCTCGTTGGACCCAATATTATGTGCTTTATCGCCTTTATTTCTGTCTCGTCTCCTGACTATAATTCAGTACAGAGTGACATTGATGTTTTGTATTAATATGGACAGAATCACCCAAGCCCAGAGTTTAATACACCGTCATATATTAAGGCGCTGTCCGCTCTTGTGCACCCGAGTAGTACATTTCAAGATGATTGCCCTGATTGCATACGGTCATCCCATTTATGTAGAGCAAATCAATACAGCCCTGCATGATTGTAGTGGCCTTAGAGAGAGATTGGAAGAAAAATCACTTTTGGGTCTTGATTTCATTCACATATTTACCAGGTTTACACTTGTTTCTCTTGAGTATAGGGTAGACTGCTGTTTAAGATGTTGTATGTCTTTGGCCACAATATGAAGAAGAGAGATGTGTTTACATGTTATCCACAAATAGGATTATTGTGACAGCGAGTTAGCTATAATCAATACAGAAAAGGGATAATAAGACGCACAGTTCTATTAAAAAAGTTGGTTGGTTCTGTTTTTACTTTTAGTCATGCTGGTTTGTTAATATAATACTTGAATACTTTGTTAATATTTGGATGGGAGAGCACTGGGAATATCAGGTGGCATATTGTTAGTATTCACATGAATGAGTTTCTGGCAAAGTTTAAGAACAGCTTTTAATTTTTTCATAAGTGAATTAAGGTTGGACTGCCAAACCATACATGGCATTCATCTTTTGTTCTGGGTTTTTACAGTCCACTGGTCTAAACCAGATCTACAACATTATTATTCTATGTCTAAATGAGAGCTGAACTAGGTCTGAATAGGACTGCACCATTGCTACAGTTTTAACCAAAAACTAACCCAAAAGAGGACAGAAAAGTGTAACTGACTTTAAATCCATCACACTAAAATTGCAAAAGACTCTTGTACAGGTACCATAGTTTGAGAACGACTGTTTATCCAAAAACAAAAATGTATAAAATATATGGGAACAGCCCATTTATCAAAAAATGTGAACTCTCAAACACACAGCTCAGTCTTTACCACTGTTTCTTATTGAGGCTTTGGATCATACTATCCGCTGCAGCAGTTTGAACAGGTCTCCCTCACTGCGTCTAATCATCACAGAATGAGGTGGCACTTGTCTCTACCTCATCACTGACCCAGCAGTTAGCCGTTAGCCATTAGCTCCACACTGCCATAATCACACAGGGAGCTGGAGTCTAGAGCTGTTACAGTGTGAAGAGGGAAAGAGGGCAGAGGAAGGTAGCCCACAGTTGCACAATCACGCTCATGTCATCTGAAACTGTTGGCTTACGTGCCTTTTAATAGCTGCAATATCCAAGCGTACATACAGCAGATATACAGCATATGGAGCGCAGGATAAAATGTTGTTCGCTAAATCTAAAGTGGGACTGAGCATTTTGAGCTTGGGAGATGTAAACAGCCTAATAATGTTGCTCAAACATGTGTTAATGAAACAAAATACAACTCCAGGTCATAGACTGTATAAAAAAGTGGCTAAAGGAGTTTGACGTCACCCATAGTGTCCAGCTCCAGTCAAATGAAGCTCAGCGAGGCCAGCATTTACAGGGGCTAATTCAGAGCTATGTTATAATGTTGCTACCTCATCAAAAACCTATCTGGAGTTATGTTTTGTTCCATATTAGCAATAGGACTTGATTTACAGGCAAAATAGAGAGATTTTAATACCAAAATGAGGAGCCTGACAGTTACAGAGAGAGGGATGACTCTTTTCAATACAAACAGAATTGGAGCCAGAGTAGATAGAGCTGAAAGCACACCCATGCTCGCTCCCAATATGGGCGGGTTAGCTATGTCCATATTTAATTAATTGAATTGTCCATATAATAGTACAGTAGTATTTGATCCATCTTGCATGATCAGTGTGTAACCATTGTGTAGTTTCAGTAGGTTATGATTCGCCTTCATTGGTCTGATACTCTCCTCCTTTCACTTGGAAACATGCAGAGCCATTAATAAAATAGGCCAAGTGCTTTCCCTAAATAGCATTAAGCCTCTTGCTGTATGCATTCAGTATAAGGGCTGTAAATTAAAAGCCAATAGGTGGGATTCTAAATGGCACTTAGTCATATGAGCTTTTGACAAACAATGTGAGACACACATTAATTTTAGACATGAGTGTAGCTGAAAAACACTTTGAACTCACTTGACAACTCTCAAATGTGTTAATGCTGTTAATAACTTTGAATACATTTTGAAACTATACTCTCAAACCATGCACAGAGGTACACTGCACAAAACTATATCTAGATAAGTTAAAATGACTTAAATTAAGAACATTTTATTAACAGTAACAGTAACAGTACCACCTCATTTTATTTCAATGAAAAAGTAAGTTAAAGGTTCTCTATTATGCAAAATTGACTCTTGTGAGCTTTAAACCATGTGATAATGTTGTTACTTGTTTTGTTTCATTCACACATGTTTGAGTAATCCTTTATTATTACTGCTCTGTTCCACCTTGTGATGTCATGTGGTAGTAGTTTTCAGGTTGGCAGCTACCTTTTACCTTTTGTTCAGTAGAGCTTGTTAATTCTAGGGCTGAAATTATCCAAATGATTCTAATGAAGGTTGTATGGAGTTTACGAACACAGTGGAGCACTTCCTGTATGACATGACATCACAAGGTGGAACAGAGTGTTTTCTGTTTGAGAGAAGTACTCTAAATATGCAGGATTTGTGTGTTAAACATGTGTGAATGAAACAAAACACAACTCCAGGTATTTTATTGATTTACTACTTCTACTTTTATGACTTACAAGAATATACAAGACTATACTAAAATGATTTGCTTTTTCAACTTATTAGTCTGTGGTAAATAACACACTGGGTTGGCCTCGTCATGGCAACAGAAAAGACACAGCTGTTAAAATGTACCAAGACACTGTAATGAGTAAACTGAAAAATGAATGTGCAAATTCAGACAGTAGAAACAGTGTGGGATATAAATTATTATAGTAGACCAGGCTGAGGCTGTACTGTGTTTTAACTTGCTGTAATTATACGTTTATTTACTTTTATGTGGTCATTTATGTGGTTATTTGCAAGGCAATACTTAAGATAATCGTAAAGAGGTCAACAACAACTCACTTTCTCTTACCCTTTTGAGATTGGGTAAATCCCCTCTCTTTAAAGGCCAGAGCTGGGATTTCCAGTCAAAATGGCACTGGTATAAAAATATAAAATGTGTTTTGTTGTGAATTTTTCAAGTAAAAAAGGGGCAACAGTGACTCAGGTGCAAGACTGTCAAAAGTATTGTTACCCAGATAATAATCTATACTAAATCTATTGATACTCAAGTGTTAACACTGAAAATAAAAATAAATAAATAAATTACATGGATAGAATTAGACCTTTTTAACACTTTAAGAATGACCATGATCACTGTCTAACAAGTATAATACCATATGATAAAGCAATTATACTTTTGTGTTGAAAATTACACTATATTTTCAAGAAAAAGTAGTTTTATTATGATAGTGATATTGGAATTATTATTGAGAAACAAGCCTTTTCCTTTGAATTAAAAAATCAAGGTAATACATTTTAGTATTGTGACTCAAATGTCTTATCCAGAGAGTTGATGGTTCAATCTCCGCTTGGGCCAGTGCATAGAGTTGTTGTGTCTTTGAGCAAGCCATTTCACTCTCCTTGTGTGAGTTATTATTATTGATGTAAATGTTGACCTCATTAGTCTTGAAACATTGTAAATTGTCTGTTAATTGTGGCTTATTAAATCTAAACTAGAGGCACTTTCTCATAATGAAAACCTGTTCTATGACCGTCTGTGAATGGTGCTCTAATTAGTCACTGACCACACACCTCTGCACCACTACCCCCTCTACACCCCTTATGATGACCATGTGACACATCATGATTCAAGGACCTCCCCTCTACGCTCCATGTTTCCGAGTCAAGGCCTTATACAACGCTTATACAATACTTTACAAAGACATCAGAGTCCTGTCACTCCGATGTCTGATGGGTGTGATTGACAGGTACACTAACCAATCAGAGAAACACAAACTTGGCTTAAAAGTGTGATTGGACTGTCCCAAATAATACAGGGACAGCAGGTTCAGCTGTTCTATGGCACCTGCTGTTATTTTCTATAACTGTACTGCCCAGTAATTGTGGCACCTGACGGGGCACCTGCCAGATATTGTGGCTTTTCTGTGGCTCCATTACTGGTCTAGGCTAAAAATACTGGTACAGCATTGTAGATGTCACAGAGGGTAGCCTAGACCAGTAATGTTGGCTAGCTACCACGTCAGGTGCCACAGATACTGTCAGGCCCAGGTTGAGCTTGTCTTAGCTGAATTAAGAATGGTAGTTTGGTGCACTTTTTGGTCTGGGTCCAGAACATCCTGCATTCTAAAAGAAAGTAGGAGAGGCTGACTGCCCACATTTAACCAAGGACGTTCTGACCATTACCCAGTAATGCTCTCTCGGATATGTGGGGGTCAAGGAAAAAAATTGTATTGAAAAAAACAATAAACAAATACGATTTACTTCTTTTGAAAATAATATCCAAACTGAAAATGCACAAATGTTTGGTTTAATAGAGTTGGTTTCACAAACTCGCCAGATTAATCCTGTTCCCTAAAGTCTTTTCGACTGATGGCAATCACACGTGTGACATTAAATCACCTTAGTTCATTTGTGTCCATTTGTTGTTTCATGTGGATAGAATTAATTTTAATCATAAGAGGAAAATGCAAATGGACAATTCTACTGCAAATTCCACCATATTGTATTTGCTCTCCAGCTCTCCAACACCTGGTATGAAGCTATTTCCCAAAACTGAATTGGGTAATTTACAATGAAATTAACTAGAAAAGATGGAATTCAATGATGTACTATTGAAGGAATTGAACAAAAAAGTCTGAAGCGATATTACAGTTGTGCCTATAAACGTCCGTAAAATGGCTCTAGTGCTGATGTGAGTGTGTGTGCGTGTGAACATCGATGCTAAAGTCAATTCAAGTGTGTCGCTAATCCCAACTATGCCTTCTGCAATAAGTGTACCAGGGTTGGGACTATTTTTGGCTAAGCGGTCCAGCTAATTAGCATGTTCTGGTGACATTGTGAGGGGCAAAACAAAGCCTGTGATTGGATGGTCGATGCTCAAGTGTCCTTACAGGGCTTTGGAGGGGCTGATAGTGGATGATTGTGTTTTGATTCAAAGCTCCGTTAGGGTCCATCTTTTTCAATGCATGTTACCTGAACGGAGCAGGTTTCACCCAAGAGGAGAATGTCAGTGAAAAGATCATAGTGCTTAAAGGTCATTAGACTGGAATAGACAGCAGGCTGGGGGTTCCTGGGCCTGTATTGAAGAAATGAATGCATTTTTTTTTAAAGGTGCACTGTGTAACTTTTTTGTCAGCAGTCCATCACCTGCTTGTTGCTGTGGTTATGTCATTGCTCTGCTTGGAATATTCCACAGTATGACATTAAACAGCTCTACCTTATATTTATTCAATTACAGATGGTTTTATAGCTCAAAAATACCTTGGAAAACAGGTATTCTGAGTGTGAGCGGGGTTGCCACTCCACAGATCTGACTTGTAGCTTGGTCTGGTTTGGTCTCCATGAAGACAGAAAGGTTTAATACCATACTGTAAAAAACTCCAGACAAAGCAATAACATCTCCATGGACAAAAGCATTTCACAGACCCTCCAATGTCAGCAGTCTCCAAATTTCAAGATAAGTGGCTAGGCTCAAAATCTGCAAAACAGATCATACATTTTTTTTTTTTTTAATTTCCAACATATTGCAAAGTTGTGCGCGTGTGTGTGTGTGCGCATGCGTGCATGTGTGTGTGAGAGAGAGAGAAAGTATGGAAGGGCAGGGGGAGAGAGAGCTGAGAAAGTGAAGTGAGTGTGTGACTTTGTATGTGTGTGATATTTTGGTATTTGATTCTCTCGACAAATTCACTGTATTTATTCCGTTTTCTACCAATTATCCCACTACTTTTTAGTGAACAGCTTAAAAGCCCTTCTGGGGACTCGTGTTTTGAATTAGCCTAGGCCATAAACACTCTAATACTTGCATCAGATTACTGAATTGTTAAAGGTGCATTGTGTTACGTTTTCTGATGGAGGGCCCGCCACATGCTTTGCTCCTTTGTCTGGAATGTTTCACAGTATGGTATTAAACCTTTCTTATCATCATGGAGATCAAACTAGACAAAGTTACAGGTCAGATCTGTGGAGAGGCAACCTACACACTCAGAATGCCTGTTTTTATAGGTATTTTTGAGCTGTAAACCTCCTGTAACTGAATAAATGTAAGGCAGAGCTTTGTGGAACATGAGCAATGGCAGCCAGGTGATGGACCCTAACCAAAAAGTTACACAGTGCACCTTTATATGTTTGCTGTATCTGTCCCTATTCAAATATGACAATAAACAATAAAAAAATAAATCCACATTCATAGAAAACCACAGCGACATAAGTACAAGACATAAGTACAAAAACAGGTTTGATCGTGGTTGTGTCGATTTTCAGTATGAGGAGAAGCTGCAAAAGAGTCACTCTGTATCTTATATCTCACATAAACACATTATTGCTGTGTAAGTGTTGTGGGAGATCAGAGATGGAGTACACAGTATCAGAACTTTGAAACCAAAATATTCAAAATGACCCTGGTGACTGGGAAATCTGAAAACTTTCCTTTAATCAATGCTGCTGCGGGATTTAAATTTAATGCACCAATTTGGAGTAACCCAGACGGGAGTGTAAGCAGAAAGTTCTGGGTCATGGTACAAATCATTTTGGTGGGCTCTTTCTGGAAGTTGTCTAGGACTGGCTGATAGTTTAAAAGAAAATGTAAAATAAATAATAATAATAATAATAATAATAATAATAATAATAATAATAATAATGATCAATCATATCACTGGTGTCCTTAAAGGTGCACTATGTAACTTGTTCGGTGAAGGGTCCATCATCTGCTTGATTCCATGCAGATGTGCCTAGAATATTCCACAGTATGACCACACACTTAAGAATCTCCATGGAGACTTGCAAGCCAAATAACAGGTTAGATACTCACAGTATGAAATAATGTTTTTTAAAATAAAATTAAATAAACAAACCAAATCAAAACCAAAACCCCATGCTTTTACCGACAGGGGACTGGCTGTAGACTTCTCGATTAAACAGACCCAAGAATATTGTTTTTTGTTTGTTTTTTTTTTATATTTGAGATGGATGAAGCTCACCTCAGTTGAATAATTAAACTGCTCTAAAACACAGTATTTCTCCAGATGTCTCAATACTTTACAGTATTTTGTGTTTAAAAGTCTTACTACAAGCTTTTTCTATTAATGCTAATTAGTAGTTATTATTGACACTGAAACTGAAAGCACTACTCTGTTTGAAGCTCTGTTACACAAATTAGACTTAATCTGAGTTTTATTTGAACAGAATCTGACCAGAAAGAGTTGACTTGGTTGGAACTACAACAGCTGAGATGATTTGAGCGCTTTAACAAGTCTCTCACACATAAAATTACAGTCCCAAGCTAGCTAGCATCAGCCAACAGTTTTTCAGTTAGTCATTCTGGCCTTTTTTTTTTTTTAATTAAACACCCAAACAGGACCATGAACGCTCGTATTGATCACAGAGTCTTGAAAATGTGTTGTTTAAATCCCTTTTGTATTTTTTCTTGAGTTTATCTTAACTTTTTAAACTTTTGTCATCTTTTTTGTCAGTGTTTGCTAATGTGTGCATTGCATCACCATGGTAACTGCTGTTGATTTTGCTCTATGACATTAGTGACAGCTCCTAGTGACCATGGTCAAGAATCAGTTTTAGTTCATTATTTCAGTCGTGTCCTACGCAGCAGCAATCTCTGTTCACAGCAGTTCAGAACAAAAACTAGCAAAATGAGCCTAAACTTGGAAAACAAAGAATTCTACCCCTTTACATTAGAGATGGGTGATGATTCTTTAGCCAATGACATCTTCAAGCAGCATGAGAGTGACCTGTCTTTGGCCGGTGAGGTCTTTTCAGCAGGACTGGATGCAACACTGATTTGTAACAATTTATTGCGTCAACAAATCGTCCAAATGAAAACCAAGCTAGACGAAAGTGAGGTAAGAAAGAGATTTACCGAGCTGAAATCTGCTCACCAGGCTGCAACGGAAGAAAACAATGTCCTTCAAGATGAACTCCAGAAACTACGTAACAAAGTGGACGAGGAGAAGTCTATCGAGGAAGAAATTAAGCGTCTCAAGAAGGAGCTAGCGGTATTGGAGCGCCAGAAATGCATGCTACAAGATGAGATTACATGCCAGAAGTCCAAGCTGCTTCAAACAGTTACCTTCAAAGAGAGCTATCTTGAGCTGGTAAATGCCAGAGAAACTTTGCATCAGGAAAACCAGAATCTATGTCAAGAAATTTCCAACATGACCAAAGAAATTGCTGTAGAGAAAAGCTGGAAGACGAAGCTTGACTCATTAAAAATGTCTGAAATCTTCTTGAAAACCCAAAATGAGAAGTTGACGGGCAAACACAAGGAGCTAATGAAAGAGTATGATGCAGAGAAGGCTAAGGCTTTCAAGTACAAGCAAAAAGTCCTGGAGATTGAAGCAAAAAAGAGACTAAATGAGAATCTACAACAACAGGTAAACATGCTTGAACACAAAATACCAAATCGGGTTGCCATGTTGGACAATTACGAACAAATCAAGAAGCAAGATGCTGAGGTTCAAGCTAATATTGAGGAGTTGGAGAAAAAAAGACAGCAACTTTATGTAAAACTTCAAAATCTGAAAGATGTTGAGGAGGAGCTTAACAACTACAAACTTAACATGAATGATTTGAGAGAGGAAAACTGCTTCTTGCACGAAACAGTCCAGTCTTTAACCGAGGAGCTCACAAGCAAGAAGATGCTGAAAGTCCATTTGAAAGCCCTAAAGGTGGAGAAAAAGTCATTGGCGCACAGAAATGGCAACTTGAAGAAGGAAGTTGCAAAGTTGACAAAGAAGAAAAACAAACAGCAACCCCTACTGGATGAACTCAAAACTGCAGAGGAAGAGAATGAATTTGTGCAACGTCAAAATCAGCAGATCCAGGCAGAAATAGAGGAGCTGTACGTCAAAGTCCACAGTAGAGACATTGTGGAGATGAGGAGAGACGCTGTAAAAGAAGAAATAGATGCACTGAAGGATCTAAACCAGGGTCTAGCTGAAGAGGCCAGCCAGCTGAGAGAGAGGAGGAGGCACATCACTTAGGTTCAGAAATTGGGGTCTGGGGGAACACAGTCATCTTTGGGGCCAATTATCCAAAAAGTTCAGAGAATGTTGGAAATATCTGAGACATTATAATGGCAGCAGAAAGGGGCAAAAGGATAAGCTCTTGATTTACTGGCCACTCTATGGTCCTGCTTAGCTTGCTGTCTCCTCACCCTGTCCTCGCATAAGAGAAAGTAGAGTCCAGTCCATGTTCCTGAATTGTTTTGGCCTGTTCCCCCAACCTCTGACCCCAATCCAAGTGCTCCAGTAAACTATGCATGTACAAAATAAACTCTGCATTTACGATTGTTGATTTTCTTTTATAGGCTACTATTTCTATGTATACAGTCAGTTACTCATGCCTCTAGTTTATTTGAATTTCTAGCATTTTTTATATAATTCTTTGAACAAATATCTTAATCAGTGCAAAACATTCATAAGAAAACTCTAACCCTCAGTTATATCAAGCTAATATTGACATAAAACAACAGAAAATCCATCATGTCAACATGGCTGCCGTGAGGAGACTGGGACCCCGAACATTTTCCAACTGAGCATGTGGGAACAAATGAAGTTTGAGCTTACCATCATTCATCCACTGAAAAACACAGCAATATAGCTGAACTGAATGGCTATTATGTATTGACTCAACTTTTAGCTGGTTAAAAAGTTCAATGGACTTCTTATTGTAAGTTCTGTTAACAAAATGCAAGATGGATTTTCTACAGTGTAGTCAGAAGGAAATATTTTGCACGGTATGATAACTTTATCTGGGCAGCTGTATTTTGGTATAAGAAATCACTAGGAAATGAATACAACATATCCACTGTGCCTATATCCATTTTCTACACTTTTCAGCAATTTATTCTTAAATATTATTTCCTAGTATTTCAAATTATCTTTCCAGGAATGTACGATACATAAAATATAATGAGAATGAATAAAGATACATGGACTTCATTAAAAAGGCACGTGACACAGCTGACTCCATTTACAGCTCATCTCACATGCTTCTCTTTAACATCTACACCCGTGTGTTAGGCCTATGTGAGCTAGGAATAAATAATATTGGGATTACAATATAACTGTGATATGGATCAGGAACTATGAAATTTGTTATTAATTTGTTGTTTTATTGATTTTTCTCTGAATATATACAAAAATCATTTGGCTATGTTTGTGCAGTGTTGTCATGGTAACTGATCCTTAGCAGAGCAGTGAATGGAAACTATCAATAAATAAATAATAATACATTTAAAAAAAAAAAAATCTTTATCTAAAACAATATATTAATTTTTCATATCTTACTTCCAAGGTTTTATTATTTAAACATTTTTTTTTTTTTAATACCTGAAGTTGTTTGGTTTTCTTATGCATAAATCTGTATTCTCCAGAGATGAGTTTCAAACCGTTCTGAACAGTAAATTTGTTTAAAATAGTTTGGAGTTCTTACCAACTTTTAAAAATCTCCACTGCACTCACGAAGTAAATAAATAAATAGTTCTGAATCTGAATATTTTAGAAAACTTCCATATTCAGAAAGCCTTGCCTGTGACCCCAAATACACAAGGATAAAGACAGGTCCATGTCAAAACAAATATGTCTGCTTATGAGAAAAATGGAAGGAACAAATATCACAGGGGACTGAAAAACTTTGTGGATTTTTGATAAATCAGTGGGCGAAGCATTAAACTGTTAATCTGAAGTGACAAAAATGTACATACAAAGTAAAAGTCAATCCATTGGAGAGTCTGCTGAGAATGTCTATGCAACAGAAATATGCAGTTGTCCACAATCGTGAAGAAATTGACTACTGAACAGTTTACGTTGGTCTTTACAATTTCAAGACCAGCAATTTGACAAAGGGAATAAATGACTGGCTTACTGGTATAGATTTCCAGGAAAACTACAAGAAAACATAAAACTCCAGACATGTGACGTAAACTGAACAGTATTTTCTACAGGTACATGGCTATACTTTCCATAGTGACTGAGACTGCAATTTTCACTCTTTGATTGAATGTTAGAACAGCTGTAAAAGTCTATACCCTCCAGAAAGTAAAATGATTGGAGATTCAATGGCAAAAAGAACTCCTACATTCAAGTGTGCTCATTCAGGTTTCCCAATGGTCAGTTAGTAATGCATTTCAGACTTGCTGGCGAAGACTGGTAATGGGTTGGGTCTCCATTATTGCTCTTGTGAATTGGAATGAGGTGCTTCACATTTTGCAGTCCAAACCAGAAGTATAAACAGACTACAATAATGGTCAATAAGACTAATAGCCATGCAAATTAGAGAGGAGAAAGCATGGAGAAATTGTGTAATTGTGATTCACTAAAATGTCGTTTTTGTCCGAATCCTTGTCCACATATTTGTAATTGAAGATAAATTGAAAACTGAAGATAGTTTCAATTTATTTTTAGTGAAGACGGTTTTGTAGCTAGCTCTGAAGAAGGCAATGATAATGAAACACAAAAGGTCAGCATTGTAAAGTCTAATGATTTTGAATTGCAGTGTTCAGCTCAAATCTACCTGATGTCATTTGTAACACAGAACAAGACTGATTAAAGATAAGATGAGCCTTTATTCCTATAGCCTTTATTTATACATCCCACAATGAGGAAAAAGGCAATGCAAGAAAAAGTTCAAGAACAGCCAGAGAATAAGACACATGCAATCAAAATCATCAAGATAAATGACTGTCAAAAGAGTCAAATGTACCGTACGTAACTTTATAGAGGTGGCACCTGCATTATTCCATCAAAGTTAAAGTGAAAACCATACATTCTGCATAGAAATAGATATGTTTTATGCCATACTGTGGAAGATTTTAGCCAGAGGGAAAACATTTCCATGACAACAAGCAGGAAGAGACCGTCCCTTAAAGAGTCAGGTTTGTGGAGATGCAAGCCTGCTTTCTAAGTTTCTAATTGTGGTCACATTTTTATGTAGCGCTCAAGTGGTCTCGATGATGTTTATGTCGAGAGCGGTATTCGAACTGGCAACCTTTGGATCAGTGGACAGACACTCCAACTGAGCTACTGTCTCTCCTAATCGCGATAAACACTACAAAAACTACAAAACTGAAAACATTTTACATTTATTTTAGTCTATTTTTAGTTATAAAACTTATACAAGTGGCTATGACTATGGTTACAGTCTATAAAGTGCAGTATATGGACAGAATAAATAGCAGGTAAGGTGACAGAGTGCATTATTATACAGGGGGAGATTCACATTATGCTCTAGTACTGCCCATGATAGAGGTGATGACACATTTACAGAACTACCAGTGTCTATAGAGTCTGGCAGCAGCAGGAAGGAAAGACCTGCCTAACCTCTTCTTCTCTTTCTACTTTGTCCTGGGGTTGTTTTTGTCCACATTCTTTAGAAACATGTTTTTTTCTTGGACTTCTCTTGCTACAGTCTTATGAAACTGAATATGAATCTTTAGTTGAAAGGCTTTACAACACAAAAGAAAATCATACATATCTTTGTATTGCCCTTGGTATAGAACATCATATTCAGCTCAGAACAATGTGTGGGTGTGTTCAGATATTTCATGGCCGCGTTGAATAAGTAAATTAGCAAATAAAAACGTAAATTATTAAGTAATATGCATAAATATGCGTGGATATGCAAATACTGTATATCAAAATGCAAAACACCACCCTGCTTGTCTCTACTGAAATGTTATTGCTTTGCCTGGAATGTTCCACAGTGTGGCACTGAACTTTTCTCTCTTTTTTTTAGGCCAGATCAGCATTTTATAGCAATAAAAACATCTGAAATTTAACAAACTCTAGATAGACTATTTTATTGCCATAACATCTCACCATAGACATAAATAAGGCAAACCCTACCAGAAAAGTTACATAATGGCCCTTGAATAGTTATGTAGTTTTAGCGATTTATTTTAAAATGCAGGGCAATATACAGAATGTGAAAAAGAATTTTAAAAAGTCTCTTAATTCAGCTTAAATGACACACATTGTACTCCTGAAACCTGATAGTCTGCAGTAACTCACTGTTTACATAACTGAAGGTTACTTGCTCCAATCACAATAATTACATTGTTTGAGACAGTCCTTCAAGGGAAAAGAGAGGTCAGAGCATCATCATTCCTAGAAAAGCTAGAGTACCTTTTAGGCTATTTCTAGGAACAACTTGCAGCCTTCATCAGAAATGGTCTAAATGGATACAAACAAAAATACTTTTACCTTACTCAAACTGTGCATATGTGTTGAATTACTGATGGATCAAAAGAAGAAAAAGACAGCCCACATTAGAGACATTTTTGAAGCACATTCACAGCCACTATTCACAGGGGTCACTAACACTATGTAAAAGGTGAGTCTGTGTTGCCCTCTAGTGTTCAAAAGCGTTTCATACGGTTATTCCTACTTGAGTAATATATAACAGTAGAACTTACTAGTTTTTGTCAGTTTATTATGAGTAAGTCTATATTGATTTCAACATTGTGTTTTGTACACTTAACCTTCAGATGTCATTTAGTTTTTCTAATGTTTGTGGTTATTTGTTGAAAATAATAATATTGTTTTGTTTGTCTTTCTAATTACAAAAAAAAAATAATAATAATAAAATAAAATAAAAAAATAAAAATCAAATTCTGTGTCCAGACAATTAGCTTCACTTACAATGACTTCTTGAGTGATTTCCCAAATACCTTATTTTTTTACTCTTAGTTGAATCTTTTCTTGCACCAGTACTTTGTAGTTTTACATCATTTTTAAATAAAAGTCCTTTTAAGTATAATTTTTTTGGCCACTTCACCTCCCACTCTACTACTCGAGGAATACTACAGTGTTTTATTTCGTCAGGTCAAGCTGTTTCAAGATTTTTATTTATTTTTTCTTCGTTTTACATTGCATGGAACCAAATCAGAAGTATGCTTTTTACCACGTGCAATTCCACCTTTCACCACTAGAGTGAGCCAAAGCCCTTTGACATTATTTCTAATATAATCTGTTCATTCTCTTCTCAGCATGTGCCTCCCCGCAGTCTGTTCACTTTTCTCATGTGTCCAACTTTTTGCTTGATTGCCCCTTTCCCTCCTTTAGTGTGTGTGAGCGCGCACGTGAATCCCCCGTGTGTGTGTGTGGTCGTGCACGTGCCTGATTCGCTCTCACTGTTGTGGAACAAATTACGCAGCGGCTGGGGAGCCAAATGACTAATCAGTGGTACACAGATTAAAATCCAATTGTGGCAATTTGAAGCCACACAGGAGTAGTACGGGAAATTAACAACTACAGTATCTGCAGCGCCGATGTACCTGCTAACTCCGCTCTCCATCTTTTAATTAGGCATGTTCCACTGACGCGAAGGATCACAGAGATGAAAAGACTATATGTTAAAGAGAAGAGAGGGTTTAGATCTTGTTACAAAAAGGGAGGTATTAAATTATGAATAAACGAAAGGAATAATTCATATACGATTGGGTTATGGTTAAGATCTATATATCTCCAACACTGATGCTCCCTTTTGATTGGTCATGAATTTTTCCATTACATGCAGTGGTGTCTACTCCAGTTTGAAGCTACAGTATGTTTTTTGTTTGTTTGTTTGTTTGTTTGTTATTTCATTTTGGTTATTTTTATGGCACTGAAAAAATAGAAAAGCATGCTTCCTTATGAGTGAGCTTGCATCTTCACAAACCTGACTCTTATTTTGGCCTGCTTGTTTCCATGGAAATGTTGTTCCTTTGGTTATAATCTTAGCAGTATGACATCAAAGTGTATCTATCGCCATGGAGAATGTTCCAAAGTGTGGTTTTAACTTTCTATTTCCATGGAACCTCAGAAAAGTTACAGACTTTACCTTTAAAGTGTAAGACAGGTTTACATGTTTTTCAGTTCCATGACCAGTCAAGTGTAAAGAAATTAGCTAAAGAAATTAAAGCAATCACTCTATCTACAAGTATGTCATACACAAAAGTCCATCCCAAATGCAACTACAATTTACAGAAACACATTTTCTGGCAGAGGTGTTGTCATTTATTTATATTTGTCAAATCATATCTATTGTATAAATTACACAAGCTCTGGACTTTGTTTACGACTTCTCAACCTAACAATTTTGAAAATTTACTGGAGTAGGTATCTAATTCAAGGACAAGGCTCAGAATTAGGTAAATCATCAAAAACCTCATCAAAAACATACCTGGAGTTGTGTTTTGTTTCATTCACACATGTTTGAGTAACCCTTTATTATTAGTGTGTCTATTTCTCCCAAACTGAAAATGCTCTGTTCCACGTTGTGATGTCATGAAGTGGCAGTTTCCAAGTGAACAGCTCCTTTTGCCTTTAGTTCAGTAGTGACAGGCAATTCCAGAGCTGAAATTATCCAAATGATTCTAGTGAAGGTGTGAGTTTAAAAACACAAGTGTTTTCAGTTTGAGAGAAGAGCTCAGTCTAAATCTGCAGGGTTTGTGTGTTAAACATGTGTGAATGAAACAAAACACAACTCCAAGTGTGTTTGTGATGAGAAAACAACTTTATAACATAGATCAGAAAATAGCGTAATATGGGCCCTTTAAGTAATGATAACGTAAATGACACAAATTAATAATATGCATACATATACAGTACGGTCACTTTTTAAATAACTTCCAAAATGTCTGAAGTCAGTTATTTTCTTTCCTTTCATTCATGTTTTTTTTTTTTTTTTTTTTTTTTTTTTTCCCAACATAAAGACTTGAGTACTTGTGACTTCTTGTAAATAAACCTGAGCCAGAGACACCTCTTCACTGTCCATTCTGGAGTGGACTGTTTTATCTCTAGCCCTCTTGTATTCCCATAGCTCTATTTTTCATATTTCCACTCACCCCGGCCAAGGACGGGGTATATTGTCTTGTACAGTCTGTTTGCTTATTTGTTTGCAAAGTTATATAAGGCCCTTTGAGGCAAGTGTTTTTGTGATATTGGACTGTGTAAATAAAACTGCAAAGAACCAAACTTGTCAAGGTCAACTGAACTGACAAAACCAATCACAGCATTGCGCGTTATTAACAAACAGTCAGAAACTACAGCTAAATCTTGTTAACCTGGGGAACCCTTTGACTTTATTCTATTCAAGGCTTTCAGCTTACTCATTATAGGTGATATTTTGAGGACTTTTGCCCCTTTAAAAGATATATTATTTGTTTTTTTTGAACTGTTGATTACTATGTCAACAACACTAGAGTTTTATAACTCTGCAACCCAGAGTTATAAGAGTTTTCCCTCTGGGAAAATCAGGTCCCACAGTGGGGCACCAGTGGCAAAACGTTGTGTCCTTCTGCAATGCCCTTCACTCACATTGCCTAGTATGAATGTGCTGTGTGTGAGTGTTGGTGGTGGTCAGAGGGGCCGATGGCACACAGATTGGCAGCCTCGCTTCCATCAGTCTGCCCCAGTGCAGCTGTGGCTACAATAGTATCTTACCACCACTGAGTGTGGAGTGAATAAAAATGCTCTGTAAAGCGTCACTGAGTGTCCAAGTGTTATATAAATGCATTATAATAATTTATTATTTTTCAACATTGAGACTAAATTTGGATTAGACTTGGAACTATACCTAGATTAGAACAAGACAAAACCAAGACTACATCAGGACTAAACTGCACTTAGTCTGGCTATGAGTGTAGACAATAATAATTGGTGGATTGGTGAAATTTGCCTTTTCAATTATTATATTTTTTCTCAGATGTTAAATGGACCAAACACATAACAGGTTTGCATGGTTTGAGTAAAGTGCTAGTAAAAGATTATAAAATTACAGGGTACAGTGTAAACTCCTGAATAGCTGAAATCTGTTGACTATTTTCAAATGAACAGGTGCTGATAATACTAATGAACAAATATTAAATACATATAGAAAACCAAATAGCAGAAACAATTGTATGAAACAGCAAGAAGTATATCTCCCATCCCCATTCAGCAGCAAAATGTATACAATTAGCCTCATACTTTAAATTAGTCAAATCAAATATAAATAGACAAAATTATCTACTTCTCTCTTCGATTTATTAAAGAGCAACTCAACACCATGACTGCAATCTAAATGCAGGATCTCAAATTCTAATAAACAAAACATAAACAGATGATTGTAATCTCAGCCTGGGGTAATGTGGCTAAATATAGAGAGGGTTTATGTTTAGATCATTTCAGTTTGCACAAATTTCTAATGGACATATGCTGTTTATTGGTATTATCTGATGGTGGACATCCCTGCACCTAACTGATAGTAACCTGCCTGCTTTAATATGTTATAATGTTGGTACTTCATCAAAAACATACCCAGAGCAGCGTTTTGTTTCACACACATTTGAGTAACGCTTTATTATTACATCTCCAGAGCTAAAAAAAAATGCTCTGTTCCACCTTGTGATGTCATGAAGCTACCTTATACCTTTTGTTCAGTAGAGATTGGCAATTCCAAGTCTGAAATAATCCAAGTGATTCTAGTGAAGGCATATGGAGACACAGTGAAACACTTCCTGTATTACCACATGACATCACAATTTGGAATGAAGTGTTTTCTGTTTGAGAGAAGAACTCACCCTAAATATGCAGGGTTTGTAGGTTAAACATGTATGAATGAAACAAAACGCACCTCTAGAAACGTCTGTGAGGAAACAACATTATAATATAGATCAGAAAATAACGTAATATGGGCTCTTTAAACTGGTTTCACCATTTTCACATCCACAAAAACTGACATGACATGAGATCAGTTTCTATTTAGTCCATGGACCATAAGACACACCACTTGTCAATAAATGATTAAAATCTGTGCTTCAAGGGGCCTGGTCCAAACGTATTACACCAGCGGCTGCATAAGGGTTAATATCATTACTATCCTCACCACTGGCCCTTCGTTTCTCTACTTCTCCTTCTTATATTAGGGTTCACAGCTGTCCATCTCTCTGTACATTTGTGTTCAGTAGTTGTTTTATTTTTTGTTTGTTTTGTTTTGTTGTTATGGGATTTAAAATATAGACTACTTCAGTTAGTACTACTATTATCAGGATTTCTAAACAGGGTATTCTCTGTTTTGGCCGGCTTGGGCTGTATTTCATAATGTACCCGTATTTTATAAGGCTACAGTTTGCAATGCTATGCTCTTGTGAGCTCCAAAACATACACCATCCTTTTGTCTTTATTGCGTTCTAAAGTTGAAGGTTGAATTCTAGAGCTTCAGTGAAGATTTTGAGATCTTTTGAGATATGCATTTGAAGAAATTGACTGTCAGGACAAGATTGGGCATATAGTTAAATTCTTAAATGATACAAGGTAATTGTTATTCAAGTTCAATTTGTGGGCTAAACAAACTAAACTGAAATATGGAGCTAGGCATGCACATAAGCAAGTTTGTATAAGCAGAAAGTTTAGATAGTAAAGAGTAAAGGTCCAATGACTGATACTTGTGGGACACAATAGTTTTTGAATATATGTGCATAATCTCTTACTTACCACATAAAAGTATGCAAGGTTACATTCAGCATTGTTGTAGTCGTAAATAAATTGTCTCTGTATTTTATTTTATTTTAAAGGTGCACTGTGTAACGTTTTTCTATTGAGGGTCCATTTCCTGCTTATCTCTATGGAAACGTTATTGCTTTCCTAAAATGCTCTACAGTAAGGCATTAAGTTAGCAATACCTATGGAGACAAGCATGTCACATCAGATTACAGGTCAGATCTGTGGAGAGGTGACCCCGTTTACATTGAGAATGAAAGTATTTTGGACATTAAAACACCTGTAATTGACGTATCAGTTTAATGCCATACCGTGGAGCATTCGTGGTAAAAGAATACCATCTCCATGGAGACAAGCCAATAGTGTACCCTCAGCCAGAAAAGTTACATAGTGCACCTTTAAGTAATATATTTTGACAATTTGCATTAAAAATCTTGCGGATGCTGTTTTTTCCCTCTGGGTTATTAGTTTATGAAAAACAGGTAGAGATAAAGACATGTGCATGTGCGGTTATTTAGCTTGTATAATTGATGTGAACAGGCTCCAGTGAAATCTCTGTGGCAGCCATAGGAACAGCACATGCTCATACTGATGGATGCCTCTGTCAATCTGCCCCACTCCTCTTCTACCCCCTCCACCAGTGCCCCCTCCCTCACACAAAAGGAGCAGCCTGGTGGTACGCAGTCACCAGCTGAACCCAGACATAAGGATAAGAGGGGCTGCAAGCAACACTGCAAAACATAAAAACAAACATCTAACCACGATGTTTAAAACTGACCTTGAAGGGCCCATATTACGTTATTTTTTTTAATCTACGTTATAATGTTGTTTCATCATCACAAACATTCCTGGAGTTGTGTTATGTTTCATTCACACATCACATCATGTTGTATATTCTCTCAAACTGAAAACACTCTGTCCCACTGAGTGATGTCATGTGGTAATAAAAAAGTTTTTAAACGCCATACACTCTCACTAAAATCATTTTGAGGATTTCAGCCCTGGAATTGCCAATCTCTACTGTACAAATGTTAAAGGGTAGCTGACATCACAAGGTGGACAGAGCATTTTGAGCTTTGGAGATGTAAAGGGTTACTCAGACATGTGTGAATGAAACAAAACACAACTCCAGGTATGTTTTTTGAATAGGTAACTACATTATAACATGGCTTAAAGTTCACAAGAACCAATTTTGCGTAATATATAACCTTTAATTTAGAATATTATTGTCATGGAGAAGTTGTGACAAGTTAAAATTTCCAAAGGTGGAGAAGGCTTTTTATATTTGGAACTTTGAGCTTTCCTTATTAAACTGGCATATACTTGACAAACAGATACTCACAGATGAAGATACTTCTGTATAGCCACAGCTGCCCTGGGACCGAGTGACAGAAACATGCCTGCCAATCTGCTCTAGTGGTTTCTGCGACCACCGTCATTGCCACTAACACATATAATACATTAAACTTAGGCAACATGGGAGAAGTGTGTTGCCTAGTGACACAATAACAAAGTGCACTCGTTGTAGTTGGAATCTAACCACAAACTTTCCCATTACATGACCAAATGAGTAACTTTTTGCAGTTTATTTGAAAAATGCATTTGAAATAGGAAGCATTTATCACCAGGCCTTTAAAGTGCCATAACACTTTTGAATGAACGCCAAGTTTAGTGTTTAGCATCTTCAGATCTCCAGTGGACTAAGAGGTGCAGTCTAAACCAAGCAAAGAAATGTAACCTGCATAGCTTTTCATTCATTTTCTTCACTCATGGTGCACTAACAGTTAGACAGACTAATTTTGGACAAGACCTGGAGCTAAACCTGAACTAAACCAAGACTAGATCAGGGCTAAACCAGGACTAGAACAGGACCAAACCAAGTCTACAGTAGGAATAAACTGGGATCAAAACTGGGGCCAGACTAAGGCACTAACACTGGCTATGAGTAGAGACAATTGGTCTATTGATAAATTCACATTTTCAATAATTATATTTTTTTCTCAAATGTTAAATGGGACAAAGACATAACAGATTTACTTGGCTTGAATAAACTCACTGGTAAAAAAATAATAAAATTACAGGGTAAAGTGTAAAAACCCTGGCATCTTTTTTGCAGTGTATATGAAATATGAGACATATATTAATGATGGAAAAGACAATGCAAGATGGATGACCACAAGTAGAAAATGATATGCAGGCAATGACGCATATAAAAAGCTACAAGGTGTTTTTTGTTAACTCCGCCAAATGTCCCAAGTGAAGCCAAGACTTTATAGGAAGCTGCTTAGCATTCTTTCTCCTTTCCTCAACTTTGGAGCTGGCTCAGCAGAGAACACATAGATGTTAAAGTGCTGTGATTAATTTAGGAGGCAGTCTGCTTTTTGGGGACGGGATATGCACTTTCAGACAGCTTCCATGTGGAGAGAACAATGGGTTATACAGCAAGTACGAGAATAGAGGAGAGACGAATCGTGACCCATATCAACGTACAATGGTTTGTGTATAGAGCAGAGATGTAAGCTGTGTAAGGGAAAGGCCAAGGTTTGAATAAGGAGAAATCATCAAAATAACCGTGGTGGGAGATGAAGTGGCTACAAATGTGTTTTTACCAAGGTGGAAGCAACTCCTTGGAAGAGGACCTTGCCCATGAAAGTTAGTGCTTTGTTCTTGCATTACTTTTGGGTTTATTTACAATTTACCAAAGAACTCAGAGTAAGACTACGTTAAAGGTTAATTATATAACATACACGGTTTGCTTACCCCAACTTGTCTCCATTGATTTTATTAAATTCCCAGCGTTTTTTACTGCTCCTTAATAAACATGCATTTACTAATGTTAGGTTGTGACTCTTTATATCAAATCTGTAACTTGCTTTTGAATGCCATATTGTGTAACATTCCCACCAAAGCAGTAACATCTCCATGGAGACAAGGGAAGGATGAACCTTAGACCTGAAAAGTTAAGTTACATGCATCTTCAAATGGCCCATGTTACGGTATTTTCTGATCTGTTATAATCTTGTGTTTTGTTTCATTCACAAATGTTTAATACAGACCCTTCATATTTAGGCTGAGTTCTTCTCTCAAACAGAAAACAATCTGTTTCACCTTGTGGTAATACAGGAAGTGCTCCACTAGGTTTTGAAACTCCATACACCTTCACTAGAATCAGTTGGATCATTTCAGTCCTGGACTTGCCAATCTCTAGCCTTTAAGGTAGCTATTAATTTGGAAACTACCACTACATAACATTACAAGTTGGAACAGAACATTTTGAGCTTTGGAGATGTAGACTGACTAATAATAAAGAGTTACTCAAACGTGTAAATGAAACAAAACACAAATACAGGTATGTTTTGGAGAGTTAACAGCATTATAACATGGCTTGAAGCTCTCAAGAGTCAGTTTTGTGTAATATAGGACTTTTATGCATTGAAGAAAAAAACTGCATAATTTGACTTATGAACATGAAGCATTTGAATGACTCATGTGTGTAACTATCAAATGCCACATCGGTCACACAGTAAACATACATTACCATTATACTCACACACTCCCTGTAAATCCACTTATCAGCACTTAGAGGCAAGACTTTCAAACCTGATTTTATCCTGAATGTCTCACATATCTCCACTGTTCTGACTGATTGAGGCCGGGTTTGAATCAAAGAACAGGCGGCAGTTTGATATTAAAGGAGAAAGATATAAGCTTATTGAGGTCCCATTGTCCTCGCTCCATGGCTCTTCATATCCCTGTTATTACCTGAGTCCTCTTGGTGTTGGTAAAAGCAGATTGAGATTTAGCTGATGATGGAGAACCAGCAGGGACTGATGAATTAAGCACCACAAATGGCTTGAAGCACTTATGGTAGTTTATCTTGGGACCTTTGCTCTGTGCATGTTTACATGTACGTAGGGGAATTAGTCTGAGCCCACTTCAAATGTAGGCTTTGTTTTGTTACTTTTAAACCGTATTACTTGGAGCTCCCTTTTATTACTATTATTATTATTTTAAAGGTCCTATATTATGCAAAATACTCTTTAAGCCATGTTATAATTTTTCACTGTTTAAGGGTTTAAGCCTAAAAACATAGAACACCCTGCAATGTGGCTGTTTTTTTTTTTTTGTTTTTTTTTATGTTGGTCAGTCTGCCTGTTTTTATTGACCAATGACTGTTTCAATGTTGGAATGTTGGATTTTCTAACTTTTCTACCCTACAATATTGTCAATCCCCGTGAGCCGATGTTGCTGTTGTGTTATCAGAATTGAACTGAAGTGAAAAAAAACTATGTAATATGCTCAGATGATAGTGGCAATGACTACAGTCTTTGTGTCCTTGGGCAAGACATTTCATCGACTTGGTGGGGGCCAGAGTGAGTAATACTGTACTGAATTAATAATAAAGCAAAAAACACTATAAAATTACAATGGCTTGACAAGTACTAGATTATTTATTGATACTTTGCACTGCAGTAACATCACACTGAGGGTATTCTATAATGCATTTCTATTAGTTTATGTGTGAGAAACATTAACAGTTAAATAATCTCACCTGTTGTAGTTCCGACCAAATCATCTTTTTCTGGTCAGATTATGTTCAAATGAAGCTCAGATTAAGTCTAATTTGAGTAACAGAGCCTCTAACAGAGTAATGCCTACAGTTAGCATCATACCCCCAGGAAATGTTGATGCATCAGCAGCAAAGTATTAATTGATTACCCACAGTCGGTACGCCACCTCAAACCCACCTCAATAGCTACAGCTGCCTCAGGGTAGTTGAAAAAGTTACTTCCAATCTGCGTCAACGGTATCCCTGATTTCCACTTGCTTGCTAATATTCATCTAAGCACTTTACACATGTTTTCTGGTCTCTAAACTTCAAATGGCTCCATTGCTAGCAGTATTCAAGAGTTCATTTATAATTTTTATTTTCACACACACAACATTAAAAATTAGTGGTAACCTGGGACTAAACTGGACCAAACCAAGTCCGAATCAAAAGGACAAATATGGACAGACCCCTAATGCAATGCTATGTACGCCGTCAGTATGTGTTACACTGACAGTCTGTTGTTGTATACACTGATCCATATTGCTTCGTGTGGCGTCTCTGTGTTGGTGGGCCCCGCGGTGAGCACTGGCCCGCTCTCTTGGCGTCGGGCGCGTTTGTGTTTTCGTTGCCATGGTCGCCCGCGGTGCCGAGTTGGCAGACCGAGGACCGCGCACCCATCTGCTGTTGGAGATTATATGAAACCTGTAAGAGCCCAGGACTTCACCTGTTTGGAGAGGCTCATGGGAGACGGGATTAACGAAAATGCACTGACAATGTACAGGATGTAACAAAGAGGGAGTACTTTGATTGTATATGTTTGACTGTACAGCTGCCAAGTCCATAGAGAATCCATACATAGCTGCTTTGATAAATTGGTTTATTAAATAGGCTGTTTACTCCCACGATTGTTTGATGCAGAGATATTGACAAAGTGGATAGCAAATAATAAGCATTCCCAGCAGTTTTCTTCAAAATAAATATTTTCTGAAGACAATGCCTGCTTTAGATACAGAAATGGATGCTATATAAAACGGTAAAAAATGGCTGCATTGACTTCATTGTCCCATTGTCCCTACTGGGCAAAAGTGGGTCACGAAATGAACCTTAGATAATCAGTTTTAAAGTTGGTTGGTGATGCAGATTTCAGCTCCATAACTGGTTGTGCTTTTTGCTTTTTCTCTTACAATGTTGATATCATATATTTTTTGTAGAACTGCCTTAAAATATTCATAAAGATTGTGTAATTCAGCAACCTTTTTGTTATGTAACCAGTCCACATAATTAAGGTATGCTGGGGATAAGCATCTGACATAAAATGGAAGACAGCATCCAAAATAAAATAGCTGTTACAATCCCAGGAAGAAAAAAAAAAATCTGAAATTGTCATCTTTTCATTTGTGACTATAATTAAAGGTCCTATATGCAAAATTGTCTCTTGTGAGTTTTAGTCATGTTAGAATATTGTTAGCTCATCAGAAACATACCTGAAGTTGTGTTTTGTTTCATTCACACGTTTGAGAAATCTTGTATTATTAATCTGTTTACATCTCCAAAGCTCAAAATACTCCACCTTGTGATGTCATGAAGTGGTAGTTTTCAAGTCAACAGCTACCTTTTAATTTTGTTCACTAGGGATCGGCAACTCCAACTCTGAAATTATCCAAATGATTCTAGTGAAGGTTTAAAAACGCACTTCCTGTATTACTACATGACATCATAAGGTGGAACAGAGTGTTTTCTGTTTGAGAAAAGAACTCAAAGCAAAAAGATGAAGGGTTTGTGTGTTAAACATGTGTGAATGAAACAAAAACTCTAGGTATGTTTTTGATGGGAAACATTATTGTAATATGGGCCCTTTAAAATATGCATATATGCTGCAGTCCTATAGCCAATATGGATGATAATAGGCAGCTGTTTCTACCCCAGTGGTTTAAGTGTTTACAATGAAGTACGTGATGTGTGAAACGAGTGATGCTGTCACATGACATGGTGAAGAAATCAAGTCTTCCGCCAAGGTTAGTGCACGGCGCCCTCTGCATCCAAATGGCTGTAAAGCAGACTGCGCCCTGCCCGTGATGAATGAATGTCAGGTGAGGGGAAGAGGAAGAGGAGGAGAGGAGGGAGGATTAAGAGGAAGATTTCGTCCAAAAAGCTTGAAGTCGGCACCTTTCACTCCACCATCTGTAGACCACTGCTGTGTGGGAATGTGCTGTTTCATTTTGATGTGCCAGTGGATGTTTTTTTAGTAGTGGTCCAGCAATGCAATGAAATAGTAGTATTTCAGTACAGAGTAGTATTTCTGTACAGACTGTATAAAGTAGTGGACTAAGTGAGTGTGACGCCACCCATAGTGCTCCGCTCCAGTCAAATGAAGCTCACAGTGTTAGCCATTATAGGAATTTATTTAGGGACAATAGCAAAATAAAAACACCAGGATCATGTGGAGCATGTTAATATAAACAAAGTGACGAGGCTCACTTCAATTTTTGACAATTTTTTAATATAAGTCAATTGAAGCCAGAGTTGATGGAGCCGGAAGTGCCCCCATGAACACCTCCTATTTAGAACACGGCAGCTAGCGGGTTAGCTATGTCCATTTATATATATAGTCTATGATAATGATAAATTTGTCTTATTGATAGGAAGTAACTTAAGTTGTGATTTTAGCCTAATTTTAAACCAGTTTGCCTCTTCTGAGATCTCCTTATTTTTCATGAAACTCCTTTTGTTGTTGAGGTTATTGAAATTTTTGTTATGACTATTCTGCTGGATATTTTTTGAATTGTTGCAGCCAATCTAGTACTGCACTTTTCTGGACTGAGATGTCTGATGTTTTTCCTGGTATCTGCTGGAGCCACTCCTCCAGTTTGGGGGTTACATCCCCGAGTGCTCCGATCACCACGGGCACCACTGATTTATATATATGTGCCACCATATCAGCTCTTTGTTGTAACCTAATAAAATAAGATAAATAGATTAATTAATTCATCTTCATTTTCAATTTAAGATGTAGCGTTAAATTCCCCCACTGAGTTAAACTTCGATTTATCCAGGAATAGTATTATTAGCACAGAAAGTATAGTGGTTTGTGAATCCCTCTGGCTTCAGTTTTATCCAATATATTTAATTCTGTTTTATATGAGATGTCTCCCTGTGATGTAAACCATCTATTTAATTTCACATATATTTGTTAATTGAAAAGTCCTCTTCAGCCCATGTTCGTGCACAGCAGCTTAAGTTGTTTACAAAGCCCCTCTCCACATGCAGACAGTAACGCCTGTATGAGAATAGGCTCCATGCATGCATCCTTCGCCCCTAGAACATTCCGCCTCTTGCCTCTCTGACCCTTTGCCCCTCTCCAGAGCGCAGCAGATGGGAGAACAGCGGATAGAGTTCCCATGTCCGTTCATCGTCACAGTCCAAAACCCATCTTTCCCCAGTCCGGTCCTGGTTCAGCCCTGGTTCAGCCCTGCCAGAGCCACCGTGACTCAGCCAAACCCACAACGCTGCAGGATACCGCGAGCCCAAAACAAACAAAAACAAACACTCCAAAATAAATTCACAATCAGAGGACAGAGCCAAATGATGATGTGGTTATCAAGGTGGTGTCCAAGTTTTAATGGGCTCAGTGTTAAAGGTGCGTTATGTAACTTTTTGGAGGGTCTGGAGATTCAATGTGTGTGCGGAAGTCTTAATTAATTTAAAGGTGCACTGTGTAACTTTTCTGGAAGAGGGTCCGCCATCTGCTTGACTCCATGTGGATGTAATAGTTTTGTCCTGGAATGTTCTACAGTATGGCATTTAATTTATGGAGAAAAGCAGCCACATCACCAGGCCAAGTTATAGGTCAGATCTGTAAAGAAGCGGACCCGCTCACAGTACGAATACATGTTTTTGTGGAACTGATGAGAAATAAAAACTCCTATAATTGAACAAATGCATGGTATATTTGTTTAAAGCCCTACGATGGACCATCCCATGCAAAACAATAACGTCACCATGGAGACGAGCAGATGGCGACCCTCAACCAGAATAAGTTACACAAAGTTATTTAATCTAATGAGTTTTTGAGGCGTTTAGCAGTTCTGTTCCATGCAAGTTGTAACAGATAACCAGTACGAAAACTAAGTAGTTTCCTTATTAATTTAAAAATGCAAGTCATGTGTAACGTAATCATACATTGGATTTATAAACTGACCTTTAACCTTTAGAAATACCTGGATTTTACATCGCAGTATTTATTCACTATTTTTAGTAGCCACAGGTGCCTTGGGACTGCCTTGGCCTCCCTGATTCTCACACAATACCATTTAATATCATACTTTACTGTAGTGCTATGGTTTTACAGTGTCTATTGTTCTACTTGCAATTTAGATTTTTAAAACATGTATTTTAAGATATATGGCTAGATAAAATGTTTCTTAATGCTGCACTGTGTAACTTTTCAGGTTGGGGGTCCGCTACCATTGATATGCTATTGCTTTGCCTGTAATTTTGTACAATATAGTATTAAACTTATATAAGATGCATTTATTAAATTATAGGTGTTTTTATTGCTCAAAAATACAGTTAAAAATACAGTTAAAAGCATGCATTCTTCACAGATCTCACCTGTAAATTGGCCTGGTGGCGTCTCCTGCTTGTTTCTATGGAGATTGAAAAGTTCAATGCCATACTTTGGAATACTGGAGTTAAAGCAATAACATCTTTATGAAGACAAATAACTGGCAGGTCTTCAACCAGAAAAGTTACACAGTGCACCTTTAAAATATCAGCATATTTTGGCTTGTGACCTCTTGCATATTTTGTGGGCCGACTATTTCCTAGTGTATTGATCTCTTGAGTTTACCTGTAAGTGTCTTGAAACAATGCTCTGTTCTGTGCCCCATGGGTTAGATAAGATAAATGTATTTGGTATATTACTTGAAGATCCATTGTGGGGAGTATCTGTTCTCCGACTGTCTCTCAGGACCCCCCTCCCAAAATACAGCTGTGCCTTTTCCTGCTCCACTGGTGGCCTATTGTGGGCTGTGGGCTTTGTGCGCTGGCATATAAAACCTCCACACGATACAAAGATCTATTGAATAAAACAACACCATGGGCTCATATTGTGTTTGGAGTCAGATATTTCCAGCGCCGTGTTGTTTGTCTTTTATAAATGTGTGCAGTCTTGCGTCAGCAGTCAAATGCCACTTAACACTTAAACTCCTGTTGAGACTTGTGTAATGTGTGTAAATAAAAAAAATGTATGGTAGTTAACAGGCCCGTCAACAGAAATCTGGGGGCCCATGGCAAGAAGCCTCACATGGCCCCCCCTCTATTATAAATGAATAGGAAAGGTGTCCAATTCTGGGCCACTTTTTGCACTATACTGTCCCCTGACTGTGAGCTTCTGTCACGAGTGAATTTCTCCTCTGTGAGATCAATAAAGTCTTATCTTATCTTATCTTATCTTAAAACCTTGGGGCCCAGGACAACAGACCCTATCTGCTGCCCCGGTAGCTGTCCTGTGGCAAGTTCAACCCAAGAATTTAGTATAGATACCTTCATCTGTACCTTTTAATCTTAAAGAAAAGGAAAAAGTATAATTAAAAGGCCTTTGTTTAAATGGCCAAAGCCAACATGTTTTAACCATACATGGTCTTCATCAGGGCTTAGTTGAAATCATGAATATAAGAAGAGATATTAGTGTTAAAGGCCTTGTACTTGATTTTTTTCCCCCATTCATGTATTTGAACAAAATGCATCTTACCTTTGTACAGATATATTGTGTAAGCAGCTCTTGAAAATACATCTGCTGTGTGCTGTCTGCAACTAATTAGAACACATTTTATTGACCAATAATGAGGAAGTGTGTGTTAGCATGCTAGTTGCTGTTAGCTTTATCATCATGGCAAAACCATGCTTGTCTTTGATAATTGTGAAAAGCGCTTAAAAACTCGTCACACTGAACAGTTAGAATGCATAAGGTAAGTGAGGAATACATTTGGACCACTCCAAACTGTTTAAAATGAACTAGTTTATTTATCATGTTTTAGAAATCAGGTGCCTTTAAATTATAACATAATTTAAATTTTGTTCATGGTAAACTGCAATTTTGATTAAAAATTGCAGAACTGATAGGCCCCTCTTCATTTAGCAACAAACTGATTTTTATTGACATATTTTCTAGTTTAAAAAAGCCCAATTCGTATTACATGGAGTCTGAATATTTTTAAATAATCACAGTCAAGTGCAGCAAGTGCAAGTAGGAGAGGACGGAGGCTAATTTTCAGGGCACTTCAATGACAAACATTCAAACCTTCTCTAGTGTTCTTTAGAAATAAATGCATTTATTTTCTGTGACAAAAACACAAATACCCTCGCATCAAACCTCGTCAAAGTAAACACTACTTAAACCATCTTAGACAGTTTTACATACCCACTGCTGGTGTTCCTAACCCAGTCAATCCCCATACACCACTCCCCAACCGCGAACCAGACGAATTCAGCGTGCCTCAAAATCAATGCTGCTTTTCACAAGGAAATCATCTCCGCTTTCTTCTGCTCCGACTCCCTCTTTCCCACCAAGACATGGAGACAGACCCATGTCGCCTGGATGGTCACCGATAGCAACAGTACAGGGCTTTACAGATCGATACAGACTTGCCAAAAGAAGGGAGAGAGAGGGGTATAAACACTAAGGATTGCTCCGAGGTGCTGGGGCATTGATGTGTGATTAAGGCCCAAGATTCCCCATGCCATTCGGAACCGTGAGCGAGGCTGGTGACGCGGGGGTAATTGGTCTGAGCAAAAATCAATGGGATTTGGTGAGTGAGCCGGTGGACAGTGAGGAGCAGCGGAGACATTTTCAGCCCCAGGCGAGAGTTGACATTTATGTTTGAATGGGCCCCAAGCCTCAGACGACCCAATACAAGGGGAAAACAGAGGAAGTGTGCCACCAGTACAAACAACAGTGACATCATTTCAAAACAGAACATCTATTGCAAATAGTGTTGAAACAAGAATTTGAAAAGTCATACAATTTATTATTCAGTGTTTACGACGCACTCTGTAACTTTTCTGGTTTTAGGGTCCACCATGCACCTTGCTTGTCTCCATGGTGATGTTATTGTTTTGCCTGGAATTTTTTTTCTATATGACATTATACTTGCATTTTTTCAATTACAGATGTTAATACTGCTAACAAATGTTTGGCCTGGTGATGTTACCTATTACTTGTCTTCATGGAGTTTAAAGGAACATCCCAGGCAAAGAAATAACTTATCAAAGCCTGATCTCATCAGATCTCAGAGGCTGGGCCTGGCTAGTACTTGGATACCACTGGAAATTCCAGGTGACACAGTGGGGTGACAATGGCAACACAGATTGCTGTGTCCTTAGGCAAGACACTTCACTTCCACATCACCTAGTATGCTACAATAATAGCTTACCACCACTGAGTGTTCAGTAAATGAATAATGCTCTGTAAAGCCTCTTTGAGTGTCCAAAAAACACTATATAAATCTGATCCATTATTATTATTGGAATTAAACTAGCAGTTGGAAAAGTTACATAATGCATCTTTAAAACAGTAGTAAGTCTTTACCCAGTCCTATTGAATACAGTCTGAAGGGTGTAGCAGATCAGGTAAGCTAATCACTGAAACCAATTAGAGCAAAGACAGCAACAGCCAACCAATCATCTTTGAGGGCGAACGTGACCAGTTTCACTTTCGACTTTACTGACACTACGCGCCACCTATATCAGGAAACAACGTTAAAGAATCTGTGACTATCTGTTATAGAATCAACCCTAATGAGAAACCATGCACGAGGATATAACAGAATTCCTGTAGTCTAATCTGTTTCATTACTGTCAACTAGAATGAATTAACAATCGCCATCCTGCTATTTGGCCAACTCTTAAATAAAAACATGTGGCGCAAATTAATTATAGTGAGAGGGTCCAGGTCAGTAGCTCCATTTTCTTTACAAATCCAGCTCTCTTGATCTGCCGAACATGACAGCGCTCCGTATTGCGGCCTTCATTTTGAAAAAGGTCATTGATGATGTGGGGACATGTGACGAGCTGACAGCTGTGCCTGGCAGCCCTCTCCCTCACAGCGAACACCAATTAGAGAGGGTCTTGTATCAATCAGAAATCAAATAACATTTCATCAAACCTCCTGTCTGTTATTCAGCCCCCCTGCTCCCATGTGACCGCCGTAAATCCCAAACTCCATCAGCGCACAAATCTCTGCCTACAGGAGCTTTTGAATATGTGTGTTAATGTAATAGACACATATGGAGACGAGCGGAGCTGAGGGCAGCCAGGGACAGAGCAGGTAACCCAGCCAATTAACACTTTAATGAGGTGGTCCCCTGCTACAGGCCATTGCAGTCTTCACACAGAATATTATAGAATACAGGCTAATTCACCTAGATACTGTATTCAGACAAGGCAACCATGAGATGACAGTTAAACTAAGGTCATTTGGAAAAGATTATGACAGTGGTGCAGTGTGTTAGTTAAAGGGAGGGAATTTGTATTTCAGATTTCATGAAGACGATCTTTGTGTATTAGCTTCTTGGGTTCTTTTTAAAGACAATACAGTAGGAGATGTACGTATTTACCTTGGTAACATGTTTTGGCTGATAGCTTCAAGTAATCCTCAAAGTGTTCTAATCAAATATCGCCTTTACTGATAACAACAATTGTAATGTTGATTTATTCTTCATTACCAAAAACACTGGGCATAATGACCAAGTTGTTTTATAATTTGATGTCTTGGGTCTCAATATGATTATCCAATTAGAAATCAGAAAGAGCCACACATGAGTCATTTAGTGCAACATCTTCAGCTCAGTGAATTCTGGAGGTTCTAAGCTTTGACAAGAGCTATGGACTGTCTATATATTGAAAACTAGGAAACGTGTATGTGTTCTTTATGCGGGTGAAGGCATTGGCCGCCCATGTTCAGTTCATGTTCATGATTGTAGTTCCTTTTAAAAGCAGTAAGAGGGCAGGCTATAAACCCGAGCTTCAAGTTGAAACTCTGAAGGTATGCTACTATTTGCAAAAAACAAAACACACACACACACAAAAAAATACTTACGGGGAACAGGCAGACTCCTCAAGAATGAACTAGATTGCATTCACTCTGCAGCCTCTATGCTGCGGTTCAGTGGATTAACAAATAATCACAATATTTATCTGTATGCTCTGTTTACAGTAGCCTACATTGGCGCCCTCAACAAATCATTGCACATGAAAGTCCCCCAATCACTTGTAGTATTTGTAAAACGTATTCTCCTGACTGAAGTTTCCTCATGAATTAATCTGTACAATAAACCCTTCCAATCCCACACAATGTAACTAGTAATTCTCCTGACATACTGTGACATGACTACAGCTAACAAGCCTCTTAGCAACAGCCTATAGCATTATTGCCTTTGCATGAGAAAACCGTACTCACGAGACTCCTTTCCATTAACATCCATCTCTTCTCTGGTTACTTATTCAGTCCTATTGCCCGAGGAGAAACACAAATAAAACTATCACTCAAGTAGAAAATTGGTCATCTGGCTCCAGCAGTGAGATCTTCTACTGTTTGATTCTTCTATACATTTATTTAGACCTCATTAAGTCAGGCAACTAGAATTTGCATTTTTATGTAGTGCTAACAACACCTGTGTGGAGACAATAAAAGTAAGTGTCATGTGATGGATCAGAGGTGATGCATTCAGATTCCTAAGAGGTAACTCCAGCAGAGCGCCCTTCTGCTCAACCATTGTTTTGTTTCTGCAAGCCGTAAAATGTGCACACAACAATGCACCTCTCATTGGAACAGACCACCTGCCCCATTTTGTGTTATATTAATTGCCTCCAAACAGCCAGCGTGTACAGTTTCAGAGACTTCAGAATGGGTATATGCTGTGGTGCATAAAAAATTCTCTGTTATCCATAGGTGATAAGTTACATTTGCAAATAAGTGTTGCTCAAGAGCCCCAAAAACCTTGTCTTTTAATTTTATGTTGGCTTTATGTTGGTATGTATGACGTTATTTCCTTCATCGTTTTCTGTCGAGTGCAGCAAACACTTCATTTGGTCGTTCTTTACTAGTATTCTCATATTCTACTATACAGTTCAATCAGACACATCATATAATTTGCTCATAATAAGTTTATCTGAATGTTTTTCAGTCTATACTGACATTTGATTCATGGTGAGATGTGCCAGTTATTTTATGTCTCTTTTGATAGTAATTCATTACATGTACTATAAGAATGTTGTACTGCAATTAAGCAGTGGTATTCCACCTGATCATAATGTGTTCAGTTTGTATTGTCACCTGCTTCAGCAAAAATGGAACACAATTTGAGAGTACACTGACATACAGCTGTTTTTACTCACCTATTAATGCATTTTATGTGTAATGGGTTCAATGTTTGATTTTTCACATTATGCCAAAGTATTTCCAGAAGTTCCTTTGATTGTATAATAAACCATCTTTTCTCAAAGGAGAGATGCCTTTCTTTATAAACTAACTTAAATGCATTCCCTGTATAAATGTAATCCCTTATCACTTTAAAAATACTTCATTAATAATGCATATCCAATCACTGTTTTTGAAATGTTAAGGTAATTAAGCCTATTTTAGATGTATCCCAGAAATATAGGCCTTTTGTTTTGCAAAAGTTAAACATAAGTTTTAGTTTTTAGCCATAACATTTGGATGAGATTTATTATAGAATAACTCAGTCTCAAAATCCGACAGTTTGATTACCCTGCGTAATCTTTGTTATTGATCCGTGTGCGTAATTTGCATGGTGCGTGTTGTTAGCATTGGTGTTCAAACTGGGACACGGCTAAAGTCTGTGTCTGTGATAGAGGAGGGTTGTAAATATTTATTTAATTGTTCCTTTAACTGTTTAACTTTTTAGATGTAATGTTCTGATACTAATTAACTTGATTAATTTACATATTTTGGGGGATAATTGAGGTAAACTGTTTTAACTGTTATTAATAGGCTGATTTATATGCGTGTGTCATTTCAGTTAGTGATATGATTCTAATGTTGTTATAGATAACCAGATAAAAGGATAGATAAACAGATGAAAAGGTACACAAAAGGGCATTAAAGCTCCTCAAATCCATTCCTGTGTCCGTCTTCACTCTCTGACCGGAGTATTGTTTGGATGAAGTGTCCCAGTACATCGCACACAGTCTGCAGTCCTCCTAGATATCTCCAATACGTAGACTTCAATATTTTTGCACAAATACACAAAAAATTCACTGTCCACCACCAAGATCTGCAACTATCCATATGCAGGGTCTTCAGCATGGTCTGGCACAAGAGTCACAAGAGTCAATTTTGCATAATATAGGACCTTTAAATGATTATCTTTAGGAGTGTGTGTAAAGCCCTATATTCACCCCTCTTGTATAGTGTGTTGTCATTTTAAATCCATACTTATGAGCCCTCTACACAGGTGTCACTAACTCTATATTACCAGTATCCCCTTAGAAAAGCCCGATCTATTCTTGTACAATATAACAAACTGCTAGATCCGTACAGCTCTATTTTGCACATCAGAAAACTGTGGACAAACATGAGACTGAAGTGTATGAATAATTGGGCAGAGCAAATTTCACCAGCGTGTAATGGACTGAGCTGTTGTGAGCCCCGAGAATTTCTTCAAATATCAAACACAGATTAAGAAAAAGCATCGACGGTCAAGTCACAAACACTGCATGGCGAGATGATTAAATCTGATTTAACTGCCTTTGTTCCACTTTAATAGACCCCTCTAATGTAGTAGCACTGTTATTAGTTTTACTTGTAATAAAATTAGTCAAAGCATTTGGATCAGACAGGAGTGTATGGCAGATGGAGTTATGGTGCCTGAGATAAGCTAGTTCCCATTGACGAAAACACAGAGGAAGTCAGGCTGGTGTGTCTGATCTCATTTTGATCACAAGTGTTGGACAAAATCTTTCTGTGTACATATTTAAAAGCAATTGTTATCATCTTAAATCAAATAGCAGAAATAGAAGATCTTGGCTCTGTTTACGTCACCATTCACCATTCAGTTTTAATGGCACTTTAGTAAATACTGAGTTCACATTTTCATGCTAGTGATACTTTGCAGCTGATGTCATCAACATTCCCTGGGGGTGTGATGCTAACTGAAAGCACTATTCTGTCTGAAGCTCTGTTACACAAGTTAGACTTTTATTTGAGCTTTATTTTAACACAATCTGATCAGAAAGAGCTGATTTGTTTGGAACTATAACAGGTGAGATGATTTGTGCTGTTAAACAAACCTCTCACACATATTATTACAGCCACAAGGTAGGTAGCATTAGCCAACAGTTTTTCAGTTAGTCACTCTCACCTTCTTAGTTGAAAATCAAACACCTAAACAGGACCAAGAATGCTCTTATTGATCACAGGCTTCTGAAAATGGGTTATTAAATTCATTATGTATTTTTTCTTGCGTTTTCAGATGATCTTAAAACTTTTTTGTCTGTGTTTGCTAATGTGTGTATTGTGTCACCATGACAACTACTAATATTCCACTAAAAGAAATGCATTATAGAACACCCCCAGTGCGATGTTACTGCAAAGTATCAATAGACTTGGTTTGGTTCTACGCTAATCTTGGTTTAGCCCTAGCTAAATCCAGGTTAAAAATTAAGATGAAGGGCAGATCAGAATTCTATGTTTGAATTTGCTGTTAAAGATTACAGATTTGTTTGCCTGGTTTCTGGTTATGTCTGTAAATACTTGGCCTATTCACAAAAACTGACACAAAGTCCAATGCCTTCCCTGTCAGCACAAATAAACAAAAGGGAAATCTTGGTTTCTTGTGGATTTGTTGTATTTGTCATTTTTGCCATGTCACGGGACCTTAATCACATGATTCACGATTCATTTAAAAAGCTGCCTGTATTTATATTCCTTTGAGTCGAAATGCGTTCACATTTTTGTAATAAATCCACACAGCTAACACTAGATATGCCTCGGATATCTCTCTTTTCATTAAGGCTGTTTTACGATACTGAAAAGCATCTGGTAGGCTATTTCATTCAAGCTCAGATCTGGTGAGCACTCCTGGCCTCATTTTTCTTAAAAAAGGATATCTTTGTTTTTTTCTCAATAGCTTTTTCAGACACTACAGACAGGTTATTCAATCCCAAAGATGTGATTGTTGTCAGTTTTACAGACTTTAAATCAAAAGATTAATATGAAGCAATGTAAATCTGTGGAGCCAGACCCAAATGATGGTATGACTCAACTATGAATCATAAGTTTTGATATTTCCCACAGTAAATGTCCCATAGAGTTATACAGGCCTCTTCCCTCCATCTGAAATTATGACATCATCAAATTCTTCAAAGTGAACACAGTGTATTTCCACTTCGACAAAAACAAAGCTATCTGTTTTCATCTTGAGTATACTCTTGTAGAATGATCAAAGCTGTTTCTCACTCACCCTGATCTTAACTTAATCCAACTGTATTCTTCCAAAATTCCAAATCTCCCCTCTCAAATCGTCCTGGAATAACACCAGTACCTCTGTGAGCTCACCCCTCTCGCGTTTCTCATCAGGGTGGCCAGTCTGATGCATGGTTCTGACAAAACTCTCTTGTTTATGATCACACAACATCTGTCGCCCCCCAGAATCCCTCCTCATATTCACTGCTCAGTCGTTTTATCAACTGCAGGTCTGTGACACCTTAGCCACAGTTTCCCGTGTTTTTGAGTAGGTTCCAGAATTTGATTATGTAAAAATTTTAGATAAAGGGTTGAGGCCCGTACTAGTCGATGTGTGATTTATGACTTGGTAAGAGATATTCAAAGAGAATTCATATATTTTTAACATGATTTCAAACTATTTCAAGTAATTAACAATGCTGGAATTTTAAAATTTGCCAAAACACGTACCACTAATACAAAACCTTTGCCTTTTGATATGCTCACTACACTTTCTTCCATACATTTATATTCTACACTAACCTCAATTTTCACATATTTCCAGTGTCAACACATCACTGTGAGCCATTGCGCTCATAACAAACCATGTCATCCCATGTATTTGGCATGAACAGCGTGTGACAGCGCCTTGTGGCTCCAGAGGCCCAGGACGGTGGCAGTTTCGTCTCATCAAAGCAGATAAACATGAGTGCAGTGATCAAACACACAGCACGTTTAATTAGACCGTACCAAACAGCGGAGATGAGAAGATGAAGAGAAGATAGAGAGACTGTCCGACCCTGGAAACTGGAATCTCGCTGTCTGCCGAATGTTGTTGAAGTGAAGAGGATGCCACTTCGGATTCCAAATGCTAATTCAAAGAGGATTTGTGTGCACTTTTTCTAGGTCAAAGACTTGAAAAGAGTTTTTGTCTGGTTCAAATAATGTGTGATCTAGTCTTCTGGTGTGGAGCTCATGGACTTGTCACTGGAAAATGTAAACAAGTTGAAGCTTTCGTGGTTGGTTGCAAATGTTCAGGTGGTAGAACCTTTGTCTTTTGTCAAAAGCATACAAGACAGTAAAATTCAGCTGCATCTAGTTCATGCGCTGACATTGAGAAAGATACTTTGCCCAAATGTGGCATTGTGGTGTGTGAGTGATTTGTCGTTTATTATGACCAAAATGGTCACGTTTTCATTCAAATTTGGCTTATGTCAAGTGAGTCATTTCAGTGATTCATCATTGGTCGTGATATACCAACAAAATTCAACCAGCCACCTGACCAACAAATCAAAATATTTATTAACACCATACACTGACCTACCGATATAGTTCCCCAAATAAATTGTTTTAAATAAAAAAATAATCCATGAAAACATCAATAACACAAGTAACACAAGTAATGGAATGTTGGATTTTGTGAAATGAGCAATTTTTTCGTCTATATCTGTGTAGACCGTGCTAGCTAAGGAGCTACCTGAGGAACTAGCTATGGACATTTGTGATGCACCATATGTGGCAGCAAATGTGGCAGAAGACCTTCAGAGGAAATACTTTGAGGGAATGAACACAAGGGACTGGATTGTGTGAAATGAACTGTTTTCCAGTTTCCACGGAGACTGTGCAAGAGGCTAGCTAAGGAGTTGGCTATGGACATTTGAGATGCTAAAGGCTTTTTACACCATACGTGGCAGCAGATGTGGCATCCAGAGGAAATACTCCAAGACTTTCCAAACAACACTTTGAGGAAGTGAACAATTTTATCACTAACAAAACACCAGAATGGCATAAGAGCAAGGCCTTTCCTGTTGTGTTCACCTGGTTTCTCCTGGACACTACTGTGATTCTGCAGGACACAGAGGAGGGTCACTCTGAGCTCTTTCTAAAACTGCCCTGACACAGATCTGACCCTACCTGACCAGTCCTCCAGTTCAACTGCACTGAGACCTTTAACTGAGACACAAACCCTAAACGTTACAGCAAAACTGCAACAGTTTTTTGCAGCAAAACTTGAATTTCTCTCTGGAACAATAAAGTATCTCTCGCTCAATAAGTTAAAAACAATAACTTACTAGCAAAGCCTTCGACACATTTAATATGAATATCATGTGAGTATATGAATGAAAATGACAAACGGCATTATAGCAATTTTTTACCACTTTTACTACTATAACCATTGCAAATTAGTACCTATATTGTAATTTTCTTCAATCATAGCATTTAGTCAAATAATATACAATCTTTCTACTAAGCTCAAACCTGGAATTTACTATAACCACTGCCAAAGACCTTACCGTGTTGACTTCACTCCTCCTTTATTTTTTCCTGTTCATTCTCTTGGCACTGTCATTGTGTCTGCCTGTATTTACTCCAAACAGCCCTCCTTTCTCCCCGTTTACCGCCGCCTTCTGCACACCCAAGGGTTTTTCCCCACGAAGCTGCGACCCACTTATCGCTAATTACAACACCAAATACTGCAAAGAGCTCTGACTCTATCCTTCTCCTATGTCTTCAAGATTGGATAGATTACTAAGGCATATCACAATATCAAATTTTAGTTAGTTACGATTATTGGTGATTATGATGATTATTAAAGATGCACTATGTAACTGGGGTCCATCATCTTGTTTCTATGGCTATGTTATTGCTCTGCTTTGAATGTTCTACAATGACAAACAGATCTACCTTACATGTATTCAATTACAGGTGATTTTACTGCTTAAAAAACAGGTATTCTGACTGTGAGTGGGGTCGCCTCTCCACAGATCTGACCAGAAACTTGGCCTGGTTTGGTCTCCATGATAACGCAATGCAACTTTAATAGGCCTAAAACACTGATATTGTATTTTTTTATTATATAGGTCATATTTTTTCACATAGATACACATTAGGCCTATATCAAAAACGCTCCGCTGAAAACCCTGTGTGTACATGGAACCCCCAGGCGGACGTTTGTTTTGTTCACAGGGGCGTGCAGTTGATGAAAGTGTGTCACAGTTGGCACGGCAACCCAGAGCGATGAACGATCACTATTGAGAAAATGACAAAGTGCAAGACAACATTGGCAAAGCTATTAGCAGACAGTAATAAAACTGTTGACATGTTTATACGGTATGTAATCTCCAATAGGTACTTTCAAGTTTTAGAAATTGATTATGTCATAATCTCAGAAGGTGCGCAGAGGCCTCTATTAACACTTTACATTTATCTGTATTGGCTAGTGTACAAATCATCTCACCTGTTGTAGTTCCAACTAAGTCGGTTCTTTCTGGTCAGATTGTGTTAAAATAAAGATCAGATTAACAGAGCTTCTAACAGAGCAGTGCTTTCTGTTAGCTTCACACCGCCAGGAAATGATGAGATTTATGTTTTTTGAAAGAAATTTACAAACTTATGATTCACAAATGCTGAATCGTATCATTATTTGTTAGGGATTTGATCCACAAAGTCCTTTCAACTGACAACAAGGCATTTGGAGTTGAATAATGACACTTTCCAAGAATTAAAAAAAAAAAAAAAAAAATCTACTTATGCTGTCTGAAAAGTACCAGTTTTTGTCCTGTGGATAAGCCCAGTAATTACAGAGATGTTAACCATAAAACAGCTCAACAAATCTGCAATCTGACAGTTTAACAGCAAATTCCACCACATAATCCTGAACTATCCTCCAGCGTCATTTTAAACTATAGACAGTCTAGAAAGTTGATGTGAAACCAACCTACTGAAATGCTTGGATCAACTTGGGGTCTGTTTTGGAGAAAAGGTTGCAATGAAAGCTTTGTGGTAAGTTTGTGTATAAACAAAGAGGAGACATAATTGAAATTGTACGCCCACTGCACAAGTTTTAGTTTTGTTCCTTGTTATTGTAACTTTCCACAGCAGAAGTGTAATTTGCCACAGTAAGGATAAGCTAAACCCAAAACCACAAACCAAAGCTTTTATTTTTACAGTGCAAAGTCCATTACTATGGCTCTTCTTTTGTCTATTCCTGTCAGAGGGTGCAACACAAAATCATGACAAATATAACAAGAAGCTGAAATACACAAGTAGGTTAGATTCCCCACAAAGAAAAAATGTGTTTTTCAAATTGGACATGCTGAACAAACTCTCCATTGGATTTATAAATTGGAATGAACAAATTGACCAGAACCAAAAAAAAAAAAGTAATAATTAAATACAAATAACCAATGTTTAGGTATCATAAAGGGCAATCTTGCTCTATCATGATCTTCAAATAACTCATAAGTGCCAACAGTTTTCTCTTGGGTATGACTAATGTAACTTGAACCACAGTTTGTGCACCTTTAAAGGTTGACTCTATCTTAAGATGGTCGCACAGTCTAAAAATATCTCCAAGGCCTTGTAATGAGCACTTCCTGGGTGCACCTGAGGGAAGGGGCTGTGTGTAGGGCCGCTCTGGCTCTATCACTGTAACACCAACAACAGGCGGACACACAGAGGGGCAGCCCATTCATCACTCAGCAAACAGACGCACATGGAAAAGACAATACACGGGACTGTGGGCACACTGTACAACTGCAGATGTGAAGTATGTGCGTGTGTGTGTGTCTGTGTGTGATTTTCAGCTGAGATGTTACTGCTCTACTTGCTTTTATTGCTTAGAAATACCATGAAAGACATTCAGTACTTTAAGCAGATTCACCTTTCCACAGATCTGACCTGTAACTTGGCCTAGCTTGTCTCCGTGAAAAAAGATATGTCCATGGGAAAAGATATGTTTAATACCATACTGAGACATTCCAGACAAAGCAATTAGAGGCAAATGTAGACTGTATAAAGAAGTGGACTAGGGGAGTGTGAAGTCCCCATAGCATTCAGCTCCAGTCAAATGAAGCTCACAAGGCTAGCACTTATGGGGGCAAAATAAAAACATAACGTTAATAAGAACATTTTAAGACCAAAATGAAGAGGCTCATTGCAGCAGTTACACAGAGATGGGTAACAATTTTTCAATGTAAAGTGAACAGGAGCGATAGAGTCCCCCATGCTCACTTCCTATTTGGAATGCAACGGTTAGCAGCTTAGCTACTGTATGTCCATTTGCAGTCTATGGAGGTGACGGACCCTTCACCAGAAAAGTTAGTGCACCTTTAAGATACATCCAATATATGTAAGTCAATGTAATGTCCACAAGAAGAATGAAAATCCAACGTGTGTCTGTGTATGTGTGTGACGAGGGTGAGGGAGGGTGAGGTAAGTGAGGGTAATTCTTTCCAGACAGTGGTGAAAACTATAATGAGATCATGACTCATTTGTTTAGGTTTCCTAGAAGACCAATTTGTTTAAAATGTTAAACATTTTCTACATTTAAAAATGATACATTTAAGGCATTTATTTGTAAAACATAAAGGGTATAGAATCTTAAGGATAGTAAGTTTTAAGTTGTCCATTATATTCATTATTATTAGGAAACTATGGCAAATATGGCATGGAGATGGGTGTTGATCAGAGATGAGCTTGTTTCCCACTAACCAGAATATTCAAAGTTGCTTTCTGATGTTCTTAAGCAAAACACTTAAAGGTGCATTGTGGTGGAGGGCCCATCAAATATTTTTCTCCATGCAGATGTTATTCCATTGTCTGGAATTTTTCTGGGTATTTTTGAGCTATAAAAACCACCTGTAATTGAATAAATGTAAAGTAGAGCTGTTTAATGTCATACTGTGGAACATTCCAGGCAGAGCAATGACATATCCATAGAAACAAGCAGGTGAGGGACACAAAAAGTTATATAGTGCAGCTTTAACTTCAGTAATACCTGAGCTCTGCTACTGTCTGATACTGTTGCAGCTAAACATATCTCTACAATCTATTATTATTATTATTATTATTATTATTATTATTATTATTATTATTATTATTATTATTCATTACATATAGATCATAGATTATTTGGAGCTCCACATTTCATTTTAGAGTTTTTTTTTCCTCCAAGTCATTTTACTTTTTATCCCCTAAATAAAAGTCATCTCATCATCTGTCTCTTTTCACAACAAACAATTCTTTCTTGTTTACTCACCAGAAAACTGCTCATTCTGACTTGATTAATGCTAACTCCCTTTGCACACGTCACTGCTCTGGCTCTGTGTGGCTTCAGCACTGTGTCATCCCTGACAGTGGCCCAGCAGGAGGCGAACGCACTCTCCATCTTGTGACCTTCGCTGTGGTGCTGATGCGGTTGCCATGGCAGCCAGGCTTGATGCTTTCTGACAGCTCTGATTCGCCCTTGACGGAAATACAACCGGGGGACTACAGCATCACCGTCCCCCGTCTCTCTCTCTCTTTTTTGTCCTTGTCTTGTATAGACTCCATATCATATTATATTCTTCTGTAGTGTTGGTTTAGATCGTCTATTCAGCGCACATTAGTGAGCCCCCCAGCTGCGAGGCCCCCCTGTGGTGCGTTACAGATAAAGCGAGCGAAAACTGTCTGAAGCATAAAAGGCTTTTTACATATTCACACCCCATTTATTCTACTCCTTTGTCTTGTCATGAATGTCTCCCATCTCTCATCGCTTCCCTGTGGTGTCTGGATATGAGGCCGGTCCAGAGGCCAAAGGTTGGACAAGGGTGAGGTGGGATCACAGGATGTAGTAAAGGGGAGGAGCAGCACTTCAAATTGCAGTAGACTCTATTCTGAGTCATAGGGAGATATGTCACTCTAAAGGGACGTAAGATACTGATACAACTGCAGTTAAACAACAGGGTCGGACTACATGTGTTCACTTAAAATGGTGAAAGAGTTGACTTAAAGGTGCACTGTGTAACTTTTCAGGTGGTGGTCTGCTATTCATTTTTTCTGTAACTTGACTTTTTCAGTTGTTTTATCGCTCACACACACATAAAACATGCTTTCTTACAGTGAGTGGGGTAGTCTTTTTGATTTGAGAAGTAACTGGCCTGGTGGTGTCATCTGCTGGTCTCTATGGAGATGGATGAATACTGTGGAACATTTTAATTTAACTAAATAATTGAACTTTAAATTTGGGTATAGTCATATAGTGTAAGTTAAGAATTCCCACAACGGTGCTTCTATTTGTTCCTTTAGATTAATTAGATGCATAATAATTACTGGCAAATCTGAGGGATTCTGTGATTCAATCTGCGCACAAGTTGAACAAATATAAAGTGATGGAGAGAAAAGTTTGCAAAAGTTCTGAGAGTTAAGTGTGAACTTTATTGTCCCCGTAGAAACATCTGACCATCCTTTTGTAGCTGAGACAACCCTCCAGGAACAGTGGGGACCGCAGTGCCCTTATCTTTACTGGATCTTGAAGAATAAATTAGTCATGAAGTCATGCAAATAGTTATAATATTTTTTTAATTTTATTTATTTAACCAGTGAAGACCGATTGAGATGATCAGTTCCTGGCCAAGACAGCAGCACAGATCAGTCAAAAAAAATCTACACATATTAAAGCAATCACAAATCTTGTAGCATTTATTTACACTCACTAATTGGAACCAGTTCTTTTAATTTCCAGTATTTTTGTGAATTATTGATGCTTTACAGTGGCATCACGCTGGAGTGTTCCATATGTATCTCTGTGGTGGAATGTTCAGCGGTTACCATGGTGACACACTGCACACATTAGCAAACACTGTCAAAACAGCACATTTTCAGGAGCCTATGATCAATACGAGTGTTCATGGTCCTGTTTAGGAGTTTGATTTTCAGCCAAAAGGTGAGAGTGACTAACTGAAAAACTGTTGTTGCTAGCTAGCTTGTGACAGTAATTTTATGTGTGAGAGACTTTTTTAATCACACAATTCATCTCACCTGTTGGAGTTCTAACTAAACTAGCTCTTTCCAGTCAGATTGTGTTAAAAAATAAAGTTAAAGTTGAAGTCTAAATTGAGTAACAGAGCCTCAAACAGAGCAGAACCTCTGGATAGCATCACACCCTCAGGAAATGTTGATGATATAGACTGAAAGCATCAATTGTAGGTTATGGAAGCAGAATACTGAAATGCTACTTTAACTGTTTTAGGTCAATTTAGAAACATTTTCTATCACCTTTTGGTCACTCCTGGTTCTCACAGGAGCTTAACTCGGCCTAAATACCTCCCTTTAAGAACAGACTCTCCTTGTCTCTCCTTCTCTCCATCCTCCATGTGTCTTTATCTGGGGTCGGTCTACAGGCTAAGAGTTCAATGATGGTTGGGTAGGATCATAGGATGAGGGGGAGCAGAGGAGCAAAGGATGGAGGAGGAGGGAGAGTGACTTCACATCTGGGATGGCTCTCCTCTGACTCACCAGGAGATCTGTCTGCCTGTAATAGATGGTCCCGTAGTCAGATAACCTGCTCTATCAGATGATGGTGCATGCACATATACACTCCCCATCTTAATCTTTCTCGGGGCCGTGCGGGGACCCTGGACGCACCTTTTCGACACTGACAAAGCGCTTTGGGTGTTTTTTGGCATCGTTTCCTCCCCTCACCTGCCCCCACAGCTACCTGCTCTCCACTTCATCAAATCCACAAGCAAAAGCCCCAAACAGCGAGCAGGGGATCCATCAACTCCCCGTGCAGAGAGACAATGTCATCAGCGAGGGACGACTCCAGGGGGAGCACTGTACATGGTAGGGCATATATGAGTAGTATGGGAGCGGTAACCACGACTGGAAAAAAGATTAATACTGGAAAATCTGCAATGCCATGGAACATGCAGATTAGAAAAGAGGGAATAACTGTACATGTATTCAATTATTGTTGAATATAGTAAATTATATCAAATTGAACAATATAATAATAATATTTAAAAAATGACTCAACACTAGTTGTTGTAACAATACATTTTCATTTAAATATATTTAAGCATACATTTGAGAGTGTTAAAATGAAAATATGAATTGTTATATTTCATTCAATCTCTATTTTAATTAAAAAAGTATAATTATTGTGTGGTCTCTAATACCTTATACCTTCCTGGATAAGTGACAGATTGATACAAATATAGGGTTAGTGTTTCCAAAAATCTGACCAGTAAGTTGGCTTGGTCATGTCATCTTCTGTTGCCATGGAGATGGATGCATGCTGGACAAGTTACAAGTCAGATCTATTAAGCGGCGACCCCGATGACAATTGTGTATTAAGGCATCTTTCTCAGCAAATAAATACATCTGTAATTAATTACATGGATGTAAGATGGTTACATTTAATGCCATAGTGAGGAACATTCCAGACAAAGAAATAACATCTCATGGTAGAGGACACCCACTAGAAAGTTATATAGTGCACCTACAACTACAACCTACAACAGAATGCCTACAATTGCACTTTTATTTGTTCCTTTAGATTAGTAGTATTAGTATTTTAATTCAAATATATGATATCAGATAGTCATTGCAGTACCTGCCAGTATTACTTGGTATTGGGGTTAAACAAAAATCACGGTGTCCCCATCACTTTGACTACAATAAGTGTGTAATAAAAATGGATTATGTGTTATTGTTTTTCAGGGTTCACCATATTTTCATAGTGTCTGTAAAAATGGACAACTCTTTCCCAGTTGAGTTTTTTGGAAGACTGCCCTCGGACACTACAAAACACCTCTACAGTCACCAGGAGACATTTTTCTTCTGTGTTGGCAGAGTTCCAGCTGTACTCCAGAGCTAGACCTTGCCATTCAAAACTTTGTGAGGCAGCAAGGTGGGCTAAGGGAACCCATTCACTATTTCTCAAGCCTCTTAAGTGATACAAACGGCCTGTCAAAACATTAGGAAACTTTCTCTGAGGGAGGGACCACACTTTAAAAAGTCAGAACAGCTTTTTCACCAACTCAAGAAGTTTATTACCACGGAGCCGAGGATATAATATAATATAAAAAAGAATGAAGCCTTCAATAGTAAAGTTACATTGTACAAGAGGTTTTAGTCCACCAATTCAACTTTTAACTTTAATCTGTCCTGTGCAGGGTGATCTTTGATTTAAATTTAAATTGAAAATTGTAAGATGGTTTTGGCTACTTGTTACCTATTCATAGCAAGGGAATCAAATGGAAGACAAGTTAGTCATTTCTGCATTTCTTCATTTCCATGTAAACAAAAGCTTTTTGGGGAAGGGCATCCAAAAGAAAATTGTTGCCAGAGTCAAGTCTAATTCATCATAGGGATTGTAGTAGTTTTTTTTGTAGTTTAAGGTGTACTATGTATATAGTAGTATATATTGTTCCTAGTCCTTTTTTTTTTTTTTTTTTTTTGACAATTTTAGTGCAAATAGATAGATTTGCAACTTTGTTGTCAAAATTATGTAAAAACAAAAAACAAAAAAACTAATGTGTTTCTACTACAAACACGGGGCTGCAGGGTCAGAGTTTGAAGTGTGGATATCTGTTAGACCAATTACACTGTTCCTTATACATCCAGACCCTGCCCCTCCTCCCTCCTCTTTTCTTTTCTTTCACAGTTTAACTGTTCTTTTTTGTTTTATAACTAACTGCACAATAGATTTGGGGAACCTGCTTTATAAAACAACCATCACAAATATTCTCTCTTACCACTGTGGTGAATGTCTCGACAGTTCTGCACATTATGCATAATTACACTTGAGTGACACCTTTAGTAAACAGCACTGCCAAAATAAACCATTAACCTTAATACATATTTAGACATTTTTCTTACAGACACATGCAGCACGAAGCCTGTCACTTTGATTAAACAGTCTTACATTGTAAATGCTTTGACAATATTTATACATTTTTCTTATTGCCGAGCAATTTATTTATTTTTCAACTGTAATAGGCAGGTTTTGTTTTGGCATTTTACTAAGGAACATAGCAAAGATTAAATAAAGTATTAAATGTTTTTGTTGTAATGATCAAATGATGACTTGGTGATCATTACTGGATGTTGATGTTGATATACATGATATTAGATCATGTATATGTATGTATGTATGTATGTATGTATGTATGTATGTATGTATGTATGTATGTATGTATGTATGTATGTATGTATGTATGTATGCTTTAGCCCAGTATTTTCTAACCAGATTTTAAAGAAGGGGGAACTGGCTCAGTAGTTACAGTAGAGGTCCCCCAACCTGAAGGTCGCAAGATCAATTTCTACTCGGACCAGTGTGTCCTTAGGCAAGACACTTCACCCACCTTCTCAACTACGAAAGTGGTGTATGCATGAGTGCTTGGTGGCGGTCAGAGGGGCCGATGGTGCGTTCGTTCATCAGTCTGCCCCAGTCTTGTCACCACCAAGGCTGCTTCTCATTTCTGCAGGAAATGGGTGAGGAATTCCCACCCACAGAGGAGACACGAGGAGGAGAGAGGAAATAAACTCCTCATTGAGACCAATAAAGTTTGATTACTTTCTCTGCTGTCTGCCTCCTGAAGCTTTCCTCATGTTTACTCCTTCATTCATTTCTTTGGGACACCACTTAATATGACACATTTGATTGACAGCTAAAAAATCAAGGATCAAGGAAAGAAATCAAGGAGGAAGAAGAGAGGGAAGAGAATTGAGAACCGGTCCAAGTGTGGCGTGAATGAATAATGACTATCCAAACTTTGTTCAGTTAGGGCCACATATAGAAACATATTTGTAGTGGAAAGCCATAGACTGGTGTTCAGTATTGGTCATTTTCAGATTCTATAATGTGTTGATGTCATACTCTCAGATGGGGGGCAAGAGCCAGATTTCCCTATTGATCACATTATACTATTTAATATCCAAAAGTTAAACTCACAAATGTTGAACCTGGTATTTTCTTTTACTGACTACACCCAAGAACTCACTGTATTGCAACATAATTTAGCATTTTAACAATATTAGTTTTAGCTGCCCCCCATCTTCATTCATTAATACTGGACTACAGAATGCAGTGATCATCTGAAATCCAGCAATAGCAAGACTTTCAGATACATTTTCCAGAGCCACACCACCTTTAAAAAGTCTTACACTAATTCCAGGCCTAATGCATGTCTGTATCACAATGCAAGAAAATAATACAGTGATAGAAATACTAATTTGCAGTAAAAAAAAAAATTACTTGGGCAAATTCAGCAGGAGATTTGAGGTCTAACAAAAATTGGAATACAGTTTTGAATACAGTTTTACAGAATTCAGCTTTGAGAGACATTCCAAGAATAAGGCATCACTGTTACCTAACCCTTCAAACAGACCAATGCCAAAGCACTAGCCATCACAGTGTCTCAAAGTGACTATATTCTGCTTATACAATTATTTTCATAGCTGTTTCTCCAGCGGTCCCAGCACGTCATCCACTATAGGAATGACATGTACACGGTTTGTACAGTGGGTTATTGTGTAATCTCTCTCTCAGCTTGTGTAAATCCTATTTGAGAAAATGTTCGGCAGTGTACAGCTCTAAGTCGTCCGCTTTGACACTTTTCCTGAGTCAGCATTTTTCTTCTTTATCCCACAGATGTCTGGTATTGTTCTCATAATAGCAACTGGATGCCCAAAATGTCATCTGCACATATAGTCGCTATCGTAACACTTGTTGTTATTTTCAGCTTTTCAGTTTTATTTTAAAGGTTCTAAATTACGCAAACTGTGTTCTTATGAGCTTAAAGCCGTGTTAGAACTTTTCAGTTCATTTACACCTTTATTATTAGTCTGTCTAAATCTCCAAAGCTCAAAATGCTCAGTTACACCTTGCGATATCATGAAGTGGCAGTTTTAACAGCTACCTTTTACCTTTTGTTCAGTAGAAATTGGAAGTGATTGGACAGAAATGATTTTATTGAAGGTGTATGGAGCACTTCCTGTATGTCCACATGACATCACAAGGCACAACAGAGTGTTTTCAGGTTGAGAGAATAACTCTGGAAGCTTTTGAACAATTGAAGCCCTTGAATTACCAATGTCTACTGAGCAAAAGATAAAAGATACGTAGCTGGTAACATGAAAGCTACCACTTCATGACATCACAAGGTGGAACAGAACATTTTAGAGATGTTTTGGAAACTAATAAAGCAGGATTACTCAAACGTGTGAATGAAACAAAACACAACTCCAGGTATGATTTTGAGGAGGTAACAGCATTATAACATGTCTAAAAACTCCTAAGAGTCAATTTTGCGTAATATAGGACCTTTAAGTAGTCCTGAGCCTGACCAATCTGAGCAGAAATAGGGAGATGGGTCCCCTGGGTGCCGTACTTTGGCTGCTCACTTCTTCTGACAGGTTACCCGGCTATATCGAAATATGGGTCAAATGTATAGTAATAATTTCCCTATGGAGACAGTAAAATAGCTCAGCCTTAACATTCTGTATTCCAGTTATAAATAGTGTATCTTCATTTAACAAACGTTGAAGCTGCTCACTGATTTTCTTTATAGCAGTATAGCTTACACTGCAAAAACTAAAATCTAATCAAGATAAAATTGCTTGAATTAAGAAACTTTTACCATGATTGAGTGAATTTCACTTGACAAGTAAAATGATCTACCAGTGGAACAAGACTTTTTGTAGTTAAAATATGAAAATATATCTTGCACACTCTTAGCACTTACAATAAGAAATGGAATCTAGTTGCTTGAATTTAGAAAAAAAACACTTTGTTAGATTGGTAGATCATTTTACTTGTCAAGCTGAGTCTACTCAAATAAAATAAAATGCTCTTAAAGATGTACTACGCAATTTTTTGGTTGGGTTTCCGTCCCCGGCTTGTTTCTATGGATATGTCACTGTTCTGCCTGGAATGTTCCACAGTATGACATTTAACAGCTCTACCTTACAGTTATTCAATTATAGGTGGTTTTATAGCTAAAAAATACAGAAAATCATTCTGACTGAGCAGTGTAGCCTCTCCACAGATCTGACCTGTAACTTGGTCTGGTTTGGTCTCCATAAAGGTAGAAAGACAGACAAAGGAATAATGTCGCCATTGACGGACCCTCCACCAGAAAAGTGACACAATTTATCTTCAATTTAAGTAATTTTAACTTATTGCTTTTTGCAGTGTGCCATATATCACAAAATCTAAAACCAGTCCCAGAACACTTTTAACCTGTGTGATTTCTTTATCTTCTCTTATGTTCATTCAGGGTCTCACCTATCCTCCCTCTGCTAATTGACATACTAGTACTTTGTGGATTCCTCCCGAGCTGTACCTGCACCTCTGTGGACTGAGACAGACCAAAGGCACTACTCAAGGAGGACAGCCCCGATAAGGAGAGCGACAGGGAAAACCCTCTGCTGACAGGAGCAAATTACCCTGCCGCACCCACACCTGACTGCTGCTAGAGTGAATGGGGCAGAAGAGTATGTATATATAAAGAATGCATATGTACTATTTTGTCATTATTTTGTCCATACTGGCTGTAATTTTGATCTGATCAGTTGGTTTATTTTGTGAGAGGCAACTCAGAAGTAGTTTTCTCTGTGTGTGTGTGTGCGTGCGTGCGTGTGTGTGTGTGTAACCTCAACTCCTTAAGGTGTAGTTATAAAGTGAAATGGGGAACTCCAGGTCTCCTTGAAGCTGAAGTATTTTTTTTTGTTATAAATGAGAATCTGTTTTCCCCCCAGAAAGTGTATTGTAAAAGCAGCACTTTGTCAAGAGCAGGTTTTCATCTAATTAGAAAACATTTCATTTTTTGTAAACTTGGCTGTCCGCGGGAGGTTCACCCTGCTCCACTTTTTTTATTTTATTATTATTATTTTTTTTTTAATCTGAAAAGCTGTTTTAAAGCTGTGCAGGTGACCAAATAATTCTTGCATGTGAAGAGCTAGCGACTAGTTAGATATATTTAGATACATCTTTCATTTTTCATACTTTAACCCTTTAATGGTGCGCTATGTGACTTTTTTGTTGGATTCCCGTCACCTGCTTGTCTCTATGGAAATGTCATTGCTTTGCCTGGAATGTTCCACGGTATGACATTTAACAGCTCTACCTCCATTTATTCAATTACAGGTGGTTTTATAGCTTAAAAATTCCTACAAAAACAGACGTTTTAACAGTGAGCGATTTGACCTGTGAAAACCTGTATACCATATCTAATATTGTACAAGAAGCTAGTTTATTCCTTAAACCCTGTTAGCGTAGTGTGCTCTCTTCATTGTCACGCTGCTATTGAGCCTTCATCTCTCTTTGCCTCTATATTTAGTAATTACCTCCAGCGCTCCTCGACCAGAACCAACAGCCTGTATTTACGCCCCTTTAGCGAACAGTCTCTTTTTTATTCTCGCCTGTTTTCCTGCCTTCTCTTCCTTTTCCACACCACCTCCCTCCCTTTATCTCTCTCTTTCTCACACACACACACTCTTTTCCTCTCTCCTCTCTTTCAACACCAGACCCACGGGCATCTCACCTGGCGCTGGTCATTGCTAATCATATCCTGGGGCTAAATTGACTAAAATGGCGTCTTTATCTGGCCTTTTGTTGTCTGTAATACCTCAGTGAAACCCCGAGCGAAGATTAAACTGCGTACATATCTGGAGTCATCTGTGCTTGTGTGTTTGTGTGTGTGGTGGGCCGGGTTCGTTCACCTTTTACATAGAAAATGAGGGGGGTCTGGTAAGAGGTTAGAGCCCAAGAGCAGAGTGTGGGCAGCCTATAGCCCCTCATACATACATGCATGTGTTGTAGGAAATAAGGGCTACACTGCTCAAAAATACGAAACCATGTATTCTGACTGTGAGCGGGGTCGCCTTTCCACAGATCCGACCTGTATCTTGGTCTGGTTTGGTCTCCATGATAATAGAAAGGTTTAATACCATACTGTGAAACATTCCAGACAAAGTAATGAAATCTCCATGGAGAAAAGCATTTGACGGACCCTCCACCAGAACAGTTACACGATGTACCTTTAAAATGACTTGAATTCAGAATATTTATCTTGATTTGAGGTTAAAGTGTGAGTTCTAGGTCTACTTTTTTCAAGGTGTTTCAAGTTAGATTACTTTTCTATCGAGATGGATTTTTGTATCTTCCCGTTACTTCGAAGGAGCATTTGCCAGTACAAAAAAATAAATCCTTTGAATTGTCTTAACATTAACATTTAACTCTGTTTAAAGCTAATCTAATCTAAAACTGTGAACGTCTGCCAACTACATGTCTCCATGGAGATGTTACTGCTTTGCTTGAATGTCCCAAAAATGACATTAAACATATCTAGCTATGTAATTATAAGTGTTTTTATTGGTGAAACATCCCATGAAAACATACATTCTTAATGTAAGCAGGCTCATCTGTCCCCAAATCTGACTTGTAACTTGGCCGGCAATAACATCTCCATGGTAGCATACCCTCCATCATGCCCTATAAATTGCACATTTATAGTTGTATTTGTATTAATGTATTAACTTCAGATTTTCCACTTCATTTCTAACTGTTTTCATATTTAAAGTAGAATGATCTGCAAGTGAAGATGGACAAAAGCTTTTAGACTTTCACGATACAAATCAATTTAATAGATCATTATTTTTGCAGTGTGAGCTGTGTTGCTTGTCCGTGCGTTCTTATGGGGAGGACCTATAGTCTCTGGTCTAATTACTGTCAGTAAACTGGCTAATGGCGGCCGGTGTGTGCGTCTGCTGACATGTCACGGGCGCCTCCTTTCTGTCCTGTTGTGGAATCTAAAAAGCGGTGTGCGTTGTCCCCAGCGATCACCGAGAAAATCTGTCAACATGACCTCTGCTGTCAGTGCGCAGTACACCTGAGGCTCACACACACACGAGCTCTGTTTGCCTGTCTCTCCTCTCTCTTTGCTTCTCTCTCCCCTCAGTCTCCTTCCCTTTTCTATCTCCCTTTCTCTCCTTCTTTCCCTGTCCTGCTCTCCTCTCTCTCTTTCTCTCTCTCTTTCTCTCTCTATCTCTCTCCCTCCCACTCCATGTCCTTCTCTTATTTGTCCGTCTCTTCTCTCTCACTGTCTCCTTCTCCATGTCCTCTCCAAGTCTTCCTCTCTCTCTTTCACCCATGTTTCCCTCTCTATCCTTCTTCTCCTTCCCCGCTCTCTCCCTCATCTAACCTCTCTGTCCTCTCCTCCCTCCTTTTTCTCCCTGTCCTCTCTCTTTTATCTCCCTCTCTTCCCTCTCTCTCTCCCCTCAATCTCCTTCTCATCCGATTTCCCCCCTCCCTCTCCACCTCTCTACCTTCTCTTCTTTCTATCTCTCTCCGTGTTCTCTCCTCTCTTATCCTTCCTCTCTCCTTCACCTTTCATTTCTCCCTTTCTCTCCTGTCCTCTCTTCTTCAATTCCATCTCTTTCTCCCCTCAATCCCCTTCTCGCCCCCTCTCTCCCTGTCCTTCTCTCCTCTCTGTCTTGCATTCTTCTCTATTTTTCTCTTTCCCCTCTTTCCCACTCCCCTTTCGCTTGTCCTTCCTCTTTCTCCTTCACCTTTCTGTCCTCCCTCACCTCTTATGTCAATTCCCTCTCTTTTCTCTCACCTGTCTCTCCCTACATTCTTCTATCCCTTCTCCAGTCCTTCACTCTCTCACGCTCCTCTGTCTCCTTCACCCATGTTCCCTCCATCCTTCTTCTTTTTCTCCTTCTCACTGTCCTCTTCTCTCCATCTTCTCCTTTCGTCCCTTGGCTCTCTCCACTTCTTTCTCCCTTCTCTAACCTGTTCTTTCTTCCTCTCTTTTTTCTCTCCCTCCTCCTCTTCTCTGTCTTCCTCTCTCTCATCTAACCTCTCTCTTCCTCTTCTCTCTCCTCCCCTCCTCCCTCTTCTCTCTCTCTCAACCCCTCCTCCACCCCCTCTGCCTCATCTCTCCCCTCTCTTCTTTCTTCCTCAACTCCCTCTCTTTTCTTTCTCTCCCCTCCTCTACCCCCCTTCCCCTACCTCTCTCTTTCTCTCTCTGTCTTCCTCTCTCTCTCCTCCCCTCCTCTAACCTTCCTCTCCAACCTCCCCTTCTCTGCCCTCTCTCTCACTCTTCCTCTCTCTCCTTCGCTCCTAACTCCTCTCTCTCTCCTTCTCTTTCTCTCTCTCCACCCCCCTCCTCCCTCTCTCCCTCTCTTCGCATGTGCCTGTTCTTTGTCAGTGCTCGGGGCCTCAGTCATCTGCTGCTAATCACTCTCTCTCTCTGTCACACACACATGTAGCGTGTGCGTCCGCTGGGCAAACGTGTGTGCGTGTGAAGCTCTGAGCACACACACACTAATGAGACGCCGATGAAACAGGACAGAGATACAGGCGTGTTTGCGGAGGTATTTAGCGTGCAACATTTTAGGACGATTCAAAGTAATTTTTTCAGTAGAAGGTCTGCCACCTGCTCGCCTCCTAAAGATATTCTTGCTTTGTCTGGAATTTTCCACAGTATGGCATTAAATGTATGTGCCTTGTATTTGTTCTGTTACAGCTATTTTTAATGTTCAAAACTACTTAAAAACAAACATGCATTCTTACTGATCTGACCTGTAACTTGGCCTTTGTGTCGTTACCTGCTTGTTCCCATGGTGATTGATGAGTTTTATGCCTTACTGTGGAACATCCTGTAAAAATCTGGAGGAACATCCCCATGGAAACAAGCAAGTGACACACTCTCCACTACAAAAGTTACATAGTGCACCTTTAAGTTGCATGCATTGTAATCTAAGTACATTTTACCTCTGCATTTGACCCGTTCTTTCTCTAGTTCTGATATGGCACCCTAACCCAATTTAACCTGTGCGTGTTTAGATTGATAGGGGATTAAATATAAACTTTTTCAGCTTTCTAAACTCATCTAGCAAAATCATTTAAGTCTGAAATCCAACCTTGGTAACTTTTTTCAAAATAATAGAAACTGATTATTTTAATTTTAAAACATTTAATTGGGTTAATAGCTTGACTTGATCATTTTCTTGAGTAAGCACCAATCAAACTGCCAACCTAAAGAGGGATACTCTGCTTTTCATTGTCTTTATAAACCAGTTTTAGTCGTGTATACAGTGTTGTGCTTATAATTATTTTCTTACTTTTAGTCTTTATAAAGCAGATTTGGCTCCAATGGCCAGCAGAGGGCCTATAACTCAATACCAAGTTACAGACATACAACAAGCAATATAAGCAAACACACACACACACACACACACACACACACACACACACACACACACACACGGCCATGCATTATGAACTACTTCTGTACGCAGCAATTAGTGGACATGTCTGTTACACTGTCTGTTCTAACTGACTTTATTGGTATCTTTGTTGTATTGGAAGGAACATGACGTAAGCTGGTACAGGGGCAGTCATTATGGCACTGCTCGATAATGTTAGCATTGATCTGCCGTGTATCTGTTTACAAGACGCTGTAAAACTATGTGTGTCAGGGGTTTCTCTAGTCAATGTGTACGGTACTTAAGTGTGGTGTCAATGGGAGTTTTATATTTACGAGTGTCTGCTACATCCACTATTAAAATATGTGATAGGTACGGCTGCCTATTAAGAACAGAGTGACAATAAAAAACTTAATAGGGGTTAATAGGTTGTTGTTTTAATAAATAAAAATAGAAATAAATACATCTATTTATTAATTAATATACCCTGCCCATGCTTATTGTAATTTTTGGGGAAAAATATATGCAGACAATTGGTTGAACACTAAATTCACACAATGACCATAAGGTTTGTGGATCACTCACTATTCCTGGAAATAAATACTTACATTGTGCCTCTGAGCAAGATCCTATGTGTTTACTTAATTGAGTGAACAATTAATGTAGAAAGTAAAGCACTTTTGAATATTAAAGAAAGCCCTAATTTGATTAAACGAAGCGCAAATTAGTTTTAATCATATGACTTTTTCCTGTTTTGATTTTTAAGACTTCTGACCACCAAATGAAAAATCTATTTAAATTTGAATTGTTGTTTGCCATGGCAACGGCCCCATGTGTCCTTCACTCTGAATCCCACACTGGAATACATAAAAACACGAAATTACTGAAACATGCAGGACATTTGTATCGAGCTGATGCCTGTAATCTACATGAAAAGTTCCGCATCTCCATAAATAGTCGTGTTTAATCTTTTTGTCTTCTCTTCCCTCTTCCACATCAGGTGCGTTGAGCTGTTGGAGGTGAAACTGTGCATCCCAATCTCTGGACTCCTGGGTTGTCGTGATGCGGTTGCTAGGCAGCGGGCTCCATAGTTACAGCCTGAGAACGATGATGTCGCTGGTAACGTATTGTTCCTAAAGAAATAATTACGGCTCCCACTCGTCTCTTAAACTGCACATACATCCTGATTCTGCCATTTGTGACATTCAGGGCCGAGCCTGGGTTTGAATGGGCTTTTTAATGTGTTTTCCCAGTCGGGCTTTAGTTGTGTAATGCCATCACTTTGTCTCAACTCCACAGCACATGGCTACAGGAACAAAGGATCATAAACCAGGCAGCCAAGAGCACAACTCGGCTGCAATAAAATCTAAATAACAAATGGAGAGTTAGTCATTGTGCATGTTGAACATTTACTTATTTATTTGAAAATAAATAAGTTGATACAAGAAAATTCACATCAGGTGTCACTTATCAGTACAATGGCAGTTGGGTGGTTGGTTGGCACCAATCTATTGAGCTACTTCCAAAATCTCTCTTGCTATATTTAAAGGTACAGTATGACACTTTTTGGAGGTGGCACATGACCTGCATTATTCCATCAAAATAGAAAGTTATTAACACATAATGCCATGGAAGATTATAGCCAAAGGAACAACATTTCAATGGAAAAAAGCAGGAGGATGACCCTCCTCGTTTGTTGAGATGCAAGTCTACTCACAGTAAGGACACGTGTTTTTAGTGCAATAACCAAAATGACAAACACATATATTTAGAGACAAGGCTTAAAAGTTACATACTGTGACGTTAATTTAAAGGTAGATTCTGTGATGCATTCGTCACTTCTTAGTTTTGCTTGGAATGTTCCACAGTATGAACCATTCTTGTATTTATTCACTCACTGAAGGTGGACCCTTTATCAGAAAAGGTACAGAGTGCACCTTTAATAGCATTTTTAACAATTTTGGCAAAGCGGTGTTACTTTTCACGAATATATCACATCTAAATTTGGGGAGGGCATCTAGAGTAAAAGCAATATTAAATGAATGTGAAAATCAGCATCATAAGGCAGAAGACTCACTGTGTTGACTCTACAAAAGCCTAAATTGACAAGTGCATTATGTATTATGATTGTATGAAGGGAGATGTCAGCGCTGACTGTTTGCCCAACCTTCTCTGGATTAATATGGACTTGTGTTTAGTAACCAGTACATACTGCAGTCTGATTTTCATTCTCCACTAAATGACAAGAAAATATCTGAATGCCTCGAAGCGATCACTAAACAAGCACATTCATTAGTATAATTACCTTTTTATTACTGCCATTTGAACAAGTTTACACCAATAACAGATTTTTAAGGCGCACATTATAAAGCAATTAAAACACACGCAGGACTGTTTGGGAATGTGTTTGGCAAAAACATGTGACAAAATCATATTGCAGTCTGTTGGTAAATTGGCGAAAACAAAATCCGACATTGTCCTTTGCGAGTTAATCCTAAATGGTTTCAGTACAGTTTTGGCAGCTTTTTCACACAACTCTTGAGGACTGAGCGTATCTTTTGGTAACACATGGAGTGGAATGTTAAAGTCCAGTTTGACAGAAGGGTCACAAGCCTCTCCACAGATACTTTAGGATTGTTGTCAGCAAGAAATGTGCCTCTCCCAAAAATACTATACTAGAGGGGTCTTAAAGCCCACCATCCACCTACTTGACTATGGAGATGTTTTTTGTAGAATAAAGCCAGCTCACTCACAGTAAGATGTTTAAAGAATTTTTGAGCAATAAAAACTCCTGTAATTGAATAAATGTAAGATCGATTTAATGCCTTACTGTGGAACATTACAGGCAAAGCAATAGCATATCCATGGAGACAAGCAGGTGCCAGACCCTCCACCAGAAAAGTTGCAGATTTAAACATTACATGTACATTATGCTAATCAAACTTTTGTCAATGATGTTATGATATTGTTATCTCACCAAGAACTTACTTGGACTTGTGTTATGTTTCGTTTACATTTGGGAGTAATCCTAAACATATCTATCTCCATGGAGACAAGCAGCTGGTGGTCTGATCTGTGGAGAGTCGATTCTTCTCACAGAATTAAAAAAAAGAAAAAAATTATGGGGTTTTTTAAAGTAGTTTTGAGCACTAAAAAAGGGCAAAAATGCTAGTCAATACAATCACATACCCGCCACCAGAAAAGTTACTCTGTACATCTTTAAAGTTAAAAAAAAAAAAAAAAAAAAATTATAAATAAATCATGCTTATATTTTGAGGAAATTAGTTTGTGTATAATTAGGCTACTTTTATATTTTTGTAAGCCTCATTTGCTGATTCTCATGCACTAGCTTAACCACATCCCCACTTCCTGGTTTATAATTAGTATCACTGAGGGCCATTGATTTGCCCTATACTCCTGTCTTAAGCACTCCCCCTCTCTGTAGGCCTATACCTCGGGCTGTGGACTGTCATGACTGTGCCCTTTGACCCCCGTGTGTATGAGACTGACACCGGTGTAATCCAACCTGCATTTGTACACAGATATGTTTGCGTGGCCCCGTGCTTCTTCTCTCCTCGCGTCGTCAGACAGGAATAGCGCGCAGCTGACCCCATGTGGAAGCTGCCAGGTCGATTTACCTCAGCACTACATCATCCCCTGAATCTGAATGCTCTGAATACCTGCAAGGTGCTACGCTCAAAGTGGTGCCACGTGGAGATGGATCCAGTGGTCATTTCATTATTCTGCCATGTGCTGTCATGTGGACGGTAGGTAGGTGTTTAGCACTAAGCTAAATACTTGTACCAAAGAGCATTTTATTTCAGTACTGCATTGCACAAACTAAAATCCAGCCAAGTTAAGATTACTTGAATTAAGAAAGTTTTATCATGATTTGAATAAATTACACATGACAAGTAAATGATCTACCAATGAACCAAGACTTTTTGTAGTTAGAATATGAAAATACATCTAGCTACACTTAAGATAAGAAAAACAACAACTCTTTATACTTAAAATAAGAAACAAAATCGAATGTTGCTTGGATTAAGAAAAACACACTTGTTCCATTGGTAGATCATTTTACTTGTCAAGTTGAATCTACTCAAATAAAGTCAAATTTAAGTAATTTTAACTTAGCTAGATAATGCTTTTTTCAGTGCGTATATTTTTTTTCCTGCATTTTATTTTTACCATGTATTTTTTATGCCTATGTCCTTGTCCTTTGTGTGTGGTTGTATGAATTGTGTGTTATCACTGACTGCTCCTCTGAGACCTAATAAAAAGCTGAAGTTGAAGACGTTATCTGAAAAAGAAATTATCTGTCCTTGGAGGATCTTTTGACCTTTTTTGTTATATAAAAATAAAATCTTATTCTGTGGAGATTTTTCCCTCAAGTTATAAATCAAGTACTAGTATTGAAGACCAGAAATATTTCATCATGGCCAAAACTATATGCTTTCAACATAAAGAATGTAACTTTCCTGATGAAGGGTATGCCCATGCTTGTCACCATGGAAATGTTATTGTTTTGCATGGAATGGTCCACAATATGGCATTAAACTTATCAGTCTCCATGGAGACAAGCAGGCAATGCTTTACCAAGCTAAGGTACAAGTCAGATCTCTGGGGAGGTGATGAAGCAATAAGAACACAACTGACTAAATCCAAGATAGTTACGTTAAAATTTGATTACACCAAATTGACTCTTTTGAGCATTAAGCCATGTTATAATGTTGTTACCTCATCAAAAATATACCTGGAGTTGCGTTTTGCTTCATTCACACGTTTGAGTAACCGTTTATAATTAGTGTGTCTACATCTCCAAAGCTCAAAATGCTCTGTTCCACCTTGTGACGTCATTATGTACATTTGATGTAGTTTTAAGTTAGCAGCTACCCTTTTACCTTTTCATTAGAAGATCAAATTATCCAAATTATTCTAGTGAAGGTATATGGAGTTTAAAAACACAGTGGAGCACTTCCTGTGTTACCACATGACATCACAAGGTGTAATAGAATGTTTTCTGTTTGAGAGAAGAACTCAGCCTAAATATGCAAGGATTTGTGCATTGATCGAATCACAACTCTGTGTGTGTTTGTGATGAGGAACCAACATTATAACATAAAAAAATATTGTGCAGTATATATAGGCCCTTTAAATTGTGAAACATTCCAGGCAAAGCAATAACATCTCCATCTAATACAAACATTGGCAGTTCTGGTGTCCTTGTGCCACTGGGCAAGACACTTCATGCCACCTGTGTCCTGTGTCTACACTTAGATAAATTAAAGTTTGGAGTGCAAATATGGGCATAACAGATGGAAATTTCCTCATGGCTACAGTGGAGTCACTATTGAACGAACTAAATAATAACATTTCAAAAGTTGCAAAATTTGCCTGTTTTGGATTCAAGTCATTTGAATTCACATTGCTATTCAGACTTTGCAGAAGCTTATTCTCAGTTCAGTTATATTCTCCCATGGAAAGAGTGAAGCCAGCAGAAGGACAGAGAGGGTCCAAAGACATGTGGCTCGCTGGAGGTCAGAGCGAAATGTGTCAGCAGTGACAAATTGTCATCTTTGACGGTGAAAATAAAGGCAAATGGAGTCAGGAAAGTAGCACAGAGAAGGCCGAGGGCTGAGATGACGCAGTGAGAGAGAGAGAGAGAGAAGAGAGAAAAGAGAGAGAAGAGAGAGAAGAGAAGGAGGACAGAAGTCAAACTGAAAGACGTCCACTGTCCAACCCTATAAAACCTTCCATAACTGCTTTATTATGGACTTAGTCAAAAGATGCATACAATGGACTTGCAATACAATAGAGTACAGTTTATTGCAAAGGTTAATAATGGTCCGATATTGCACAAAATTGACTACTGTGAACTTTAAGTCATCTACTAATAATGTTACCTCATCAAAAATATACCTGGAGTTGTGTTTTGTTTCATTCACACGTTTGAGTAACCCTTTCTTATTAGTCTGTCTACATCTCCAAAGCTGAAAATGCTCTGTTCCACCTTGTGATGTCATGAAGCGGTTTTCACGTTACCTTTTTACCTTCATTTCAGAAGAGATTGTCAATTCAGAGGAGTTTAAGAACTTTCTACCACATAGTATCATAAGGGTATGTTTTCTGTCTTAGAGAAGAACTCAGCCTAAATATGCAGGTTTTGTGTGTTAAACATGTGTGAATGAAACAAAACACAACTCCATGTATGTTTGTGATGAGGAAACAACATTAAAACAGATCAGAAAATAGAGTAATATGAGCCCTTTAAGGCTACTTTATTCCACTTAGGAAACCTGTATGGGGCAGTAACCTTTTGGTGGAGGATTGTTAACCTGTTTGTCTCCATGGAGATGTTTTGCTTCAGCTGGAGTGTTCCACAGTATGGCTTTATCCATCTCAAGCAAGTGACACCACCCAGCCAAGTTACAAGTCAGACAATTCAAGTTTTTTCTATTTTTCTTGGCAATAAAAGCACATGTAATTAAATAAATGCAAGAAAATAGTTCAGTTGGTAGAGAGTTTGCCCACTGATCCAAAGGTTGGTGGTTTGAATCCCGTTCTCAACATAAACATCCAGCTCCCACAGATGAATGCTGTTTTTGTCCTTGGGCAAGACACTTAACCCATCTTGCTCCTAGTGTTGTGCACTGTTGTACACTGTTTTATGTGCTCTATAAAAATTTGACCAAAATATACAGATTTCTGGGAATAAAACCTTCATGCTATACCATCCAATGTGTTGCAGAGAAATAAGATAAGAACAGTTTCCTCAAGTAATTTGTCATACACCAGTTTTCAAAAGTATATTTCAATGACAATAAGTGACACATATGAAGATTGGTACACATGTCCAGACAATGTGGCGTGTATACAGGGACTTGTTCATTGGTGGGACAGATTTGCAGAATGGTTTTGGAGCCCACAGGCGTTCCGTTGACATTGCACCACTCCGCCACTGGGGACCTTTCTCTTGGCACCATCCAGTTATTTCCGTGTTATTTTCAATTGGAAAGAACAACTTGGGACCCAGCATATTTTTAGTACTCAATACGGCAGGTGTTTAAGTGACAAACAGCCTATCTTCTCCAACTCTGCACAGCTTCAAAACAACCAATGATGCTAGCAGCTGTGAAAATAGCTAGCCAAACTGATATGTAATATAATACCAAGCAAGACGCCGAGTGCTTTTCCAGACTCTATTAAATGAATGGACGATGAAATGTTGCTAACCAGTCATGGGTGCTTTTTATTTCTTTATTTTTCTATACTTGGCTAGTTCAGCAAAAAGCAAAAATGATGCATGACAAGTTGATGGATGGCGATAATAAAAAGGTTTGTGTAATAGGCCATCGAGGCATTCAAATGTTCCCAGGTAACCTACATAGCATGTCTTATAAATATATGTGTCAGCTTTGCTTGGTCTGCAGGCTTTAGTGGTATGGATGAACAGTGGGGTTCTCATTAGGTACATACTGGTGCAGAGTCCATAAACCACAAGCTAAGACATTTTTCTATAGTATAATTATGAGTTTACCAATGCAGAGGCTCTCTATTCTATCTTAATTCTTTTCATAATGCTTATATTATATTTTACTGGTATATTTGTCCACCACCACCTGCTTGCCTTATGTATGTATGATGTTTCTTAGCCTGGAATGTTCCACAGTGTGACATTAAACGTATTAGTATGTGTCTTGTATTTATTCCATTGCAGGTGTCACCTTCTTGTTTCCATGGAGATAGATGGGTTCCACAATACAGTATAAATACTGTGGAACATTCTATAGTAAAATGTATTATGAGTTTACCAAGGCAGAGGCTCTCAATCCCAACTTAAAAACATGTATTTAGTTACTAATTTTGAGTTACTTTTTCATTTGCTGGTATTTTCCTAAAATCAAAGGAATAGTCTACATGGAGTTACTTGATCACACAATTTTAGCTTTGAACCATTTCAGTAAGAAATAATTAAAACAGAGCTCCTGTAGTGCATGTGCATGCAAATTTTCCTTCTCTAATTTGGATTTAAATTATTAAATTAAATGAATGAGAACAAACAGTGCTACAAAAATAAAGCTGTGTGTTTTTCTCTGTAATATAATGCAACTCAGTGTATTCCAAGTATTCAGAATGCACTACTCTGGTCCACGTAACAGAATATGTTACGAAATACATTTATAATACAGTATTCTCCCCATTAGTGGTTATATATTTGTCCACCACCACCTGCTTGTCTTATGTATGGTGTTTCTTAGCCTGGAATATTCCACAGTGTGACATTAAACATATGTGTCTTGTACTGTATATATTCCACTGCAGGTGTCACTATGCTTATATTGAGTCTAAATGGAGTTAATATGATTAGCTGAGATTCAGGAGCCTCAAACGCCTCCACCGCCCTCTCCTCCTCACCAGCTCACCACAGCTCACCACAGTTTGTCTCGGCTAACTCGATGTCTTTCAGCTATAAGACATCTACGAAGGGGCTCCCGTTCCAGCTGGGCCAATTGATGATTGAGACGGAGCCCCCACCCTGAGTCTCAACCCAGCCATCACTCCTTCATTCATCCAGACATCCATCGTTCATTCATTAATAAATATCTCCATCGTATTACGTTGCTGGCGTGGTCCTTGCAAGTGAAATACATAATACATTACGAAATAATTAGCTAAACATGAAACTAAAGTAAATAAGCCAGGACAAGAGTTCAAACAAGGACTGAGAACTAATAAACCAGTTCTGTACTAACTTTAACTTAACTGGGTCTAACCTACACTACTAAACCAGGTCAGCACCAAGAATAAAGCAGGTCCAGACCGTCTAGACCATTTGACAAATTCTTACAGATGAAAAAAAAAATGACTAAACTCTAACCAGGATTAAACAACGTATAAAACTGGGGTGCATCAGTCTATATCAGGGTTAAACTAAGATCTTGGTTGGATCTTACTTTAACCCTGATATAGACTGATATAGACCCTAGTACAAAACCAGAACTAAACCAGGACTAAAAGCAGTTCTGTGGTGTCCTGATCACGTGACGGCATTGAGGTAGTAAGTGGATTGGCTATGGACTGCTGCACTCAATATTACAATACAGCTAGAAAACACTCAGTCCAGCAGAGGGTATGTCCATGTGAGGTGAAGGTTAGCCAAAAGGTCAACCTGAGTATCTTAAAGACTTCCTTGTACCCATCTTCTAGTGTATTGCTGTCTTTTCACAACCAGAAATCAATAGTGCTTCTGCAACAAAGAAAAATTAAGCTGTGCAAGTCCTGTCTTGTGCTTCACTGACAAGAAAATAGATTAGGAACAACAGCTGAATAGTGGCAGTGTAATCTGACGGATAAAGTATCTCTAAAGCTAAAATATTTCTTATGATGTTTGCTATTATTATTAATCAACCCTACTTTGGCCCAATGTCCTCATTTACATAAGCAGGTGGTGGAGAAATTATATGGTCTGTTCCAGTGGTGCACAAGGGTCTTGAGACTGTTTAGGGGTGTCCAGATCATTTGGGCTAAAATGTAAAACATATGCAACTACGGGCTTTAACATAGGCCTGATATCTTTAAAGGTCTGATATTATGCAAAATTGACTCTTCTTCATCAAAAACATACCTGGAGCTATGTTTTGTTTCATTCATACATGTTTGAGCAATGCTGCATTATTAGTCTGTCTACATCTCCCAAGCTCTAAATGCTCTGTTCCACCTTGTGATGTCATGTAATGGTAGTTTCCAAGTTCACAGCTATCTTTTACCTTTTGTTCAATAGAGACTGGCAATTTCATGGCTGAAATCATCTAAATGATTCTAGTGAAGTAGTATGGAGTTTAAAAACACAGTGGAGCACTTCCAGTATTACCACATGACATCACAAAGTGGAACAGAGTGAAGAACTCGACCTAAATATGCAGGGTTTGTGTCTTATAAAATTGATATAATAAGGCTTATGCTCTAATACAATAAAATATAAGATAAAATAAAGACAAAATAGAACTTACTGGCCCCACAAGATTAATGGCTGATGATAACCAGGACGTGCACATTAGGATGCTAGTTGTTAGATTTCCCATAACAGTAAAACTCCACTCTGGTCTCTGAAAGTTGTGAAAAACACTTCCAAACTTATTGCAGTGAATAATTAGAATGGAAAAGTCTCCCTGAAAATGTGGGACAGGCATCTACTTTGACAGCGTTTAAATCCAGGCTCAGAACTGCTCTTTTTAGCTGCGCATATGACTGAAAGTTTTTTTTATTCTGCACTTTAAGTGATTTCTTATTCCCTAAAGCACTTTGAATGACTTTGTGTACGAATTTTTCTATTCAAATAAACTTGACTTACCTTGCCTTGGAATGCATAAGGTAAATAAGAAATAACCACTGCAAACCATTTAACATGAGCTAGTTCTGTTTTTCACGATTTGTCAGACAGTAAAAATCAAGTAAAGTACCTGTAATGTAGATTTGTTGGCAGGGGTGGTGCCAAACATTTTTGATTGGAGGAACTATGGGGGTGCTAAATTCTTCAATAGGGGTGCACACTTAACATGTTAATTTAGAGGTTTTTATGGATGTGAGCGCGCCCCCTCCTGCCACCATGTCATCCATGCCGTTATAAACAAGTTTAAATATAGTTAGCCCCTGTAATGATTTATTAAACATAATATGAAATTATAGTTTTATTGTAGTCTCAATTTTATCACAGTGTTTGCTATTTGAACATTCTTTGGCGAGATTGAATGTGTATCTGCACTGATTTTTTACTCATTTTTCGGGTTCAATCCTCATCCAGCGCTTTGTCCTCAAAAGTGTCTGTTTACAGTTTGTCCTCTAGCTCTGAGCTCAAAGCCCTTTAAATAGTCCAAGCTAAACACAGCCACCATGAGGACGTCAGGACCTTGCGGTTTGTAAAGGAACTAGATATTTTTATACATTTTTACCCAGATAACAGCCCAGCGCGCACATCGTAGCACTGTTATTTCCCATCTGAATTTACTCCAGGGCTATTGACCCTATAAGACTTTTCATACAACTGGACATATTTCTATAGCTCTCTTGTAATTGGATGCGTTCAGTCATTTTGCATGCTATATGATCCTCCTTTGAAGTCGGAATTAACTCCCAACATCTGTCCAACACAAGAATCTGTACCATCTATTAGCAAGGTCAAAACGCTTCCTTGATCAGTTGTAAAGCTATTTTTATCCACAACCCATTTTCCATAGAATCTTAATGAAGCTGCATAATTTGGTGCAGATGGAGATGGGTTTCCAAGTGGGTTTTAAAAAGATGATGTAAGGTAGATATTTTGCATCACAAGAAGGAAGACTAATTACAGCCTAACGTTGTAAAACATGCTCAAATAACCCAAAATAAGATCATAAGTAGTATTAAAGGAATGTTAAATGTGCACTATGGAACTTTTCTGGTGGAGGGTCATGGAAATCACTTTGCCTGACATGTTCCCCAGTATGACATTAACTTATCTATTGCTGTGGAGATAGGTGAAGCCAAGTTACTGGTAAAATCTGTGGAGAGGTGACCTAGCTTCAAGGTGAGCAATAAAAACACATAAATTTTAATTAAAACGTATTTTATTGTATATGGATTACTTTAAATTATGTTGTTTGTTGTTTTGGAGACTTTTACTTCAATGACCTTCTAAATACTCAATCACCACTTTCACACAGACAATATGGGTGAAGTGTCTTGCTCAAAGGACACAATGACAGTATGTCGTAGTGGGATGAAATACAGCTGTTAAAGGGCCTATATTACACAAAATTGACTCTTGTGAGCTTTAGGCCATGTTATAATGTTGTTACCTCATCAAGACTATACCTGGAGTTGTGTTTTGTTTCATTCACACATGTTTGAGTAATCCTTTATCTATTTGTCTACATCTCCAATGCTCAAAATGCTCTATTCCACCTTGTGATGTCACGTAGTGGTAGTTTTCAAGTTAACAAGCTGCCCTTTCCCTTTATTTCAGTAGACATAGGCAATTCCAGTGGTGAAATTAACCCATTATGAAGGTGCATGGAGTTTAAAAGCACAGTGGAGCACTTCCTGTATTGCCACATGACATCACAAGTTGGGTTGGGAGTGTTTCTGTTTGAGAGAAGAACTCTATGTAAAATAAATATATAGGATTTGTGTGTTGAACATGTGTGAATGAAACAAAACACAACTCTAGGTATGTTTTTGATGAAGAAACAATATTATAACATAGATCAGAAAATAGCGTAACATGGGCCCTTTAAGGCACTCCATTCTAATCCAGTCCTTGTTGGTTGACTCTGCCTTATATTACAACTGGCTACATATATCTCACCATGTCGGGAAATTACAAACTCAAACTCAAAACTGCTTCTGTATTTCATTATAACAATGTATTATCATTCCTAACTTGGTTTTCGCAACGATTATTTGCTTCCCAGATCTTGGCAGCCGTGGAGGAAACAGGCGCATGCAGAGTGCTAAAAACCTGGTGATGATGAAGGCCATTGGAAAAAGGATAAGTGATTTCGCGGGCCGATCAATGGAGAAAGATCCATGCCCCCCAGTCGAGTCAATCAGACCCCCCCATGGGCCCACCACCGCCGCAATATTAGCAGATGGAGAGACGGATGAGCAGAGGTGGGCGAGCGAGCTAAAGACACACAGAGAGAGAAAGAGAGAGAGCGTTTAAAGTCTTGATTAACTCTGCAGACTGAGAAAATGGGGATCTTTTGTGGAAGAGCTTTGGCGTTTCATTCCTTAAGCGCTGTGCCAATAAAACTCATTGTGTTCAGATGAATTATAATAAATGTGAGCGAGCTGAGAAGAATTGATACACACACTGAGTCCATTGGTCTGGGGCTTTTATGTTGATTTGGTCGTGAGGTTATTTTTAGCTGGCACACATGGAGACTGAAAAGGATTGTGGGTCGTATCCAGTCTGGTCCAACTTTTCATTCAAAATACTCAATGGTTCGATTCTGAGTGGCTATAATGGACTCACTATGACAGGGTGGGCTATAGAAAGTGGACTGTAATATGCTTAAAGATGCAGTATGGAACTTTTCTAGTGCAAATTTCTTCACCATGTGTCCGTTGAAATGTTATTAATACTTTCCAGCTGATGTCATGGGGGGGGAGAAGCTAACTGAAAGCACTACTCTGTTAAAGGCTCTGTTACTCCACTTAGGCTTAATCTCATCTTTATTTTAACATAATCTGACAAGAAAAAGCTGACTCAGTTAGTCCCTCTCACCTTTGAAAGTCAAACACCTAAACAGGACCGTGTACGCTCGTACTCGAACGCTCACAGACTCCTGAAAATCTGTTGTTTTAATTATAGCAAAAGGAGAAATTTAATTTGTGACTCACATGACTAACAGAAACTGTAAACAACTCCATATTGAATAGACTCACCTGACCAACTGAAACTGTATTTAAATATGTGTGTCTCAGAGTAATTTTCATTGTAATTAAGCTCCTCCCTTCAAGCAGATATAAAGCAGTGTCCGCCAGCATCTGTCCAGAACTGAAGAAGCAGCTTGGATGAGCTGCGAAACGTATTCGACCAAATAAACTATGTCCAGTTGACAAATTAAATTTCTCCTTTTGCTATGGATTCTACCTGGACGACTGAGGGATTCTACACACATGTTGTTTTAATTCTTTTTTGTATTTTTTTTTTCCCCAGACGATCTTAAAACTTTTTTAAGACTGTGCATTCTGTCACCATGGTAACTGCTGAACAGTTTGCCATTAAAGATGCATGTAGAACACCCCCAGCATGATGTCACTGCAAAGTATCAATTGCTTTGTCTGGAATATTTCACGGTATGAAATTAAACTTATCTATCTCCATGGAGATAACACCAAGCCAATTTACAATTCAGATCTGTGAAGAGATAAGCCTGTTCAAACAAAAAAGCATGGGGTTTTAATACAGTAAAACGCAATGAAAACACTTTTTGAACTGAATAAATGCAAGATAGCTATGTTTAAGGTCATACTGTGAAACATTCAGGCAAAGTAATCTCTATGGAGACAAGCAAATGATTACATAGTGCAGCTTTAAAGTGTAACAATTCATGATTCCACATATAGAGTCAGCCCGTTGTCATAAGCTACAACCATCTTGTCTGTGGTGTTTCCAAATGTTATGTCTAATGCCCTCAATCCTTGGTAATGTAATGCCATCTGCCTGTTGGTCTGTTACCAAAATGCGTTTGATTGGGTTATTAACTTTGACACAGCTGTTTGTTGGTACTTTTTAAAAACTATTTACACAAATAGCTTCAAACACTACTTATTATTATATCAACATTGGTAGTTTGCACTAAGTGATGTTATAACATTCAAAAGGGCCAAAGATAGAGGCAGATGCTATGAAGATATTGCTGCTGTGGTTTGTGCTTAAAGGTGCACTAAATGTGACCAGGAGCAACCTTGTGACTGTAATTTTACGTGTGAGAGACTTGTTTAACAGCACAAATCATCTCACCTGTTGTAGTTCCAACCAAGTCAGCTCTTTCTGGTCCGATTGTGTTAAAATAAACCTCAGATTAACTGAGTAACAAAGTAGTGCTTTCAGTTAGCTTCACACATCAACTGACATCAGCTGCAAAGTATTATTTGAAAATGGCTTCTGGATGAGAGCTGAAATGTCTTGATAGCAAAAACAGTACATCTGAATCCTTACATTGGACCACTCCTGGAAGAATGAGGGATTACAAAGTCTCTTTTAGATAATTATAAAAAACAACAACAACAACAACAACAGTACAAACAATGTATTCAAATTTCTGCTTTATCAAACTCTCTACTAAGCAGCCTATCAGCCAAAGACATGCACTGTGTGACTCTTGTCTCTGATGGTGTGATGTGTGATTGATTTGTACAGAAAAGGCCACATTGACTGGACCATCTCTTTCTTGTGCTGGTGTAGATTTCAGCATTGACCTCTATCCTCATACATGTAAGTCGACCTGCTGCTCCCATTGTCCTTGAATGACCATCACGCTAATGGCCTCCAGGATGGTGGTGCCTTGACACGCCACACCCCTCTCTCTCCTCTTTCTCTGTCTCTTCTTTCTCTCTCTCTCCCTTCCGCCTCTTCTCACTCTCAAATGTTTCTTGAATAATGTATCAATTTTACACAGAAAAAGCCAATGTTTGCATTTCTCGGTTGACGCGTGCTTTCCTTCCCTTCTCCTTCCATCGTCCTTTTCTATCCCTTTCTCTTGCTCACTCTGACACGGCGTTCTCTCTCTTCTTCTTTCTCTCTTTTTATCCATCTCTCTGAATCTCTCTCTCCTCTCTTGGTCAATCCTCTGTTTCTTCTTTTTTCCTCTTTCTTTTTCTTTCTTCTACTGCTCTCCTTTTCACCCCTTCTCCCTCGCCTCTCTCTTCTAGCCAGTGACTCCCCCCCTCTCTTTCACCTTTGCCATATCACTCTGTTCCTTTCCTTTTTTTTTTCATCTCCTCTTTCTTCTCTCTCTCTCCATTTTGGGCTCTCTACTTTCTTTCTTCATCTCTCTCCCTTCTTTTTCCTCTCTTTCTATTCTCTCAGCACTCTCTCCATCACCCTTTTTTACCCCTCCTCTTTTTAATTTCCACTCTTTCTCCTTCTTTCTTCCTCTCACTCTCTTTACCTCTGCTTCTATCTCTCCTATTCTCTCCCTCACCCACCCTTTCTCTCTCTTTCCTCTCTCTCTCCCCTTTTCCTCTCTTCCTATCTCTCTCTTTGGATGCGACTCCTCTTTCTGAAAATAGAGTGCAGAAGAAGGCTGTTGCTATGGTGATACATCCACTAGCGTTGCCTGGGACATTTTTAGCCACACGATGCGCGGAGGGGATTTAGCTCGCCCATAACTTTCTGTAATTTCCATTCTAATTATATCAGTCCTGGCTCCACCCATGTGCCACCACATGCGGTAAAAAGCAGAGCATGGCAGGGTGCTGGGTGCCACTGTGCCCTTAGTCCATATTATACCAGGGTGACATATTTGAATACACACACACTTTCCCGCTCACAGACACACAGACGCACACATATACACACATGCGCACACCTACACACATACTGTATACACACACTCACATACACACACACACGTGCACACACACACATGAAAGAGAGGGACAGGAGGGACGTGCTGGGGTAGAACAGTCATGCTGCCTCATCGTACCACATTACTCATACACTTAGTCATTTTGCTGAATTTCATTTGGCCAGATTTTGTAGGAATTTGCAAAAATCTGGGAAGTGTGCAGTTGTTGGCCTCTAAGTTATGTTTTTATGACTCATATTAGTTATTAGTTATTTTAAAGCAGACTCATTATGCAAAATAAACTTTTTAGAGATTTTAAGCTTATTAAAGTTGTTTCCCCTGACCATTTACTCATCTTCGTAAGTTGTATTTGGAGCCATTTTGCATGTTTGAGTCTTAATGGCTTATTTTCAAGATGCTCATCAGCATAAGCCCACTGTACTCACTTTGTACAGGATTTGGTAGGGTCACATAGTAATTTTGGTACAAATGAACAAATATCTGCTACTTTCTAGCATGATTTGCAATTAACCATAGGAGCCACTCTTTATTGTGATAACGTTTACAGGAAAGTAATTTCAGATGAATATTGCTGTTTAAAATGTGCAAATTATAACATAATGATCCATGGATGTCATAGATTATAGCTATATAGTAGACACAAGCACAGGACTTCTTTAATAAATGGTAACTTGGGGAATTGTTGTGTAACTTGTTTATTTTCTTTTTTTTTTTTTAAGGTACAGTAGGTAACATTCTGGTGGTGGCACCTGCAAGAATCCATGAAAATAGAAAGTTAAAAACATACTGTGGAACATTCTCCATGGAGATAGATACATTTTATGCTGTTCTGGCAGGCCAAATAAGAGTCAGGTTTGTGGAGATGCAAGCCTGCTTATAGTAAGAACACATGCAAGAACAAAAATAGCCCAAATGGAAAAAAAAAAACAAACAAACACAAATTAAATTAAATTAAGTAATACGGTAGGAGTTTAAAACAATGCCAAAATGAATACTCAACTAAGATTTAAAAGAAATACACCAGAAATCAATATTTTCACTAATGTAGCAATCAGTTCAAGAGCTCCACAATAGAAGTCCACCCACCCCAAAGTACACTGGGTAATACAATGAACGCAGGCTGGGAGGGGGTCATTGTTACTGCCCCTTGGTCCATATCATGCTCTTGGATGGTGTAATATCAGCATTCAACCCAAAACACAGGGACTATAGAGGCACTGTGAGAGTCTGAAGAGGAGAGCGCTGAAGCAGGGAGAATCGTGTTGCCGTGGCGATCTACATTATATATATACACACTCACACTACGCACACACGCCGGGTTCATGAGACTGTTGGGGACATCACATAAACTTGTATTCATATTTGTTGCTTAACTATACATGTTAGGTCATTTACTCAGGCTGTTGAAATAACAGTATATTTGGACATGACAGCATCGGTTAATTATGTTTTATATATCAAAAGTATCTTAAAGTAATTCAAGCCTGATGCTGAACAGAATATTTTTGCTAATACTGAGGCAGTTCAATCTGAAAACAATTAGAGCTTTACCCCATGAAAAGCTTCAAAGTTACATTGTAATAGTAATTAAACTGGTAAATTATCAGAATAAGGCTAGTGAAATAGATTAATCCTAACTCTATACTTTCTGGATTATCAAATGAAAAAAAAAAAAAAAAACATAAGCAAACCTTTTTTGTCCCACACGGAGGAAATTTCATTATTGCAACAACAATGTACAAGAATAGCAGCAGTAAAACAAGAATGCCAAAAAGTAGAATATCAAAATTGTGAATGGTAAATACAGAATCAAATAGCCCTATTCACTATTCAAATAACTCAAGTGGTCTGTGAAAAGTTTTGAATGTAAGATATAACTATGAATAGGTCCCCATTAATGACATTCAAGTCCGAGTCCCCGTATGGCTTGGTGAATGCGTACACACACTCCACTTCACTCATGTAATAGAAATCCTCTCTGCTCTAACACATCACATGACAGAGCAGCGCAGATTAGAGAGCTGCGGCTACACAGCGGAGCCAGCAGGGGGTCCAGCGAGCACTAATCAACACACATCACATAATGCAGCAAATACAAAAGGACACTCAGACAAGCACGGCACGCTTTATAATGCCATTTAGGAATCTTAATTTGGTGAAACGAGGGATGAACAACAGAGGGAAAAAAACAAAGTTATTAAAGGTGCAGAATGTAACTTTTATGATCTGTTTTCTATTTATTTCCATAGAGATGGCATTGTTTTGCTTGGGATTTCTACTCTTCACTGCTTGAATTTTTATTATGAGCAGGCTTATCTCTTCACAGAGCTGACCTACACCTTGGCTTGATGGTATCACACTTGTCTCCATGGTGATGAATATGTTTAATGCCATACTGTGAAACATTCCAGACAAAGCAGGGGGGGTTTGCATGTTCAGAAACCCCCTCTTTCCTTGGGCCTTCTTTGTGCAAGCTACTGGCTCTAGTGTTAAAACTGACCAATCAGATTGCCTCTTTGCAGTTGATTGACAGGCAGACACCAGCGTTGCTGCATTGGCTTAGTCCCGCCCCTAGGCCAGCTGCGCGCTCAGCGCTGGACGTGTCCTGTCATTACTGGAGAATCCACAAGGTGGCTCCAGAGAGTTTGTGGAATTATTTTTCAAAGAGCAGCTGTTTATGTTTGTTACCCAAGTTAGTTGTAATGAAACGTCCAGAAAAGCATCTAAAACAACAGGGCTACTAGCAAAGGATTTTACTGACACATGGATCTCACGGAGCACATCGTGGTTGGATTACGCATCGGATGGCAACGTGTACCCAACAGGTGTGAAAGCTCTCGTCTGGTGAAGACAGCAGCGGTGAGTGAGGTGCTGGTGTTAACTTGGATCATAGCCTAATGAGAAAACATACTGTTCAAACGAGTCCATTATAGTTGTATTGAGTTGGCGGTGATGTGCGTACACGATCTGACTCGGCATGTGCACTCGTGTGGTGAGGGGTATTTTATGCGTTTAAGCAGTAAGGCAAACAGCGTAGTCAACAAAAGCACTAAATATTGTGGCGTATCAGCAGTGCACATGTTCTGCATGCATTAAACCGTGCTGGGACAGCCCTGCCTCCTCCAGCGTACCTCTGCAGGTGACGCTGTACATTATGGTCACTTTGGCATCTTTAGGCCACGGATAGGTGTATATGTAAGTATGGGCAGCTGGCCCAGGTCCGCCACTGTGTATATGTTATTGGTCAGTAGATTGCAGTGATTTTGTCTGAAACCTAGAAAAATATGTAACTGGACAGGGTAATGTGGGTAGTTTTGAACTGGCAGCCTTGTAGTTGGTGAGCAAACTGTGCCACTGTGACCCCAAAACACTAAAATGTTTGCTAAGATGTGTTCTCAAACAAGGATTACATGTTCTCCAAAATTTCACTTTCCTTTTCCAAATTCCCTCAAAATCTCCTCAAATTATTTCCCACGCCTCTTACTAAAATGAACAGAAAAATCACTTATTAGGCACTTGGAAACAGTCAGCTCCAACTGCGATAAACAGAGCTATGTTCCAGGAAGAGAAACTGTGCCCACGATTTGTAAATTATAAAACGAGACACCTGCTCAAACCAACTCATTTACTGCAACAAACACAAACATACAGAGTAAAACTTTCCCAGTCGACTTGATGAGCCAGAGGATAGAAATAGCACTTGCAGCCTCCAGTGTTGGCGACTACTTTTATCTAATCGCCATGACGATGTAAGACTCGGGCGAGGTGTGTTAAACTTAACCAAAGCGAGATATTATTCAGAAAGAGAGTTGCCTTTAAATAATTCATGCACATCAAAGACCTTCTTCATTGGACCTCATGAATAAAGCAGAACACGGGTCAAACTGCGTGTAGCACTGCCAGTTTGCAACGCACAACCTGAGGGAAATGTTCAAAATTATTACAATCCAAAAACACACGCACCAAAATAAAAATAAAAACATACGAAAGGGGAAATAAATGCAGAAAATAGGCCAGCTCAAAGGCAGAGCTTACAGGAGTTGACGCGTGGACTTGTTGAGCAGTCCAAAGATGTTAGATGTAGATGTGTGCTGTAATGTTTAAAGAGAGCGCTTGTATTGAAAACCGTTCTGCTAAATTAGATGGGGATTCACATGTTGTTATTAAAGGGCCCATGTTACGCTATGTTCTGATCTATGTTACAGGTATGTTCCCTCATCAAAAACATACCTGGAGTTGTGTTTTGTTTCATTCTCACATGTTTAACGCACAAACCCTGCATACATACTCTTCTCTCAAACGAAAACACTTTGTTTCACTTTGTGATGTCATGTGGTAATACAGGAAGTGCTCCACTGTGCTTTTAAACGCCATACTACTAATTTTAGACCTGGAATTTCCAATCTCTGCTGAACAAAAGTTAAAAGGAAACTGTTAACTGCACTTCATGACTTCACAAGGTGGAACAGAGCATTTTGAGCTTTGGAGATGTAGACAGCGTAATAATAAGAGTTATTCAAACATGTATGAATGAAACAAAACAGAATTCTGGGTATGTTTTTGAGGTAACAACATTCTAACATGGCTTAAATCTACATGGCTTAGAGCAGGCATGCCCAAACTATGGCCCATGGGCCAAATGCGGCCCTCAGACAAATTTTTCTTGGCCCTCAGACTTCCAGGTGAATTGGCCCAAATTACCTTGGGCAGTTTTGACTGCAAGTTTTGACTACAAGTTTTTTGAAAATCTACCTTGATAAGACAATATTTAATATTTATTGTGTGGTTTTGTGGATCTTAGCATGAATAAAGGACTGATAGGACATGTTAACCAATTAGCACCAGTCTATGGCCCTCGATCGGCCCTCTGCTTCGTCTGTGTTTAGATAGGTGTCCAAACTTGATGAAAAAAGTTTGGACACCTCTGGCGTAGAGCCATAGACTGTATATATAAATGGACATAGTTAGCACGTTTGTTGCCACATTACAAATAGAAAGTTCGCATACGGCTCTTCTGGCTCCTACTGACCCTGGCTCCCACTTATGTGCATTAGAATATTGTCGCCCATCTCTCTGTAACTGCTGTGAGCCTCGTCATTTTGGTCTTAAAATGTTTGTATTAACCCACTCTACATGATCCTGGTGTTTTTTTTTGCTATTTTGTCTGTCAAAAAAAAAAATCCTATTCATAATATACAGCCTGACTCCAAATTCGCTCCTGTAACCGTAAGCATCTTGTGCTTCATTTGGGCGGAGCCGAATGCTGTGGGTGACATCACACTCGCTTAGTCCACTTTTTTATACAGTCTACGCTTAAAGCTCACAAGAGTCAATTTTGTGTAATATATGTGTAGAATCCCTCAGTTGTCTATGGAAAAAGGAGAAATTAAATTTGTCAACTGGACAAAAGTTTATTTGGTCAAATACATTTCGCAGATCATCCAAGCTGCTTCTTCAGTTCTGGTCAGACGCTGGTGGACACTGCCTTATATCTGCCTGAAGGGAGGAGCTAAATACAATGAAATTACTCTGAGACTACCACACCTATTTATCATAATGGGCGTTTTCACACCTCTGGACCTGACCTGGCTGCCCTATTGTTTTCTTTGTTTGTTTTGATTTAGGTTTGAGGATAGAGTTATAAATGGGAGACAAATGATGTCTGACACCTCCATATCTGTTCAAGGAAGAATTTTCTTTCTTGACAAAAATAGCCTCTTTAACTCCCCTCTCAAACCAGTTCTTTTCTCTGGCCAGGATCTGGACCTCGCTGTCCTCAAAGGAGTGGCCCGTGGCTTTTAGGTGGAGATGTACGGCAGACTGAGGTCCACTCTGGCTCTCTCGTCTGTGTTGATACATCCTCTTGTGAAGTGGCTGTTTTGTTTCTCCAATGTAGCACTCACTGCAGTCTTCACTACACTGAATGGAGTAGACCACATTGCTTTGTTTGTGGCTCGGTGTTTTGTCCTTAGGATGGACCAGTTTCTGTCTTAAAGTGTTTGTGGGTTTGAAATAGAGTGGGATTTCATGTTGTCTGAAAATTCTCTGTAGTTTTTCAGAAACACCAGCCAGGTAAGGAATAATTACACCCTTTCTCCTGGGTTCTGGTTCTCTGTTGTCTTGTTTCTTGGCTCTTAGTTTTATTGAAAGCCCATTTAGGATATCCACAAACGGAGAGGGCTTTCTCCACGTGTTGTTCTTCTTTCTCCTTACCCTCTGTGCTTGTAGGAACCACTTGGGCCCTGTGTCGTAATATCAGAATAACTCCAAGTTTGTGCTGCAGTGGGTGTTGTGAATTGGTCAGTGTGTGTGGGCTGACCTAAGGGCCACGGGCCACTCTTTTGAGGACAGTGAGGTACAGATCTTGGCCAGAGAAAAGAACTGGTTTGAGAAGGGAGTTAAAGAGGCTATTTTTGTCAAGAAAGAGAATTCTTCCTTGAACAGAAATGGAGGTGTCAGACATCATCTGTCTCCCATTTATAACTCTATCCTCAAACCTAAATCAAAACAAACAAACAAAACAATAGGGCTAGCCAGGCCAGGTCCAGAGGTGTGAAAACAACCATTATGGCCTTGAATCGTTATGCTAACAAGACCCCACACTCATGCATATTTTCTCTTTGGCTTTTGGCGAGGGTGGACGCATTTTCTCTCCTCTCCTGCCCCTTATCTTTCCCTGCTTTGCTCTTTGTCTCATCTGGTCTAGTGTCTAGTCTTTTTCCTTGAGTGACTCTCTCCGCTCTGCTCTCCAAAACCAAATTAATTATGGATTTGATAAATTGGTCTCTGAACGCTATTGACACCATTTCAACAAGACAAGCAGGATCGGGCGACCCTGCGTGCCCTGCGGGAACCTACGCTGCCGGATACACGATGGACGGTTGGGACAAGTGGCGAGTTGTGTGTCCCTCAGCGCTTTCCGTAGAGGACATACAGGATTTATACTTATTTGGAACCATGATTACAGGACTTTTGCTGATTGGATTCGGCGTGGCCCTGTCTTTTAAGAAAAATCGGAGTACCGAGGTAGTTGTTCAAAGCCCCACTTGGCTGCCCAGATTGATTGAAACGATGGGCAAAGCTGCCAGTACTAATACTAATACAAACTGTGACTTTGAGCCATATGGACGGAACTTTGGCTCTAAATTCGCAACATGGTTAACATCTCGGAGACGTTTGGATGCTTTGCATAGAGGGATGGGAAGACCTTGAGACCAATGGACAAACAGAGCAGTGTTGTGGAAATTGGATGCAGCTGCTCGCTCTAAAACCTAAACAACCCAATCTTATCTTTTGGCTTTCCCAAGCCAGCACTGGTCACGACCAAGGCCGGGCTGGTGTTAAATCGTCCTGAGATTACAGCGGAGGGAGCCTGGCCCCTCCCCAACCCCTCGCAGCTTCGTACCCCTGACTGGGTGGGCGGGTCTGTTGCATCCAGCGCCCCAGTGGCTGCAGGATCCGGATGTCTGCTTGCCTACGTTGGGCTACCTTCACCCCCCCCCCCCACCCTGTTGCTAGTCCTGTGGAATGTTTTGTACTGTGTTTTGACTATGTTGCTGATGCTCGGAGGTGTTTTTTATTTGTTCACTCACTCCATACTATGCCCCGTTAGGAGCATGGTCTTTTTTTTTTTCTCCTCCCTCTACCCTCATGTTACGCTGTAATGTACGGACGGGGTGATAGTTCCAATTTCGATTACTTTGTATGTCTTGTACATGTGAAGGAATTGACAAATAAAGGCATTCATTCATTCATTCATTCATTCAATAGGCCTCGCTAACTAACAGAAACTGTAAACAAATGGGTGTGGTAGTCTCAGAGTAATTTCATTGTAGTTAGCTCCTCCCTTCAGGCAGATATAAGGCAGTGTCCACCAGCGTCTGACCAGAACTGAAGAAGCAGCTTGGATGAGCTGCGAAACGTATTCAACCAAATACATTTTGTCCAGTTGACAAAATGAATTTCTCCTTTTGCCATTTGTGTAATATAGGACCTTTAAAGGTGAACTGTGTAACTTTTGAGGAAGGGGTGTATCCGCACATGATTTACAATGTTAAGTTTGTGACAACTTAACATGAAAATGACCTAATCTTTACTAAGAAGCATGTTGAAATCAGTTTCCATAAATCAGTTTGTTTTTTTATGATTATTATTCAATTTTTTTTTTTTTATAAATACATGTTTCTAGTCTTCTAGTTTCACCTAAAATTATCAGCATTAAGTATGTATAGTTATATTGTTGCACACACAATTACAATTTTGACAGTTCAATTAGCACTTTATTTTGTTGCCATTATGGATACATTATTCAAGACAGGCAAAAAAAAAAAAAAAAAAAAAATAGTGTTTTCTTTTATCAGTAGCTTCTTTTATTTGATTTATAGTTTCTACTATCACACTCTTTACACTCCATTGCAGCAGCTGACACTTCAAACTTTGTGTCCTCTGACTTTTCTCTTAAACCCTAGCGTACGTAGCAGTAGCTCTCTGATGTAGCGCTGTGCCTCTGACCGCGACGTCTTGTATTTCCAGTGTCATTTTACGCCCCATTAGCGTCACTCGTGTTCATTAAAGACGACTGGCCTTCAGCAGATGTGGCACCAACAACTAATTACAACTTTTAGCAGCCGACGCCCCCTGTGCTCACTCACTGTCACTGCGCCTAAACACCCAAACAGAACGTGATCACTGCAGTCCCACACTGGATTAATCTGCTTGGATGAAGGCATAGTTAAAGTGGCTGTAACCGATTTCTTTCCATGTATTTGAACAAAATTAGTTTTGGTCAAATCACTGTGTACTGTTTGCATCTTATTATAAAGCATTTTATTGTCTGAAAATAAGGAGTTGTGAAAATCCCCCTATAAACTCATTGTGGTAAATAATTAACTTTAACTAAACTTTGCACTGCTGCCAACCATTTAAAACCAACTAGTTCTGCTTTTTATGCTTTTAACATAGTAAAAATAGGTGAGGTACCTTTGATATCAACAACTTGTGAAGGGACGTCCTGGTTTGGGTTTAGTTTCATAATAATAATAATGCCCTGCACTTGTAAGGCTTTACAGGCTCCATCTCAAAGCTCCACCAGAGCAGCAGAACTCTCAGCCACCACATCGTCCCCATCTCCTCCTCACCAAGCAATGGGGGGAGATAATTTGTCTGTATCATCATGCTCTCCATTTATCACATTTCTGTCATAATCAGTATATTCAATAAGTTCAATAAGCTAAATAAATCTTCACTATCTGAACATTTGGTTGAAATCAGTTTTCAATGGAATGCTGACATGCAATCCTGCATAAGTGGTGTCTTCGTTGTTCACTTAGCCCTTATCTATCTTAGCCCTATATTAAATGTAAACTGTAAAATGTAAAAAATGTATTAAAAAAAATGTTATTTATTCTTCCCATCAAATGCCAAAGTTATCTATTCAATAGGCTCCTCACAAATCATTTATCCTGTGGCGTCAGTGTTATGTTGGTGTATGTTCCAACCTGTTTTGGTAGTTCACTTCTAAGCGATGGTACTAGTAAGTTAACCGAAATATTGTACACTGAAAGAGAAATTTCCACCTTGTGACGTCATGTATTGGTAGTTTTCAAGTTAAAAACTTCCTTTTATCATTAGTTCAGCAGAGATTGGCAATTCCAGGGCTCAAATCATCCAAATGATTCTAGTGAAGGTGTATGGAGTTTAGAAACACAGTGGAGCACTTCCTGTATTACCACATGACATCACAAGGTTGTTTCAGTTTGCGAAAATAACTCAATATGTAGAGATTGTGTGTTAAACATGCAAACAAAAAAGCGTAATATTGGCCCTTTAACTATATCTTGCTCCACTGACAGTTCACCAAGTTTTTCCATCTTTCCTTGAGAACCTAATCAGACTGTCCATTATCCTCCCGTTCTAACCAACCCTTTACCTTGAATCACTCTTCTTAACCACTTCAAAACCCAACTTCTTTCTTAGTTCTAATTTAGGATCCTGGCCTTTTAATGCAACAAGTGCCCTCTCTAGCGCATTCTTGCATGCTTCCAGACCACATTTAGACCCAGTGTTATAGATCAGGCCTTTAAATATTAATCTAAAACCTTTCCCGCTCCACTCCATCATAACAATCCATTATCGAACATCCGCAGACCACTTTGAGATCCTTCATTTACTCAGCTGCCATGAAAAACAATTACTGGAAAACTACCTGTGTACATTACCGCTGGAAAAAATTGAATTTGTTTAGTAATTTAACTCTGTAACATTGCTTTTACTAATTACCTAGAAATATAATGAACAAAATGATGCAATATTAATGATTTCAATTGGACAGTCTATTAATTTAACATGATTCCAAAGTGGTTTTGCGCTGACGAGATCGGGACAAAATGAATTGCAAATACTGTAGACATGACGATTTATCTGTCTGGCTTGTATTACTTTGCTTTGGAGTCATTTCTCTTGTGGTAACAGGGATTTTAACATTGCACAATCAAATGCTAACCTTTTCAGTGAAGTACCATTAGCTTACTTTATGATGGTAGGTTTAAAGTTACCTTCTCCATTAAAATGTGGTATGGTCCTGTACAGTAAGTAGCAGTTAGATTTGATGGCTAATTACTTCATATGGCTCCATTCTTTCTCTGATAAAGCTGGACTCCAGGGACCAAATGGTATTTCTGCAGGACTCCTGAGCCTGATCGTAATGCTTAAAGCAAAAATGTGGAATATTTTAAGTTGAAGAGATTTTCTTAAGACTAATGCCAGTGTACTAGAGATGTCTTTTAAGGTGTTTTTTAGGGATTTAAAGGTGCACGGTATAATATTTCTAAAGGAGGGTCCGTCACTTGCTTGTCTCCATGGAAATGTTATTGCTTTGTCTAGAATGTTCCACAGTATAGATTAAGCTCATCTATTACAAGGGAGGCAAGCAGGTTACAGCACTACGCTACATTACAATTCAGATCTGTGGAGAGTCGCCCCTATTCACAGAAAGAATTATTGTATTTTTGAACAATAGAAACACCCATAATGAATAAAAGCTAGATATACCGGTATATGTTTTAAGTCATACCATGTAACATTAAAGGCAAAGCAATAACATCCCCATGGAGGGCTGGAAAAGTTACAGTGCACATTTAAAGGTCCTGTACTACATGATAATAACTGCGAGCTTTAGTTCATGTAATAATGTTGTTACCTCCTCAAAACATGCCTAAAGTTGTGTTTTGTTTCATTCGCACATAATCCTTAATTATTAGTCAGTTTTCATCTCCGAAGCTCTAAATGCTCAGTTCCACCTTGTGATGTCACGAAGTGTATGAAGTTTACAAACACAGTGGAGTACTTCTCATTTTACCACATGGCATCACAAGGTGGAAAGAGTGTTTTCTGTTTGAGAGAAAAATTCATCTTAAATATGAATTGTCAAACATGTGTGAATGAAACAAAACACAACTCCAGATGTTTGTGATGAGGAAACAACAGTAATCAGAAAATAGCCTGATATGGTTCAGATCTAAACCAGGATCTTGGTCACTTACTCCTGATCAGTATGGAGCTGAGTGATTAGTGTTCTTTCATATGCTACAGGGGCCTGTGTGGAGTTTGCACATTCTCCATGTGTTTCTTGGTTCCTCTATAGCTCCAAACAATCAGGTCTATTGCATATTACGTGTTATATAGTCGTAGCAGCTCAAGCTATTTTGTTGACAACTTGTAGTACTTTTCTTTCTACTTTCACCAGGGTGAAGGATTAGCTAATCTAACCATGACTTTCTAGCCATAAGGCAACTAAACATCCTTGTAACGTCCAAGATGAAAATCTTCTTCGGTGCCATTGTTTTCAATTGGTACCTACACCATGGCAGGTCTCTCCATTTTCTTGAACACTTCCATTTTATTCTTACTGCTGCAGAGACTTAAAGGTTGAGAGAGAATTTTACCCCAGTTTTTGGTGGATTCACAGATGCCCAGGTGTAATACTGCTCTTGATGCAAGCCAAGTGTTTGACCTTTGTAAAACACACTAGCATTTTGTCTGCAAAATGACTTGGGTTATTCGGGGAATACTCTCCCATACAACTCCATTCGGCATAGGCAACACTCACTGCTGAATAAAGGTTAGAAATTAGGCAAAGTTTCATTGCATAAAACTCTTGTATTTTCACTTCTTTGTCCAAACTTTGATTGTTTTCAAGTCTTCAACCGTTAGACTGAAATTTACTGTTCAGCCTCTTCTGTATTTTGATTGATTGTGCTATGTTTACTGTTACTTTCATATTTGCTCTAGCTGTTAATCTATTAATCAACATGTACAGAAAAAATACCATGAACTTCAGTGTAAAGTGCTCCCTCAATAGGATATGTTATTTTGCACTATATACAAATAACCAGCAGATGGTGACTTTTGTTACAATTTTACTCACTATTTCTTACTCTTTAAATTGTATTGAACTTCTTCAAAACTTTAACTGTTTCCATATATTTTTGACTTTACTGTATAACTAAAACTTTTCACAAGTTCTAAAAAACACATTCTTTTACGCAGCATGCTGTCTTCACAGCTGACACTGGTTTAACTGAGCAGTCATATATAAAACGAAAACAGCAGGTGTTGCTTTATTTTAATGTCAATCACAAGTTTTCTCAGCTCTGATGAGGAGAGGTAAATTCAAATGATTTAAACTTATAAATGTATAGTTTGTTTTGCTGTGAGAAACTGACATTTGGTTGCACTTCTTCCTGTGAACATCTCCAAAACTCATTACCACACAGATGGAAATGTGAAGTGTCTTGCCCAAGGATGCCTGGTTTGGTGGCCATGATGATAGAAACGTTTAATGAGATACTGTGAATCATTCCAGATAAAGGAGTAATATTTCCATGGAGAAATGCAAGTGGCGGACCCTCCACCAGAAGAAAAGTTGCATAATTCTTCTTTGAGTCTTGCCTAACCCCTGTACATAAAATAGGACTCCCTTCCTCACACATGCTGCATCACTTTTGTACAATAACAAAACGCTGAGCAATCATTTTGTGCCATTTTGGTAAAAGAGGAACGTGGTCTGGTCAGTGTAGCATGACTCTTCCCCTTTGTCTCTGTCTGGGAGCGTTGTACACAGTGACCTACATTTTCCACTCGCTACAAAAGATGGGTAACATGCGTCTGCTTGTGCTAACTCTGCTTGGTTAGCATAAATTAAGGTTTTGGCAAAGTCAGGTTCAGAATTGGCCCAGGATACAGATACAGAGGAGTGTGGCCTAGTTTTTTGGTGACTGGGTAATGTAATGGAGGTACTGGTATTTTTAAATGTGCAGGTTCAGTCTCAGCAGATTTAAGTCTTGGAATAAGTTTGCTGTGCTGGCGAAGGGCCTGTAGCATCTTTCTGTGTGGGTTATGATTACATATACAGTGGTTAGCCAGCTGGTATTATTAGCAGGTCTGAAGAAAGCCAGATATAGCATTTTAGTTATGTTATTGGAACTAATTTGGTGGATCAATGCATTCTGAATGTGTTTTTTTTTTTTTTTTTTAGTTTTGGGAAAGTTAAGAAATAACTATTTGAGATAGTACAGCTTTGAGTAGGTATTACAAATTTATCCTGATATCAAGATTTATTAAGATAAACGAATAGCCAACAATTCATTAATTTATTTTGTTAAATGTAACTTTTCCCTAAAGCTGGAATGTTGCTCAGTGTGACATCTTGGATTTTTTAATTACAAGTGTTTTTATTGCTGACAAATGGAGATGGGGATAGAGATGTTTATTGCCAGAATGTGGAAATTCTAGTTAAAGAAATAACATCTCCATGGTGACAGTAAGATGGTTGACTCTTTAAGTCTATTATGGCTGAAAGTGCAGCAACAAATTCCCTTAACTCAACACTGTCTGTGCCAGGGGTGCCCAAAGTTTTTTCCTCTGCGGGCCACAATGAATGCGCATTAGCAGATCAAGGGCCAAAACTAATGACAGTTTACACAAAAAATGTTCTTTTGCAAGGGTTAGGAAGGAAATAGACAGGATTGGCTTCCTGTCAGTCTTTTCAGTACAAAATTGAATCAAAAAAGATCATTCTTAAAATCTCAGAGCATCCTTTGGCCACCTTCTATGCTATCATTGAGGGGAAAAAAGAATGTAGTGTTTGACCTTATAGCTTTTCGTTTCGTTGACACATGTAACTGCCAGTTTTGTAATGTCATGAAGAAAGTGTGTCAAGATTAGGCCTATGTAAACCCAATGTTATAACTCGGTCCTTTTCGCTGTGTCCGTCCCTTATATAGCTGAATGGGGATGTTTAACTCTGTGCGGTGACGACTGGCCTCAAATGGTTTGTGGCTTCGCTAAAATGGAAAAGCAAACACAGATGCCCTTTGTAAGCTCTGTAGACTTTTGCAAATATAAAACCCTCTTGTATTTGGACCCAGCACAGGAATCAATAGCCTCCCTTCTCTCCTCCATCTGTATCTCTCTCTCTCTCTCGTCTTCCTTGATCCCCAGAGTGACTTCCTTGTTGGCGATAATGGCACGTTGGGCTCATTCTGACGGCTCTTGTATTTGCTCGTATCAACATCAAAGCGGGTCCATATGCTCCGCTGGGGAACGGGCTTTACGCCTCTGACTGATCTGCCTGGTTCAGACGAGCGCTGCCCTGCTCGTGTCCATCCCTCATCGACGCACAAATGCACACAAAACTCACAGCAGATGATGTACATGTTTACATTCATATACAGCACACAGGAGGCAAGATGCGTGGTATTTGTATGGTATTTGTATGGCTTTTGTTGCAGTGATCAATTGAAGAGAGGATAAACTGAGTAATACCCATGACTTTACGCTTAGGCTATTCAAATGACTGTATTGTTGTGTATTGGTTAGCGAGAAATATTGAACAGAACTAACAAGAGTGAATAAATACATTCATTCCATTCACCCCTAATGAAATGTTAAGGACAAGACTGAAAGATTTTTTGATTTCAGTAATGATGTGACTTTGACTGTCAAAGTGAGGGCAAGTGGAGTCTTAAATTCTTTATCACATACAGAGTCCAGATGGGGCATTTATTGTCTTCTTACTTTACAATAAATCTTGTTTTTACTCATAAATGTGTGTTTCAAAGTTACTTATTTTGCTGTTGGTGTTTTGATTCAATCTATTTTGTTACTTGATGGTTAGACATTCTTTGAAGGACCTTACTCACATTTAGTCCAACAAAAAATACACAGAGGTCTCTACAGAGATCTTTATAACTTTTTTCAAAGAAAGGCCAAAAGTCATATAAAGAAATGTTTGGTAACAATTAGTAAAGACTGCAGTGAAGGATCAAACTGATTATCATTGGGATTATTAAATGTTCCATATTACACTATTTTCTGATCTATGTTATAATGCTATGTTTTGTTTCATTCACACATGTTTAACAGACAAATGATTCATATTTAGGCTGTGTTCTTTTCTCTAAAACACTCTGTCCCACCTTATGATGTCATACGGTAAAACAGGAAATGCTCCACTGTGTTTTTAAACTCCATACACCTTCACTAGAATCATTTGGATGATTTAGCTCTACTGAACTAAAGACAAATGGTAGCTAATAACTTGAAAAGTGCAGCTTCATGACATCACAAGGTGGAACAGAGCTTTGGAGATGTAGACAGACTAATAATAAAGGCTGACTCACGTGCATGAATGAAACAAAACACTACTCCAGTTATGTTTTTACTGAGGTAACAACACTATAACATGACTTAAAGCTCAAAAGGGTCAATTTGGTGTAATATAGAGCCTTTTAAAATACAAGAGTTTCAGTCTACTTAAAATATTCCTATATTGTAGAATGAATTTCCTGGAGTGAGTCGACACAACCAAATCATTTAAGTTTCTGGAGCCTGAATCCCAGTTCTAACCACGCATGTTCCATACTTATCGTGTGCTGTGGTTTGTTCCATTTGCCTCCAGTGAGCACGCTCCATTGGCCTAATAGCACTCCGGGTCCATTCTTTCATTTCATGCACGCACATTAACACACTGGGGTAGACTCGCCGACCACAATGGCATTAGATCAATTACCGATTGGACGACGGGGGCCTCTCCTCAGAAGTCCTCCTCTCCAGTCTCCTCGTAATTGGCCCCTAATCTCTGCTTTCCACTTGGCTTTTTCTTTTCCTAGACAGTGGCTTCCCTCTGTCAGAGTACTGTGTGGAGAGCACTAAAACTGTGCTTGCAGGTCAATAGGGGAGAATGCGAAATTGAGAGTTACTTCGAAAAAAAAAAAAACAAAAAAAAAAAACAGATATGTAAAACAATCTGGTAAGGTTTGTAATTTACTCTTTCCACTACAGTGTTTTCAACTGTCTTTTCTTTTTACTCTTAAATCTTAAAGGTGCACTGTGTAACTTTTCTGGTGGAGGGTGAATCAAATGATTTTCTCAATGGAAATGTTATTGCTTTGTCTGGAATTTGGAGTCAAAGTATGGCATTAAACCTTTCTATCATCATGGAGACCAAACCAGACCAAGTTACAGGTCAGATAGATAGACAGATAGATCACAGTCAAAATGCCTGTTTTTCTAGGTATTTTTGAGCTATAAACCACCTATAACTTAATAAATGTAAGGTAGCGCTGATTAATGTCGTATTGCGGAACATTCCAGGCAGAGCAATGACATATCCAAACAAGCAGGTGACGGACTTGCAACCAGAAAATTACATAGTGCACCTTTAAACCATCTCTTGATCAGATCCACACAGTTTAGTTTAACTGACATCAACAACACCAACTAAACTAAACTTTTGAGAATTTTTCAAAACTGAGATATCCGTTTTTGCAAATAAACTCCTAATTGCAAAATGGTGAACTAGGGGTAAAAGTAATTCAGAAACAAACAAAAAGAAATGTGGATAAGATAAAGAAAAAGAGCTTTATCTGCAATTATTTAACACAGCAAAATTGTGTTTGCCTGTATTACGGGCCAGCCTGCAGGTTTATGAAAGTGATACTGGGACTAAGCGGAAGAAAGCTACTCACAGTCTGGTCAGGGAATTGAACCTAGGACCTCCCTTGCTAAAAAAGTACATTAACAAAGATGAATTCTCACATTGACCCTATGGGACATTTCTTTCTCTGAATATGTTCTGTTATATTTGATGCTTAGACATTGTAGGACCTTCTGTACTGCTGAAGACTCCACGCACACATAGTCCATCAAAAAGGTCTTTAGTTCTTTAGATCTTTCAATTGGGCCATCTTTTCACAGATCTGACCTGTAACTTGTCTTGTTGTTCTGTTACCCTCTTGACTCTATGGTAACAGAGAGATACTATATGGTTCGGACAATTCACCAGAAAGGTTACACTGTGCACCTTTAATCCCTCTGTGTTTTTCCCCTGTGTTGTATCCACCCCCACTCCTCCTCCTTTAGCATCTCTTGACACCACTCCTAATTACTCCACACACTGGGGCCATTAGCGCAGCCTCTTAACCCTCTTCTCTTTATCCATTCATCCTCCTCTCCTCTGTATCTCTCCATCTCCGCCCTCCTCCTCTCTTCTTCCTGCTCCCTTGGTCAAATGTGGCATTGTGCTTTGGTTTGGGGACAGAGCGGTGTATGGAGGGGTCATGGAGGAGGTCAGAAAAGGTCAGAGAGATAGAGGGCCCTGAGTGAGTTGTTTGGGGTCAGGACTGTCTGAGCAGAGACGCACTTAACGCTCAAACCACCCAGAAGCATTAGACAAGATGAAGGCAGTGTGACATGTCTGCTATGGACGCTTCAAGGGGAAAGAGAGGTACAAAGAAGAAAAAACATAAATAGAGGTTTTTAGTCTATGAAGTTCAACAATCCAGCATCCTCTGGTTCTGGAAGTAAAATATTTCTTATGAACAATATTTTAAAATGTATTTAAAAGCTTAAAGGTGTGCTGAGTAACTTTTCTGGTGGAGTGTTTGCCGCCTGCTTGTTTCCATGGAGATGTTATTTTGCCTAGGGTGTTTCCTGGTATGGCTTTAAACATATCTATATGGAGACGAGCACCTGGCATCTCCAGGCCAAGTTTCAGGTCAGATCAATGGAGAGCCGAATCCATTCCCATGAATGCATGTGTTTCAAAGTATTTTTGAACAATAAAACCACCCAGAATTAAACTGATAAGAGATAAACATGTTCAGTGCCATAGTGTGAAACATTCCAGACAAAGCTATAACATCTCCATGGAGACAAGCAGGCAGCAGACCTTCCAACAGAAAACTTGCACCTTTAATGGAGCTTTCAGAGTGGACTTTGAGTTGGGCAGGACTGTTTCATAAAGAAAGCAGAGTGATTGGGTGAGAGAAATCAAACTTTGTATATAGATCCAGCTGAGAGAAAAAAAACAAAAATGAGTCTGTATTTCTCCTAAAATAAACCAAAATGTATCCGTCGCCATGTTTGTTTTGGTTCATTGGCACTTTATCTTTAGCCCCCCCCAAACCACAATGCTGCTCTGTGATTGGTCAGAACAACTGGTGGTCTGAGCCCAATACAACAGTAGGAGCCTGACCTGATGGATTCTTGTGAGTTTGTGAACAAACTATCGTGAGAATGAATTTTGCTGTCCATGTTAAAGGGACAGCAAGAGAAGTGGGTGAAAAATGTATTACAAATATAAAAGTATTACTAATATTATATCAAATTGTTTAATAAAAAACAATTAATCTATAAAAAAGAAGAAATGGGACAGTAAAACTACAAAATAATGACTTGTTCTATAACAAAAGATTTTACATAAATATGTATGGAATATATGGACTAGTGGGTCCGTTTATCAGGAAATGTCCTAAATGTGTACATAAAGACAGATCAAATTATTCCATATTATATTTCTTCAGGAAATTTCAGACAGAGACGCCATTTGCATGTTTAAAGATATAAGAGTCAGATCAAAGCTCCAGTAACCCTTCCACTGCAGTATGGAGTCTGTGCCATAATAGCATTAACCTTGCTGACCTCCAGGCCCCAGCAGTCATAACTTACACTCTCACTAGAGACACGCCATCTAATGCAATGAGCTAATTACACATGGGAACCAACAGGCATTTTAGCTTAAGTAGTGGTAGCTGAGTGGTTCAATATTGTAACATAATTTAATGACATTTTCAATATTTACCCAAGAGTCAACATGGGTGTAACTTCTGCTCTAAAAACAGCTGTCCGCACGAGCAGGATTTCAGCCACGTTGGACCAAAAACAACAAAAACACCAAACTGGGCCAAAACCGCTCCAAGCTTGGCTGGACATGCAGAGGTGGATTCTGGGAGAAGAGTTACAACCATGAGCTCCCCTTGTGACAATACAGCTCAAACCGTGAAGTCCGTTTGCCGGTAGATATTGCACAACTGTTTCTCCACAGTAAATCAACCCTTTCTATTGTTTTGTGCTTTGAAGACTAACAAAGAACAGGCTGGTTTGTAACATAATATGGATAAACTTATTGCAAATTTGGCTTGTTATTAAAGTTACATTGTGTAACGTTTCTGGTGGAGGGTCACTTGCTTGTTTCTATGGATGCTCTGCCTGGAATGTTCCTCGGTATGACATTAAACAGTTCTACCTTACCTTTATTCAATTACAGGTGGTTTTATAGCTCAAAAATATCAGTATTCTGACTGTGCACGGGGTTGCCACTCCAGAGATCAGATCTGACCTGTAACTTGGTCTGGTTTGGTCTCCATGAAGATAGAAAGGTTTAATACCATACTGTGTAATAACATTTCCATAGAGAAGAACATTTGATGAACACAGTGTACGTTTCATTCAATTTTTTTCTGCAAATTCAACAGGATTTGTGATACTCAAAATTCTAATTAAATTCAAATATTAGCTGTGCAAAGTATTACAATTTGATCTAACAAGTGTGAATGAAATAACTCATTACTTTCTATATCTATTTGGAGAGAAACATTCAAATCTATCCATGGGTTTCAGAACGATAAAATGTTAGGGCCATTGCCATAACAATTAACAATTCAAAAAACAATACTAACTAGAAGCTGAAGTCATGAATTCTTAAATTTGGTGAAACAACCAAAATAAACTTCATTGTCTCTGTGAGTGGAGTTCTAAGTAGGTTTAGAAATACAAAGATAACCAGAAAAAACAGATTCCATAACTGTACTGTGTGTTAGGGGAGCTCATCTATTCATGTGTTTCAGGCAGATGAGTCCTTCCTGATGTGAGTGATTTTGTGAGGGTTTTTGCCCACTGAAAAGATATTATATTTTGATATGGATTTTGGTATCACTATAACTACTGCACTGCAAGAAGTAATAAAGTTCAAATGACTCAAATAAAGAACATTTAACTTGATTTGAGTAAATTTGACTTGACATTTTCATATTTTAAGTGCAAAAAGTCTAATTTTACTTGTCATGTAAAATTTACTCAAATCAAATTAACATTTTCATTTTAACCTGGAAAGATTCCAGCTGTTTGTCACCATGCCAAATCCTTCAAATTAGGAAAGAATATTTACGCCTGAAACCCATGAGTAGCCGTATCACCCTTTTGCATTGGCTGCAGTATAGGCTCACTGTCTGGAGTCTTGTGCTTTGAAATCACTTGGCAAAAAATAAAAAAACAAAATTACTTAGCATGTATTTCTTGAGTCGTGTGCGTAGGAGAGAGAGGAGCAGCCTGATGTATGTCAAACTCCCACGCAGTCTGCCTTGGGAGAGGATCAGACTCACGGTGCCAAAATGTTTGTCTGATTCGAAATAAAAAGACAGATTTTCAAGCCAGAAGTGTGCAGGGGCGTCTCAATTTGACAGAGACATTAGACATCCACTCCTACCATGCTTTTAAATAGGCCGCTGACGTGCTAGAGCTAGTGGAGTGCTTTTGCTGCCATCACTATGTGTGCTTAGGGTCCCAAACATGATTCAAATTTGTGAAGGGTCTGTAAGCACTAGGATAATAATACTACAGTTTATTATGCCCATCGGAACTCAGAGACATGACCAGCGTCCAGGGCCAAGAGAATGTTTTTGGACAGTATTTGTGGGTTTCATCTTTCTGTTACAGGCAATATTTTGAGGACATTTCACCATTCACCATTGGGCAGCACGGTGGAGCTTGCCTGACCAGCCAGTCCCTTCTACATTCTGTTCGAATCCAGAACCGGACCACAGAACGTGAAAAAACTCAGTCAAAATTTTAGATGATCCAGTCACAGCTGCTAATTTGCAGTACGTGTCTCTCAAATGCGGAAGACATCTCCTCTCGAAAACACATAACATTCAGAACAAAATATAACTTCTTTTACCTAAAATAAGTAATCGTATGGTGCTTTGATTTTTGATTCTATAAAAAATCTGATCTCCACTGTTTCTTTGTCCTTTTTTATGTGAAAGCAGCCATGTTTGTTTTTGACCTGAACAGAACATCTGTCTCTCTGATTGGTTAATCCGCCTGTCAATCACGCCCTCTGGAATCAGGGAGACAGGATACAGTTCCAGATCCACTCGTCTTTGTAAAGTTTTATCAAAGCGTGTGGTTCCTCCTGGCCAGGTTATGGGGTTTACTCCCAGGTGACTTAGGGCCTTCCTGTTTAGATTTCCATGAATATTCAAAAGATATAATATGTCATTTTGAAAAATTTTAATTGTTAATTTATATGGCAACATGGCTAGTTTCCATCACTCTGAGACCCATGAAGAGTCTTGCTTCGAAGGCTGATAATCACCATAACCATGTTCATTAACAGCTAATTTTACTTTGCAGCTGATGCCATCATCATTCTCTGGGGGTGTGGTGCTAACTGAAGGTACTACTCAATCTGAAGCTCTGTTACTCAAATTACAGTCACAAGCTAACTAGCAATAGCCCATAATTTTTCAGTTAGTCTCTCACCTTGAAAATCACCTAAACAGAACGCTCATATTGATCACAAGCTCCTGAAAATGTGCTGTTTAAATCAATATTTTATTTTTCTTGAGTTTTTGCCAGTGTTTACTAATGTGTGTCTTGTGTCACCATGGTAACTACCCCCCAGCGTGTTGCCACTGCAAAGTATCAATAGACCACATTACCCTGAAGTAACATCACACAACCACAATCGGATTTTATTACAAATGCTGAGAGAAACTTGTACTGATTTTCAGTTCAGACAATTTGAATCATCCTCCTCCAGCCAATTTATGACAAGATGCAAATTTTCTTGGAAAATTGAAAACTCAGCCCTCTCCTCATAAACATTCTGTCCAGCCTCAGCCCAGTGTCTCTGTGTGTGTGGTGCCTGTGGACCTCTCCAAACTGCTGTCCATCGCTCCATCAGTAGCGGAGCTCGTGGTCATTCAGTCCGTCACGCTGCAGATTTATTCGAGCGCCTTATGTTTGATGGCTTTATAAAGGCAGATGAAAGTGGTCTGGACTGCTCAAATAGAAAGACAGAAGAGTTAGAACAAGAAATTGAATAAAAGAATGAGGGAGGAACTAGTCATGCTTTGTCAATAACCGAGTGCTGCGTTTCATCTGCCGCTAATGAAAATGGACAATTACTTTGGTGGGTTTGGTAATCCCATGGCATGAAAGATGTAATAATAAGAAAATATGTTTTACAAAACTGGCACAGTTGACATGAAAAGTTTTCAAATGGTAAATCCAGATTGACCCCATATTCACCCAAACACTGCCCCCTCCCCAATAAGGGCAGGATGAACAGGTGGAAGCATGTATTGCATAGTTCAGAGAAAAATAGTGCAAATGAAAAGAAAAGAAATGTGAAAGTAGCACAGAGAATATGTAAACTAAACCCACAAATATGATAATGAAAAAAAGTAAAAAGAAATAATGAATGAGTCAACTGTTTCTTTCAATCCACACCTCTCAAAGATATGTGTTCTCATTATGTCAAAAATGTTGATGTAAATTTGTATGGGCTATAAAATTGTTTGATAAATGGTCACATTTTTATATATCGCTTTCCCACCTTCAAGGCACTCAAAGCGCTTTACATCAAGGATTGGATGGATGGGCTAATTGTCTTGCCCAAGGACACAATGACAGCATTCATCTGCAGGATGCGATGGACCTCTGGATCTGACCAATGATGTTTATGTTAAGAGCAGGAGTCGAACCGGCAACCTTCAGACCAGTGGATGAACACTCTACCAACTGAGCTGCTGTCACCCTACTAATATTGTGGTATGCTTTATGGGGTGGACTAAAGTGGGAAGTGATGAAAAGGTTGCCGGTTAGACGCCAGTTCCAACAAGTGCACATTAATTCCCCCACAGAAACATTCGTTGAGATGAATTCCCTCACTGGCGTCTGTGTCTGGGGTCGGTCCAATCACAGGGCACCATTGTGGTTTGGGTGGAATCCCAAGGTGAAATAGCAAATTTTAGCAGAAAAAAAAATGGTGAAAAAAGGCTACTTTGTTTATGAAAAAGAAAGCTGCAGAGGAAAGTGCTTTAATGTATTGATTGCAATAAAGTTAAAAAGGTCAATGTCCACCCATCACCATATTATTGATTAAAGGGCCTGTACGCATATTAAAGTAAAATGTGTCTTGCCCCAGTACTTGTATAAGCAGCTGTTGTGATCAAAATAAGTCTGTGTACTGTCTACATCTAACTGTAAAATGTTTTATAGACCAAGAATCAGGAAGTGTGTGGTCAGTATGCTAGTTGTTTTTCTTGTTAGCTTTACCGTGATGGCAAAACTCCGCTCTGGTCTCTGAAAGTTGTGAAAAGCACTTAGAAATTCATCATGGTGAATAATTAGGATGCTCTGAATTCATAAAGCAACTGGGGAGTAACTTTGGACCACTGCAAACCATTTGAAGCCAACAAGTTTTTCAAGTTTTAAGACAGTAAAAATCAGGAACAGAGCCTTTAAGATGTGCTTTTTTTTCCACAATTAATACCTGTTCTCACAGATATGGCTTTTGTCAGTAGACAGCGCTCAAAGATTCATATTTTTTTTTGTATTTGAGGCTCTTTTTTTTTATCTCATCAAATTCTGTAACGTGAACGCAACCTTTTTATGACTTTTATCAAATGGCTTTATTGATCTCCGTGTTAATGCCCTGTTCTTACTGAAATATCGCAGTGTGTGGACATTGGGATTATTTATGTCTAAATCTGTCAGGGGTTGTGTGTGCCCCCACTGTGGAATGTTGTGGTTACCTAGCAACAAACGCACTGGCCCCACTGCACTGGCCAGGGTTAACTTTTAATACTGGCTTAGATCTTGCAATGAGATGCTGCTAAATGTATCCGATTCACACAAAAGTAATTCCACATATCCAATTTATGATCGCTCACCAATCAATGGACTCTATCTATGCCCCTCCTATACCTTTTTTATGAATTTCCTTTTTGGTCTTCTTCTAGGACTCTTTTCTTTCAGTTCTAACATTCGAATTTTTCAACCAGTAGCCGTGATCACTGACTCTTCTGTGCACATGTTCAAACCATTTCACTCTGGGCATATCTGACTCTATCTCCACATACAGTATCTTCTGCATTTTCCTTAGTACAACTGTTCATAAATCCTTCAGTAGTGGTGTATACTGTTTTAACTTCACCACCATCTTTTTTCAAAACCACAAGGACCAACTCAGACAAGAATGACAAGTCCACATTTTAAAACAGAGACGCATCTTAAATTAAATTACAATAACAACATAGCATCACTGACCAACCAGAACCACACACTTTGCACACAAAACTTTACAAAGATTATTCTGTTTCTACAATTTCAGAGGGCGTGATTGACAGGCAGATTAACCAGTCAGAGAGACGCATGCTTTCCCGTCAAAAACAAACATGGCTGCTACATGTAAAAAAAAAAAGAGAAAAAACAACATAAAAGACCAAGAAATAGCATGGATTATTTTCAGAATCAACAGTCGAAGCCCTAAACTGTTACTATTATATATTTTGCTCTGAATAATACAAGAGGAAATGTTTTCATTTGAGAGACGTTCCTACAAATTAGCAGCTGTGGTTGGACTGTCTTGAAGGGACTGGCTGGTCAGGCAACAACATTGCTGATCCAATGCTGTTGTGTGCACATTGCAACTGTTCTTGAGTAGGGTCTCCTTTGCACCAGCTAGTCTCCATGGAGATGTTATTTTTTTTGCCTGGAATGTTCCACAGTACGGCATTCAGGTTAGCCCCATGGAGACAAGCAACACCATCAGACCAAGTTAAAACAGTGAAGAGGCAACATCATCCACAGGCAACACCACTGCATGTTTTTCAATTTATTTTTGAGCAATTAAATGCTAACAGTTTATTGTCATACAGTGGAGCATTGCAGGCAAAGCAAGACTATCGCCATGGAGACAAGCAGATCTATCAGGAAAGCCATCCAGTACAACGTCTGCTGCCTTGTGCTCTGGCTGGATTTGTGCATTTGTCTCACGGCACTCAAAAGCTTTTCACTTCCCATTCAAGCAGCCTCTCCAAATGTTTCAATGAAGTGGGTCAGCCTCTTCTTCTCCTGAAAGACTGTTTTGTGTTTGTGGCCACGAGGCATTGCACCCCTGTGTGGTTTTGGCTGCACCTTCTTGGAAAATCTACAAACAGTTTCTACACATCTGTCTGCAAAGAATGGCTTGAAATTGGTGCTTTTGAATGAATTGTAGTTTGGATTACCGGATTACTGTCGTTCAAACATCTGAATTATACTGCAAAAAATAATGTCATTTGATAAGCATAAGGTTTCATATGTCACTCATGCATGTTTGAGTAATCTAGCGATCTCTCTCAGGGATTATTTGAACTCTCCTTATGGTTATCAGTATAATCCTAAAACTCGGCCCACAAGCCTGTCTTCCCATCTAGTAGTTTTGTTAGCTGGATGCATGCCGTGTGGTGCACTCTGAGCTCGGAGCCTCAAATGGAGCGTCAAAAACTAAACTTATTTTCAGCTAATTAATATAAGATTTTCAAAACGATAAAAGACAACATGGAGATGGAAGACTTGGACATTAAATATGGCTATTCCAGTCATACTTACTGGTAATGTTTTGCCCAATAACACCCATGTGGATTTTGAACCTTCCTCTTTCCTATATCTTTTCCATATTCCACATTTTTGGGGGAAAAGGGGAAAAAAACAACTACTACTTGATTTTTTTTTTTTTTTTTTTTTTTTTTTTTTTCAGAAACTCACGTATTTCACTTGAACATTCAATATGGGGATCAAAAGTGTGACAGCTGAAGTTTCCATTCCTCCTCCTTAGTTGGACAGTCCTCAGATTATGAAGTAATCATGTGTAAAGTGTTTGGACCAATGTGTCTCCAACTTCCACATCTGCTCAGGAAACTCTGATCCTTCAATGAAAAATAAAATCTCTTCAAAATAAATTACATCTCAAAGACCGTCATCAGACACTATTCAAAACTCTGGTAGCATGATCTTGGCCTCATCAACTTTGCAACTCATAGGATAAACATTCAAGTAGCAGTTCAAGTAGCTGTTTTTTTAAATGAAACTAACTTTATAATAATAACTAATTGCAATTTCTCTGACAAGTATTAAAAATGAAAATCCCACCGTCCATGAGATTTAAAAATATGAAAGAAGACTGAAAACATTTAACTACAAGCATTTCAGTGTAGTCCTACAGTCTATGGTTGTTGTGCTCTTTGCTTTGACTCCATGGAGACTGATAGAGAAATTGCATTGCTGCATCAAGGGCACTCACTGCCAGCTCAGTCCTCGATATCTTGGCCTACGTCATTAGCGGTATAATACTACCTACAATGGAAGCACAGCCAGGCTCGACTGCACTTGACTGGGATGGAAAGATGCTATGTTCCAAAAAGAGGATTCAGTTGCATTTTTAAACTCACAATTTGTATTTGATTTGATTAACGGTACAGGCCTTAAAATACTCCTGATTTGTTTTTCCTAGGTGATATGTAAGGGTATATCTTCACATTTCCAACATCAAAATGGGGACTGAACCCAAAACGAAATCTGTAGACTAGGATTTAATGAGAACTAAACCAAACCAAGTCTACATCAGCACTAAACTGGGCTCAAACAGGACTGAACCAGGACACTAAGTATGAATGTGCCTTTAGACTGATCCCTCATAGTTGCACTGGTAAATCTTAAAGCACGCCTAACTTATCTCAGACAGCAAAATGTATTTACGTGGCTTTATTGTTGCTTCACAAGCCTTGTTCATTTACAAAGTACTATTCCATCAACTGCCACTACCAAAGAGCAGATAAATCTCACCACAGTACCCTCTCATAAGCAGACAGCACAGTACAGGTAGACAAATGACCAAGACAAATGACTATGGGGTATATTTGAAGTGTTTATCTGTCTTGCCTGATTCAATACTGCCAAGTCATTTTCCATTATAGTAAAAACGTCCTACAAAGGTGGGCTGTACTTCTTTGACAGTTGTAAACAATGCAAGTCTATAACTCAAAGGTGCATTGTGTAACTTTTCTGCTTTTCTCCATGGACATGTTATTGCTTTGTCTGGAATGTTTCACAGTAGGGCATTAAACCTTTCTATCATCATGGACCAAACAAGACCAAGTTACATGTCAGATCTGATCACAGTCAGAATGCTTGTTTTTCTAGGTATTATTGAGCTATAAAACCACCTGTGGAACATTCCAGGCAGAGCAATGACCTTATGTCATATCCACAGAAACAAGCAGGTGATGGACCCCCAATCAAAAAGTTACATAGAGCACCTTAAAAGTGGAACTAAACTATAGATCAACTTTTTTTGCTGCTAAATCGTGTATGGTATTTGAATAACGTTGTCTACTTTTCCTAGGACTTTTTTCTTTTGCCAATTTCAGAGCAAACTAGGTCAATTTTCAGCTACGTGGTAAAAAAAAAAAAGTAATAAAAATTGGTGTGTTGTGGCTTCACGCAGGACTTCTGATTACAATCACTTGGATGCAGAGGTGGAGTCCAAAGTGTGGATACCTGTTAGACCAATCACGCTGTTCCTTCTACCTCCACACTCCGCCTCTCCTCTCCTTCACTCTTTTCTTTAATCCTTCAGGTACTGCTCAGTTTAGCAGCTCTATTTGAAATGTGGTTTTGGTGGAGTGTAGGTGTTTAGTCCCACTTTAAAACAAAATGCTTCTTCATTGTAATATTGTAGCCTATGTCTGTTTTATTCAAGTGGTCATCTTAGCTGCATGCGGTGCTGATATGGAGAACAGCAGACCATCTGTCCTGTCATGTTAAAGTCTTATGTCTCAAATTTAAAACTGCCAATTAGCGCTTTGTGTTGCTAACTCTCCCAGCGTGGGGTTCAGACACGTTTATTCTGCTCTGTGTTCAGTTTTTGCTCAAATTTTCTAAAAAAAAAACAACAACTTATTGGGGTAATAACATAGAAGGTCCAATAAATTATGTTTTTAAAGGCACATGGCTTAACTTTTCTAGGACAAACCACACGTTTGTCTCCATACTACTTTGCCTACAATGTTCCACAGTAAAGGCATTAAACATAAATCTAATATTTGTAAGAGGACTGTCCCAACTCCCATGTCCAGTTCATATTTCATTACAAACCTTTTTATTCTTAAAAGAAAATTATAATAAAATCATAAATTTTTACAGCGATTTGGCCTAGTCGTGTCACCTTCTTGATTCCACGGCGATAAGTAAGTTTAATGCCTTATAGTGGAACATTCTTGTAAGTAATAACAACTCCATGGAGTAATGCATGGAGTAATGCAGGCAACGGAGAGGACAGTGGCAGAGTGGTTAGCTCTCTTGTTGTTGTTCATGGTTTGATCTTTAGGTCAGCTATGTAAATTTCTGCATTTTAATTCTTGCCATGGGAAATTACTATACTGGTGTCACGGGGTGACTGGACTGGGCGTGTGTGGGTTGATTGGAAGGGAGGTGTGTGTGTGCGCGGGACTGACTCTGACCCTGCCCCCAAATCAGTACTAATAGGGCGCAGGTGTGTGAGTAAAAGGGGGAGAGCGGTGCGAGTGGCAGCACGACGGGGCTGAGCAGAGGAGACGGACGGTTTTGGGAGCTGGGTCGGGCGTCCGCGGTACCAGACATAGGGCCACGCTGAAGGAGCGCAGGAGGTGGGCAGAGGAAGCGGCGCACGACCTTGGCGCCCGAGCGACAGGACGCAACGTGGGAACAGTGGAGGGGGCGAGTGTGACAACCCCCCTCCTCCCAGCTAAGTGGCTTTTCTTGTTTGTTGTGCGTGTGGCAGGGCTACTCAAAGTTGCATGTTTTAATTTGGATTTTAGTGAAGTATTCTGCAAATTAGCCCAGGCCCAAAGTCCACTGCTCAATTAAGAGTTCCTACCTGTTGCCGGCCAATTGACGGCCTGTTCCTGCACGCAGGCCTCCTGAGCGCATGGACGAGTGCAGCGCGCGCATGGCAGAGCGGCCGGGACAAGAGGGAGAGACTGAGGCATAGCGGGAGCTGTGGAGGAGCACCGGAGCCGCGATCCCAGGGGACCCAACCACCTACCTCCAATGAGGGACTCTTAATAGTTTAGCTTTTAGTAGTTTTGGACATTTTATCATTCATAGACTCAATAAATTTTGTACATTTCTTTTAATTACGTGTGGCATTTTTATTTAATAGAGCACCTCCCCTTGGGACCAGAGGTTTTTAAATTGGGGCGTGTCCGGCCCGTGACAGAAAGTGGCGTTGTCGGCAGGATTGGTCCTTGGGTTGAGCCTCTATTAAATAAATATGTCTACTGAAGAGACACAGTCAGGTGGACAGTCCATGATGATGATGCCTTTTTTTATGGGCGGACCTTGGGTGTCAAGATTTAGTGGGACACAGTCCGATGTTAAATTTGGAGAATGGCGGAGCCAAATAGAGACACTGCTTACTTTCCAACCTATCAGAGACTCTCAAAAAGCTGACTTTGTTCTAGGATTTTTAGATGGAGAAGCAAAACGGGAGATTCTAGCTTTAGACCGGACTGAAAGGAACACCTCAAAGAAGATTTTTGATGCACTGTCTGAACTGTATGGAGACAACACCCATGTTTCCATTTTAAGAGCTCAGTTTTTCAACTGCAGACAGGAGTCTAACCAGTCACTGAGGGCTTTCTCTTTACGATTGCGTGAACTGTTTTCCAGGTTGAAGCAGAGAGACACCATGGGCTTGGAGCGGGGAGATTTGGTTCTAAGAGACCAGTTTGTGATGGGCCTGAAGGAGGGCCCCATCCGCCAAGAGCTTAGGCGGCAGGTGCGAAAGAGCCCCCACCTTACCTTTGAAGAGGTAAAAATGGAAGCTCTGGCCCTAGAGGACGAGCAGGGTGAACATTGGCCAGCCTATGACTGCTTGGCGGTGAGTAGAACGCCCCCGACAAATACAAGTGTAGCTACGGACTGGAAACAAGAGTTGCGTGCTGAAGTTATGAAGGATGTAAAGGAGCAAATGTCAGCAATGACAAAGACAATTTTGGAAGAGCTAAAGGGAGCGGCCTCCCCTCCTTTTGACACCGCTCGACACCCAAGTAGAAGCCCGAGACCTAGAACCCCTCTTAATGCAAGATTTAAGTGGGATCCCCAAGGCCGTCCTATATGCAATGTGTGTGAACAAATTGGTCATATTAGTCGTAGGTGCCCCTCCAAACTGTCCAGTCAGGGTTTTTAAATGCCCCGGCCACTGCGGGTCAAGTGTCCGGACCCTCTCCTAGTGACCCAATCAATTGCAGTCCTAAAGCTAAGCTTGTTGGAGATTGTCCCCTAATAGATGTGGGTGTAGATGGGATAAATGTTAAGTGTTTGGTAGACACTGGATCTCAAGTAACGCTGTTTAGTGAGAGTGTCTGTAGGAAGCTCCTTGGGAGTAAGCAACTAAAAAGCGAAGGATTGCCATGGTTAACATTGAGGGCTGCTAATGGGCTTAATATCCCATGGGTGGGTTACATGGTAGCTGACTTTGTCATCCATGGGGTCCGGGTGCCAGCGCGTGGTATTGCTGTAGCCAAGGATGAATGTATTGGAGCCGATAAAGCCATCCTTGGGATGAATGTAATTGCTGATTGTTGGGAAGAACTCTTTAGCAAGTACAGGGAATCCGTAAACCATCCAAAGCCCCCGCTTGGTAAAGAATGGGATTCTGTTTTTGTAGACTGTCAACGTGTCCGTGCTATGTCAACGGCGGACCAGTGGAAAGTTACAGCTCGCCTAGCCAGTCGCTCCCCTGTAACTGTACCTGCACAGAGCGAAATGACTCTTTGGGCCAAAATTCCGCCGCCCGCCCAAAGTCGACCATGTGATGCACTGGTAGAACCCCTAGGGGAACAGGGAAGGGTCGAAGTGGCAAGAGCTCTGGTAACTGTGGGGAAGGGCTGTATTCCCGTGAGGGTCCGGAACCTCCATCCCTTTGATGTTACACTCAGCAGATTTCAGAGGTTGGCAGCTGTGTCTGAAATCAGCCCTGACAGTGTGCGGGATGGCCAGGAGCTGTCCATTGTGGAAGTGGACCCTGGAGTCGTGGAAGTTGGTTTGATCAATTCTGCGGTAGAAAAACCTAAGGTAAATGCAGAGAGTTCTGCTTTTTCTTTCCTTAAGGGAGATGGATTGAATGAGGAGGAACAAAGACAACTGGAGCAACTATTACAGCGATGGACACATGTCTTTTCCTTACATGAGGAGGACTATGGACGGACGGGTGCTGTGAAACACGCCATACCAACAGGTGATGCTAATCCTATCCGTGAGAGGTTTAGGCCAGTACCCCCGACCCTTTATAAGGAGATACGTAGCCTCTTAAAAGACATGTTAAAGGGGGGAGTCATTAGAGAGAGCTGTAGCCCTTGGGCGGCCCCCATTGTCCTTGTTCAAAAGAAGAATGGAGATTGGCGATTTTGTGTGGATTATCGCAAGTTAAATAGTGTAACCCACAAAGACGCCTACCCGTTGCCTAGAATTGAAGACTCTCTAACCAGCCTGAATAGAGCCGCGTGGTATTCCACCCTAGATTTAGCCAGTGGTTATTGGCAAGTGGAGGTAGAGGAAAGGGACAGAGGGAAAACTGCATTCACTACTCCTTTTGGTTTATTTGAATTTGAAAGAATGCCCTTTGGGTTGTGTAATGCACCTGCAACCTTTCAAAGGTTAATGCAGAAGTGCCTGGGGAATCAGTTAGCCGAATCAGCAATGGTTTATCTTGATGATGTGATTGTGTTTTCCAGAAATTTTGCAGAACACCTTCAACACCTAGAGTCTGTCTTTCAGTCCCTGAGCACCTATGGTCTTAAACTCCGCCCGGAAAAATGCCAGCTGTTCCGGAAGCAGGTTAAGTTCCTTGGGCATTTAGTCAGCAGTGAGGGAGTTTCCCCTGATCCAGAGAAGGTGGCAGCTGTTGCAGATTGGCAACCCCCTACTACTGTCAGGCAAGTCCGCTCATTCCTGGGGTTTGTGGGGTACTATAGACGATTTATAAAAGACTTTTCAAAGATTGCTAAGCCCCTGAATGGACTCTTAGTAGGCACTAGTCGAAACAGAGGGCGGGGCTCCCCTTCTGTTGAGTGGAATGAGCAGTGTGAAATGGCCTTCCAGCAGTTAAAGAAAGAACTACTGCAGGCCCCCGTTTTAGCGTATGCCGATTACACCTTACCTTTTACCCTCTACACGGATGCCAGTAACACCGGGCTCGGTGCTGTGTTGGCGCAAGACCAAGGGGGGGTTGAGCGCGTAATTGCATATGCCAGCAGAAGCTTGCATCCAGCAGAACGTAATGATGCGAATTATAGCTCGTTCAAGCTTGAGCTTCTTGCCATGAAGTGGGCGGTAGCAGAAAAGTTCAAGGACTATCTTTGGGGTGCAAAATTTTCTGTTGTGACGGACAATAACCCACTGGTATATTTACAAACGGCTAAGTTGGGAGCGACGGAACAAAGGTGGGTCGCACAGTTGGCCAACTTTGATTACTCAATCAGATTCCGCCCAGGAAGAGAGAACACTAATGCTGACGTCCTTTCTAGATTCCCCATTGTACCACCAAATCAGGTCCCGGAGGAGCAGGAGCCACTGGTGGCAGCGGTGGAGACCGCGGTCTCTCCACAGACCCGAGCTGACAGCTGGGGATGGGACCTAGACCGATGGCGGAGTCTACAGGGAGAGGACCCTGATTTGTGCAAGATCAAGGAACACATTAAGAGAGGTATGTTACCAAATGCTACAGAACGGCAAGCCATGGCTCCGCCTGGAAAGATTCTGTTGCGGCACTGGCGGAAGTTGGAGCTAAGAGGCGGTGTTGTGTGTAGAACCATCCAAGATCCGCGAACATTAGAGACTGTACACCAAATTGTCGTTCCAGTTTCACAGGCACGACATCTCTGGACTATGTACCATGAGCGGATGGGACATCCGGGGCTGGAGAAGTCATTGGCTCTGCTGCGGAGAGGTTTTTATTGGCCACAGATGGAGGTCATGGTCAATACCTGGCTACAAGCATGCCCGCGCTGTGTTTTGCATAAACCCGGGCCCCAAGGTAAAGCCCCTCTAGTGCCACTGATTGCCAAGGCCCCTATGCACATTGTAGCTGTTGATTTTCTGACATTGAGCCGCCCTACCGATAGATACCAAAATATACTTGTCATGACTGATTTGTTCACAAAGTTTGCATGGGCTGTACCTACACTAGACCAAACGGCCCTCACAACAGCACGTGCCCTGTGGACCTATGTGATCCAGCCATTTGGGTGCCCAGAAGTACTTCATTCTGACCAAGGCACTAATTTCGAGTCCCGGTTGATATATGAACTTTGCCAAATGTATGGGTCCCGTAAAAGCCGAACCACCCCGTATCACCCTATGGGGAATGGAACCTGTGAACGTTTTAACCAGACAGTGCTGAACCTTCTGGGTACATTAGAAGTAGAAAAGCAACAGAGGTGGGTAGAGTTCTTACCTGGACTCATCCAAGCGTATAACAACACTGTCCATGCGTCTACAGGATATGCACCTGCATTCCTGATGTTTGGCCGTCATATGAGGACTCCTGTGGACCTGCTGACGGGAGGCTTTGGAACTGAGGCCCCCATGGACACTACAGACTGGGTGGCCAAGCACCAAGAACACTTGGCCTATGCTTACCAGAGGACATCCGATAGCCTCCAGAAGGCTGGTCAGAAAAATAAGATGCTCTATGACCGCACTGCCAAAGATGCTCCGCTCTTGCCTGGGGAGCGAGTACTGGTGCGGGACCACAGGCGGCGGCAGACTGGTAAACTCAGTGACCGGTGGGAAAAGAGACCCTTTGTTGTTGTTGCTAGACTTCATCCTGATCGGCCGGTCTATAAAGTGCGTCCAGAGGGGAAGGACGAGCCTGAACGTGTGGTTCATCGCAACAATCTACGGCCGTGCCTCCATTATACGGCGCCTGAGACCGGTGCCATTCATCACCAAGACAACGCGCTAATGCCGATGTGGGGACTCTTGTTGCCGTTGGGAGAGGGTGGGCAAGAGGGGCCTCCACTCTCACCTGAGCCAAGACGGTCTCAGAGGGCCAATATGGGGGTACGACCCCGCAGGTATATGGACTAGAACTTTGTATGTTGTTCCAGGGACTAGAACATATTGGTCAGGGGGGGTGTCACGGGGTGACTGGACTGGGCGTGTGTGGGTTGATTGGAAGGGAGGTGTGTGTGTGCGCGGGACTGACTCTGACCCTGCCCCCAAATCAGTACTAATAGGGCGCAGGTGTGTCAGTAAAAAGGGGAGAGCGGTGCGAGTGGCAGCACGACGGGGCTGAGCAGAGGAGACGGACGGTTTTGGGAGCTGGGTCGGGCGTCCGCGGTACCAGACATAGGGCCACGCTGAAGGAGCGCAGGAGGTGGGCAGAGGAAGCGGCGCACGACCTTGGCGCCCGAGCGACAGGACGCAACGTGGGAACAGTGGAGGGGGCGAGTGTGACAACCCCCCTCCTCCCAGCTAAGTGGCTTTTCTTGTTTGTTGTGCGTGTGGCAGGGCTACTCAAAGTTGCATGTTTTAATTTGGATTTTAGTGAAGTATTCTGCAAATTAGCCCAGGCCCAAAGTCCACTGCTCAATTAAGAGTTCCTACCTGTTGCCGGCCAATTGACGGCCTGTTCCTGCACGCAGGCCTCCTGAGCGCATGGACGAGTGCAGCGCGCGCATGGCAGAGCGGCCGGGACAAGAGGGAGAGACTGAGGCATAGCGGGAGCTGTGGAGGAGCACCGGAGCCGCGATCCCAGGGGACCCAACCACCTACCTCCAATGAGGGACTCTTAATAGTTTAGCTTTTAGTAGTTTTGGACATTTTATCATTCATAGACTCAATAAATTTTGTACATTTCTTTTAATTACGTGTGGCATTTTTATTTAATAGAGCACCTCCCCTTGGGACCAGAGGTTTTTAAATTGGGGCGTGTCCGGCCCGTGACACTATTACCTTACTATATACTATGGGGATTGGCTTAATGTGAAGTAACAGAGTGTAATTAATTAGCCTGTATGATTTTTGTACCTCTAAGAAAGTGCTGTAGACTACGTAGTTCCTCTGTTGGTGGTTTTACCCTGTCACATTTAAATATAGCCCAATTTAAACCCATGAAAAATGCATGTGAGAAGTCAGCCGGGGGAATGAAACTTTGATGTGCATGCCTTCATATGGAGATATAAGGCTGTAGTGTAGGCTTGTGCATAAGATGCCTGTGTACTGTTACACAAGGCTGACGCGCAACTCACAAGGAGGAGTCTGAAGGGCAACGCAAACAGTTTACACAGACACACACACACACACACACACGCACACACACACAATCTCTCTGAGCCTTTTCTTCTACAGTTCGATGAGTCATCCCACCCAGGGACAACCAAGTGGTGGGGAGAGGGGGAGAGAGAGTGAAGAGAGGGAGAGAGAGAAGTGAGGGAGACAGGAGAGAGAGAGAAGAGATGGGGGAGAGAGAGAAATAGAGAGGGCAAGAGAGAAGAGAGTGAGAGACAGAGGAGATGAGGAGAGAGGGAGAGAGAAAGAAGAGATGGGGAGAGAGAAAAAAGGGGGAGAGAGAACAGAGAGGGAGAGAGAGATGCTCAGTCTACACGTATGTCATCAACTATTTTCTTCACTGACCTTTCGTTGCAATGCTATGCTAATCGGATTGTAAAAGTTACTCTCAACTGTGAATTGGTTATGTGCGGCGGTGTGACATTTAAAAAGTACACGTATTGGAGTAGGGGGAGTAGTGGATAGTGTGCCAAAAATCATTACGACTTTGGATACAGATACTACCGGTTTAGGCCACTTTAATGTCATTTGCATTTGACCCATACTTCAGTGCCACTAGGGCAACCACAACCCTGACCCAAAAAACCCAACCAAAAAAAAAACAGCATCAGGTAACTGGTGAACCATTTCTGCCTTGATTTTGTGACTTAAAGGTCTCCATATTACTCTATTTTCTGTTCTCTGTTATAATGTTGTTTCCTCATCACAAACATACCCTAAGTTGTGTTTTGTTTCATTCACACATGTTTAACACACAAACCCTGCATGTTTAGGCAGAGTTCTTCTCTCAAACAGAAAACAACAGAAAACTCCACTGTGTTTTCAAACTCCATACACCTTCACTAATCATTTGGATAATTTCAGCCCCGGCCAATTTGTACTGAACTAAAGATGAACTAAATGTACCTGTAAGGCGCTGTAAACTTGAAAACTACCACTCCATGACATTACAAGATGGAACACAGCATTTTGAGCTTTGGCGATGTAGACAGAATAATAATAAAGGATTACTCAAATGTATGAATGAACCAAAACACAACTTCAGGTATGTTTTTGATGAGGTAACTGCACTAAAGCTAAAAGCTCAATTGTGAGAGTCAGAGTCAATTTTGCCAAATATAGGACCTTTAATCACCACAACAAAAACTGGCTCTTATCTCTGACACCTGCTGATCTGTCTGTTGAAACACAATTTTTGCGACTCCACTTCTTTACTATTGGGACAAGCAAAGCCCCCAAACGTCCTGTGCGTTTTATATTAACCACCTCTCCCCACAACCCCACCGCCCGGCTGCATCCAAATCCTCTCTCTCATGTCTTTATCTGAGGAGCTGGTATTTGAGGAGTCCTGAGGATTGGGGCTGTTGTCATGAGAGGTTATTATGTTCTTCTGAAGGAGGCAGTGTAGAGCTGCAGGATAAGGCTGGAGTGGGGTGAATATAACTGTATTGTATTTGTGGAGTAGACTGTCGGTAGTGCTGACTGCTGCAGAGAACACAGCTTTTGAACAGTCAGGTCCCACATGTCCACAGAACGTCACCTGACCCACTGTGGGCTATCCATCATATTGACAGGAAAGGTGTGGGCAAAAATGAATGCAGTTTTCTCATAATAAGTAACATTAAGTATCCCGTTCTGCCCCTTTGTCAGTACGTAGACCTGGTTTAGTTCTGGTTAAGTTTAAAGGAAAACATACTATGCAAAATTGACTGTAGTATAATTGTTTTCTTGATCAAAAACATACCTTGAGTTGTATTTTGCTTCATTCATTCACTCTTTTTACAAGGTGGTCTTGCTCTGAAGGTCAGAAATCACTCTTTTTCAATTTTCCCCAGATTGTGACATCAGAGGTAACAGTTTAAAGTCCATAAATAATTGTTAGACTCATTTGAAGCATTTCTGCTGGTCAAATCAAGTTCATTACAATTGCACGCGTATATAGGCATGCTGGTTGAGTTGATTTTGGCATGCTACCAAATCCCAGTATAACAAAGGCATCTGTTTCTATAAGCATAATTTTATGTTCTCAGAAATTAGATATGAAAGGTACTCAAAACTGTATTTAAAGAGCTTTACAATCAATGCATATGTGTCCTTTAATGACTGGTAAAACTCCACCTCTGCATTAATTAGTTTCTTGAAAAGCACTCAAATCACGTAGAATTTAAATTTTTTAAATCTTGTTCTCATAGCTAATTGTCACTAATTTACTCATATAAATCCTTTCTCTCTCCCCTCCTACTTCTAAATCCTACCTTTTCAATAACGTGCCAGAATTTTCACCTCCATCAGCCACTTCAGCCTCTCCATCTCCCCTGTCTTACCACCTTCTCCGTCCTCAATGAAATCTCTGCCAGGTCAAGTATATATTCAATAAACTGTCATTTCAGTATGCATATTTGCTCTTCGTTTCTCCAAATAATATAGATTTTTTAGTTCTTTGATTACTTCTATTTTAGGTGTATTTTAGCCTGCTATTCGGTATGGAATGTAAAGAAGTTTCAGATGTGGAACTTGAAGGAAAAAAAGTTTAAAAGTTATAAAATCACTGATGCACATATATTTCAAGTCTGCAGAAGGTCAGATCTCCAGGGAGTGTCTACAGATATATAGAGTGTATATGTAAAGACAGCAAAAGATATGGATAGAAATGATTGGTAAGAAAATATATAATGATGATACCAGGCCAGAACTTCTTAAATTACTTCAAGAGTTCTCATAAGAATTACAGATTTTATGTTTACTGTTAGTTAACTGGAAAATAGTAAATAATATATACAATACCCATGTGTGGAGTCTGCATTTTGACCCTAACTTGAAAAGATGTATCCTAAGGTCATGTCTTAGATCCAAATTTCTTTCAGTAGTTTTGTAAAGACAACTCTCCTATTCGTTGGAAGGGGATAAGAGCACCTGGGCTTGAAACCATTGTGTACACTGTGGTTCAAAGCAAAGAAAAAAAAAATATCTGATGAAAGCTTTTTGCCAAAACGTAATCTAAAAATAAAGTTTTGGGCATTGGCCATCTGCGTGTGCTTTGCATTTTTTTTTTCACTTTTGAAGTTGCTGCTCCTTGATTTGCACCTCTATAAGGGCATTGGTGTGTATTTTCTATTTCATTTGACTCTTTTTAACGCTACCATGTGGGCTTATACATCTGATAAAGAGCCATTCTAAAACAGAATTCAGGAAAGATCTCATTTTGCACAATTTACATGATTGTTTTATACTTATATACTTAACTTGTATTGGGCCTACAAAAGCTTTCAGTTTGTATCAGTTAGTATCCTGGTATTGGTGTTTTATTCCTGAACTATATACAACTTTTTCAGAGTTTGCATGTTCTTCCTGTGTCAGAATGGTACCCTCTATAATTTCTTTATTTATTTGACAGACATTGCACAATAAATGTATTGCACAGACCAGATTTAGCTACAAGCTCAATTTCATCTGTAGTCCCTGGGCCATAAGTGCCCCCCTTGGTCACTCTAAAACATTATTGTTATGTTAATCCTTCAGATAGGTACCCTTTATCAAAACCTCTCTTGGTTCTCTTACCTCTTCCTTTTTTAAATTTGGTGGAATTTTGAAAACCTCAAGATACCCACTAAATATTCATCTCAATTTTAGCCGAAACAGCATTAAACGTAACAGATTACAGCACTGTATTAGCTGTAAATAATCTCTTAAATGAGCCTCGATCTCTAAGTAAATGCCCCTTAACAGTAGCCTATATTAGCTAAATAGATTTCCACTCTCAAAGATCAATGTCTTATGAGTGCGTATGGTGTGGCACCTTGTAATTTTATGAGCCGAATGACTATATTTCAAATTTATGCCTCGCGCTTTCGGTCATTTTTAAGCACTTTTCATTTTGCCCCCTCTGGAAAGTCAGTAGGAGTCAAGGTGCTGGGAGAGTGCCTCTGATGGGGGTGGAGGGCTCAGGTGCGGGTTTGTGTGTGAGTTTTGGTCTCCTCGGCGACACTTCCAAAATAATGCCAAAAAAGTATGAAACAAGTTGGGACAAGAACTCACGGTGGGCTGAGAAATTCAAAACCTTTTTTAAATTAAACAGGGAAGTGGTGTTAATTATTGCGAGAGCCCGCTGAGCCCCAAGACAAAAATAAATCAAAGACTCGCTGCATTATTTGTCACAACTTACTTTTAAACGGATCATTTATTGCGCCATAAAACCTATAAATTTGTTCCATTACGATGAGCACTGGGGGGAACAATATGAGAATATATGAGAGAGAGGTTCAGGTGGTAGAGATCCTGTAACTGGTGGTTTGAATAATGTGCTAAGTTCAGTGTTTTGTGTCATTGAGCAAGACACTTAATCTAACTTGCCTGTGTGAATGAAAGCAGATGATAGGTGAAGTCAGTGAGGCTGTTGGTGCAGATTGGCAGCCGGGTTTCTGTTAGCCCTGGGGCAGCTGTGACTTCTGAGTTTAGCTTCCATCATCAAGTCTGGGGAGAGAAGAAATTATGAACTGGTACACAACCTTGTAAAGTGCAATATTAATCTATTGATCTGAGACTGAAATTTCACAGCTTTAAATGTGTGACATAAATGGCAAATGGAAGTCCAGCTGGCTAGAAGCAAGAAGGTTCTGGGCTCTACTGATGGATCTCCCAGGCCTTTCTGTGCAGGGCTTGCACGTTTCTCCCTCTGTTTGGGTGGGTTTCCTCTGGGCACTCAGGTTTCACCCATCAACCCAGAGGTCACCAACTGCTGCTAGACTGAGGATGGGTCAAATGCAGTGGACAAATTTCAATCTGGGGACAATAAAGTGCATCCTTGCAACCTTAACCTCACCTTACTTTAAAAGATGCTTATATTTCAAGGTTTTTGGGACAGTTTTTTTTCTTTTATTTTAAGAAAAATATCTGCCACATTAAGGACTACTCATAATTATTATTTATTTTGCAATGTTTTATCAGGTTAAGCGTACACACATGAATTCAAGGGATACAATTTGATCTCTGCTGTGGAGGAAGGGCCCACGTCTGTATAGTGAATATTACTGACCTAAAAACCCATTGACATTATTGTATCTTAATAATGCATGTGGCCATGGGCAAAATGTATGACCACTATAGCTGCTTTCGGATGACATCGCAACAGTCTAATCTTGCACTTTAAACTGAGATGGGAGGAAAAAGACCATTGGTAATCTGAACATTTTGTCTGGTTGGGTACATATAGCTGGACAATGAACCTTCAGTATAGATAAAAACATTACATTACAATATTGGTGGATTTTTATTTAGCATATTCCTTGAAGATATGATATTGACAATATAAAACTGGCTATTGTCAGCCCACCTGTAATGTAAAATCATATACTAAAACCTTAAAACAAACAATACCTGACAGTGGCTGTTTTCATGCACACCAAAATCCGATCATTATCTGATTTCAGGAGTTGTCCGATCATTAAGCATGTAACTTTTTGGTCGGGGTTGCACCACCTGCTTGTTTCTGTGACTGCTCTGCTTGGAATGTTCCACAGTATGACATTAAATAGCTCTAATTTACATTTATTAAATTACAGGTTAAATTATAAGTGGTTTTATAGCTCAAAAATACCTAGAAAAACAGACATTCTGACTGTGAGTGGGGTCGCCTCTCCACAGATCTGACCTGCAACTTGGTCTGGTTTAGTTTCCATGAAGTTAGAAAGGTTAAATACTGTACTGTGAAACATTCCAGACAACGCAATAACATCTCCATGGAGACATGCATTTGACGGACACTCCACCAGAAAAGTTATACAATGTACAAAAATGAAAGAGAAAATGTCAAAGATTGGAATATTTGCATTTCTGTAAAATTCCTTGTAATGATGTGGCCTGGTTGTCTCCGTGGAGAAAAGTTAAATTAAATACCGTACTGTAGAACATTCCAGGAAACAACAATGGACCCTCTACCAAAAAATATGTGTACACTGCACCTTTAACATACAGTCCCTGACAAAAGTCTTGTCGCTTATCCATTTTGTAGAAACAAAAGCTTATAACCTGACTTTAAATTAATCGATTGGTTTTAGAAATGTTTCATATGAAAGCTAAAACCCTCCCAAATTATGCTCAATATACTAAAATAAATTTGCTTCACTGAAGAAAGATTGATCATTTAATGAACACAGAAAGGTCAGATTTTGGCAAGACAAAAGTCTTGTCGCCTTGTCATATGATGCACCCAATCCTAGATTACAGCCTCACCTGTGATCAGTTACTGATCAATCAATTAGTGGGTGTGTATAAAAAGAACCCCAGCACACCAGACCTTCACATCAACTGCAACTTGACCTCTGACAACATGCCTAAGATCCACCCTGAGACCAAAGCGTTAATTATCAAGAGGCTGAAGACCAGATCCACTGCTGAGGTGGCCGACACCTTCAATGTGTCTCAGCGTCAAGTACAAAGAATAAGAAAAAGATCTGAAAAGACTGGAGATGTTTTTGACAAGCCCAGGTCCGGCAGACCCCGCAAGACAACTGCTCGGGAGGACCGTTTGTTGATTCGAAAATCCAAGGCCAGCCCCTTTTCCACTGCAGCAGAGCTCCACCAGGCCTGGTCACCTCAAGTCCCTGTGTCAACCAGAACAGTTTGTAGAATTCTGTCTCGAAATGGCCTCCATGGTCGAATCAGTGCACAGAAACCAGCACTAAACAAAAGGCAATTAAAAAACCATGTGGCATTTGCCAAGGCCCACAGCCTGCTAAAAGGATGGACACTGGAAAAGTGGCAGAAGGTGGATTTCTCAAATGAATCCTCGGTTGAATTACATCACAGCCGCCGTAAATATTGCAGGAGACCTACTGGAGCCTGCATGGATCCAAGATTCACCCAGAAAACAGTTAAGTTTGGTGGCGGAAAAATCATGGTCTGGGGTTACATCCAGTATGGGGGTGTGCGAGACATTTGCAGGGTGGAAGGCAATATCAATAGCCTAAAATATCAAGAAGTATTAGCTACCTCTTACATTCCCAACCATAAAAGGGGTCAAATTTTGCAGCAGGATGGTGCTCCATCGCATACTTCTGTCTCTACATCAAAGTTCCTCAAGGTGAAGAAGATCAAGGTGCTCCAGGACTGGCCAGCCCAGTCACCAGACATGAACATCATTGAGCATGTCTGGGGTAGAATGAAAGAGGAAGCATGGAAGGCAAGACCAAAGAATCTTGATGAACTCTGGGAGGCATGTAAGACTGCTTTCTTTGCTATTCCTGATGACTTCATCAACAAATTGTATGAACGACTGTCGAACCGCATGGATGCAGTCCTTCAAGCTCATGGAAGTCATACAAGATATTAAATATGGATCTCACAGCACCACTACTTAATTCACTGACGTTATGCAACATATTTTTGTATTTGAAGTAAATTATTTGTTAAATTTTCTGTAGGCGACAAGACTTTTGTCTTGCCAAAATCTGACCTTTCTGTGTTCATTAAATGATCAATCTTTCTTCAGTGAAGCAAATTTATTTTAGTATATTGAGCATAATTTGGGAGGGTTTTAGCTTTCATATGAGACATTTCTAAAACCAATCGATTAATTTAAAGTCAGGTTATAAGCTTTTGTTTCTACAAAATGGATAAGCGACAAGACTTTTGTCAGGGACTGTACATCTAACCTAATCCCTTTAATCTAATCTGGCAATGTAAATACTCACTGTAGCTTCTTGTTAATTTAAACTTCATTCATTCATTCATTTTAAAGATTGAAAAGTCATCTCCCCTTTTTCTCGATGAATGGCAGTTAAATTTCCCATGATTGTATTGAGTAAACTCCTGGCAGGATGGACAGAGCCTGCAGTGAGCACACACAGAGCTGGTGCTTAGGCTGCCGCTGGGAGCTGCCATGCCCAGAACGGGAGCCTCTTGGCGGGGGACGCTGTTAAGACACGCTGGGTCAGACCGTCCAGCCTGGAGCCTCGTGCTTAGAGAAGAGAGAGGGCTGTACTTACCAGCCGCAAGCAACTCAAGGGTTTGTGTCATAAGTGAGAATGTGAAGTACTGATTTAAGAGAGATTTGTTCTAGTTAACACTTGTATGCACTTGAAATAAAATTCAGATATAGAATAGTCAATCAAAATTGTTTATATATTTCCGGCATCAGATCTTACTAGTTTAATGAAGTTCTTAATGTAATTTCAAGCTAAACAAATTGCCATTTTATTTATTGTTAGTCTTTTAACAACTTACATGTCAGATCTGTGGACAGCCGAGCCAACTCAAGTTTTTAGATCAATTAAAAAACCATATTATTGAGTAAATGCAAGATGAGATACGTTTAATGCCATACCGGGACATTCCAGACAAAACCATAACATCTCCATGAAGACAAGCAGGTGGCAGACCCTCCACCATAAAAGTTGCACAGTGCACCTTTAAAGGATTATTTGGTAATTTCCATTTTAAAGTATATTTTATTAGTCCCTCCCTCATGAGGAAAATTCATCCTCTGCATTTGACCCCTTCTTCCATGTCAGGAGCAGTTGGCTGCATCTCCACATCTTGAGCTTGGCTACTGAGAATCTAAGCTAACAGTAATTGATTTTGACTATTTTGATTTTGGGATGGCTCAATTTGAAATATCAATTTGGCTAATAAAAAGATTAAATGAAAACATCCCTTTTCAATCACCAATTTACTGCTCGGTTCAAGACAAGACTAAGGACAAGATCAGGACAAAATGGAGTCAGGGCTGGAATATTAAAGTTTTTTGTGTCTATAGTGACCAGAGCCCTGTGTCCCCTGTCTCAGTAGATTCATAAAACCACTGATTTGGTTCAGGTTTATGCAACAAATGACCCAGATGTCCCTATTTCTTTTTTTTACTAATTTGATACCTGCCAACAGTAAAGGGGTGAATATATTCTTATTTGTTCAGGCAAAATACAGAAAACCATGCTTGAAAATTATCAGAGTACAAAAAATGCCTCTCCCATTATTACTGATTCACAAGTGAATTAAGAGAGTTGAATTAACTTTACATAGCAATATTTTATGCTCTTTTCACATTTTTTTTTTTATTACCCCTCAATCATGTGTACCCCAGTTTTTAATTACCAAAATCTGGTCACTCTAGTCTATACCACTTTTTCTGAGTATATAAGACCGATCCATCTTTTTTTTAGGTCCTATACCGATATCCGTTACAAACCTATACCAATAACCAATAAGGATTGAAAATGGCCTTTTTTCCCAAAACAACACAGTTAACTTATAATAAAAGTGATCAAATCGTGTTTTGCAACTGTTATTAATCCTGCAAGTATCTACAGAACAGTTTTGTATGAATAAAAGTCCAGCAAATTTTCCTGGATCGGTGCCAATATTTGATACCAGTATCAGTATTGGTGCGTCCCTATATAAGACAAAAGGCAACTTCACTCTTGGATCTTACTTTGTCTTTTATAAAGGAGGAAATAGTTTCTGAAAACATTAAAAGTACAATGACATAAGATATGAACTATCGCTCAAGCATGTGTGACCAACAACAGGTTTACCCCTCCTCCTCCCTCTCCCTCCCTCCCTCTCTCTCCCTCTCTCTCTCTCTCCCTCTCTCTCTCTCTCCCCCTCTTCTCTCTCCTCTCCCTCTTCTGAAGTGAGTGAAATCACCGGCTTGTCAGACTGGAGGCAGTGGCAGCGCAGACGAAAGCAGACAGTGAAAAGTGGAAAAACACACAGAAGAGATGGAAGCAGAGATCGGAAATAAAGCCACGTTTGATTGACAGGCGATAGGTCTGCCTTTAGCCTGTCACACATGAGTGCTGACCCACCCCACTGCCCCGCTAAGACCCGGAGCAGACAGGCCGAGAAGCTGCTCCATTCACAGCATCATATCACTGACACTCAATGTCGAAACTCACATTTCTATCGTACAGGGCAGTGGAAAACTTTGAAAAAAAAAATAGTAATACAAGTTCGGTATTACAAGATGTTTTGAGGCTAATACTGGTAAGTAAATGTGTCAAATAAGGCATAATTGTATATACATTTATATAATTATGCCTTATTTGACACCAGTCTCTTGCTATGTTTTCTAGTTTGTTTGTTTGTTTTTTAATTTATTGTTACCATTTATATTTTTGCTCCTTGTTATTATAATATATATGATGTGTGAGCTACTGTGTCCAAATAATTTCCCTTGTGGATCAATAAAGTTTGTCTAAGTCTTAAGTCAAAATCATCTTATTACACCAGTTTATAGACCAAAATGCTATATCGACTGAACCGATATCTTGGGAGCAATATACGATCCATCAAAATTATTTACTAGATACTGGATATCTAGTCGCATGAATACTGTTCTTAATTAACTTCAGGGGTTTTTTCTTAGTTAAAAGTCCAGAGTAGGTGTTCCTCAAGGACAAGGCTCAAAGGCTAACAAAGTGTAGATGACCATGACTTAGAAATTAAAGTAAAAAAGCAAGCTCACATCTCCCTAAAGTTGGGGAAGAGTATATCCTGGACCCAGGTAAGGAGGAAGATATTTTTCCCACACAAATTAATAACATAGCCAAACTGTTAGCCACCGTGTTCTTAATAGGAAGTGAGCATGGGGGCACTTCCGGCTCCAATTGACTTTACATTGGAAAATTGCCGTCCCCCTCTCTGTAACTGCTGCAGTGAACTTTCCCATTTTGGTCTTAAAATGTTTGTATTATCCCGCTCTACATGATCCTAGTGTTTTTGTTTTTGTTATTTTGTCCGTTAATAAATTCCTACTCCCATTAGGGAACTGGCTCCAAATTTGCCCCTATAACTCCTAGCCTTGTGAGCTTCATTTGACTGGAGCTGAACGCTATGGGTGACGTCACACTCCCTTAGCCCACTTCTTTACACAGTCTATGGGTCAAATCCAACTGTATCAAATAATTTACACATACATAAAATACTGAATAGCACAAAGTCATGGCCAATGTGAAAGTAAAAGCACCGTCTCAGCTCATATCCACTACATTACTTAATATATTACCAACAATAGACATTCATTTCACACTGGTTAATTTCATACAGATTAAGTTAAGGAATATGTTATCTCAAGACATTATAGCAAGTTATATCACAGTACGTCAAGTGATTTCGTCTGCAGAACAGATCAATAAATGAATGTGCGATCAAGCATAACATTGAGCTGACGACATCCAACAATTAGAATTCTACAGTGTAAAATGTCAAACATGTTTTAAAGGTCCTATAGTACACAAAATAGATTCTCGTGAGCTTTATCGTGTTACGTGTATTGGTAGAGCGGTCAGATTCCAGCTTCCACAGACGAATGCTGTCCTTGGGCAAGACACTTAACCCGCCTTGCCCCCAGTGTCTGTGTACACTGGTGCATGAATGGGTGAGCGGTGCTTTGAGTGCCTTAAAAACGTTATATAAAAATGTGACCATTACCGTATCTTATTAGCAATATTTAATCCCTTTCAGCATTCTGATTGCCGTCTCTTTGTTCCTGCTCGTCGCCATGTTTGGTGTTTGCTGATAAGATTTCACTAAAGTTTGGGAGACATCTTGGTATTCGGTCTGTCACTTTAGCTTAGCGCACTCCTCAAGGCTGAATGCACAAGAACTCAAGGCCTCAGCGCTAATAACAGACCCATACCAGACAGAGGCACCATCGTAAACACTCACCACTATTCTCTTTGATCCTTATCAGACAAAACACTTTCTCTAGCTGCGCGGTGGAGTGAACGCCGATTTCCTCCAACTATAAATTAAAGAGAAGACTCTCCCGAATGTGGGTTTGCAGCCGATTGAATCTTAGCCAAGTCTGTCAGGGCTGTTTCACAAGTGTAGACAGAAGACGGGGGGTTTGAACGCAAAACTTTGAGAGCAACATGAGCAAGAAAACTGCACCTGTATGTGGTCTGACCTAATACTGTTACGATGTGTTGGTGAAGAAGGAGAGACGAGAGGCTGGGGGTTTTACTGCTGTGTTGGAAATGGGGCAGTGGAGAGATTGTCAAAGTCAATAAAAAAAAAAAAAAGAAATACTAACTGATACTAAAACTAGTAGAGAAACAAGACACTAATTTGAAGATTGGAAAAAAATCACAGGACTAAGGACTTGTCTTGATTTATATATCAGAACTGCTGTAATAAAAATGTTAAGTATTTTTAATTGTATTAAAAATGTTAACTTAAAGCTCTTATATTACGCAAAATTGACTCTTGTGCCTTTTAGGTTTTGTTCAGTAGAGATTGGTAAAGGGCTGATGATTTGAGTGAAGGTGTATGGAGTTTAAAAACACAGTGGAGCACTTCATGTACCACATGACATCACAAGTTGTATAAATATAAAACCTATAAATATGCAAAGTTTGTATGTAACGTGTGAATGAAACAAAACACAGAAAACAACATTATATAAGATCAGAAAACAGCTTAATATGGGACCTTTAAAATACTTTGCCAATACTTTAAAACAACATTAGCCAAATAGAAGTTATAATTATATAATTCAATCAATAAGTAATGTCTACCTTACTAACAAGGTAACTGTTAAATATATGTTACATTTCAGTTTAAAATATATATAAAATAATATATAAACCTGGTACAATCCTGTTTCTATTCTCCCTTATGTCCTTTATCTATCTTTCAAAAGTTTCCAGTTTCTTGTTGGACTGGACCCTCTGTGGCCTCCTGAAAAGCTTGCCTCCTGTCCTTCACTTTCACAGACCCAGAGCCATAATGATCGGATGGCTGTCTCCCATAGGCGGGCCGTTGCTATGGGTAACCTGATGACGCTCTGAGGGAGAGCCGGGAGAGCGCGGGAGGGGTGGCCATATGAGGAAGACAGGAGCTGCACGCGAGATTGTCTATGCACAAACAAGAAGCTCACTGTGTGGCGATGCATTTTAATCACTCTGAAGACTTCTTTAATGTGACAAAAACGATAAAAAAAACACTAGACAGTATTGACAAGGCAGTTTCATTATGATTTCCAAAAAAATAAAAAATAAAGATTAAAAAAAAATTGGCAAATCATGAATATATTATTGTACCATTTGCCTATGAGGTACTTGTATTTAAATCATGTTGAACAGTGACCGTCAGTGTTTCAGGTCAACTCTGTTAACACATTTTTGTAAGGTAAAACTAACTGAATAACACAATTCATAGTGGAAAATCAAATAATTTACCAACCAAACCAATGCTGATAGACTGGCTACATCCTACAGGGAGCACAGGTATTTTTTTAAGTAAAAGTAAGTTTTAAGTAAAATTTGCAAATATTTTGCTTTAAAATTTTTGGTTCCACAAACTTAAAATCATTTTGATATATGATACACAAAATATATTTCACTTTTTGGACCTTCAGATAGGACTTCATGCCAGTTTTCGTTTTATGTGGACAGACAGAGATGTCTAGGTAAAAAAACACATTTATCATGTTAGTTTATATATATATATTTTTTTTCTTTTTTTTTTTCCAATGTTAAAATTATACATACTAAAAAAACACAACACCCTCCCACAATCCATCCTTTCTGCACTCATCCGACACAAAAACTACACAATTAAAAAAAAAAAAAACCACTAGGTACACAGACATAATATGCTAGTTTAAAGCCGTATTATCAGTACTGAGAAGAGAATCAAATCATGTGAGCATTATACTGGGCATAACAAGCAGCCGACTTCTTATAAATACATTTCCAATTGGGCAAAAAAACTGTCAAAAATACTGTAGCTCCAAGTAGTAGACTCTGCCCTTTGCTGATACATAAAAACGTGATTTACGATGTGCGTGTGCAGGTCAGAGGGAGCAGGTTTAATGACACTAAAGTAAAATGTCCCCTGCTTCTGTACTGCATGTAATGTAATGTCTCTTTGCATGGCTCTGGCTCTGCCCCGCTCCTGTTGCCATAGTAACCACTTGGGTACAAAACAAGTTGCTGAGGAGGGGAAAAAAGGAAGGGAAGACATTGAAGCCTGGAGGATGTTAACTGGTCTCAATGAGATGATTAGACGAGTGCTGGTGCTGGTTGTGTCTAGGTTATTTTTTTAATAAGAGATTCAGTTAGTGAGAGACTGTTAGCCCTGCAGATGCCATCAATCAGTTTAAGCATGCAATGGGAGCACCGTGCATCAGAGCTGTACGCTATTGCAATAAATATGTGGGATTTTATGGAGAAAACGGCGTCTTTATAGTTTTTTAATGCTTGCAGTTTGTAGCAGATACTCACCATGTACGCACTGTACATGAACATATACTGTGCATTTGACCCATCGTTCAGTGCCATAGGAGCAACCTGTCAGGAGGAGTGAGGGACTACAGATCTTGGTCAGAAGTAACTAGTTTGAGGATTGGCCATTTTGTGCACGTTGTGCAGATGTTGATATGAGACACAGGGAAAAAAACTGTATCCCAGACTTAAAAGGATTCAACACAATTAGAACATTACTGAGGTCTGCCGCTAAAATGCAAATCAGCGTGAAAATAGATTTAGAGAAAACAAGAAAATATTACGTGTGGGCACATTCTATCTAATTATTTTCTTTCACGAGCCAAATCTAAAAATACATAATTTGCTGGCAGAAGGCACTTACCACAAAACCCATGCAGTCTCCAGAGCAGTATTCAAATTAAATTATTTTCTATGATGAGAATTTTTACCACCAAAGTCCAGGTATGGTACGCCCCAGGCAATGACCAGTTAATAGAATACAACAATTTACCAATTCATGTTTGGCACAACAAAAAGTGCCTGCTTTCCTTTTATTGGATGACCTTTCTACAAGGTTCGATAGCATCATTGTGTTGCTATCCATCTGCACTTTGTAGACTAGAGCCTCTTATCATCTTGTTTTTGTATAGTGAAAATAGTCACAGTTTTCTAATTGTTTCCTTCCAGTTTGTAGAATCACGTTAGCATAAACGATCTCCGTGTGTGCCTTCCGTACACAGCGGCATTCTTTCAGTGAAAAGGGGCCGACGTTAGGACCCAGGGCGCGCGCCGGGGGAAGTCCTCTGCTGCTGGCGGGGCAAGGCACGCAGCGCGCACACGCACGCTCACACAAACTCACACGCGCACGCGCACCCTCACGCACGTCGTAGCTCTTCCCCGACACGGGAGCGGAGAGCGAGCGAGCACCGACAGAGCCATAAACAGAGCGGGGAGAGAGGGAGACCATAGGAACGCAGCCGCGGCGGAGAGGCTCGTGTCTGTGTTTGTGCGCGCGTGCGTGCGTTTATGCGTGGAGGTACGTAGGCTCGGCGCTCGCCTCGGTTGCTGCTAGAAACGACTGGCGGGGTTGGATATGGAGGGGCTCCGGGAAATCGCTGGGAAGTGATCGTGCGACGAGACTGAAGAGAGAAGAAGCGACAGAGGACGTTATACGGAGCGGTTAGGACGGAAACCACGGGCCGAAGGAGGCGAGAGAAGTCAGAGAGAAGGGGCTCGTCTGGAAGATATTCTAAGGTGACTTTATTGGTTTTGGGTTGAATGCACGCTTGTGTGTGTGTCTTAAAGAGAGTCTGTGTGCGTCCTGGCGCTCGGTTTACGTGTGGTACAAGTGTGCACAAACGCCTATAGCCTATACTGTACCTTCTGTGTCCACATGTTCTGCCGTGTGAATCTATGGCTTGTTCTATACTGTTGCTGAAGGGGGGCAAAGTAAGCGCAAGTGACCGCTGCTTTAACTGGAGTGAAGGGTTCCAGAGGAGGTGGAAATTGTGAATGGTTGTACAGAAGTTGACACGCACACTCCGGTGAAGTTGTTTTGCTCGGTCGTGTTGAAGAGAAGAGAAGAAACGCGTAAATATTTTCGGGAATTTCCAAACGCAAGAGTTCTTTAAACAGGTTGCGAGGGAAGCGAGGGCAGGCAGATCAGACGAGACGCACAGCAACAGAGAGCGAGCGGAGGGAGAGAGCGTGGCACATTGGATTACACAGCCCAGTGCCCCCCTCGGAACAGCTGGGAGACTGTCAGCGCACGTGCAGCCCTGTTTGCCTTATATCTATGTACTTTACGCGCAGCGAGTAGACTGGGTAAATATGTATGTACAGCGGAAAGAATGTTAGGTCGTGCTTTCAGACAGCCAACGCCAATGTGTAGTGCGTCTATACCTCCCGAGACGAGACGATGAGGGGTGGGAGAGGGAGGGAGAAAGAAAGAAAGAAGAAGTGGTCAGATGGAGATGTAGGAGATGGATTCGCGAGATGGGAGGAGGAAAGGGGGTTAGGAAGTAGTAGAGGAGGCGAAGTAGCGGGAGAGGCAGGCAGAGTGCTGGCTCATTCATAATTCACCTCCATGGCAAACGTTCATTCACATATTGACCCCCCATAGCTGCGCTCAATGGACTCCTTGGCCCTCCACCCCCGGCCCACGTCTCCATGGACAGTCCCGTGGAGATGTGCTCAGATTCAGTCAAACCCACGACATCTGAGTAGACAAGGTTTGTGTTCAAGAAAGTATTGACTTGATATTGATGTAATCTGACTTTCAACTTGGAAATGGCCAAGACTGGTGGGTGTGGGTGATTTGAAATGGTCTGATGTTGTGACACATTTGACCAACGCAATGAACAGTCTTTTTATTATAGATTTCGTTTTGGAAAGACTGAATAAAAAAGATTAGTTATGATGTAACTGTATCTTGTCAAGCTTGTTTTATTTATATAGCCCGGTGATCATAATTTAAATGTCAACTTATAAAACTGTATGAGAGCAACAATAAGGATTCGGGAATGAAATATCAACCAGCTTTATGACTGATTCCCACCGGTGAAACCGTCCGAACTTACTTTCCTTACTTATTTCTTTGAAGTTACACTTTTGAGAGAATTTTTTGGACTAAGTTTTAAGTACATTTTTATAGTTTCTGTAGGATTGGAAGTCAAGGTCACAACAAAAATATATTTAAGTTTTAGGATGTGTCTGTTTATGTGTAACTTTTCTGGTGTATGACATTAAACCTATTTCCATGGAGACAAGCAGGTGAAGTCACAAGACCACTGTCCAAGTCAGATCTGTGGAGAGGTAACTCCGCTCACAATATAAATAAATGCATGTTTTATAAGAAACAGAAACAAAACACATGTGAGATAATTAAAACATTTGCTTTAATGTTATATTGTGAATTCTTACAGGCAAAGCAGTAACATCTCCATGGAGACAGGCAGCTCATCCAGCAGAAATGTTACATAGTTCTCCTTTAACTTTAAGCATATTTGTTCCTGTAAATCTGTTTAGAGTCTTTGGACATTGCTAGTTTTTCAATGAGGACTATCTGATGGGAGATAGTGTGTAAATTGAATATTGAATCCAAACTCCACCCCAGACACGGGTAATGTATGTCTAAATCAGTGCGTTATTGCTGTTGTTAGCCGGATTCCCCCAGCTCTGCTCCCTAATGGATCTATAATTCATGTATAAATGAATAGAAAAAGAGGATTTCACTTTCTTCCAGGCCAGACCATAATTTATTCCTTATAAATAGTCTAAAATGGCTGCTTTGATTTCTGCGATTGTACAAAGCGCGCCGGGAGCCGTGCTGGGCAGCTGAGGCCCATATGGCGGTGAGTGACCAACTGGTTTTTGTTTTATATTGTTTATCGCTATGGTAACAGTTCAAATTTTTCAACATCATTCTGAAACCCAAAGATGGCACAAGTGCGATCAGCAGGGTAGAAATTCTTGAAAATATTCCACAAAAGGAGGTCATCCAGTGCACAGAACTTGAGGAGTTTAGACTGACTAGCACTGTAAGCATTTTATGGGGGAAAAAGTAAAAATTATTCATAAAATTGCACCATGTAACTTTTCTAGGGAAGGGTCCGTCACTTGCTTGTTTCCACGGAGATGTAACTCTTGCTTAGAATGCTCCACAGTATGGCATTTTCTATTTATTCATGGTGTTTTTGTTGTTTATACAGTAAATAACTTGAAAAACAAAGTGAGCAGGGTTGCCTTTCACAGTTCAGACCTGTAACTTGGCCAGTTGTGCCAACTGCATGCCTTGCCTGTAATGTTCCACACTATTACATTAAAGTTATTTGCCTATTTTTTTCAATCACATGTTTTTTTTGCTAATAAATACATTGAAAAACATTATTTTTTTTTTACAGTGAGCTGGGTTTATTTTCCACAGATCAGACCTGTAACTTGACCAGTTGTGCCAACTGCATGCCTTGCCTGTAATGTTGTACAGTTTATCATTGAAGTTTTGTATCTCCATGGTGACAAGAAAGTGACCCTTCCCCCTCCGATGGAAAAGTTACATAGTTACAGTGTGCCCAAAATCTCTCAAAGGAAAAGATTTTGAGAACAGTTTTTCTTATTGTTGCTTTTAACATTAAATAAAGGTCATTGCATTAAAACATATTTATGATACAGCTCAGCATAGGTTTTCACAGTCTGTGTTTTCACCCATCAGAGTTCAGAAGTGCACTGCTCACTTTAACACATGTGAACTTTGACTCCTCATGATGCGTCCTGTCTGTAGAAGACATGTGTTGTGTCATCTCTGACAGTTTTAAGTCAGCCGAGCGTTTCTCTCCTGAACTTGGCTTAGGATAAAGCTGTAAATAAGTCAGATATGTCTTCTGGGAATCCTCCTACCAAAAAATGAAGAAAACATTCCCATGTGCAAGTTGAAATGGTGACACACAAGCCCTGCTGATACAAAATCATAAAAATGTATTCCTCTAATATCTGGAAAGTTAAAGATGTAAAGTTAAATATATAATTTTTTGGGTTGAGGGTCCGCCACCTGCTTGTATTCATGGAATGCGATTGCTCTATACAGAGATAAGAAGATAATGGCATGTTACAGGTCAGATCTGTGGAGAAGTGAGCTCATTCATCCATCCATCCATCCATCCATTGCATTTATAAAAAAAGCAAAATAATATATAGTTTCACACAGGTTTAATCTATAGTGGCACAAACAGACCATATTTGAATAATTTAATCACGGGTTACAGATTTGAAAAAAGTTACATCTGTATGTTTTTGACAATACTACAATAAAATAATATAATTGCTTTTTACCATTTTTTTTGTTCAACTTGTTTTTAGAATTTGGGGGTCACTATATTTGTAGTTTTCAGATTCTAGAATGAATGTCATACTCCCAAATTTGGAGCAAGAGACAGTTTTTCCTGTTAATAACATTGTACTTTGGTATGAAATAACCAAAATGTAAATGCACACATGTTGAACCTGCTCTTTTTTATTCTTGACTAGACAAAATACTGCATTTGAACAATATCAATTTTACCTGCCCCCCACGTGTATTAAATATAATTGGCCTATACTACTCTTTAATATGCAGTATAATCATTGTTTCTTACTGAAGCTGTCATATCTTTGTAATCCATAGTGCTGAAGCTACTCTGATGTAAAACTGCTCTTGTGTCAGATCAGGGGAACCGTCTCTTCTGTTTCTGGTGTTGAGGGCTGAGTCGCTCCATCTCAGCAGCGTACTAAATATAGTGAAACTAATTAGGGAGCCTTCACACCCACCCAAAAAGAGGACCATCAAAGCACCATTAACTACCTCAAAGACCTCATTTCTAAACCCTGGCTCTGTTTTCCACCGTCAAATACAGAGGCTTTCTGTTTTCACATTTAGCACTTTGAAGGATTTTGGATTGAAAAGGTTATAGTGGATGACATCGTGGTATTGACAGATGCTGAACAGCTACATTGCATTTGTAACCTTTTCCATCATTCCTTAAAGGTACACTGTGTAATCCTTCAGGGGAAACTGGCTGGTCTCTGTGGAGGTTATTGCTTTGCTGGAATGTTCCACAGTATGACATTAGATATATTCAATCTTGCATTAATTCAATTGCAGTTGTTTTTTAATGCTCATCAATGACTTGAAAAACGTGTTGTTCTTATTATGAGTAAGGGAACCTCTCCACAGATCTGTCGTGTAACTTGACCTGTTGGCATCACCTGCTTGTCTCCATGGAGATAGATAAGTTCAGTGTTAAACTGGAACAACAACGAAGCACCTGTTTGTATCCATGGAGATGTAATTTTTTTTGCCTAGAATGTTCTGTAGTATGCCTTTCGAACTACCCATCTTACATTAATTCAAATACAGTTGTTTCTAATGCAAAAAAAAAAAAAGCGGGGTTGCCTCTCCACAGATCTGACCTGTAACTTGACCTTGCGTTCTTAGCAAAGCAATAACATCTCCATCAAGACAAGCAAGTGACACATTCCCCATGTGAAAAGTGACAGCTTTAAATAGAAATAGGTTGTTTCAGCTACCACCTGGCATATGTTACTAATTTGGTGCTTCTCTGCTTAAAATAGGCAACAATATTCATATTTAAAAATAAAATCCGCAAAAGCAGTGATTCAGCGAAGGGTAAATGGCCAGCAGCGAAGTTACCTTGTCCGACCTTCATCTGGTTCTGACAAATGACGACTGATGACTGTTCAAACTCTCAGCGTTTGAAGAGCATTTTAAAACGGATTATTCATATGTTACAACCTAGAAAATATAACCACATTTAAAGCATTACAAAATTACAAGGGAGCCGCTCAATGGGCTTTTGTGTAGCTGTCATCGCTGACTTGCTCTTGTTAAGAAGGCTGAGGAATTGATTTATTTGGCAAAACTTTGAAAAGATCTCTGCACAGTAAGAATTCATACCCGATTTAGGTCAAGTTGTATTCAGTAGTTTCAAGTTGCTACCATTAATTTACCCTCTTAAAGATTCACTAAGCAACTTTTCAGGTGGGGGTTCGCTACATGTTTGAGTCATGGAGAGATTGCATTGTCTCTGAGTAAATGTATCTATATCACATTCACATTATGGGTTTATATTTATTTATTGCTAAAAATAACTTGAAAAACACGCTGTGAGTGGGGTCGTCTCTACACAGATCTGGCCTGTAACTTGGTCTGAGGACTTCACCTGCTTGACTCTATGGAGATAAACAAGTGTCACGCCATACTGTGGAAGGGACTCGCCTCCGAAAAAGTTACATATAGTGCACCTTCAAAATAAGAACAAAAAGTTTCCAAAACATTCCACTTGCTGACAGGTAACAGGATAATCTTGTTACAGAGTGTGGACGTAGTTCCATCAGTTGTAAAACCAGTTTTTTAACATATAACTCTCAACATCAAAATTTGTCTTAGGAGGAAATAAATGAGTGGGACGTGTTTACCTAACTTCCACTTTCCACTAGTGTTTTCACTAGAAATAGCTCATTCAAATAAATGGTGTTGACTTTCAAAACACTCCCCAATGGCCAGAAGGAAATTTGAGAATTAGGTCACATAACATGGAAGTGCAGGGAAGTCTATAACACAAATATATATGATACACTACACAAGGAGCGTTAAAGGACCCATATTATGCTATTTTCTGATCTATGGTATAATATTGTTTTCTCGTCACAAACATACCTGGAGTTTTGTTTCATTCACCCATGTTTAACACACATATCCTGCATATTTATGCTCTGTTCTACCTTGTGATGTCATGTGGTAATATAGGAAGTGCTCCACTGTGTTTTTAAACTCCATACACTGTCACTAGAATCATTTGGATCATTTCAGCTCTCGAACTGCCAATCTCTACTGAACAAAAGGTAAAAAAAATATATATATATATATATATATATATATATAATATATATATATATATATATATATATATATATATATATATATATATATATATAAAATACATATACACACACACACCACACACACACACCAATTAAAATAAATATTTAATCATTTTTATCCCATGAATCATCATTTTAATTCTCTCATCAACATAAAAAGTGGATAGGCGCCGCTTTGTGCAAATGTGTTTTTATTGCAAACCAAAACAGTTGTCAGTGAGTTTGTGTTCAATGTTCCACTCTGATGTTCCACTTTGATGAAGTGCTCTGCATCAGTGTGAGTGAAGTGCTTCTCTTTTGTCTTCATAACAGTTAATGTGACTGAAGTTCTCACTGTGGGTGAAATAATGTGCTGTGACCCTGAGGTAGTTCTCATTACAGAGGGATGTCCAGTAATCTCCAGTTAGCACCATTGTGTTTGTCTGTCCCAACGCCTGCAGTACTAGGGACGCACTCGCGCTGGGACTTTTGGGCTGTGCCGTGCTCAGCCGCGGTTGCCTGGGGTTCTGTGGCCTGCGTTCGCACCTGCGCGGCCGGGCCGATGGCGTCGTCGTAAGGTGCTTTTTGTTTGCATGTCCCATGGCGGAGCTGGCGCTTTTGGCAGAGAGGGTGGGTTGAATAGGTATCTATTCAATGATGGGATCGATGTGGGTCCTGCTATGGTGCGCGCTCCTCCGTGGGTTTGTGGCGGTGCGGGGGAGTGGGGAATAGATATAAACTTGTTAATAGCGCGATATTTCATATATACATATAGATAGATCTTTTAAATTAAAAAAATAAATAAATAAAAAAACAATAAAAAGCTTTAATTATTATTTTACTTTCAGTTAATAAGCTTGTATGTTTCCAGTAGTTTAAATGAGGGAGATTTCAAACCCACTTTACTTTACTTAACTTACCGACTACTTTCTCCCAAGCCTATTCTTCTATATATTGTCTATTTTAATACATAAAAGCTCTGTAAAAGTAGCATTTTCAGATAGCGTTGCATTTGAGAATTGAACCGTGTCTTGGTGCCTTTTATGTTAATGCGTTTAAACAACAGGAGAGTTAAATGGCGAGCTGAAATGATGGTGATCACGCAGAGGACTTGAGAGTGGAGAAGAGTAATGCTTCGGTTTTCCCCCAGGTTCTAATTGTCTTCAATGGGCCTCCTGCTGATTCCAAATAGACTCATTGTCCGCAGCTGCACTGGGCATTTCGGCTCAATTAGCTCCTGAGCTTAGCCTTGCCAAACTAACCATACAACCCTATAGAAACGGTATTGAAACGTGTTAGCAGGGGAAACAGTTTCTCTTTTAAAGGGCCCATATTACGCTATTTTCTGATCAAAATTATAATGTTGTTTCCTCACCAAAAACATATCCAGAGTTGTGTTTTGTTTGTTTTATCAGGGTTTTTTTTTTTTTAATAAAAACGTATATTAATAATAATAATAATAATAATAATAATAATAATAATAATAATAATAATAATAATAATACATTGGATTAGTTGCATTTGATCCCATTTTGCAGAACATTCCAAGCAAAGAAGTAACATCTCCATGGAGATCTTCAGATGTGTGTAGAATCCCTCAGTCGTCCAGGTAGAATCCATGGCAAAAGAACTGATGAAGCAGCTTGGATGAGCTGCGAAACGTATTCGACCAAATAAACTTTGTCCAGTTGACAAATTGAATTTCTCCTTTTGCCATCTCCATGGAGACATTGTACTTTTGGTTGTCCATGCTGTAATAAAGGAATTTTTTATACTACAGATCACATCGCTTTAGTAACATTGGCATGTCAATTATATTATGTTTCTACTGTACAGTTCTACTTTTAACATAACTATTCGCCAGGTATTTCTTATTTATCTGAATCACAATCTTGATCTGGACTGAGTCACTGCCAGCCCCCATATAACCACATATCCACTGAATGACGTCAGCAGTGTAAAAATAGGCTTTATAAATGGGGGGAAAGTGTTTTATACATTTAGTAGGGCTGATGTCATGTTTGGTGCAGGGCCGATGCTGACAAATAGTGAGGGCAGCTGTGGATCAGATCAGTGAACTCATGCTCCTCTTTTGGGAACTGAAAATGCATTGATTTTTGTAAGAACGCACCCACAGCAGTCATTTTGGGAAGGTCAGGAGTACAAAGATTATATATGCACATTTCAAACAGAGGTTAGTGTACTGTTCTAGCTTATTCAGTTAACAGCAAAAGTAAAAGTTGCTTTTAACTAACTTCCCACCACCAACTTTCATGACAAAATACGAGCTTTTGACACCATTTCAAATAACTAAATTGTGTAGTTCAGTTCACAGATTTTGCCCTTACAATTCAGCCTTTATTTTTTCTGTCATTCTAGCACCGATTTTAGGAACTACGGCTTCTCAAAATGTTAACTCACCAGCGTTTTTTATCCAACCAAGCTAAGATATTTTTCAGAAAAAAATCTCACGAGATAATTTTCCTCCTATGTGCACAATCTTCAAAAATCACGAAATCTTGTGGCACACGATCATTCAGAGACTTCCAAGTTTGTAGAAATTCAAATTTAACTTGTTTTTCATTAGGATAAGAAAAAATATTATGCAGTTTCTGGATCGCGATGGATTTGACAAAGACCATAGTGACAGAACAGATGAAACTTACAGATTTGTTCACCGTACACAGGCTGTATTGGACCGGAAAAAATGAGAATGGAGATGAAGAGTGGGGAGAGACATTCAGTAAACTGTTGGCCTTGGTGCAGTAGCAGAACCTCTTGTTTCTCTTCTACCTTCGTTGACCTTGTTTTGACCTCCTGATTTGGCATTTGCTCTGACACATTTCAACACCGCTGTCCTCACCACACAAACATCACATCTGCTTTTCTGTCTGGAGCTTTTAAAAATAAGACTTTTTCCGTCTCTCTGTCCCTCTCCCCTTCTCACTCTTTCCCCCTCCCTCTCGTCTTGCTCCATCTCTTGCTCCTTCTCTCGCTGCTTCACTTCTCTATATCTCTCCCTTTGATTTTTTTCTCTTGTCTCTCTCCCTTTTCTCTCTCTCTGCCCCGTCTCTCCCTCATTCTGTCTGCTTCAATCATCTTCTCTTTCTCTACCTCTTTCTAACCCCCCTCTCATCTACCCCCATCCTCTTTCTATCGTTACTCTCACCGCCGGCTTTCTCTCTGCCTGTTGTCTCTCTCTCGTCTTTCTACCTCTTTCTTTGGCCCAACTCTTCCCCTCTGCCTCACCTCCCTTGCTCTTTCTACCTCTTTATCTTGCCCCTCTATTCTTCCTTTCTCTTTCCCTTTTCCCATCCTCTCTCTCCCTCGCTTGTCTTCTCCTTCTCTCCCTTCCTCTTTATCTTGTCTCTCTCCCTCTCCACTTTTCTTTCCCTATTCCCTTCTCTCCTCTCTTTTCCCTCTCCTCTCTCCCTCCTTCTCTGTATTTCTCGAGTCTCCTCTTTCTTTCTATCTCATCTCTGTCTCCTTTCTCTCTCTCCCCTTTCCCCCTGGTCTCGCTCTCCCTTTCCTCTTCTCTGTTCCTTGCTCCCTCCCTCTTTCCTCTCTTTATTATCGAGCGTCCTCTTTTTTCTCCATCATCTATTTCACCCCTGTGTCCTCCTTTCTCTCTCCCCCTTTCCCTGTCTCTCTCTCCCTTTGCCCCCCCCCTCCTTTTTTCATCTCCTCTGTCCCTCTTTTTTTTGGTCTCTCTCCTTTCCTCTCTTTCTCTCTCTCTCTCTTTTCTCTCTTTGCCTTTCCCACTCTCTTTTTCCTCTTCTCTGTCCGTCCCTCTCTCCTCTCTTTCTCCCTCTCTCTTTCGTCTCCTCTCTCCCTCCCTCTCTGTACTTCTCGAGTGTCCTCTTTCTTGGGCAGTGGAGAAATGCTAGCGCTGACGCTGCTGCCGTTGCCGGGGAAACAGTGGAACGTGGGCGGGAGGATTTCCTGTCCTGAGGAGGCTGCTGTTCTCAAGTGAAGTTAGTGGCTCTCGGTCTGTGGATGTGTGGAGTGTGTGCTACTATTAAGACAAATATTTCCTTTTTTCTTTCTAATGCTCTCAAAGTCACTTCAGTCTTTGTACGCCCACTCAAGGTGCAACAACAAGCCGAAAAAAAGACTCTTCACTGCAAAAACAATTGCTTTACACTTCAAAAGAACTTGAAGTCAGTATTTGATTCTTGATTTGAGTGGTTTTACTAGCTTAAAGGGCCCATATTACTCTATTTTTTGATCTATGTTATAATGCTGTTTCCTTATCAGAAACACACCTGAAGTTGTGTTTTGTTTCATTCACACAAACTTGTTAATACACAAACCCTGCATATTTTGGCTGACTTCTTCTCTTAAACAGAAAGCACTGTTCCAACTTGTGATGTCATGTGGTAATACATGAAGTGCTCCACTGTGTTTTTTAAGCTTTATACACCTTCACTAGAATCATTTAGATAATTTCAGACCTAGAATTGCCCATCTCTACTGAAGAAAACGTAAAAGGTAGCTATCAACTTGCGCTTCATGACATCACAAGGTGGAACAGAGCATTTTGAGCTTTGGAGATGTACACAGACTAATTGTAAAGAATTACCCAAACGTGTGAATGAAACAAAACACAACTCTAGGTATGTTTTTGATGAGGTAACCGCATTCTAACATGTCTTAAAGCTCACAAGAGTCAATTTTGTGCAATATGGGACCTTTAAAAACTATATCGCAAACCCTTTTTAATCACCAAATCATGTCATTTTTTTGTTGTTTAGTTCAAATCTTTTTGCGGTCCCTCCTAGCACAACAAAAGCACTAAAAGTTCCCATTCTTTTGGCTTGGATCTGAGTTGCATAACCCAAACGTTGTGTCATGACCACTAAGTTAACTTCAGAGCCAGTTCTCGCTAATGATGTCATCAGCGTGCCTCGGACTATACCCCACCGACAGACACATGAGCTTGCAATTATGTGTTCCTGTCCCAGCGCTCGCAATCCAAAAACTACTCGCATACACACACACATACACACATGCTTACAGTCCTACAGGCACTGGACGCAGCCCCCACCCTCATATTACGTAATTGACATTGAGTGAATAGGCATGACGTCAGCTTGGCTCTCTCTCTCTCTGGCTTCGCTCTTGTCGGCTGCGGTGATGTCATAACTGGATGCGGCCGTACATGGATGTCTATGGGTGAGCACGAACCACAAAAATCGCCAGAGGACCTTTGTGATTTATATAATGTTTACTCATCCCGTTCTCTCCGCCCCTTTCACATTCTTTTGAAGATGATTTTGTGTGTTAAGTCTAGATAATGTTACACAGGTTACGCACATGGTTTTTGTCTAAAGATGCCTTGAAGAAATTGAAACGTAATGGGGGAACAAGCAAAACAGATCACATATTAACTTGGAAGCGTATTAGAAAATTTGACTGGGAAAAAAAAAGTTTGGATTACTAATGTCTAATGTCTTTTAAGGTGTTGATTCATTCTTTATGTATTTTTTAAACATGTAGGGCATTAAAGGTCCTATATTATGCAAAATTGACTCTTGTGAGCTTTTAGCCATGTTAGAATGTTGTTACCACCTCAAAAACATACCTGGAGTTGTGTTTTGTTTCATTCACACGTTTGAGAAACCTTTTATTATTAGTCTGCCTACATCTCTAAAGGTCAAAATGCTCCATTCCACCTTGTGATGTCATGTAGTGGGAGTTTTGACGTTAACAACTACCTTTTATCACAATAGAGTAGAGAATGGCAATTCCAGGGCTGAAATTATCCAAATGATTCTTGTGAAGGTGTGTAAAGTTTAAAAACACAGTGGAGCACTTCCCGTATTACCTTATGAGATCACAAGGAGTGTTTTCTGTTTGAAAGAAGGTTTGTGTGTTAAACATGTGTGAATGAAACAAAACACAACTCTAGACCTAGGTCAATGACATATAAGGATTTTCAACAGGCAAATTTTAAAATATAAAAAAATATTAGTTTTTATTGAGCTTTTTCAAATATTTACAATGTCAGGTGTGCATAAATCACCCAATCACACTTTGTCAGTTATTAAAATTCCAGCCACAGAATTGAAATACCATATTTTTATTTTAAGAACATTACTGCTATTATTAGTCGCACCATATGATGCGTGGTCGCACCAAATGACAGGAAAACCTCATATTGCCAAACAAATAACAATAAATTAGTAACAAATAAAATGCATGCAAAATGTATAATTTTAATTTTATTCCAGTTTAACACTCAGTGAAGATGAAAATTTAATATTTTTTTCCATTTCATTTCTACGTTTCCTTTTCACAACATTGCCATTTTTTCCATAACGTTTCATTTTCATTGTCACACTTGCATAGTCATTGTAATAACCATAACACTTATGAACTTGACATTTGAGGCCTTTGTTGATATTCATAAACAGATATAATTTCAGTTAAACAGGCGAAGGCAAGGCAAGTGAAGACAAACTTACTTTTTCCATTGCTTTTCTACTTTTCTCATCCACAACTGTGCTTTCATTTTCAAATCTATCGTCATTTTTTTTTTTAATCACAAACAGCTTAAAGAAAGTTTCATTATTTTCCCATTGCATTTCTACTTTTCTCATTCACAACTGTGCTTTCATATTCATAACATAATTTTTTTTAATCACAAACAGCTTAAGTTAACATTGATGTCTTAAAAAAAAAATAAAAAATACATTTGTAAACACTCATTTCCACATTTCTTTTTCACAACATTGTCATATTAATTTTTCACAACATTCTTATTTTTAAAAATTACAGTAACCTTGTAAACTTGTGAGCTGGTGGAATACTCTCCATAGATGGCGGGGTGAGGCTTTGCCATCTTTTTTCTGTCCCTGTAAGCCTTGGATCCAGCCTTACATTTCTCTCTCTGCTTCTTTTTCTCTCTGTCTTGCAGCTCACTTGATTTGACATAATGAATCTTTCTTCGTTGCTTTCTTCTCTGGTAGCTGAATAGTACTGTATCATAAATCTATGGCATAGTCTCTTGAAATGCATGTCCTACACTGAAAAGAAATAGTACGTATTGCTATTCAAATTAATATTTCCTTTTCCACGTTTCAGAACAAACCTTTCTCTTTTCTTCTGGCAAGGTATTCAGCTGTTGCTGCAGGGTCAGGAATGACACGCTCCCTGTGGCGGCCAGTCTTTACTTTGCTTGTGGCATCTGATAAAATAGATTTAAAAACAGTTCAAAATAAATATATGTTGTCAAAGTGACTTGATCTCAATTATTTTTATATATTTTCTCATTATACTGTATAAATATGAATTACAACTCATTGTTCCGGAAATACTCAAAAATACTCAAAATGAAAAAAAAAAAAAAAAAAAAAAAAAAAGCAGTCAAAGTCTTTTAAAATTAATCAACTGTTTGCATTAATCATGAAAATAACTTTAAAAGCACAAAAAATGTAACTCTGCAATGTATATGAGTAATAGAAAGTATCCTACAATGGTCACACCACATGTTTTTTAGATTCAGTCAAAACTTACAGGTATCGCATTAGCCACTGTAACAAAACTAGCTGGTTTCTCACCTTCAACTATATTATCAAAATATACATTTGTAAATAAAACTTCATTACTGTTTTCTTTTTGAGGTCATACGACATGACATCCAAATATGGCAACAGCTCTTAAAAACATGACTTTTTAAAATGTTTAAAAGAGGGGTACAAACCTGCTTGTTGATTCCATGTGTCCTTTGCCAACTGGTGAATGATGAAACTTTGTCTCTTTCAGTTGAATTCAAAATAAAAATTCCAAAATAATCATTTCTTGATGGTCGCACCACATGATATTTGAAAAAATGGACACGCTCGGACAATATTTGTTTCATTTCATGTGGGACTACAAAACACTTAAATTTGATTAGATTTAGAGTAATTTTAAATGAATTTAAAAATCAGCAGTTAAGGGCGGACGGTCGCACCACGTGATATTTTAACACTTTGAGTACAAAACACACGGATAATAACTAATGATTTCTGAAAAAATGATTTTGGTTCCATGGTGGTCAGAGGTACTACAGATATGTGGTGAATTATTATGAAATTTGAACTTTTTTAACTGAAGAAATTGCAAATGGACAAAAAATTTAGGCGTCCTGTCATTGATGAGGAAACATCATAAATCTGAAAATAGCATAATATGGGTTCTTTAAGCTCTATGCTAACTTATTCAAACCAGTTGATGGAACATCTCAATATACTGACAGTGTACAATGCTGGCAGCGGGAATAGAACCAACAACCAACATTTCTAATAATTTAACAGACATGCTAACAATAGTAATGCATCTGTCAAACAGTGCTCCAATGGTATCTCCAACCATTCACATCTCATTCATACTTTGGCAAGGTGGGTAACATGTCTTGCCCATGGACACAACAACAGTATGTTCTCATAGCAGGGATCAAACCTTCTTTTGTCCTTTTATATAAGATAACAAGTCAACCAACTGAGCCACTTGTCCTCTATAACACTGTGTAACTTCTCAGGTAGAGGGTTCATCAAGTACTTTTCTCCATGGAGATGCTATTGCGTTGTCTGGAATATTTCACAGTATGGCATTAAACCTTTCTATCTTCATGGAGACCAAACCAGACCAAGTTACAGGTCAGATCTGTGGAGAGGCAACCCCGCTCACAGTCAGAATGCCTGTTTTCCTGGGTATTTTTGAGCAATAATACCACCTGTAAGTTAATACAGCTAAAGTAGAGCTGTTTAATGTTATACTGTGGAACATTCCAGGCAGTGCAATGACATATCCATAGAAACAAGCAGGTAAGGGACCCCCTGACCAAAAAGTTGCATCTTTACACATAATTGAGTACTTGATTCGCTACTGCCGATATCCAATACCAGTATCGGATCAGTGCATCTCTACTTTAAATCCTTGCATATTACCCGGCGCACATCCTAGTCTTGACTTCAGGCAGCCATCGGGGTGCTTGTTCTGCTTAATGTCCCTATGTCTGAGGGCTCCACTTATAGCGCCGTGTTTGAATGGGGCGGTAAAGACTGTGGACTTCAAAGCTGTCCCGCTGTGCACTTCTTTTAGCTCAGGATTTAGAGGAAGCCACTGCAGTCTCACTCAGGCTTTCATATATAGGCTCCTGTATGTGGGTCTGCGTTATACTGTAAATTCAGTACTAAATCTCAAAGTTATATTTATTTTAATGTAACAGAAATATAAAGAAGTGCACCCTTAAAAGCTTTATTCATGGGTTTTAACTTCTTAATTAGTTTTTCCCATTCAAAGATATAATATTTTGTTTTGAATCGCTATGGAAACTGACCTAATTTCTCATCATTCCAAAACCCTTATGGAAAAAGAATATATGTTTATGTAGTCAAAATAAGCTCCTATTTTTTTCTCATTTTGTACTAATTTATCCAGGTCTTTATGCTTTAAAGGTGTACTATGTAACTTTTTTCAATTGGAGGGTACCAACTTATAGCATTAAACTTATCCATCTCCATGGAGACAAGCTGCTGACTCCATTAGGCCAAGAAACACGTCAGATCTGTGGAGAGGCAACCACACTCACAGCAAGAATGCATGTTTTGAATGATGTTTTTGAGGAATAAAAATACCTATAATTAAATAAAATAAGAGGTATTTTTAATGCCATACCACAGAACTTTCCAGCCAAAGTAATAACATCTCCATGGAGACAAACAGGTGACCGATTTCATCCCCACCAGAAAAAAAAAAAAAAAAAATGTACAGAACTCCTTTAAGCCTGCAAGACTGTTTGAGTGGCACTATTTCTTCTTAGCTGAACTTAAAGGTGTGTTGTGTAACTTTTCTGGTGGAGCTAATGTGCCCAAATAATTTCTCTTGTGGATCAATAAAGTTTGTCTAAATCTTAAGTCTAAGATTCCGTCAAATGCTTGGCTCCATCAAGATGTTATTGCTTTGTCTGGACTGTTTCACAGAATGCTGTTAAACCTTTCTATCTTCATGGAGACCAAACCAGACCAAGTTATAGGTCAGATCTGTGGAGAGGCGACCCCGCTCACAGTCAGGATGCTGGTTTTTCTAGGTATTTTTGAGCTATAAAATCCACCTGTAATTTAATAAATGTAAGGTACAGATGTTTAATGCCATACTGTGGAACATTCTAGACAGAGCAATGACATATCCATAGAAACGGGTGACATCAAAAAGTTGCACAGCACACCTTTAAAAATAGTACCGCAACTTTTCACAAACAACATTTCAATAACACTTAACATCAATGTGAAAAATAGCATGCATCTCCCATCCTTATCGTGTTGCTACCCGTCTACTGTGTTTCCTCGTTTGAAATAGAATCCCTCACAACCTGTAACTAAATCAGCTTTGTGCCCTTGTCCCACACAGGCGACCTCTGCTGATCCACATCCAGTGAGCGCGTTGTGAATGAAATAAAACATTTGAGAAGATGCTCGGCTGTCAACACGAGCTCAGAGTGCCTGCGTTTATTTTGGGAAGAGAAAAGACAAGCGGTGCTAAGGAGGTTTTACACTGGTGGATGTCGATGGAAATATATCTGCTGTGTCAGGGCTGTGAAGAGTGCCAGAAAGAATGGACTGTTAAGAGGATTGGGCTGAATGAGAAATTTGCTATCTCTGAAGTTGGAAGTTTGAAGTTTAATGGTGATTTTTATTAGTGATGCACCAATACGATATATATTTACTGGATATCGGTGGAGAGATCCAGATATCGGTTCAGTCGATACCCCATTTTGCATTCTTGTTTATATATGTCTTTAATGGTGATTTAATGTGTGAGAGAGTGATGAGATTTATTTTAGCACTGTCAAAAATATTGCGCTATTAACGTGTTAACACAAAACAATTTTAACGGAAGGAAAACATTTTGTACGACACTGAGAAGACCCGGCTGTAGGAGGTGAGGAGGTGACGATGCTATCGGCTGCGGCCCAGCTGCGCAGGTGCGAACGCGGGCCACAGAACCCCAGGCAACCGAGCACGGCACGGCCCAAAAGTCCCAGCGCGAGTACAACAAGCACAGACAACAGACAAACACAGTGGCGCTAACTGGAGATTACTGGACGTCCCTCTGTAATGAGAACTACCTCTGGGTCACAGCACATTATTTCACCCTCAGTGGGAACTTCAGTCACTTTAACTGTTATGAAGACAAAAGAGAAGCACTTCACTCACACTGATGCAGAGCACTTCATCAAAGTGGAACATTGAACACAAACTCACTGTTTTGGTTTGCAATAAAAACACATTTGCACAAAGCGGCGCCTATCCACTTTTTTATGTTGATAAGAGTATTAAAAGAATGATTCAAGGGACAAAAATATGCGATTAATTTGCGATTAATTGCAAGTTAACTATGACATTCATGAGATTAATCGCGATTAAATATTTTAATTGATTGACAGCACTAATTTATTTTAATTCTTTTCTTTCCTACTAAAAGTTGTTCAAAACTCCATGCAACTTTTCTGGTCCTGATTTTGTTTCCATGGAGATGTTATTGCTCTGCCTGGGATGTTCCACAGTATGGCATTTAACTTGACTGTCTTCATTTATTCAATTACAGGTGTTGTTATAGCTCACAGCTTTGAAAAACATGCATTCTTATGTCAACAGGGTCATCTCTCCATAGACCCTGATCTGTAACTTGACATGGTGGCATCTTGGTTGTTTACATGAAGAATTTTAATGCCAAACTGTGGAACATTCTAAGCAAAAGAATAACAAGCAGATAGCAGCATTAGAACAGTCACTAGTTACTAGTACTAGTTCGACTACTATTCTTAGTGACTAGCAGTGTAATTATTTCTTAAATCATTCTCCTCCCTTTAACCTCAGACCATAACCAAGGGGATTTCACGCCACAGTGCGACTTAACAAAAGCACAAAACCACAAACAGCACAAAATATACATGATTTCTCCAATAAAGTGTTTCACATTGACCACACCAGACCAAGGCCAAACCACCATCAGGGTAATATAGCTTATGATACAGACAGTACAGCTGTAGTGCCCAAGAGTAGTAGTAGTAGTAGTAGTAAGAGTCCCAAGATGATGTACACAAGCCAACATTATATCCTGTTTTGTTGTAGTACAGTAATAATAGAAGTTTGGCCTAATAGTAGTAGAGTTGGTAAAAGTAGTAAGGTTGTTCTGAAAATAATCAATAGTCATGCCTCTCGAATGTAGTAGTAGTAGTAAAAGTAGTAGCAAAAGTAGTTGTTATAGTAGTCCTAGTAGTAGGCTAGTTTTTATAGTTCTAATTCACATTAGCTCGCAAAATTTATTTCTGGCCAAACAATGAAACACTGACAAAATACATTATAAATCCCATGTGTGAAACAATAATTATATGTTGAAATTTTAAATTCCTAAAATCAGTTTATCCACACTTCCACCCTCCCTCCAGTGCATCCAAACAGGGCCGCAGACTCCTGGGCCTTACTCTGCCTTGGTGTCTGTGTCTGTGCGTGGGCCTGTCCTCTGGCACACAGAGGGGAAAAAATACCTTCCCGTATGATGTAAACAGCAGCGTTCCCTGGACTGTGTCGGGATTTTAGTGTGCGTGTGTGTCTGTGTGTGTTTGTATGTGTGTGCGTTTGTGTGCGTGCTCCCAGATAGGATTCGCTCGTGATGACAGGTCTCAAGTGATTCCACAATACGCTGCACATTTAACTTCAGCGTTCAAAAGCTTGCAGTGATATTTGATTCTGAAGTAGATGTAAAACTATCAATAAGTTTTGTACTGTATTGCAAGCACCTGTGCAAGGCAGTTTACAATATGAAATTACAATTATTAGATCTAATTATTACAAAAAAATCACAGTATGTCATTTATTTATTCAATTATAAGTGTCCAAATATGTGCAATATCTATGTGATAGATCCTCTCTTCACTGTATAAATGGACATGGATAACAAGAAGCATTAAGAAGATAATAAGAAGCATTAGCAACAGGTTTGATTTACAGCGTTGCTAAGTGCCCACTCCCTCCTAAACCACTGGTGTGGGTGGGAAGGGGCATTTCCTTCAACAGCCTTGCTCCGGATTGGCTCTTTGGTTGCTATGATACTCACAGAGTCGAAGTTCAAAACATGAAACTCTCCAAATTTGCTCCTGTAACTGCTAGCCTCAGTGAGCTTGATTTGGCTGGAGCCGAACGCTGTGGGTGACGTCACACTCCCTTAGTCGACTTCTTCATACAGTCTATGGTCTTCAGTGACCTGTAAACTGGACTTGTGGCTTCACCTGCTGGAGATTGTGTAACATCCCAGGAAAAACAATGACATCGCCATAGAGACAAGCAGGTGGCAGACACTCACACTGCACTGTGAGGTTGCTATCATGATCATACAATACTGATAAATGGAAATTAGACATTGAGGCCCTTAATACTCTTACTATCCAACATCGCTCCAGGCTTCTGCTTTTAAAAGTCCCAGTGATTGACTTTATGATGTTTGCGCCCACGAGGAACACAGGAGCTCTCAGTTTACCGCTGGGTTTACAGACAAACGCTGTAGCCTGAGTTGCTGTAATTAATTAGAGCGGCTAATTAATCAATGCTAATTCATTTTCTGGTGATGATACTGATGTAGACTGTGAAAGACAATTGGAAAAGTGAAGAGCCATGTATGGTTTTAAATGGGTTTCTAATGATTTTGTGAACTACAATGTAAACAGTCAGTGAGCCACACCAATCAGGAAATGTTTGGAAATTTTGATTGCAATTTGAATAACTTTTCTTGTCAACTATTTTGTTTTTGTGTTATGCAAATTTGACTTTTTTTTTTTTTTTTTTTTTTTTAGCTATGTTATAATGCTGTTATCTCATCAAAAACATACCTGGAGTTGTGTTTTGTTTCATTCACACATGTTTGAGTAATCCTTAAATTGTAATTAGTTTGTCTACATCCCCAAAACTCAAAATGCTCAGTTCCACCTTATGATGTCATGAAGTGTTTTTTTCAAGTTTACAGCTACCGTTTACGTTTTGTTTAGCAGAGATGACCAATTCCAGGTCTGAAATTATCCAAATGATCCTAGTGAAGGTGTATGGGGTTTAAAAACACACTGGAGCACCTGTATTACCACATGACATCACAAGGTGGAACCGAGTGTTTAAACGGAAAGTTTGAGAGAAGAAATAGAGAAGTCTAAATTTGCACGGTTTATGTGTTAAACGTGTAAATGAAACGTGTTTGTGATGACGAAAAAAACATAAACATAACATAGATCAGAATATAGCCTAATATGGGCCCTTTAAACAGAGATGTATTTGATTATTTGTTATTTACTGTAGTAGCTCCTTTGCGTTTTTGATGTGTTTTGAGGGATAACATTTCACTCATGGTTAGCCTGATTGGTTAGCCTGATTGCAATTTGAACACTTTTCCAACCCATTTTCCAACTTTACCTATGCTTAACCAAAGGCGTGTATATAGTTTAAAGTACTTTTTATCAGCAGCCTTTGTGGAGTTCATTTGAAGGTTAAAACAGAAGTTACATAGAGGTTAGTGCTTTTGCCTCCCAACACGGAGATAAGGGTTAGACTGAGCCCATTTTTGGAGAGTTGTTGGATTTCCATGTCACAAAATCCCCCAAAAAGAACTTTTATTTGGGTTTTTGTGGAGACATTGTCGATTGACCCAGACGTTACGGAGCCAGCTATCACAATGCACTAGACTTTAATCTTTTAGTTGCATATTTAGGGATGGCAGTTTAATCTCTGCTGATAGATAGTGCTGTTGTGTCCTTGAGCAAGATGATTCTCCAGCTTTGCTCAGAGTGTACACAAGTTAATAATGCTTATTTTCTGATTTATGTTATATTGCTTCCTCTTCAAAAACGTACCTGGAATTGTGTTTTGTGTCATTCGCACATGTTTAACACACAAACCCTGCATATTTAGGCTGTATTCTTCTCTCAAAGTCTACCTTGTGATGCATTGTGGTAATACAGGAAGGGCTCCACTGTGTTTTCAAACTCCATACACATTCACTACAATTATGTGGATAATTTCAGCCCAGGAATTGCCATCTGTACTGAACAAAACTAACTAAAAGATGGCTGTTTACTTGAAAACTACAAATACATGACATCACAAGGTGAACAGAGCATTTTGAGTTTTTGGAGATGTAGACTGACTAATGATAAAGGGTTACTCAAACGTGTGAATGAAACAAAACACAACTCCAGGTATGTTTTTGAGGAGGTAACAACATTATAACATGGCTTAAAGCTCATATTGTGTAATATAGGACCTTTAAGCAGATGTCAATGCTGAAAACCTGAAAACCGTCACATAAATAGGGTAAAGTTGGACTTGAACTTTATCAGAACTGAGTAGAACAAAGTATCAGAACAAAGTATTTTTATTTTGTGTTAACGATAACATCTAAAATTGTCAGGTTTAAAGGTGCACTATGTAACTTTTTTGGTACGAGTCCAGCACCTGGTTGTGTCCATAGAGATACTGTATGTTAAGGAGATTGCTTTCCCTGGAATGTACCACACTATGGCAATAAACATGCTTTCTATGTAATTATAGGCGTTTTGTTTTTTTTTTAACAATAAAATAATACCTTGAAAAATATGCATTCTAGTGTAAGCTGGACCTCCTCTCCACACATCGGATCTGTAAATTGGCATGGCTTTTCTCCATAGAAATAGCTAAGTTTAATATCATACTGTGAAAAATTCCAGGCAGAGCAGCAACATCTTCATGGTGACAGACCCTCCACCCGGAAAGTTACACAGTGCACCTTTCAATTTGTTTCTTCACTTCGCATGAACTAGCTTCTCTCGAGTTCATCTTCTTGAGTCCTAGTTGTGTGGACTTTGTGTGGACTTTGAGCATGACCTTATATGTAAACTTGCGTCTCTTTGGTCTCTGGAAAACTTCTTTGTGCTTGTTTACCAGAGTGGAGCCAAGCTAGACTCATCGCCATCTTGTCAACCTTAAATTTAACTTGTTGAAACCTGCAGAAGCCCTCATCAACACTCCACTACCACAGAGAGCTCAAGTACATTGTATTTATGTAGCGAATGATTTATTAGCAACAACATGAAAAACTATGAAAGACCTGAGTGTGTGTTCCCGTTTTAACCAAACAGAACCTTCATCTAGCTGTGTAATCACTCAATCGTTCAGGTTTATTCAATTACAGGTGGTTTTATAGCTCAAAAATACAGAGAAAAACATACAATCTGACTATGAGCCGGGTCGCCTCTCCACAGATCTGACTTGTAACTTGGTCTGGTTTGTTCTCCATGAAGACAGAAAGATTTAATACCATACTGTGAAACATTCCAGACAAAGCAGTAACATCTCCACGAAGAAAAACGTCCACCAAAAAGTTACACAATGCACCTTTAATCTAAGTAACTGAAACTTACCTAGATATTATTTTTATGTGGTTTTATACTTGTTCTGATACAGCTCAAGATCACTGTAAAGCTATTCAAGAAAGCTTCATTTCCATCCTGTGAATGTGACTTTTTCAGTATCGCTAACTGCTCAAATGAGTATCTAGTTTCAATACAAGCGATTTATTACCAACATAAAAAAGTATGAAAGCACAGACATGAGTGTGTGTTCCCCTTTTAACCAAACAGAAGCTGCAAACAAGCTAATGCCACTAAGTGTGCTCTGATTTCACTGAGGAGCGCTAACCATGCCCAAGATTTACTGTGCTCTGTTATGAATCTGCAGAAGCTAAAAGCCAGGTGCAAAACAATCACACTGTGTCAACACTCTCATCTGCTCCGCACGCGCTCACAAATGTACCTACATGCGCGCTCTGTTGCTATGCGACTTGTCACAATACCCCCATGACCTTGCGACCCTGCCAAGTCTAGTCTAAGCACCCCAGTCTCGCGCTGATGTGTGTACGTGTACGCGTGTGTGTGCGTGTGTGTGCACGCTACGTGAGACAATTGTGGGACTGCCGCATAGCAACCGAGAGCAGCTGTGATTTCACTGCACTGGACCTCTGTGTGTGTGTCTGTGTCTGTGTGTGTGTCTGTGTGTGTGTAAATCCATGCCTCATCCCTGATACACAAAATTCACACTACTGTTTTAGAGGCCTGTTACGATAACAAATTTTGAAGCATGATATATTGCAGAGAAATATTGCAATAAACGATAATAGAAACTAATCTCAGTAAACCAATTTTTAAATAGACTGTATAATTAAAGGTCTGAGCTGTAGCAAATAAACAGCAGAATGAACTCATAATTAGCCATAGAAGTTATTCTATAGCTCAACTCTTACCTTATTACATAAAAATGGCAAAAAAATTTCCCCACTAGTGTAAACAAACTGTACACATGATAAATATTGAGCCCTAAAATATATATCAATCCAGCTTTCATAATTGAACCAATCCATCCATCCATCCATCCATCCATTTTCTTCCGCTTATCCGGGGCCGGGTCGCGGGGGCAACAGGAACTCCCAGGCTTCCTTCACCCCGGACACTTCCTCCAGCTCCTCCGGGGGGACCTTGAGGCGTTCCCAGGCCAGCCCAGAGACATAGTCCCTCCAGCGTGTCCTGGGTCTTCCCCGGGGCCTCCCGGTGGGACATGCCCAGAACACCTCCCGAGGGAGGCATCCAGGAGGCATCCGGAACAGATGCCCGAGCCACCTCAGCTGGCTCCTCTCGACTTGGAGGCGCAGCGGCTCTACTCTGAGCTCCTCCCGTGTGACTAAGCTCCTCACCCTATCTCTAAGGTCGCTTGGTCGCTTGTATCCGTGATCTTGTCCTTTCGGTCATTATCCAAAGCTCATGACCATAGGTGAGGGTAGGAACGTAGATTGACCGATAAATTGAGAACATTGCCTTTCGGCTCAGCTCCCTCTTCACCACAATGGTCCGATACAGCAACCACATCACTGCCGACGCTGCACTGATCCGCCTGTCAATCTCACACTCCATCCTCCCCTCACTCATGAACAAGACCCCGAAATACTTGAACTCCTCCTCTTGAGGCAGGGACTCTCCACCCACCTGGAGAGGGCAAGCCACCTTTTTCCAGTCAAGAACCATGGCCTCGGATTTGGAGGAACCGATCCTCATCCCAGCCGCTTCACATTCGGCTGCAAACCGCCCCAGTGCATGTTAGAAGTCCTGGTCCGATGAAGCCATCAGGACAACATCATCTGCAAACAGCAGAGATGATATATTGAATCATAAGTCGATATAGTAATTATTGTGACAGGCCTTAAAGATTTTTGTGTTGTCACGATACAAAATTTTGATATTGATACTATGCAATAGACTTGACACTCAGTGCCAATTCCAATACCAGTCATCCAGGTAGGTTCCATAGTGGTCCATGGGCTTATACTAGTCTATGTGCTCTTATACTTGTTCTGATACAGATAATTCAAAAGCTTTTCAGGAAAGGTTCATTTCTGTCTTCTGAATGTGACTTCTTTATTATCGATACCTGCTCAAATGAGTATCTAATTTTGATACTAGTTTTAGTATTGACTAGTATCTGATTTTCAATGCTTTTGACCACCCTACTTCTGTTTTTGGAAAATATATTTTATTTGGCTGTGCAGCTATTTCATGATCTTGATTTCCATTCTTCTGCTCCATTTACTTGGCAGTACATAAATAATTGTTACAACTTTGAGCCAAACATTTGTATATTGTTTTTGAATGGGACGAGATCTTGCAAGACTCATGACACATGCAGAAAATAATCTAGTGGTATTTTTCTTTCCATGTGTTTACATTTTTGGCTTTGTAAAAAGGGGGTAAGTGCTGGTGAGTTATGTTTTGTTGTGCTTCAATGACAGTAAAAATATGAAATTAAATAAATGAAAATAAACTAAAATTGTGAAAAATGTACAAAATGTATTTATTGCAAAGTAAATCAAAATTTCATTATTGTTATCGGCATCTCATTCTCATGGGCCGAATCTTGTGTCTCGTTCTATCCCTAAATTTTCAATATAGTAGACTGTCCTCATGTTGTAATATTAAAAATACAGATGGAGGGCATCTGGGCATGTTGGTGACGTGTCTTGCCTAAGGACACAACAACACTGCACAATAATCCAGCTCAAAGTTTGAATTTGTTCTCACATTTTTTAATTTGTTCTCACACATTTGTTCTCAATTGAGCAAATTCTATTCCTATTACCATGTTGAAGGTGAATTTTGTCACTGTCACCTGCTTGTTTCTATGGATATGTGATTGCTCTGCCTGGAATGTTCCACAGTATGACATTAAACAGCTCTACCTTTATATTTATTAAATTACAGGTGGTTTTATAGCTCAAAACCTGTACTCTGACTGTGAGCAGAATTGCTTCTCCACAGACCTGTAACTTGGTCTGGTTTGGTCTGCATGAGGATAGAAAGGATTAAAACTATACCATGAAGCATTCCAGACAAAGCAATAACATGTCCATGGAGAAAAGCATTTGACAGACCCTTCATCAGAAAAGTTACACAATGCACCTTTAATGCTTTTAGTTTGGTAAAATGATTTCCTAAAATTCACAAAATTTCCTAGGGCATTATTACCTCGCTCAAACTCACATCTGAGCTGTCTCTTCCAGAACAGCTGTGATTTCAGAATGGTTCAGCCCTATCTGCCATTTGTTTGTGCCCTCTTCTCTCACACACACACACACACACACACACAAATAACACAATATGTCCCGGCGTCACACCCACAGCTTGAACCACGTCGATTCAATCAGGCAAAGCGCACACTCCACGCAGCCTGTCCTCAACTCCATTCTGAAAATAGAGCAGTCATTTCCCTCAAGATCCATTCATGTAAAACACTGTTATTCCCAGCCCCCTCCCTCTCGTCCAATTGGCTTTTTCATCTCGCTCCTGACTGCTACTCCAAACAGGCTGGTTTCCATGATGATTTCCTATTACCACAGTGGCTGAGTGGCTGTAGCACTGTTACCTCACAGCAAGAAGGTGACAGGTTTGTCTCCAGTCCAGTTTAGGTTATTCTGTGCAGAGTTTGTGTATTCTGCTTGTGTCTGGGTTTCCCCCATCAACCAAAAAAACAAAAAAAGAAAAACAAAAAAATCAACATAGCTAACTGGCTAGCTGACGCCTTCCAAATAGGAAATGAGCATGGGGGTGCTTCAGGCTCCATCTCTATTTCCAATTGACTTTACACTGAAAAACTGTCACCTCTCTCTGTAACTGCTGCAGTGAGCCTTGTCATTTCAGTCTTAAAATGTTTGTATTTGCCTGCTCTACATGATCCTGGTGTTTTTATTTAGCTATTTTGTCCATATACACATTTTTACTCCTAATATGGAACTTGACTCCAAATTCGTCCTTATAACCTCTAGCATCATGAGCTTTATTTGACTGGAGCCGAACGCTATGGGTGACGTCATACTCCCTTAGTCTACTGCTTTAGCTCAATATCTGGAGATGGGTCCCTGGCAGGTTTCCCCAGCAGTACTGATTGAAGGATGGGTCAAATGTAGAGAATTATTAACAAAGTGGATTAATAATAAAGTCGACAGTGTACATTGCTACTACTACATCTACTTGTCTAATCCTACATCGTTATGAGTTTGAGAATTCTCTTTAACTGTAGCTCTTTTGTAGCCACAGCTGCTTTGGGGTAGACTGCACCATTAGTCCCCCCAACCACTACCAAACTGCTCACTCCCACACCACATTCACATTAGTCATAGTGGGAGAAGTGTCTTGCCTAAGGACACAAAGCACGTGTCGGCCCACTGACCTTCAGGTTAACCACCAAGCCATCAGGGTAGGTTCAGGGTTCAATTCCCTTTCCCTGCAGCGCATACTGTTGTTGTGTCCTTCGGCAAGTCACTTAACCAGCCTTGTCTGGGGGGTGAATGGTTTCCTTTACTATACTAAGAACTATTTACTTCCACCTTTACCTACTCCATATTCCCTCTTCTCTTCATGTCCTTGACCTGTCCGACCGGTACGCTCCCTCAGGCCGACCTGTCAGTCTAACACCTGGGGGGCGGGCCCCGGTTTGGTGGGACAGCCAATCGGACGCCGTGCCCTTAATGACATCAGTTTAGCGGAGGGATCTTCTCTGGCCCCGGGAGGTGAATGGTGCGCGTGAGAGTGCTTGTATTGTTATGATGATTAAGTGTGCTATGGAGGGCTATCACAGGAGGGCCCCTTAATGAAAGTGAAGGGCTGAAAGCAGAGGCACTGGAGAGGACGGGGGAGAGGAGGGGCCAGAGTGAAGAGAGGGGGAATGAGGTGGTAAAGACGCATTAAAAAATGAATATTCCAGCGATAACAGTTACATTGCAAGGTGTAAATGTAGGTTTAAAGGAGCATTTTGTAACTTTTCTGGTGGAGGGTTCATCAAATGCTTTTCTCCATGGAGATGCTTTGTCTGGAACGTTTCACAGTATGCTATTAAGTCTTTCTATTTTCATGGAGACCAAACCAGATGAAGTTACAGGTCAGATCTGTGGAGAGGCAACCCCACTCACAGTCAGGATGCTTGTTTTTCTAGGTATTTTGAGTTATAAAACTATTTTAGTAAACGTAAGGTAGAGCTATTTAATGTCTTACTGTGCAAGATTCCAGGCAGAGCAATGAGATATCCACCAGAAAAGTTGCACAATGCACATTTATATGTGTCCTCTTCATTTGACTCATCCTTCAGTGCCCATGTGATCTTAAGCCAGGATTTGAGAAGAGTACCACAGTGTTTCCCACTGATAGAGGAGACTATGGTGGCTCCCCATAGTCATAGTCTAAAAAAATGGTAAAAACAAATTATAATGCAATAAGTGACATTTAAACTGAAATATTGTATTAACTAAAATTATTCAAATATGGATTGCTTGAGCCACCATAGTCTTAGTATAAACTGGGGGAAAACACTGCTACCAATTTGCCTCATGTTTTAAGTTGATGGGGGAACCTACTCAGACATTGGCAGCACATGCAAAATCTTGGAAAGGAATACAGAATATGGGAATTCAACCTGTGACTTTTGCTTACAAATTCTGGCAAATTAAAACATCTGTACCATAAATATATTGAAATAAGACATATAATAGAACATATTTAAAATGAGGATATCAAAAATGGCTTATTAAGACAAAAAGCTGTTGCAGTTCAATATATTTAAAGATGCACTTTTCTGACAAAGATGCCTAGAATGTTCCACAGTATGACATCAAACTTATCTATGCATTTACTCAATATCAGGTGTTACAGCTAAAAAATACCTAAAAAATACATTCATACTGTGAGTGGGGTCGCTATAGATCGGACCTAAAACAGTTGGCCTAGTTGGCATCACCTGCTTGTCTTTTTAATGCTATAACTGTGAACATTCTAGGCAGAGCACTGACATCTCCATGGAGACAAGCAAATTACACAACACACCTTTAAAACCATGCCTCATTTTAACTCCATAAAAGGTGAAGAAGCTTCTTACTAATATTGAGGTCACCATACATTACATAACTTTGTCAAACAAGATGCTTTACAGTCCCTAATACCTTTGTGATTTCCTTCTTTCAATTGCCAGCAAACATTTTTAAAAGCTACAACAGTTAATCCTATCACTATATGCTATTAGTTGATTAAACCATGTCTGTATAACGCATGAAAAATCGCAAAGCCAGGTTCTCAGGTGATGGTGTAGGGGAGGAAGAGCGGAGGAGAGGGGAGGAGGGAGGTTGAATATTCAGCAGTCGTGTCCAGACTTGCTGACTGAGGCGTTCATGCTCTGAATGAACCATGAGGAGCTAGGGAGCAAGTGCACGGAAGCTAGGAAGGAAGGATAGAAGGAAGGGTTCGAATTAAGGAGAAGAGGAAGGACACAGGAGACAGAAATTTGCGATAGCATTTACAAGAAATCATATTGTTCTTAGGAGGTTATTGTGTAAAATTGAGTTAGAGGACAGGTCATAGGATTCCTATGGAAGAATTGTTTGATCAAATTTCAAAATACAGATGTTTTGGCAAGGTTTATGGTTCATACATTTGTAATTAATAGGCCTGTATCTACATGAAACAAAAACAGGTTCAAAGTTTAAATCATACAGCCATTTGAATAGACAGCAAAAAGAGCTGATTAGAAATAAAAATAAAATTAAAAATTGTAATCTTCCAAATAATTTACATGTATGCTTTTTATATTTGCACATGACAGGCATAGTTTAGTACATTTCTGATGGATTACCATAAAAATTGACATTGATCATTAGCAATTGTAACAAACTGGATGTAATAAGACATTATTTACATATATTTACAGGCTGATTTTGGCCCAGAACGCCTCATAATGTTTGAACTTTCATTCATACGAAGCTGATCAGTGGTTATTTGAAAGATAAATAACTGTCTCGCACCCCAAATTGTCATCACAAATTAGAGGCGCGTTGTGTAACTTTTCTGATGGAGAGTCTACACCCTGCTTTTGTACATTCCTTTGTCTGGAATGTTTCACAGTATGGTATTAAACTGTTCTATCATTATGGAGACCAAACCAGGCCAAGTTACAGGTCAAATCTGTGGAGTGGCAAACCCGCTCACAGTCAGAATGCTTGTTTGTATTTTTGTTGAGTATTTTTGAGCAATAAAACCACCTGGAATCAAATAAATGTAAGAAAGATCTATTTAAAGTCATGCTGTGGAACATTTGAAGCAGAGCAATGGCATTTCCATAGCAACAAGAAGGCGATGGACCCCCAACCAAAAAGTTACATAGTGCACCTTTACCTAAGAACTTTCAGAATTTGACATATTTTAAATTTAAGCCACACTATTAACACAGTGAGTTTGTTAACCCAATTAAGTAACATGTAATTACATTCTGTTATAGGTTGAGGTTCAGTGTTTGTTTTCCATTATAACAGGTTGTAACTAGTGCGTGTCATTGAACTTTATCGATTTTCCATTTGGATATTTTTCATCTCAAATCCTCCTGAACTTTACGGAAACCTGACTGTCTCGTCTTCGTTTCTGTGAAGGAATGCTCGGCTGGATTTTCCCTTTTGCCGTTTGCTCATCGTGTGCTCCGCCCAGCCTCAGAGGAAAATTCCACCTCCCTCTTGTAAATCATGTCACTCAGATGTCCACCATTGTGTTTTGGAGAAGAGCAGAGGAGCATTTGTCTTTGAGCTGGTTTCCCATACGTCTCCAGTTAATGTTTTGTTTACACTGTGCACTTTGACAGCAGCTGTTACTTCATCACCACTCTCACTTGTTGATGCGTCACTGGTTTTGCTATAAAGAGGGAAACAAGAAAATTACTTACATCTGCTTTAGAACCTATCAATCACTGTTATGAAAATAGTGACATTGCAAATTGATGGTAATATTTTAAGTCTTGTTGTATGCAATAAGATTTCAATAATATTTTAATCTTCTTTATCTTTGGTACTCTATGATTGTAACACAAACCAAATCATGTTTTAAAGGCGTGTAACTTTTTCTGGTGGGATGAGGGGGTCTGTCGCCTGTTTGTGTCCACGGGAATGTTCCACAGTATGGCATTAAACATATCCATCATGCATGTCTTCTTTTCCAGGTGTTTTTATTGCTATTAATACCTTTCAAAACACGTATTGACTATAAGCGGACTCGATACTTTAGATTTGACCTGTAACTTCACTTGCTTGTGTCACCTGCTTGTTTCCATGGAGATACATCAGTTTAATGCCGTACTTCCTCTGTTTTTATTCCAGGCAAAGCAAGAACATATCCATAGAGACAATCCAGTAGCAGACCCACCAGAAAAGTTACATAGTGCATCTTTAAATACACAGTGTTGGCAGAGGGTACAAGAACTCCATTCTGCTAGCTCACTTAGAACTGTAGGTCAAGTTTGTTAACTGTTCATTAAAGACACTTAGAGCCTGATAAGAATTCATGGAGGTGTATTGACTTGGAAAACATAGTATCTTTATGGAAGATGATGAATTAACAGCATTATAACTGTTTAAAGGTCCTATATTACACAAAATTAACTCCTGTGAGCTTTAAGCCAAGGTATAGTATTGCCAAAAACATACCTGGAATTGTGTTTTGTTTGATTTGAGTATGTCATGTAGTGGTAGACTTCAAGTTAACAGCTTTTTTTTTTTTTTTTTTTTACCTTTTATTCAGTAGAGATTGGCAATTCCAGGACCGAGTTCATCCAAATGATTCTAGTGAAGGTGTATGGAGTTTTAAAACACAGTGAAGCACTTCCTGTATCACCACGTGTCATCACAAGGTGGAACGGAGTGTTTGAGAGAGGAACTCAGCCTAAATATGCAGGATTCTGGTGTTAAACATGTGTGTATGAAACAAAACACAACTCTAGATATGTTTTTGATGAGGAAACATTATAACATAGAAAATAATATAATATGGGCTCTTTAAACCTCAAAAATTGTAAGTATAAATAATGCCTACTTTGTGTAAACGATGTAATGATAATTGGCAGACTAAATATTGCAGTGTTATAATTCTCATAATCGCTGACAACACAACAGAAATGCATTGAGCTTATGGGGAAAGCATGATCAATTGGACACACGTTGGTTGATTTCTGTACAATGGTAGCTCCTGAAGCCTGTCACTGGATTGATTTCTTGCTGTTGGGATGTGCAGTAATCTATCTGCAAACAGAGTAATGGCTCTTGATCACAGTATTTGTGTGTTTAAAGGAGGGGTTTGATTAAGCACACCTACGCTGTTTGATTAGTGCCAGTCTCTGTGGAAATGTGACAGCGTTTCACAGCTTTCACACTTTACCTGTTTAATCAGAAAAACTGTGTACTCAGTTGTTTATCTGTATTATGACTCTATGAGCTGTCTGAGGGCAAAAGAATATATCTGTTAAAATAATGTTATAATAATACAAATTAATACTTTTTAGATCTATAGGTAGATTTGCGCTTCATATATTCTATACTATACTATAATCAGAACTGAACTTGTGTTGCCAATGCCTTAACCTGCAAATAGAAGACACATACAAGGTTTTCTCAGTATATGGACAGGTCAGGTCTCATGTGAAAGCTCAGAACCTCCAGAATTCACGCACTGAGCTGCAGAGGCTGCACTAGCACTGATTCAAGATTGGTTGTAGGTGCTGGAGTTTAGGAAGTGACCATTGAGATCAACCAGATTTCAGCATTGAAACTGGCAACCTAAACTTGATCATATCTTTGACTATATGATGTTTTAATGGTGTCTTTGACTTGTGGTTCTATATTCTAGTTTGGGTTTAAATATGTTTCAGTTTGTTTGTTTGAAATGGGTGTATGAATGCTGTGCTCTCTGGACTTCTCACCCTTTTTCCAATGTGTTTTTTTATAACGCAAATAAACTGAATGAACTAAATGAGAGACCCCTGTGAGGCTATTTCTGCTTCGCGATTGAATACTTGTCTTGAAAACCAACACCTGAAATTATACCATAAATAACATAACATAAATAAATGGGACATCCTATCCAATGTTTCTGTGATCAAGAATAAATTAGCATTACAATAGTTATCAGTAAGCTATTAGTAGCTATTTTTACCTTGTATCTGGGGACATAGATAGGTCCATTTTATGAAATTTTAAACCATAATCTTACATACAGTTCATTTAAGTTTGGAATACTTACCAGCTCGTTGCATAATAATGAAAACCCACAGAAAGTACCAGTCTGCTCCATAATGCCTGTGGAAAAGGGGTTATACATTGTCAATTGTATTTTATGTGATTTAACAGCATTATACCCAATTTCAATTTAGCACTAATTACTGCATTAAACCACATTACCTTGTACTATGAGTTCCCTGTGTATTTTAATGTACCTAATATTTCCACAGCCTTCTCTTCTCTCTTAACTGGATTGGACATTTTCTCAACTCTCATCATTGAACATTTCACAGTTGAAACTGTCCCAATTTCCCACAATGGCAGCCCTCCAAAGTACTAGTTATGGAGACAAAGTCGTTTCAAAGCTACTGCACCACTGGAAGTCCAATTGCGATTTTTCTTGGATAACATTCTCATGGCTCTTCGCCCACTCACCTCCTTGGGCTCTTGGAAAACAAAGCTATTTATAGTGTAGCGCCACTCGGAGGTTAATCATAATGTGGGCGTGTCTTTGATTAGCCAATATGCAACCAACAGATGGGTGATTTCTGTGTTTACCCAACAGACATAGCGAGCACTGGCATCCTCTAGCTGGCACAGATGGGAACTAGAAACTTTTGCCTTGGCATGTCAAAATGTGAGCTGAAGAACAGTGGAGGTGGTTGAGAGAAGGAGCTGGGAGATGCAAAGCTACAAGTGTGCGGAAATGTTGTAGGTAGCCTACAGCACTAGTGTTTGGATAGGTAGTCTTTGAGGAGTTGAGTCTCGGCAAAGCTTTAAATGCCCCGGATTTGACCTAGATGTGCACTTTATGTGTCCTGGGAGACGTGTGAGATACTAAAGAGCCTGGGGTTGCATGTTTTGAGGTCTTAATCAAAAATGAGAGAATGGCTGGAATATGCATGTTATGAAATAGTGAATACAAGTGTGTCCTATAATAAAGGGCTATTTTTTTAATTAGACTTTAATCATTTTTAATAGGAATAGGTTTGTAGGTTAGCCTGGCACAATCTGATATATGGATCTAGAGCTGTGTAATTCATCCAATTTAAAATCGGGAATTCAATCAGTCAATTCATATTACCATTTCAATATATTATGTCTATACTTTCTGCATTTTTACAGTATAGAAGTAATCATTTCAAGTAATTGTGATTTCAATAAATAAATGGGATTTTGCCACAATCAATGGATAACTGCAGAGAAGTCCAAATGTCTTGTTTATTAATGAGAGGCATATTGAGGAATACAGTGAATCATTCAAATATGTGAAAATAGCAGATGTTTAAGTTTATGTGAAAAGGCTGATGAAAAGTACATTTCAGGAAATAGTTGAGTAGAGTTCAGAATATCTCTTATGTCATCAACACAGAAAATTCTATCCAAAACGCAGAGACAGTTACGCACAAGGAAGGAATTTTTCTCACAGTTTAAGCATTCATTTATCAAAATAAAGCTGTCAGTTTATCCTTATTAGTCTAGTCATAAATATTGTGTAATTTAGATAAGTTTTGGCCCTTGCTAACATGATGATGATTCCAAACAGAATTAACCCCTACATAGAAAAAACTAAGCAATATTTTTAGACAAATCTTAAATATATTTATGTTATAATGATGTTGTTTCCTGTATTGCCTATATGAAGAATAAGGTTAACAGTAGCTGTTAACTTGAAAACTACAGCTTCATGACATCACAAGGTGGAACAGAGCATTTTGAGCTTTGGAGATGTAGACGGTCTAATAATGCAGGGTTACTTAAACATGTGAAACAAAACACAACTTCAGGTACATTTTTGATTAGGTAACAGCATTATAATGTGTCTTAAATCTCACAAGAGTCACTTTTGCTTGATACACAGTAGGACCTTTAACATTTAAGTTGCCTATATGTGAGGCGTCTCTATAAAGTGCTCTCAGGAGAAATACCAGGTGTGAATTGAACATATCACAGTGAAGAACCAGGTCTAGTGGTGCCAATGCATTTCTTTACCTACACCCTCAGCTTGGCCCCCGTAAAGTGGTCTTCTCTCTCTCTCTCGCTCCTTCAGACGCTCACAAGGAGGCCTGCCTGAGTGTGTGCATTTCCTGGTTTTGGAAAGGATACCCTCCTCCCCACCCCTCACTTCACCCCGGGCTAGAGGAATGTAGCGGAAAACTAGCTACTGGAGATAGAAGATCAGAGCCCTTTAATACGAAGCACAATGCGTTGTTCTTACCATTGCACATCAGGAGCCCGCCGGTCCTTTTGATGAGTATCTACAAAGAGATGGGAGCTGTGCACAGTCCATAGTTTAGCCAGGTGTGTTATTTCAAGGTGTGTAATTTGGGGATTGTGTTTTGGTTTGTTTATCAAAGGTGTATTTAAAATGAATGGACAGAGGTTATTGAATCGAAGAAACTGACGAATAAGACCCCCTTCAGATCTGGGATTGGATCCTGCTTAAAATAGCTAATAGATAAATAGTGTTGATGTTAGTACTTAAACCTCACAACAAGGAGATTCTGGTTTAGTTTGCATGTTCTCTCTGTGCCTGAACTTTTAATGTACCTTTATATCCTGATTTGAATGACTTTTTAGGACTTCAAAAGATGTAATATTTGGATTTGTCAATTTCTATGGCAACAGTCCTCACAGCATTAACATTTTTGCAGTAACAGTGAAAGATCAAATGCAGACGTAGGTTATATTTCTTTACACAGGAACATTTAAATATAGCTTAAAATTCACTTTATGATCAAGGTTGCAACAACCTTACGCATTGCATAAAGTCATGCTTTGAATGCCAGTTTAGATGGGGAAGTTTTCAGTCATGAAAGTCAGATATACCCAATTAAACTGTAGGTACAGGTATAGATTTGTCTGTAAAAAGACTTTGATCATTGATAATTACACAAACTCAAATTGCAAACTGGATATCAAAATATTGTGCAGCGCTATTTCCTGGTACAATGTTATCAGTTGCTTCTTCCTGTTTTGAAGGATTTTTGGAAGACTTTTGCTGTTGTTTGTTGCTATTGATACTTTGCAGTGGGATCACGCTGGGGGTGTTCTACATGTATCTCTATTGTGGAATGTTCAGAAGTTACCATGGAGACACAATGCCCACATTAGCAAACACAGCTAAAAAAAAGTTTAGATTGTCTGAAAACTCAAGAAAAAAAATACAGAATGGATTTAAACAGCACATTTTCTGGAGTCTGATCAATACGAGCGTTCATGGTCCTGTTTAGGTGTTTGATTTTCAACAAAACGGTGAGAGTGACTAACTGAAAAACTGTTGACTAATACTAGTTAGCTTGTGATTGTAATTTGATGTGTGAGAGACATTTTTAAGAACACAAATAATTTCACCTGTTGTAGTTCCAGCTAAATCAGCTCCTTCTGGTCAGCTTGTGTTAAAACAAAGCTCAGATTAAAATCTAATTTGAGTAACAGATCTTTAGATAGCGTAGTACCTTCAGTTAGCGTCACACCCCAGGATAATGTTGATGGCGTCAGCTGCAAAGTATCAATAGAAACTGCTCACAGTTTTCATCACTCCAAAACCAAATGATAAAACATAATTATTTGGAGCCGGACACAGTTGGCTCATATGCACATTGTATGAAGCTTTACATTAGATCCTATAACCAGCTCCATATTTTCCCGTCATGTCCGAAGGGGGCCTCTCTCCTTCACTGTACCTCTCCATTCCTCTGTGCACATGTAATCTGGGCACCATCACTCTGCACATACGATTCTGTTGGCAGGTCCTGTCAAACAGCATACGTTTAGAGACAGGGTGACTTTGAACTGCTGCTAATGACCCTAGGACATAACTACCCCCTTCTCTCTCCTTCTCTTTCATTTTCTTTCTCTCCCTTTCTCTTTTACCTTGTCTTCTCAATCTGTATCTTTCTCTCTCTAACTATATCATCGTTTATAAACTTAATGTCTCCCCCCCGTCCCTCTCTCACTCTTTCACACCCCCCTCTCTCTTCACACACTTGGTCTCTTTATGTCCAGAGCTGTCACGAAGGCTGAGGGTCATTTGCGTTCTTCAGATTAAAGCGCTGATCATATCTCAGAACAAGGGCACTGCACAGAGAGGGGGGTTTAGACCTTGGGCTGGTCATGGCTGTTACTGAGTGGCTTAGCTGTTTTTATTTTGATGTATTTGTTTATTGATTGATTGGCATAAGAAGGTTTTAATTTTGGTCTATAATATTTTAAATTCAATACTCCACAGTGAAATGACGTCTTTTAGAAACAGACAAGCGTACCACCTTGAGAATACCCGATCTTGTCTGATTTCGAAAGCTAAGCAGGGTTGGGCCTGGTCAGTGCAGCAGTGGTGAAAGTGCATACTTTTGTTGTGTTCTTGGGCAACACACTTCACCCATGTATGTTCATGTATGTTCATTAACGTGTACTGTCCTGATCACCCTTAAGTGGTTTGAGCAGAAAACTTCACCATTCTTTTCTATGGGTTCATTTTGTGATAAATATTGATTCGTGCAAGACAGTTTTACATAACTTTCTCTTCGGTGATGAGGCTGGTTGGGCATCTGGCATAGAACAGATAACAAATATCTATTAGTGGTTTACTGAGAAAAAGGAGACATCAAAAGATACAAAATTGCAGTAAATATGTAAGGAATTACTGTATAGTTTATGTAACTTGGCTGTATTAAATTATAGTTTATGATCAAGTCTTTTTTTTTAATAAATTTAATTTTGTTATTGTATGCACACAAATTAGTTAACTTTTAAGAAACAGAAACAGATAAAACTCTGTATTTTCCCACGACTTGTAATTGGAGATACCACGTCACTAAAATAAACATAAAAATCCCCTCACAGAAAACCCCTTAAAAGTAAAAACCCACTCTTCCTGTCTGTGGAAAAAGTACAGTTTTGTCTCCTGCAGGCCACCTTAGCACCGGGAGAGTGTCCGGCACTCTGCCAGCTGTTTAAATCTTTACCAAACAAAAGAGAGACAGCTCCTTATTGAGTCAGCCACTTGTGTTTTCATTTACTGTTCAAACTCTACCGCTCCCTGCCTTAAGTAAGAGGAATCTGGGCACATAACTAGAGCTTTTTTTACCTAATTCTCAGCTGACCTCAGGGACTCATAACAAAAACAAACTTCTCTTACCAGCTTGTTAAAACCATGTAAAAAACCAACAGTGGAGGGCTTGCTTGCTTAGAGAAAAGCAGCGCAAGGAGAGAAGGAGAGAGGGAGGAGGAAGAGGAGAGGTTTGTGCTGTCAGCGTTTAAAAAGGTGATGGTGATGGGACACAGTTACAGAGTAGAAGTACAGTGAGTGGTTGGAATATGTGAACTTTAAACAGCTTGATGGATGAAAGACTCTGAAATGTTATACTTTATATAATACACTTTTGATTTTGTAACATGGTTTGGAGCACCAATTATGTAAGTTTTTAGAAGGCGTGTTTTGTTTTGTTTTTTTAATCAAAGGGAGGCAATAAAGATGTCCTTGCTCTGCTTAGAATGTTCCACAGTATGATATTAAATAGCTCTGCCTTACATTTATTAAATTACAGATGATTTTATAGCTCAAAATTACTTAGAAAAACATGTATTCTGATTGTGAGCGGGGTTGCCTCTCCATAGATCTGACCTGTAACATACGATATACGATAACGATAGAAAGGTTTAATACCATACTATGAAAAATTCCAGACAAAGTAATAACATCTCCATGGAGAAAAGCATTTAACGCATCCTCCACCAGAAAAGTTACACAATGCACCTTTAAGTCAACCAGATATTATTTCTTTAGTCGACTACAGCCCTACAGTTAAAACAGCGTAAAGAGACAGACTAGCCTCCCTCAAACTGCAGTCTCACGCTCTCCTCTTTACATCAGCCAACTTTCTCACCTCAGAGGATTTTTTCAGATCCAGATCAGCTCAAGGACAATCTCTTTTTAACAAACTCTTCTTCAGGTATTTGGGTCATGGGCTTGATTTCAATGTGAGCAGAAGAGGAAAACTCAGCAGGAATCATTTTCTAATAAAACAATTGAAGTTCAAATATTTTTAGACTGACACAATATTGAAGAGGCTGTATTACGGTATTCTCTGATCTGTAACGAATATGACACGGCTTAAAGCTCCAAAAAGGTAATTTTATGTATTTTGCTCATTTATATTAGCATTATATATTAATGTATATTAGCAAAATAAGAATATTATTTTAGCTTCACCTGATGGTTCAGTTTGGTTGGTTTAATGCTAACATTGTACAAGGCCTTCTATAAGTGGGACGAGACATAAGAGATTCCTACATGAGCAACATGATTTATAATTGTGATGTTTTGAGTCTCATCTTGCTCAGTTGCCATGGGAACAAATACATGAGCTGAGCCTGGTCTGAAAAATCCCAGAGTGAGCTTTAAGCAGTGGGTTAAATCTGAATTTATAATTATGTTGTAAGATGTTTTTGAGCAGCAAGAACTAAACCAGATCCAAACAAGATCTCAACCACTCATTTAGAGGTGTACCGTGTACTTTTTAGCTGAGGTTCTGTCACCTTCTTGTGTCCATGGAGATGTTTTTGCTTTGCCAGAAATGTTCCACAGTATTGCATTAAACATATCTATCTTGCATTTATTCCCTTGTAGGTATTTTAGTGTTCAAACATACCCTGTAATCAACTTTACACGTATGTGATCTGTAACTTGTCCCGCTGGCATCTTTTCCTTGTCGCCATGGAGATAAAAAATTAAAACTTAATAGTACTTGCTGATAGACACACTGTACACAAAAACAAACACAAAAATCAATGTCTTTAGATAGTAAGAACCAGCCTGAATACCTGGGGCAAACCCAGCAAAAAATCTCCCCAAACAGAATCTATTTTTGGAGTACATGTTGACTGTACTCGTGAGCTGAAGTCCCCCTTTTGAAGAGCTCTGAGTGACTCTGAACTTTGGAATGGTCCCGTCTCTTCCTGTTGCCATGGTTTTTGTTGTTGGGGGACAAGCAGTGGTCCGGTGACTGGTGCAGGCTTGAGCTGCTGTTTGTTAAAGATAAGTGAAAAATGCCAGAGGGGACGAGACAGCAGACATCGAGAACAATTTTTTTCTCTCTTCTTTTTCTTTTTTTCCAGGACGTGAGGCTGAGAAAATACTTTATCTATCTACCCCTCTCTCTGCCTTGGTCGGGGGCATTTTGAGAGACCACATCATACTACCTCCCTTTAAACCACCAGTGCGGGGTTGTTCTGACCCCCGGGCCCCCCCTGTACTATCAAAGCCCGTCTGGTGTTTGATATGGGATTGGATTTCAGGCTGTCTACCCTGGTCTGATGTCTGATTTCTCTCCCTTTTTTTTACCACCACACGGCAAAAAAAGGAATATCTATCCATAGTTAAAATGACTTGAATTAAAAATATGAACTCGTTTTTTGAACATGCCGTTTTGAGTCGTGTTGTTTTCAGAAAGTACAATTTTGCAACATGTAAAATAATTCAGTTCCATCAAGTAATATATGCAAAAGTTCATAGCCTTCTTGTCTCCATGGAAATTGTATTACTTTCACTTGGAAGTTCCACACTATGGCATTAAACATATCTGTAGCATTTATTTAATTACAGGTGATGTATTGCTTAAAAATACCATAACAAACAATCGTTCTTACTGTTAGCGGCTCACCTCTCCACAGATCTGTCCTGTACCTTTGCCTGGTGGAGTCATCTACTTGCCTTCATGGATATAGATAGAAGTTTAATGCCACATTATGAAACATTCAATGCAAAGAATATCATGGAGACTTCTAGATTTCTATGGAGATTTATAAGGCAGCGAACCTTCCACCTGAAAAGTTACATAGAGCAGCTTTAACTAGTCAAAACTACAACTCTGCTGAATTCAAGTATTATTATGTTTCACTTATCCAAATATTCACTTTTTGCCATGTACATTGAGCTGCACCATGCAGTTTTAAGGAAACAAATGAAGCAAAGTAAACGATGTAGGAGACAAGGATGTAGAAGACGGAGAGAGAATTGAGACATGGTGGTTACTCCTCTTTATCATTAGTAACACAGGAGTGGGGCCGTGCCAACCGTTTTTTCTGAATCCATTATTCATTGGATGTATTGATTTGGAATCCTTGGTGGAATTTAATAGCGGAAAATGCTAAGGGCAAAGATCTGTTTACAGTAATAACCTTTTTTATTTTTGCTGAGTTTGCACAATGAGCTGAAAATACACAAATGTTTCTCACAGGGTTACAGTGGCTCCGTGAGATTATGAACGCAAAGGGCTGATGTCATTGTTAGTTTTATAGTGGGAGGAGTGAAGTTACAGTCTGTTGTGACTAATGAAATTTGATCCAATAACCTACTTTAGCTACCAAGCAACTTATTTCAGTGAAAGCATGATGTATTTTAGGTTTCCAAAGCTCACTGGTCCGCAGCCTGGAGGTGTATGGAGTTTAAAAACACAGTGATATGGAATTGGATTTCTGGCTTTGAGAGAAGAACTCATCCTAAATGTGCAGGGTTTTTGCGTTAAACGTGTGAATGAACTGTATGATTGTGATGAGGAAACAACATAAGATAGATCAGAAAACAGTGTAATATAGGCCCTTTAAGTATGTCTAATTAAAGTGCCCATATTACAGCATTTCTTAATATCTTAGCTGTTGTCAGTCGTTTGTCGATTAATAATTTTATTGGGATTATAAACGAGTTATATAGACATGGAATGAGTAAGTGAGATGCAGATTTGGCAGTGAATTGTGAGTGTATTCTGCCTATTTGCATACAGACTTAGAATTTGAGTTTTCTGTGCCTCATTTATTTAACTAATCAAAACTGCAAGCCTTTAATGGAGTTTCTTAAATCAATTACAGCTGAAATTGTCACTGTTTTGTTTTGTGTTGTTTTTTTCCATGAATCATTAGCACATTTTGATAATTGCTCCTCAGTCCACAGTATGACATTAAACAGCTTTACCTTATGTTGATTATATTACAGGTGATTTTATAGGTCAAACCTAGAAAAACTGGCATTCTGATTGGGATTGCCTCTCCACAGATCTGACCTGTAACTTGGTCTGGTTAAGATAGAAAGGTTTAATACTATACTGTTAAACATTTTAGACAAAGCCATAACATATCCATGGAGAAAAATATTTGAGTTACACAATGCACCTTTAAAAAGAAAAAAGTAGTAAAGTATCGCAAAAAAAAAATTAGCAGTCCGACTCCAGCTAAAACAATATAATGTTTTCGTGTCCTGGAGCAAAACACTTCACCCACTTTCTCCCATGTGCGGTTTGAATAAGGCATTTGAGTGAGTGATTGATGGCGGTTGGAAGGGTCATATAGGTGCAGATTGGCAGCCACTCTCCTGACAGTGCATCCAAGTGTAACTGAGGACTGAATGAATAATACATGGAATTGTATAGCATCTTTGAGTTATCCAGTAAAATGCTTTACTTTCATTATCTCATTATTAAAGGTGTGTAACTTTTCATTTGGGGGTCCGTCACCTGCTTCTTTCTTTGCTCTGCCTGGAATGTTCCCTAGTATGACTTTAAACAGCACTGCCTTACATTTATTGCATTACAAGTGGTTTTACAGCTCAAAAATGCCTAGAAAAACAGGCATTCTGACTGTGAGCGGGGTTGTCTCTCCACAGATCTGACCTGTAACTTGGTCTACTTTGGTCTGCATAAAGACAGAAAGGTTAAATACTATACTGTGAAACATTCCAGACAAAGCAATAACATCTGCATTGAGAAAAGCATTTGATGGTTCCTTCACCAGAAGAGTTACACAATGCACCTTTAAGTTATTGGAAAAAGAAAATGACGGACTGTAAACTAAAGCTTTTGTGCATTTTACTGTATTGTGACTGGAGACTTGATTTCATTAGTAGCAATGTACCACGAATAACTGACCTACATTAGCCAGCCCAGTGCGCTTCATTTTAGAGCAGGACGGGCAAAATGTGCTTGTAGACGTCTTAAGGATAAATTATTGAGTTTGAACTGATTTTGAAGGAATTGGTCTACCCATTTCAGCAAAGAAACTGTAATTCTGGCAGACGCAAGAACATACGCTAAATAGTGGTGTAGCATTAGTTGTACTGGCTCCTTTTCTATCCTTCCTTGTCTCCTTCTGTGTATCCTTATCTCCTTCATCGCCTCTCCTTACAAGTAATAGATCAGTTTGGGGGTTAAAAATACAAACTTGGATTCCTCAACAGTGAATAATATCGTTTACCAAAAACATAGTGCACAATAGATCACAAAAGTATTAATATCACAATATCAACTGGCACAATCATCAGTATTGTACTCAATTTAAAGTATTTAAATTAGAAACTGTCTTTATAAAGGCTCTACTTTTTCCCATATATTTGAGCAAAAATATGTCTTGCCCCAGAACAAATATATTGTATAAGCAGCTCTTGTATTGTCTGATCATCAGGAAGTGTGTGTTAGCATGCTAGTTGCTGTTAGCTTTATCGTCATGGTCGTGAATAATTAGGATGCTTGAAATGCATAAAGTAAGTGAAGAATAACTTTGGCTAGTACAGTTTTTCATGTTTTAAGACACATTTATTTTTTATTCTTTATAATTTTTCTTCCTTAGTGCCTATTTCAAATTAATTTAATATTGGTTTTGTCTTGTGAAATAAGCCATGCACCTACACTTAAATGATTATTATTATTGTGTGGAAAAGTATATTAAATTATCGAATATCAGAATCTTTTTTTCTTTTTTTAATATTGTGCAGCCCTGGTTTGCACGATTCATTACAGCAGCTGTTTTCAAACTGGCTCAGAGGACGTAGGTTTTCTACTTCCAGACTGTTTCTTATTTATTGATGTCTTCCTGGTGTTATCTAATTAGTTTGCATTTTGTCGTGATCTCTCATGACACGGAAGATTGAGAAGACAAAACTTTGTAAACTACAGCGCTTTGAATTTCACACGCTGCTTCCATCTTTTGACAGTAAAAGTGAAAGTGGTTTTAAAATTAGCCATATGGACATGTTTAAAGTTACATTTTTGTTTATTTTAGCACTCGTTCCAAAGGCTTTACAGTTTTTAAGTAGTAGTCATAAATTGTTTAGAAGCATTTGTTGTTTGGTGAAATATTAGGGTTAACCACTCTGCTACTGGAAAGTTAAGCAGCTGTGGTTTTGTTTCATTCACACATTTTGAGTAACCCTTTCTTATTAGTTTGTCTGCATTTCCAAAACTCAAATTGCTCTGTTCCACCTTGTGATGTCATGTAGTGGTAGTTTTCAAGTTAACAGCTACCTTTTACCTTTTGTTTAGTTTAGATTGGCAGTTCCTGGGCTGAAATTGTTTAGTGAAAGTGTATGGAGTTTAAAAACATAGGGAGCACTTCCTGTATCACCACATGACATCACAAGGTGGACAGATGATGGAGTGTTTTCAGTTTGAGAGAAGAACCTAAATATGCAGGGTTTGTGTGTTAAACATGTGAATGAAGCAAAACACAACTCCAGGTATGTTTGTGATAAGGAAATAACATTATAACATAGATCAGAAAATGGCGTGATATGGGCACTTTAAAGAACCAATTTAGTATCTTTTTGTCTCCATGTTGCATTCACTGCACACAATCCACTGTGACTTTTTTCGACCCAACTTTCCACAGGCACATAGCGTATACGCAGTCACTATTCCACTGTTTGTTCTCCTCTTATATTTATTCTGTAACCTACTTTGGAAACTTTATATATCTTAAATCAATATCATCACAATTCATTTTGGTGTTTGATTTCCACCACAAAACAGCCCAAACACCCAGGTATATAAAAAGCCCTTGTGTTGTTGTCTCATAAGAAATAGCCTCACGCTGGTCCAACTTGCGTTCATTTTTCAATTTGAAAGTTCTGGGACCCGCTCCTTTAAATACACTGTACATGAGGTGCTCATAATGGCCCCAGTTGCTGCAGTGAAGAGGACAGTAGTGTACGTAGTAACAGAGGAGCAGATACAGCACGGATGACTCATATTTCTAAGGTTATTTGTGGCTATATTTAGGATTTATCGGTCACATAGTCATTTGTACTCCTCAGTCTGCAGGATGGTATTAATATAGTGTTGAAATGCACAGCTGTTAAACCAAGATAGCTTTTTAATGCAGTTTTAAATGGGCTGTTTATGCAGTATATCACTTTGTAGAACTAGAATAAGGTACATTTACAAAGCAGATAACTTAACCAATGGATTTTTTAGAAGACAAAGTACAATTTTAAAATGTTAAAATAATTCCTTCAATTTTAGTCTTCCAGTCTTTGCTGCATTAGTTTGGACTTTTTGCATATTTTCCTTGTCAAAATCTGCACAGATGTGAACAATCAGAAAGAAATCAGACTACTCACATCAGATTTAGCTGTAAACATGATAACTCTAGAAATCAGATAATGATAAAATGTTTTGGTATAAACATAGCCACTGCTGCATTTCCTGTATCATTTGTATTTTAGCGTCTTATTTAGTGTCCATCTCTACTCCTTTTCTGTTGTTGTGAACGATTGTCATGAAAAATATATAACCTACTTTATTAATCGCTTATAAAGCGAATGTACTCTTTGAGTTTGACCCAACCTTCCATATCGCTGGGGCAACCTGTCAGGAGTTTTGCATTTTTTCTCGAGTTTACAGACATCTTAAAACTTTTTTGGCAGTGTTTGCTATAATGTGTGCATTGTGTCACCATGGTAACTCCCAAACATTCCACCATTAGAGATGCATGTGGAACACCCCCTTCTTGCTGTGAGGCATGAGTGCTTGCCAAGTATAAATGAAAAAACAAGACATATTTCTATTATAAAGCTTAGTTATTGATGTGATGAGAGAGTTGAAGAGAGCTGTTTGTCTCGGTACTTGTTTTCTAAGTGTGTCTCAAAGCAAAGGGACCGCTATGGTCTGTGCATCTGTTGAACACAATGCAAACACGCCTTTGATGCAATATGGACACACTGGTGTAAAATGAGGGCGGAACAGTTGGTGCTTATAATAAAGTGAGTTTCAGATCTGGTAAATGCTTCAGATGGTCCATATGTTTCAAACCTGCTCCACTCAGCAAATCAAGCCTAAAATGAAGCTTCTTTTTGGACTTTCAATGTCCTGCACTTAAAAATACTTATTAGAGTTAAGTTTGTGTGCGTGTTATAGCAGATTAGATTGAATATGCCAATGACTGTTACATAAAAACATATGTATTAGTGATGAACTAATTAAGAAACATGACATGTGGTTAATACAGTGTAAACAGTAATGATGGAGATATTTGAACACTATAAGAAGTTCCTACAAAATTGGTGTAAATACAGCAAAGTACTGTCATTGCAATAGATTATTTTTTTTTTTTTTTACCATAACCCAGATTTGACCTTGACAGTGATTTAATCTTACTTTTAATTGTCAAATCATGCAAATGTATTCCATCATGGCCATTCTTAACAAAATCACCACATTATGTAGTTACAAATAAGGTTATTGTGTAAGTATTGATAACGAGGTACTAATCAATACTAAAACTAGAATTGATACTCTGTACTGATACTTTAAAATATTCCTGAATACTTTTACTTAGATCTATCCAGAACATGGCAGTTTTTAAAAATTACATTATATAGTCTGTAAAGAGTTTTTAATCAGCATAGAGGTATAAAATGTGCACTGCGCGGCTTTGTAGGGTCCGTTACCTACTTGTCTCCGTGGAAATGTTATTGCTTTGTCTGGAATATTCCATGGTATGACTTTAAACATATCCATCTAATGTTTATTCATTACAGGTGTGTCTATTGCTCAAAAATACAATAATTTCTTCTGTGAACAGGGGCGACGCGCCACAGATCTGAATTGCAATGTAGAGTAGTTCTGTAATCTGCTCATGATAGATAGGTGTGGAACATTCTAGACCACATGTGTCAAACTCAAGGCCCGGGGGCCAGATGTGGCCCGCCATGTCATTTTATGTGGCCCGCGAGAGCTTAAAAGTTTTGAGTGTCTAAATTTTAGAGGAATTCCTTGACGGTCCTTGATGGTAAACTGTTCATAGGGGTGTTGCATGTTTTTGGTTGATGGGGGAAACCGGAGTACCCGGAGGAAACCCATCCAGACACGGGGAGGAAACATGCAAACTCCACACAGAAAGGCCCGGGCGACCCGGGGATCGAACCCGTAACCTTCTCAGCGTGCCGCCATTGTCATTTGAATAAGTTAAGGAGTAGTTACATTTATTTTACATTACATTCAATTACATTTAGTTACATTTATAAGTTACATCTGGCCCTTTAAGGACAGCCATTATGCTGATGTGGCCCTCGGTGAAAATGAGTTTGACACCCCTGTTCTAGACAAAGCAATAACATTTGCATGACGACAAGCAGGTGGCGGAACCTCCACTAGAAATGTTACACAGTGCAGCTTTAAAGTCAGTATCAGGGATTGAACTTTTTCCTTAGTATCAAATAGCTCAAATATCACCATAGTTATCAGTTTGCATTCTGCCCTATCCACTGCTCTAGTATTTGTCTACTCTTATGTCTTGGTGCACTTGTTTGCCACATCGGCCTGGAGCATGGAGAGGGTCATGTGGGGGCTCGTTCGTAGGCATCCTAACCTTTGACCCCTATCCCATAATTCCCCCTGCTCCAGACCACATAAAAGGCATCCCCCAGTCGGGACCTGATTCGACACGATTGGTCCTCTCTATAGAAAGCCCAGTGGGAATGAATGGAAGAACACTGCTATACTATTTTTTTTCATGTTGACATATATGTAGTTACATATATATATATATATTTCAATTTTTACAATTTCAAAGATTGTCCATTTCAGTCTCTTCTGATGCCTCCATCCATCTGGGCTGGCGCAGGAGGTGTAAAGGTCTCTTCTTTGTCATCAAAACTGCAGATTAGTTTTGCCTGGGTGAGTTTGGCTGTCTCCTTTATCACAGTGTCCAGAGAAGGGCCCCCGGTTCGGTTCACCCCTCTGCAAAGTAATAACTGAATGAACCTCTATATTTCTCTATATCCTCCATTCTCGCTGCTATCTCCAACACTGCTATTACCACGGCATTCCAAGGCAGGGCAGTTCGGATTATTTCTGTATACGCACGGTGAGGCTATGAGATACATATATTTGGAGGAGGTGTAGCAAGCGGATATTGTGAAAAAGTTACCGATTTAAAAATATATACATTTTTACACTCACTTGAAGTTTGCTCAGGTCAGTGCATACTGTTGTTGTGTCCTTGAGCATGTATGTCCCAAAATGAAAGTGGTGTGTGAGTGATTGGTAATGGGCAACTTTTGGCTAGGGCGGGAAAATATATATGGGGGAAAAAATTCTCATATTGATCAAACTTGATTTTCAATTTTATTTTATTTTTTCTTATTAAAAATAACGCAAACAAATAACTGACCTTCAATTATAATTTAAAGGTCCATTGTGTAATTTTTGGTGAAGGGCCTGCCACCTGCTTGTCTCCATGGAGATGTTATCGTTTTTGTCTTGCATGTTTTGCAGTATGGCTTTGAAGTTATATTGCATGTATTCAACACAGGTGTTTTAGTGATTTAAAAAAAAAAATCTATATTTTTAGGGTCACCTATCCACAGATCTGATGTGTAACTTGACCTAGTGGCGCCATTGTTGCAGGTGCAGAGCCTCCACCAGAAAAGTTGCATAATGTACCTTTAATAAATGAGACCCTAACGTCTGAACTCTACTCCAGACTACATTATTTTACAGACAGGAAATTGGCTGTGGACCTCTCCATTAAAAACAGATAATGGACAATTTAAATGATTTGATCCAGATTTCATTCAAATGCAGTAAATAGCACAGCCAAACCACCTAGTATGTGTGAATGAAAAATGCAATGTAAAGCGCCTTGGAGTAGCAATAGCATTATTATTATTACTTAAAAAAAAGTAATATTTCTCTTATACCTTTCAGATAGTGCACATCCATATGGACTTGTTCGTCAATCAATCAACCTGTTAACCTATAACTGATTCATTGATTAGTAAGTGAAATTGGTAGTTTTCAAATTATTATTTTTTTATTATTCCTACATTTAACACCTCACTTGTTCCCACTTTGAAGGCCTGTCGCGGTAACACATTTTGAAGTACGAATATAGATGATATTGAAACAAATTTATCCCACTGAAAAAATGGGCTCTGTTCACACTTACCGTTACAAAACCAGAAGATGTTTGGAAACATGCGGATGACGACTTCCTTTGAGCTCTGTTGGCGATAGTAACGCTGACAAAATCTGGGAAAACTGAGAAAATGGTCTGGTTTTCTGCATCTAAATTGCATATTAATTTGTGTATTATAGTTTGTAGCATTCCGTTATGTACTTTACTGGTAGGATACATCTAGAATCACAGAATCACAGAGTCATAGAAGGTATTTATTCAACCCTTTTCAGCCGAAATACAATCATAGTACAGAAAAAGAACAAAAACTCACACTAGTACAAAGAAAAAGTAGCCATGATAAATACTGACCCCATAAATAACTGTTCCATTTTTCATATATTGATTGATAAGTCAATATAGCAATTATCGTGACAGGCCTACAACTATACCAGTTTATATTATTCTACACATGCAAACTGTAAATAATCCGACTCCTGTCCTCTCTTTCCCCTCTTGGTTCATTGGAGGGATTTATTTCTGTGCTTTTAACTTGAAAACTACAGCTTTGTGACATCACAAGGTGGAACAGAGCAGTTTGAGCTTTGGAGTTGTAGCCAAATAATAAAGGATTACTCAGACATGTGTGAATGAAACAAAACACAACTCCAGGTATGTTTTTGAGGAGGTAACAACATCATAACATGGTTTAAAGCTCACAAGAGTCAGTTTTTTGTAATATACAGTAGGACCTTTAAGCTACCGAAGTATTTTGATTACAAATTTGATGCAGTTTAGTACAACAAAAATAAAAAAAAACACTGTGAGATGAAATAGAATAGAAAATGCATTGTGACAGGCCTGCCGCTATACGACTTTAAGTTCTTCTACACATGCATACAGTAAATGACCCGGCTCCTGTCCTCTCTTTCCCCTCTTGGTTCCTTGTTAACCGAGGGATTATTTCAGTGCAAAGCCAGTATTTGCGAGAGTGACAGTGGAGCTCGTGGACGTGACAGGAGACATATGTGAGCAGGCCGATCACTTAATCCAGCTAGCCCCGCAGACTAATTTTATTTTCTATTTCCGCTCAGATGTGGATTTGGTCTTGTGTGGCTTGATGACTTCACTGGAGTCCTAATAGTCTGCCTAATATTGCAGCACCCAGGGGAATAAAGCGCACTCTGCATGGTCAAAAATAAAGTACAATTTTTCCTTGCTTTTAAATTTGATTATAGCTAAGGGAGAAGCATGTGACATATCACTTGTTACCAGATGGAGTTGCATACATTTTTGACCTGAATTGTGCATTGGGGATTGCAGATGTTTTGACAGGATGACACTTCATAATTTCTATTTTTGTAACATGACACACTAGCTGCATAAACTGGATAAATGGAAAGCTAGAAGAAATTTGGAGTTTATTTTTGTAATTCAGTGATTTACAATGAGTCCAGCAACTAGCATATACTTGTTTACAATGTACCCTGCTTTACCTTTGATAGTATTGATACTTTGCAGTGACATTATGCTGGGGGTGTTCTACATGTATGTGTATTGGCATAATGTTCACCAGTTACCATGGAAACACAATGCACACATTAGCAAACACAGGCAAATAAGTTTTAAGATGGTCTGAAAACTCAAGAAATAATATTAAATGAATTTAAACAGCACATTTTCATCAACCTGTGATCAGTACAAGTGTCCATGGTCTTTTTTAGGAGTTTGATTTTCACCTAAAAGGTGAGAGTGACTAACTGAAAAACTGTTGGCTAATGCTTTCTAGCTTGTGACTGTCATTTTATGTGTGAGAGACTTTTGAAGCACACAAATCATCTCACCTGTTGTAGTTCCAGCTAAATCAGCTCTTTCTGGTCAGATTGTGTTAAAACAAATCTCAGATTGAAGTCTTAAGTCTTAAGTAAGTTTAGATAGAGCAGTGCTTTCAGTTAGCTTCACCCGCCCAGGGGATGTTGATGATATCAGCTGCAAAGTATCAATAAAGACATTTTAAATGATTTACAACTAAATGTATCTAAATATTGCTTTACGTAATACACAAAGTAAACAATGTAAAGTAAGAAAGAATGGTGCACTATGTAACTTTTCTGCTGGAAGGTCTGCCACCTGCTTATTTCCATCTAGATTTCATTGATTTGCCTTGAAGTGAAGTGACATACGAACAAGATGTTTTTTTAGCAATGAAAACACCTGAAAATGAACTGTCACTGAAGTTTACAGTGAAACATTACAGGCAAAGCTATACCATCTCTATGGATCCAAGCAGGTGGCCGACCTTCCACCGGAAAAGTTACATAGTGCACCTTTTAGTCAAATCATAGATCACAAGCAACTTTTGTGAGTCCATAGAGCAGTGATGGGATAAAACAATTTGCTGAGCTTTTCAAGATAATTCTGTCATTTAATTCAGAGCCAGTTTTCATTAATAATTTTCTTCATCTTTTATCTTTACTTTTCATGGGGCTTGTGGCAACTGTTTTTGGCAAATTGAAACCAAAAAGAAAAACAAAATGTCAGAAATGATTTTATCTGTTTATCTGGCTTTTATTATAGAAATGTTGCCAATATTGACTGTGAAAAGCTCTAATGTGTAATCTCTCCTTTTGATAGCATTGTCATGACGGTCACACTGTCAATTAGAGCATATAAGAATTAGCCCTATATACGCCTACACACTTTTCTCTGAGGGCTTAGTTCACCTCCTAGCATCTTTGTGAACTGCGCCCACATTCCATTGGCTTTAGGGTTCATAAATCAAAGGGGTCACTCCAAGGTCAAAAACAGTTGCAGGCTTTCAAGGAAGTCTTCATACACGGACATTTTGATTGGCTAAAGCAGGTAGCATAACTGCCATAGAGTGGGTATTGATTGTTTTGCTTTTAAGGATGCAGTGCTATTATGGGACTGATATAGGAAACAGGAAGAAGACATATATAACTATAGCCATTAAGCTACCAAAATATTTTTATTGAGAATTTGATACCACAAAAACATAGCTTAAAGGGCCCATATTACGCTATTTACTGATCTATGTTATTATCTTGTTCCCTCATCAAAAACATAGCCAGTGCATATTTACTTCTTCTCCCAAAGATAAAACACTCTGTTCCACCTTGTGATGTCATGTGGTAATACAAGAAGTGTGTTTTTAAACTCCATACACTTTCACTAGAATCATTTGGATAATTTCAGCCTTGGAATTGCCAATCTTTACTTAACATTAACAAAAGGTAGCTATTAACTTGAACTACCACTTCATGACATCACAAGTTGGAACAGAGCATTTTGAGCTTTGGAGATGTTGACAGACTAACAATAAAGGAATGTTTTTGGTGAAGTAATAACATTATAACACAACTAAAAGCTTGCAAGAGTCAGTTTTGCATAACATATGACTTTTACTAGTGTAATAATAGTAGTAAGTACTTTATTCAAAAATAAAAAATTGTGATGGTAACTCTGACTGCAATGATGGTCATTTGAATTATACTGTTGTTGTGTCCTTGGGCAATACACTTGACCAAGTTTGTCATTATAAATGCGTCTTTGTATGAGTGTATCTAGTGATGATCAGTGGTGCCGTAGTAGATTTACTCATCATATTTACATGAATCGAGAATTTGTACTTTACTTACTTTTAATATATATTTTTATGTTTTGACAGCCACTACAACACCTTCAGAGCAGCTTTTGTCTACTTTTACAGGCTGCACAATTTGCTGCTGTCACTTGCTGTAATTTATCAATGGAAAACAGTAAAATAATATAATGCATGCAAATTAACCTATTAGTTAGGACTGGGTAATATGACAAAAGTTCTTCCTGCTTTGATCCATGACAACATTCAATTTAATTTGGAATTTAACTTTGTCTTAAATAAATATGATAAAAATCTATATTATATCATACACTTCCAAGACTTAACTCTAACTCTAACTCTAACTCTGCTTCTTTCCATGGATATGTGATTGCTCTGCATGGAATGTTCCACAGTATGACATTAAACAGTTGTACCTTACATTTATTCAATTACAGGTGGTTTTATTGCTCAAAAATACCTAGAAAAACACACACAAAATATGAGCGGGGTCGCCTCTCCACAGATCTGACCTGTAACTTGGTCTGGTTTGGTCTCCATTTAGATAGAAAGGTTTAACACCATACTGTGATACATTCCAGACAACGCAATAACATCTTGATGGAGAAAAGCATTTGACAGACCCTTTGCCAGAAAAGTTACACAATGCACCATTAACCCTGACCTAACCCTTTAATTGCCACTGGATCTTGATTCAAATGTGATTAACCTAACCTGTTAATGGAGTACTTTCATTAATAGTGAAGACATGTCAACATAGTAACCAAGAGGCTAACTGCTGTTCTGTATAACCCTGGTTTATTGGGGTGTATATGAATTACTTTCTTGTCTCCATCAGTCCATAAATGAATACATCTTTCCAAAGGGCACCTGAATGCATATTTCCCATAGATTGAAGTGTTGTGATGGCTGACATTTATAAGGCAGTTGCGATGGTAATTTTCAGTAATACCTTTGACAGATGATTCATGACAACATAATCATCTGTGACGCGGTACAGTGTTAAGAGCACAGACCCCTCGCTGTTTAAGAAAGAGGGAAACTGAAGATTGATTGTTTATAATTGAAGGCTGTCACAGGAATGTAAATACAGAGACATGGGGCTTCAAGTACAGTGACAGACTACAGGGGGCTAAACGGTAATAGAGGTAGGTGCAAAGTTTGGGAGATCTTCAAAATTAGAATATGAAGTTTATTGATACTTTGAGGTCATCAACAATCCCTGGGGAGGTGATGCAAACTGTAGGCATTGCTCTGTCTGAAGCTCTGTTACTTAAATTAGACTTTAATCTGAGTTTTAATTTAACGCAATCTGATTTAGCTGGAACTACAACAGGTAAGCTGATTTGTGCTGTTAAACAAGTATATCAGATATCAAATTAAAGTCACTTTCAGTTACTTCCTAAACAGGACTGAATGCTTCCGTTGATCACGGGTTCCCGAAAATGTGTTGGTTAAATCCATTTTGCATTTTTTCTTGAGTTCTTAGAGAATCTTAAAACTTTTTTGACAGTGTGCTAATGTGTGCATTGTGTCACCATGGTAACTTCTAAACATTCCTCCATACACATACATGTAGAACCGCCAAAGTGGAAAGTATCAATTGCCTAATATAATACACTTGAATATGTTTAGGGTCTCTTTGTCCCACAAGGACAATTTTGGAGGATTTGCCTGTCCACTGTGTAACTTTTCACCTTGTCTTATGTCAATATAATAATATTCTAACAATAAAAACTGAATAAATGCAAGATATATATACAGGTAAAGCAATAATATCTCCAAGGAGACAAACAGGTGTCAGACCCTCAAGTAGAAAAGTTATATAGTTCACCTTTAAAGACGGGAGAAAACGAAATAATATCATAAGGCACAGCAGTATATAACTAAAGATAAAGATAGACTACGTCCATATTGGCTTTTCTTCTCTAAAAAAAGTTGTATGACACATTGCTGTTTCGCCATAGAGCAAGACACATTTCCTGTCATAGTCTGATTATGTGTGACATAGCTGAATTGTAATCGGAGACGTCTGTTTGCACAAAATGGCACTCAAACCCTCAAACCCTGCTGTGTCCCAATACACCATCCCATACACGCAACTAAAACACATGCGTACTGTACAAACATATCACCAAGCCAAACATAATCTCAAAAGACAAACAACCGTAAGAGCCAAGATACAGACACAGGATTTCACACTGTCCCATCTGTCAAAGGAATATACAAAACTATCCACATTTTTCTAGACCTCGCTTATTCTGAGCAATTTGTGTATTTTGTCCTTAGAGGGGCTCTGTAGCTGTGTTGTGAAAGTAGAAGCAGCTAGCAATGAGTTATCGTGAGTGTTTTACGTTGACTTGACTCTAGCTGTAAGTCATAGTATTTTCAGTAGCAGACTGTTCAAATTTTTTTTTTTTTTCTACTTGAAGACTATAATTTAGTAGAAAGTAGAAAGAAAAAAGAAAAGAAAAATGCCAACCTTGAGCGTAACTTGTCCTTGCATTTTCGATGAAAATTTTTGTATTGATGAAATACAGCTACTACTGTATTTTTCAGCTGAAATGCATTGGATTTATATAGCGCCTTTCAAGACAACCAAAGTGCTTCACATTGCATTAAAAAAAAAAAAAAAACTTAAAATGCACTTAATACAGGTTAGTTGTACTCAGTTTCAAATAATAGTCATACAGTGAAATTTGAAGATTTTCAATTTGGACTATTAAGATAATAGATAATATTTAATACTATATGTACTCTGGGTAAAACAGTAACATCGCCAAGGTGATTCTACACCACAAAAGTTACGTAGTACACCTTTAAAATGTAGGGGAAATAAAGACATCACATGGATTTGGACTTATATTGTCAGGGTAACCACTTTGAGACAAAAAACATGTTGTCTAACTTTGTAAATATATGCAGCTGCCTTCAACCTGAGAATTCACAGCATCAAATCATTTTTATAAAATAAACACCACCAGTTTCTTGCTTGTCTCTCCATCTCTGCTTGAAACTTTATCTAGCGCCAAGTGACTGTGTTAAGCTTTACCAGGGCCCATTCACGCACACACATTCGCCCCTCGGTCCGGCATCTTTTGCTGAGGAGTTTGTCGTCATAGCAACAGTAAAACGAGACGACTTCGCTGTCAGCCGTAATGTTTCATGGCCCCCCTCGCCGCCATGGCAACATAACAAGGAGGAGGAGAGAGCATCGCAGCCGGCGTGCCACTGGACGCACGCTCTGTCGCCGCGGCCAGGAGACGAGCAGGGCACGTGCCGAACGGAGAGGGAGGGGGAGGGAGAGAGGAGGGAGGGGAAGAGGGAGAGGATGAAGGGAGGGATGAGAAGAGAGGGGAGGATGAGAGAGAGAGAGAAGGAAGGAAAGAGAGGAGATGGAGTTGGAGAGAGAGAGCAAGAGGAATGGAAAGATAGAGAAGCGATGGAGAGATGAGAACGGGGGGTGAGAGAGGTGTAAATGGCTAGAGTGGTGTGTTCTTACATCACATGTGCTGTACTCCAGTGGCTGAATGTGCATTTGCTTTTGACGTATTCGAAGGATAGATTTCAGGCTCTTATAGAAAGAGATAATAATAATATTTTGTCAGATAATGCATCATCAGACTTTTATTCTTGGCTTTCAGCTTCCTGTCTATTGGCACCATTTTGAATACTTTTATATACCTTTTATTTAGTTTGAATTGTTACAGATATAGATGTAATATCATTCATTTACACAACACATTCAGATAAAAGTCAGTCGCCTGGTTACTTCCTAGAGTACAACTAGAGGTGTGCAAATTACTGGAACTTGGATAATATTTTCATGTTGTTTTGAAGATTATTGTTCATAATAGATAAAAATATGTCGCTGAAAAAAAGAAAAAAAAATGTGTGTTGTAAACTTAAAAATTTAATAAGGATATATAAAGGGACATTACTGCAATTTAGAGTAATTTTTATAGTAATTTCCATAAAACATTTAAAGATACATTTAACACATTTCTGCTGGAATAAAATAATATGGTCTATAAATATTCTTGGCGAGAAACTGACGGGAAGTTAATTTGTATTTATATCATCCACCCATACTTCCAACTTCAAACTGCAAAAACTACAAATTAGGCCTGTCATGATAGTTACTATCTTGACTTATCGTTCAATACATGATATGAAGAGTCATTTTTGAGAGTTAATATTTATGGCGAGTACTATTTTCTCTTTGTACTAGTAGAGATTTTGTGACCGTTTTTCTGCAATATGATGAGCTGTAGAAAGTTGAATTATGAAGTAAAATTACAAAATTGTTGCATTCTGCTGTTTATTTATTGTAGCTCATGTTTTATAACCATGTTCTACATTTAGAATACTTTTTGTGGATAATGCTGCTTCATGGTTTGAAGCAGCATTACTGTTAATTGTCTATATTTACTTCAGCAATATACAGTACTTCAAAATTTGTTATCGCGACAGGCCTACTACAGATTCCACAAAACACAGTGCTTTAATAGCCATAAAATTCAATACCTTTACCTAATATGTTGTAACCTCTCCCCATGTCCTCACATTCACTTCCGTGGCGGTGCTGATAGCTGCTTAACACTGTTGATAGGTGCAGTGGAGAGCTCAGTGCTAAATATAGCCACCTCCTGTATAGTGGAGGTTCTGTTGCTGGCTGTATGCTCGTCTATAGTGTCCCTGTGCCTGGAAGCCTGAGGAGTTTGTTTTGGTCTTGATCGGGCTCCTCTCTCTTTGCCTCTTACCGCACAGGGAGCTCACATTCAAGCAGCTGTACCTGACTGCTGTTCACTGCCCCCTCTGCCAATATTGACATTGAGCATAATGAAATCAAATTGGCCCGGTGACGATAGCGCACACGGGAGCTGGGATATGAGCGTCCATAGTGAGCTACTGTGTTTGAAGTACATTACATTAGCTTTTGGTCAATGTGAATTTTGTGGGATTAGTAGGTGTGATTTTTTGCCTTTTTGTTATTATTATTAATGGTGCACTGTGTAACTTTTTTGGTGGAGGGTCCGCTATCTCCTTGTCTCCATGGTGATGTGATTGCTTTGCCTGGCATGTCCCAAAGTGAGGCATTAAACAAATATATCTCGTATTTTTTCAATTACAGGTGTTTTTATTTCTCAAAAATGCTGTAAAAACATGCATTCTTATACTGAGTGAGCCCACTTCTCCACAGATCTGATCGGTAATTCGACCTAGATGTGGCCTGGTTGTCTCCATGGAGATAGTTAAATGCCATACTTGAGAATATTCCAGGAAACAACAATAACATCTACATAGTCAAACAGGTGATGGACCATCTACCAAAAAAGTTACGTAGTGTGCCTTTAAGAATATTCTGATAACTTACAGAAAAAGATATTAAAAAGTCACTTTAAACAGACTTCAAAATAAAATTCTCTCTAAATGGCAAAACTTTTATGGGTTTCAGTTTTCTATTATAGGTGCCATTTTGAGGACTATTGACCATTCAAAGGTTATAATGATTTGTTTTAAATCGTTATAGCAACAGTCTCCATTTTTCCTCTCTCCTATACCCATAGAAAACAATTGTTTACCAATTTTCTAAATAACAATTGTAATAGTAAAAGCAGTTTGGACCAACCTCTCAAGCAATTTTGAATTGTTGATATGCATTTATTCTCTCTATTTTTATCTACTTCCACTTTTTATCTAGTGCTTGAAATTAGTTGGGAATATTTTATGCAATATTTAGGCAGTGGACAATTTTTAATTTATTTTTTTTTGTCACTTAATTTTTATTGAACATATTCCACAATAATAGAACAAAAACAAGTACAGTCAGCAAAGAAATTAACATACATTTGCATGAAAAATATCACTCTGGAATGGTACACAGTTGTATACATACCTAGAATGAGCAGCACGAACCATCAGCTAAACTTTGCTATGCTGTTCTATTTATAGCAGATAATTCATCATTTTTTATATGTCCTTATGGATTCTGGACCCTAAATATTCATTTGTCTAGAGATTTTGTGCATCTTATGCTGTATTTATTGTTTAGATTATCATGATTACCACATTTATACATAAAATACAAAAAATCTCCATTATCTTAACAGCTGGGGGGTACTGGTGAAGTCGTCTGTTGACATAGTTATTAATACTCAAACAATAGTAAAGACACTTTTTTTCTGTTACTCATTGGCAAGAAGCAGTAACTAAATCACATTGTAATTATTTGTAAACAACATTAACTCTGTGGTGATTGCCTCTGTACAGAGTCGTACAGTTCATGGAGTGTAATTTCTAATAAACTGGCGTTCAATTACTGCTTGTGATTACACTATTTAAACAGAATAGGAGTTTATATAATACATGTACCATAGCAACTCATTAACTGCTAGTGCTTGGATGTGTTTGTGAACTTTGTGTCTCTATTACAGATAATTTTTTGAGCGTTATAGAATGTTTCCAAGTTCTGAAATAGTCTAAAAGGAAAATACATTAATTGAGCTCAGTAATTGATCTCAGTATTCTACATCAGAATTATACTAAAATAATAAACTTTAAATTAACTATATACACACATTTCTGGCTACACATAATAGAAGAATAGATGCAATTAAACCAATATACTGTCAGAAATTTCCACTTTATCATGTAATCTTAAATGTAATCTCTGGAGATTTATACACAGGGGGACAGGTCATCAGAATTGTTTTTGCCTCGTTGCCATGGTGACAGGTGGTTGGGCGACGCGGTGGACTGACACTTGTCACGGCACGTCGGGTTGCCACGGGTGACAGCTGTCAGTCAGTCGAGCCGTGATCACCTTGGATTAGGCCCGTGGCGGAGACATATCTGGGACTATAATCCCGCGGTCGTAATGTGGATTTAAAAATACACCAGAGCTCCACATTTACACTTGTTTATTTATTTATTTTATTTAAACCTGTGCGCGTCACGTGGGGCTGGGGATGGACCAAAGCTCGCTCACACGACACAGCGTAGATTACATTTGGAGCTGGTGCGCCGTCTGCTCATACACAGCTGTCAGAGAGAGAGGGAGAGATGGAGGGAAAGATGGGGGAGAGATGAGAGAGGGCGAGATGGAGGGAGTGGGGGAGGTCAAGAGGAGGGATTGAGGGTGGAATTGTGCAAAAGAGAGGAGAGAGAGAGAAGGTAAGGGAGGAGAGAGAGAGGGAAGAGGTAAGAGAGGGAAGTGAGAGAGAGGTGAGAGGGGGAAGAGGGAGTGGGGAGGGATTGAGGGAAGAAGGGGGTAAGAGAGGGAGGAGAGAGAGAGCAAGGGGGTGTGAGGTAGGGAGAAAAAGGACAGGTAAGAGGAGAGAGCAAGAGAAAATGGAGGGGCAGGAAGGGTGAGAGAGAGAGAGGATGGAGAAGAGAGAGATGTGGAGAGACAAAGAGAGGGAGAAAGTTTTGTTTGTTCTTGCAATAGAATTTGGGATTTGGGGGCTGTCTGTTATTTTTCTATTATTACATGTTAACTTTGGCTTTCTTATATTGTACATGCCTTTTAAAGTATTTGATCACAGAGAAAGAACAAAGTGAGTAGCTAGCACTCACGCTTCACAGCAAGAAGGTTCCTGGTTTGATCTCCCGGTTTGCATATTCTTCCTGTGTCTGGTTGGGTTTCCTCTGGGCACTCTGGTTTCTCCCATCAACCCCAAACATGAATTATAGTTAAAATCCTCTAGCTAAAGTAGTCCTGACCAAGCCTAGCATCAAGATCACGAAGATGACTGCGGCACTGAAGGATGGGTCAAATGCAGAGGACAAATTTCCCTATAGGGGACATTCAACTGTACCTTAACCCTTTGGTAAGCCTTGTAGTTAGAATGCAAATCTGCTCTACCAATGAGCCACCCAGGGCATACTCTTGCTGTCTTAAAGGTGCACTGTGTAACTTTTCTGGAGGGGGCCTGCAACCTGTTTGTCTCCACGGAGATGTTCATATGATATTAAACTGCATTTATCCAACTACAGGTGTTATTTATTGCTCAAAAATATCTTTAAAAAACACATTCATTCTTACTGTGAGTGGGGTTGCCTCTCCACAAATCTAACTTGTAATTTGGCTTGCAAGACTCCATGGAGATTCTTTAGTTTATGGCCATACTGTGGAACATTCTCGGCAAATCTCCATGGAGACTAGGAGGCGACGGACCCTCCAACAGATAAGTTACACAGTGAACCTTTTCCTAATAGAGAGGAAGAACAAGACAGAGTTTGTTTTTGCGGACGCCATTCCTCGTCTTAGTGCTTATCTTTCAGTGCATCTTTTTATTGCTAAATTTGCATAAAATATATAGCTTTCTATTATGTTTCTGGCAGCAGTATTTTACTCAGTGGAGTTTATAGTGTTGGGGATTGGGCCTGGGGTTTCTCTGCCAAATGTTTCAATCTTTTTATTAGTCTTAAGCAGTTAAATGAAGCCAATGTAGTGCTATTGAATTTGATTTGTGTTGGCCCGGGGTTAAAGTTCACAGTTCAAAGTTTTTTTCACTGTCTGGGTCAGTGTTAAATTTGGTACATCAACAGGAAACCAAAAGAAACTAGAACAGCAGCTGACTGTTTTGATATAAATATTTTATAATTGTCTATTTACATTTTAGGATTGTTTTTGATAAATAATTAAGATATTGTGCCAGAACATGTGGATAATACATGCTGTCAATATTTAAACTGCACGTATGTTTGGCTTAAAATAAAACTTTAATGTATATGTTAAAAAAAATACATTCTTACTGTGAGTAGGGTTGCCTCTCCACAGATCTAACCTGTAACTTTGCCTGATAGCGTCGTCTGATGTTCTTCATGGATATAGTTAAGTTCGGTGCCATACTGCGAAAGTTTAAGACAAAGCAATAACATTTCTACGGAGACAATCAGTTTGCGGACCCTCCACCAGAAAAGTTACATATTGCATCTTTAACTTGGATGCATGTTAATTTTTTTCTAATGTTATTTCTCTCCTTTGATAACGTTTTACTTTTTTTCCTGTTTGGACCTTTCCTCTCTTATCTAATTGTGTATTAAGAGATAGTTTTCTAAACAAATTTGTCTGCTGAGATGAATCATGTATCTTCTCTTATTTAATATTACTGAATCATCTTGAAGTTAGCTCTTTAGCCTCTTTCCAGCACTTCTGACCACATTTAATATTACTAACAAATGAACTGACTTTATCTGTCCTGTGTAGGGTTGGAACCATAAACAATAATATCGTTTTATCTTGATAAAAGGGTAGACAATAATCATTCGTGGGACATTTTATATAATCGTGATACTCGCCAACAAATCACGCCATAAATCACTAGAACGTGCAGAAAAAAACTACTTCAACGTACAACACTATAAAGAGTATTTAAATATGGAACCTATTCATAATAATCAAATGATCATTATTCATATCCATAACATTTTTAAACCGTCGGCAACTTTCATAATTATAATTATCGTGATATAATTGTTAGTCACAATCGTGGAGGTTCGAATCTCGCTCTTGACGTAAACATCATTGGTAGAGATTCCAGATTCCAGCTCCCACAGATGAATGCTGTTGTTGTGTCCTGGCAAGACGTGTTACCCACCTCACCCTTAGTGTCTAGTACACTGGTGGTGAGTGGTTTTCTCGATGCAAAGTGTGTCTTGAGTGCCTTGAAGGTGGAAAAGCGCTATACAGTATAAAAACATGACCATTTACCATTATTTTGGCCATGATAATTGTGACACCACATTTCTATATCGTCCCAAGCCTAGTCCTGTATCATAGCTGTATTCTTTCACTCCTGCCCTATTAGACCATAAGGAGTGTGTTATGACAGCAACCCCATGTAATGTCAATACAGCGCTCGTACAGTAGTAATTAGAGGGGGGCTGTTACAAGTAAAAGATTTCCTCGACCACTGGAGCACTAAATTTGCCGTCCCAGTCAGCCCGCCCCAGAGACGGCGCAGTGTGGGGGGCTTTTCCTCCTCACGTTGTACCAGGTCTAATTGGGGAACGCTGTCTGGTGTCTGCTACCGAGCTAACTAAATAAAAGAGATCATGTGACCAAGAGAGGGCAGCTTTTAGGATTATTGGCCTTGGATTAAATGAGATACTGTGAGAGAAATGTGATTAACAATAATGGGACAGATTTCAGTGTATCAGAGCAGTTTTGGTTAGTTAGGGTTATATTTTTGTAAGAGTTAAATGATGTAACTTTTCTTTGCTACTGTGCAATTTTATCCAACTTTGCCAATGTTTCACAAACTTAATCAGGGGCACTCTAACTATTGAAATGCTTGTCTCCAGAGAGATGTCATTATTTAGCCTGAAATGTTCCACGGTAGGGCATTAAACTTGTCTACCTCCATGGAAATAGCAGTTGGTGCCACCAGGCTCAGTTAGAGGTCAGATCTGTGGAGAGGTGACCCCACTCACAGTAAAAATACATGATTTTCAAAGTACAAAAAAACACCTGTAACTGAAAAATGCACGATATTAATTTAATGCCATACATTGGAACATTGATACATTGGCGTAATTACTCTTTGTAATTTTGCTACTTATATTAAATGTATTATTACCATTTATACTTTTGCTCTTTGTTATTAAAATATATTTTGATGTGTGAGCTGCTGTGTCCAAATGATTTCCCTTGTGGATCAATAAAGCCAAAGTCTAAGTCTAAATCCAATTCCAGATAAAGCAATATCTCCATGGTGACAGATCTTGTCACTTTTTGTAAAAAGTTACAAAGTGGACCTTTAAGTGTGAGGTGTACGTTTAACATGCTCACTGGCAAAATGCTCATTTCACTGCAGCTGGCTGAATGATACAGAGTGAGTGAGAGTGAATTTAAGTAAAAAGTGACTGAAAGTGTTCTGTTCTGATAAAAGAGTGATTTGATCTTGTACAACAGCTGACCGTGCCTCTGTCTCTTCTCTCTGGTTTTACAGGAGTGAGCCCGGGGCTGGATGGGACCCACCATGCCCCCCAGTAAGAAGGCTCAGAGCCCCAGCAGTGGAGCCAGCGCATCAGAGGGGAGGAGCCCACCGTACAGGGGGCAGGGCGAGGCCACGGAGGCAGAAGCGGGCGACCTGTCCCTGTCTCTATCCGCCTCCTTCTCCAAAGCCGACGATGAAGAGCTGACCAGTCTGTCCTGGCTTCACGAGAGCACGGATCTCCTCAACAGCTTCAGTCACTCTGGGTTACGCAGCGTGTCCCCCCTTCAGGACGCAGGACACAGCCAGCGCTCGCCCTCCTCCTCCCCCTCCCCCGATGACCCCCTGCTGGGCGACGCACACTCCTTCGACCTGGGCACGGGGGCAAACAGGAAGCCCCCCTACTCCTTCAGCTGCCTCATCTTCATGGCCATCGAGGACGCGCCGAACAAGCGGCTCCCAGTCAAAGACATCTACGGCTGGATCCTGGAGCACTTCCCCTACTTCGCCAGCGCCCCCACAGGCTGGAAGAACTCGGTGCGTCACAACCTGTCCCTCAACAAGTGCTTCAAGAAGGTGGACAAGGACCGCAGCCAGGTAAATGATACACTATAACTGCTATGATTGAGTTATCCAATTCAAATCTATTATATGGGCAAGTGTCTAGTGTTCAGCCTTGGCACCAATAGAAAGAATCAGACAGAATGCCTTGGAGGTTAGTTTGGTTTCATTTTTGTGGATAGGCACACTACTAGTATATTTATCACTGCCAAACAGTGGGCCTTTATATAAAGAAGATTGTTCATTTGAGCTGGAGCACCACTTTAGAAGAGTATTCTCCCATCCCATTGTTGTAGCTTTTAAGCTCTTAAATTACCAGATTAATAAAAACATTTTTATTGAATATAAATGCACTGGTCACTCTGTATAATATCTACTTTAGTTATAGCACGAAGGAAGACTTAATTCATTAAACAAATAGTTTATTAAGAGTGAACTAACTACTTCGCTGTAGCACTACTAAGGGGTTAAGTTTAGGGAATAGGGCTTGAGTATTAATTAAGACGTAATTAAGCCTGAATTGTTCTTAATATACTATTTGTCCATTATGAATTAAGTGCTTTTTCATGCTTTGTTTAAGGTGCATTGTATAACTTTTCTGGTCAAATTCTTTTCTCTGCAGAGATGTTATGCTTTGTCTGGAAAGTTACAGTATAGTATTAAACCTTTCTATCGTCATGGAAACCAAATCATACCAAGATGTGTAGAATCCCTCAGTCGTCCAGGTAGAATCCAAGGCAAAAGGAGAAATTTAATTTGTCAACTGGACAGAGTTTATTTGGTCGAATAAGAAGCAACTTGGATGAGCTGCAAAACAAATTAAATTTCTCCTTTTGCCAAATCATACCAAGTTACAGGTCAGATCTGTGGAGAGGTAACCCCGCTCACTGTCAGAATGCCTGTTTTTCTAGTTATTTTTGATCTATAAAACCACCTGTAATTGAATAAATGTAAAGTAGAGCTGTTTAATGTCATACTGTGGAACATTCCAGTGCATTTCACCTCTGCAAACTTAAACTTACATGACCTTCCATAACACAGGATCTCTGATCTCTGCTGTATTTACAATTGGGTTCAGCTGAGTTGCTCCTATAGACAAGCTTTTTTTGTTGTATAGTGTAGCATAGAGGGAATACATGGTTGAAATTCCAGCACAAACAACTGCAAAACAAGATTTGAAAGATTGTACAGTTATATTCATTTCCAAGCTCAAACCGATCTGTGTTAAAATCATAATTCATTTTCACTTCTTTTCTTAATAGACTTGCTTGAAATGTAATCTTGCCTTTTATATAATTTATTTCAATTAATGTTGTTACGATACAAACATTTCAAACCATAGTTCCATAGTGGTCCATGGGCATATACTAGTCTGTGGTCTTATACTTGTTCTGATACAGCTCATTCTAAAGCTATTCAGGAAAGGTTCATTTCTGTCCTGTGAATGCAACTTTTTTAGTATCGATACCTGCTCAAATAATTATCTAGTTTCAGTACTAGTTTTAGTATCGATTAGCATCTAGTTTTCGATACTTTTGACAATCTTAGTACAAAGTCATTTATTTTAACAAGTTCAAACCGATCTGCATTAAAATCTTAATTCTTTCTCACCTGTTTTCTCAATAGACTTGTTTGAAATGAGTTATGCGTTACCTTTTATATAATTTCCTGTAATACATTTCATTACATTATTCAACCTCCTAAGCCTAGCCTACCGGGTGTTGTTATTATATTATATTATTATACACTAGCCTTGATATCTGATTCTATATGATCAAGCTCCATATTTCTCTATTATTTTGCATATGAAGTTAGATAAGAGTTCTTATTTGACACGCTTGCAAATCCGTATATATCGTAATTAAATGTAACCGCAGCAAAGGAGGAAAAAGTTGAGTGAAAAATATGCAAAAAGAAAAATATTCCCACAAGGAGTTTTTTGTTGGAGCCGACACATAATGAGCTGTTTAACATTGGAAAACAAACATGCAATAGTCCACGGAGAGGGGACCAGAGAACGCACGGAAATACACGGGGAAAGTGTGTCATGGATTCAATAGTGGCGTTTTTCCATATAAAAATACAATCAAGGCCAGCTGTTCTTTTCTATGGTGGTTTCAGTCTTGAGTTTTGGTTTGTTCACATTAATATTCACCCATTTTTGTCATAATAGTTGTCTTTAAAGGGGTATTATGTAACTTTTCGTTTGAGGGGTGCACGACCTGCTTGTCTCCATGGGGATTATTGATTTCCGTGCAATGTTCCACAGTATGGCAACTATCCATCCAGCATTTATTTAATTATAGATGTTTATATTGCAAAAATACATAACATGTAACTTGCTTGTCTGCTTGTCTTCCTGGAGAGTTTAAGTTTAATGCCATAATGTGGAACATCACAGGCAAATAACAATAACAATAGCATCTCCATGGAGACAAGCAATTGGCAGACCTTCCACCAGAAAAGTTACATAATGTACCTCTAATGAGCTGAAATACATACAGGTACAAACTCCATAAGTATTTTTTTTTATCATAATTTATTTCAAACACTGTATCCATTGAGAGGAACCCTTCTGATTTTGATCCAAGTTATAGTTAGGAGTACCTAAACTGATGGTTATATATGTTTTACAGCTAATTAAAAAGTAAACTCCACAGTCCATTAGTGTAAGTTCTCTGAGATCTAAACCAGGATTTGGGCTGGATGAGGTCTGGACTGTGATCTGGTCTGTGGTCTGTGGTCTGTGGTCTATGGTCTGTGGTCTCCGCTCTGGTATCTGGTCTAGACTGTTGTCCAGACTGGTCTGGTCTCTGAAAAGGTCTCAGTTCTGGTCTTTGGTCTGGTCTCTGGTCTGGTCTCTGGTTTGGTCTCTGGTCTGGTCGGTGGTCTGGTCTCTGGCCCCGTCTCTGATCTGATGTGATCTCTTGGCTAATCTCTGGTCAGGACTTCAGTCTGGTCTCTGGTCTCTGATCTGGTCTCTGGTCTCTGGTCTCTGGTCTGGTCTCTGTTCTCAGTCTCTGGTCTGGTCTCTGGTCTTCAGTCTGGACTACTCTGTACTTTTATTTCTGCCTAAATGAATATATCTGTAATTACTGCAGAATAGTGATTTTCCAGTTGGATAAAACAAAGTCCTCCTTTGCCCAATGAAGAGGTCAAAAAGCAAAATCTACTGAGGAATGTGTTTCTTATATGTATTGATTAGTGTCTGCTGAGGAGTGGGAGAAACCCTGTGTAATTTACTTTTATACTTTTTCTATGCAACAATGCTTTGGGATATTTAAACATAAAGGGAGACTACTAATGATCGGGCATTAAACTGTTTCTTGAATGCAGTTAGATGAGTAAGCAATGCTAATACAACAACAGCTAGGACTGAACTGGTAGTGATGGCAATTTGTCCAAACAAGAGTATGGTGAAAGCATAATGGACTTTAAAAACACAGAGGAGCATTGCTATATTACTAAACATGCACAAAACACAATTCCAAGCCAAAAAAGTTAAGTGTTGTCACAATACTAAAATTTCAAACTCGATTTCAATACAAAGGAATAGATTTACTCAATACCGATCCCGATACCACAATGATAATTAAAAAAACACTCTTTATTTAGGCAATAGAATGTGATTTTTAACATTAAATTATAGTACTTTATTCTATATTACTTTGTGTTTTGTGTAATCCTCAGTTGTCCAGGTAGGTTCCATAGTCGTCCATACTAGTCTATATGCTCTTATACTTTTATAGCTCAAGATCATTCTAAAGATATTCTGAAAAGGTTCATTTCTGTCCCCTGAATGTAACTTTTTTAGAAATGATACTTGTTCAAATGAGTATGAAGTTTCGATACTAGATACTTTTGACAAATAGGACCTTTAAGTTATGATTTAACTTAGTCTGAGTTTGTTTAAGAACCACTTCTGTTGTATAATCTGCTAAACACGCAACATTAACCCTGTAATATTAATTTACCTCTGAGTGAGAGTCCCATTCCCCATTTGTAGTCAGTGTGCCTTCAATGTGCTTTAAATCAACCTGGGAAAATCCTCATATTAAAAGTGAACGCATCAAAAACTAAATCAAAACCGAGACACTGCTCCCACCGGAAAACTGCACCACGCGCCGCGAAAGAGAGCCATGAAAGAACTGCATCAAGTATTGATAAAGCCCCAATTGGCAACAGCGGTAAAACAAAATACAGAATATGTCTTCAACTTGGATGGCGCTTACAACTGTCTCAGCTGTCTGAAATAAGTTATAATGGAAGGTTTTTTTTACTTTACTTTACAGAGAATGAACAGGTCAGTAAAAGTGGGGAATATGGAGTGGTTTACTGTATGTATTTAAAGGTGCAATATGTAACTTTTTTGATGTGGTACTTTATTTATTTATTTATTTACAAAACATACACAAAGATTTAAAATAGTTCATACAATTCTGTGGAAGTCTTGTAAAAGGGAACGCCCCAGAAGCTGTACTACAGTTCGGTTACCTGACCAGCGAGAACTAGACGCTTTGACAAAACTTTGCAAAGACGAAAGGATCTGAAGCTGTACCCTGTCTCCCAGATTTCAGAGGATGTGATTGACAGGAGAATTAACCAATCAGAGAGACGCACGCACGTAAAAAAGGATTGAGAAAAAACGTGGATCTTATTTATCTCAGGTATAGTGAGCGATATATTTTGTTATGAATGTTGCGCGAATTTTCGAGAGGATATGTCTTCAGCATTTGAGAGACACGTACTACTAATTTTGGACAGTTTGGACAAAGTTTGGACAGAGGTTTTTCGCCCTCTATTATCTGATTCCGGTCTCTTCTCGATTCGAACTGAATGTAGAAAGGACTGGCTGGTCAAGCAAACAGTTCAGATCTGCGGACACAGAAATAACGTATGTTCCAAGCTGGACTCACATCAGAAAAGTTACACAACGCATCTTTAAATGGATCATAACTAGGACTGCAAGCTCTTGGTACCATCAGATGAAACTCTTCAAATCAAGTAAAATTTTGAAATGCAATGATTACCGTATTTGCTGTAGTGCATTGCTAATTTCACTTTACAGCTAGACTAATGTTATTCTAAACTATATTACAAACAGAATGGATGAAAGCACATACTTCGACATGGTTTAGCCCAGGTTTCTTTGGTTATAATTACTTGTCTATTTTACTCCTTATCTGTTTTCACGCATGCACGCTTGAATGCTAATTGCAGTTGTTGCCGTGCACTGTGTTGATCTGGTCGTTGCATTTTAACGACAGGTGAATCTAATAATATAACTCCAGTATTTTCCTTAGGCCTTTATTTCACTGTGAACAGCATGGAGCACATAGCACGTCTGGGAGTGTTTTTTTGGCTGTCAGCGGGCCCTTGACGACGGCGGCGGAGTTTCTCTTGTGTACGTATCGCCATGGCAACCCGCTGCAGTTGACATGAAAGTATGCTGTTGCCGTAGCGACCGGGAAAACTGATTTGGCCCCAGCGACGGCAGAGTGCGAGGAGTTTGTGTGAGCGTGAGAGGGAGAAAGGGAGAGTAGATGGGCTAGGTGGTTACAAGATTTGCCAAGATAATGTTGGAATAAATAATAAAGTATTGTCAGTATTTACAAATAAATGATCACTTAGCATAGGGCTGTAATATACTTGTAATCTTATAGTATACTTCTAGGGTTTCATACAAAATAAGTTAAAAATTTGGATTAATATATGCACGTAGTAGCTGTTTGCTTTACCCCATACATATATTCTTCTACTGTGAGTAACTGGAGCCAAACCAAAAGAGCCAATTAAACATAGTTGTAGTAATTGGAGTAATTGGAGTAGTAGCAGTAATAGTAGTAGTTTTAGTTGTAGTAATGGTAGAAGCCAAGGTTGCCGCCAGGTCAGATCTGAGGAGAGACAACCTCCCTCACAGTAAGAATGCATGTTTTCCAAGGTATTTTTGAGAGATAAAATCACCTCTAATTGAACAAATGAGAGTGACGAGTTTAATGCCATACAGCAGAACATTCCGGGCATAGCAGTAACATCTCCATGGAGACAAACACACCACAGAGACTCCACCAAAAAGTTACATGCTGCACTGTAAAATAAATATTATCATTACTGTCTTAAAGTATTTAAACTTACATTTTAGCAAGTTTTGCAACATGGAAAAGAAGATAGCGATTGCAAAAAAATGTTGCAAATCAAAATGAATGCATTTTAACCATATACCTTACAGTGAGTAGTAGTAGTAGTAGTAGTAGTAGTAGTAGTAGTAGTAGTAGTAGTTGTTGTTGTAGTTGTAGTAATTGTAGTTCTAGTTGTAGTTGTATTTGTAGTATTAATTGTAGTAGTAGTAGTTGTAGTAATAGCGAATGTAGTTGTGTTTTGCAAGGTGGAAAGGCTGTGAGCGATAACAACAACAAAAAAGCTGCAAATCAAATTGAATGCATTTTAACTACATATCATCCAGTGAGGCTACATCTGTATAAGATTCATAAGTGCTGGTGGGAGGAGGGCAAGTTTGTTTACTGTATAGTGTAGATCAGATAAGGGACATTTTATTTATCCATTGTATGAAGCATTTGCATTTTACAACAGCAGAGGCACAATGTGATCAAACCTGCATGAAAACAAGAGAGCAGCCATAGTGTAAACATAAAGGAAATACAGCAGCATCACGAATAATATTAGACTTGTATCTGGCTTTATAGACACTCAGCGTCGCTCAGCAATTGAATGCATTATTCATTCATTCTTGTCTTTGCCTGTCTCTCTGCAGAGATGGCAGTAGCTGGAGTGTCTTGCCCAAGGACATAACAGTAGTGTGAATATTCGATAACAGGACTAGAACCACCACTTATCAAGCTAAATATTTGTTTTATAATATACTGACTTATATTGAGCTTTTAATAGTCTTATGAAGGTTTTTAGATTGTACCCACATTAAAATCATACCTGGAGTTGTGCTTTGTGTATGAAAGTACACTATGTCGCTTTTCAAGGAATATTCCACAATATGACATTAAACCTAGCCTATATATTGTGTAATTATTTCAATAACAGCTTTTATTGCTCAAAATAGTATTAAAATCATGCATTCTGACAGTGAGTGGGCTCCCCTTTCCATAGATCTGACATGTTAGTTGGTTACCCTTACCTCGTCTCCAAGTGATATATTTAATGCCATACTATGGAACATTCTAGACCTATGCTCATTACTGTGCTCAAATTTACTTTACTGAGCATCTCGGCAAGGTTGAGACTAGCTGCCGTTATCTTCATTCAAACTGCTTCTCTCCTCAGTGTAGCAGCAGATGCAGTCCTAGCGCCCTCTGCTGGTATCTCCTATGGTTTCTCTCGCTAACTAAAGCCTGTCTGTATTGTACACACAGACAACAGGAAATGCAATGCTGAATTGTCTAAAGTTAGAAAGGCTCAATATTAAATTAAAATGTTCTACCTTTTAGTTGTACTTTTTTCCTTATATATGTGAATAAAATCACTCATTTACTTTGCATTTTATTTTCAGCATTCTAGCACACTCTTTAAATTTTACAACTCAGTGGTCATTGTGCCGCCAGCACCAGCCTTCTCCATGGTAACAGCCCATCGCGTGTGTGTCTGTGTGTGTGTGTGTGTGTGTGTGTGTGTGTGTGTGTGTGTGTGTGTGTGTGTGCGTGCGTGCTAGGCTAACGCTAACACGTGCAGAGGTGAATTTGGCAAGGGCAGCTCTCCTCGTCTTCTGCCGCTGCACACCGTTTAAGACAGCCACTAATTAACCCTTCAAACCTGCTCCTCTCTCACACTATAGTACACACAAAACACACACACTATACTCACTTCAATACACTAAATACACAGGGCTCAGTACTGAACAGGAGTCTCTTCATATTATCATAGTGCGCTGTTGGAATGACTTTTTACATTAACTAGACTATTTTAAATTCAAATGTTGTCAAAATAATTTCTAAATTGAAATTATTAGCAAAATGAAAAGCATATAACCACTAAAGTTGCACTATGTAACCTTGCCTTCTCACAGATCTTAATGCCATACTGTGGAACATTGCAGTAGCCTAAGCAATAAGCATCTGCATGGAAACTACTTTGCCCTATGAAACTTAAAATTCTTCAAACGGTAACTCAAAATGATTGCATTTTAAAACACCAAAAATATCCACATCGCTAAATCTTCAACTCTCCTTCCTTTCTCTCACTCTCTCTCTCCTTCTCCCTCTTTTCCTCCCTCTCTCGCTCTCTCTTCTTCCCCCTCTCTCCTTCCTTCCTTCCCTCTCTCTCCCTTTTTTCCTCCCTCTTTCACTCTCTCCTTCCTTCCCTCCCTCTTTTCCTCCCTCTCTCTCTCGCTCTGCACCCCCTCTCTCTTTCTCTCCCTCTCTCCCTCACCCGTCCTCCTCTGCTCTCTCCTCCAGCCTGCCTGTTAAGACAAACTAACCCCCCTCACATGAGCCCAAAACCAGGCCACATCTCCACAGACTCCCCTGTACCTGCCAAGCTCCGCACCCTATCCCGCAATTACACACTCTCTGTCATTTCAGTCCATTCACGGAGGATATCTGCATCTGAAAAGCTCTTTCTTTCCTCCTCTCTGCTTTGCATTCCCTTTACCTGTGTGTATTTGTGCTAGAAAGATAAAAATATAAAGGGCTGTTGTCTGGCTTTTGTGTTGCTTTGTGGCAATATTTGCAATAAAAAGGAATGATAAAGATAGGGTTAAATAAAGCACTTGAATTTATTGTGGGTCCTAGTCTACTGAATGAAATTATTAAGACTGCAAGACATTGAAAGCAAAATAAAAAAGAAGATCCAGTTTGCACTAATAATATAATTACAATTTCCTGCTTTGCTACTTTAAAGGTTCTATATGTAACTTCTGGCTCCCTGCTTGTCTCTGTGGAGATGTTATTGCTTCATGTCTGATTCCAAAAAAAAAAACAACAAAAAAAAAACCCTGAAAAGCATACTTTCCTACTGTTAGAGGTCGCCTCTCCACAGATCTGACATGTAACTTGGCCCTAATGGTGTTACCCAGTTTGTGAAGATATAAAAGTTTAATGCCATACTGTAGAACATTGTTCTATACTTCAGTGATACTTACAACAAGTCAACTGATTGCATTTTCCAGATTTTGAGATGGATTTGCCAAGAATACTTAGCTAGAGGATTTTGGTTTGGTATTCGAACCTGGGACCTTCTCGCTGTGAGGTATGAGTCCTTGGCTTAAATTGGCGATTGAGTTTCTAGTCTATTGATTTCTATTGATGAAACTATTGCCCTGGTAAAAGAATAGTAGAATGACTATAACAAGTCTTGGTTTTAGGCTGTCTGTTTGGCAGTAGTTTAAAGTGAATAAAGCAGCTATCTTGATCAATATTTTAATAATAGTTTGTTGTTACCATGGCAGCACTGAAGACTTGTGCTTAACAGCCAATCTGTAAAGACATGAGAACAGTTGAGCAGCAAAACCTCCTCTGACCTCTCTCCAACAATGAGTGTGACATCTTGCCATAGCTGTTACTACGACTGCTACTCCATTTGTCGCTGTTTTACTCTACGTAGTACCTACATCACCCACATGAGGAATAAGGAACGATTGTATTACTGTAGAAGAATACTGAAGAAGTCAGTGTAAGAAGTCATGGTGCTAGCAGAGAAACTACTATTTTATGTTGAAAATTATATTGCATTTTGGTATCAGTGTTGTATCAAAATGAAGTTTTGAAGTCTAGATTTAGCAGTAATGTTACGTAGATCTGACCTTTATCTATGCCTGGTGGCTCTATCTGCCTTTTTGATTGATAAATTGAATGCTCTACTGTGGAACATTCCAGGCAAAGCAATAGCATCTCCCTGGAGACAAGCAGGTGGTGGACCTTCCATCAGAAAATTCACCCCATCCTAGAAAATTCCACCTTATCACTACAAAGTCAGGAAAAAACAAGGACTAAACAAGACCTAAACAACATGAACTAAACTAGGACTAAACAAGAACTAAATCAGAGCTAAACTAGGACGAGACCCAGACTAAACCAGGACTAAATCAGGTCTAAACCAGGACTAAACAAGAACGAAACTAGGACTAGACCTGGACTAAACCAGAACTAAACTACGACTAAACCAGGATTAAATCAGGACTGTACCAGAATTAAACAGGACAAAACCAGCACTAAAATACAATATGACAGCACCAGAAACCAGATCTAAACTAGGGCTAAACCAGGACTAAATCGGGATTACAGGCTTCTGGCAGACGACCTTCCGCCAGAAAAGTTACATAACGCACCTTTAACATAACAAGTTTTTGAACTGCACTTTGTTTCTCCCCATGGCTTATATCAGTATAACACACACAAGTGAACTCCATTCTCTATCACCCTATACCAGACAATTCCTCCTTATCACTACGAGGGAGGGCATCATATCTCTGATCTCTCGGCGGAGGGAAAGTAGTACCAGGTATACAAGGCTTACAGAGCAAATCATGTCCCCATCCATTTCAGAGGCTCAGATTAGAATGACAGCAGTTCCCATTTGTTCCACTCACTGTGTTTCTGGGTCAGGCATGACATAGGTGACAGCACAGGGGCAGAGAAGGGACAAAAATATTATAGTTAAAGATGCACTGTGGAACTTTTCTGATGGTTGGTCTGCTACTTGCCACCTTGGATGTTTCACAATAATGCATTTTTTTCAGTTGATACAATTACTTGATGCTGGGGGTCTTCTACATGTTTCTCTATAGGCAGAATGTTCATCTGTTACCATGGAAACACAATGCACGCATAAGCAAACATAGACAAAAAAGGTTTTAAGAGCTCTGAAAACTCAAGAAGAAAAATGCACAATTGATTTAAACAGTACATTTTCAGGAGCCTGTGATCAATAAAGTGTTCCTGGTCCTGTTTAGGAATTTGATTTTCAACCAAAAAAAAAGGTGAAAGTGACTAACTGAAAAACTGTTGGCTATTGCTTGCTAGCTTGTGTGAATTTTATGTGTGAGAGACTTTTTTAAGCGCTTAAATCAGCTCACCTGTTGTAGCTCCACCCAAGTCAGTTCTTTCTGGTCAGATTGTGTTAAAATAAAGCTCAGATTAAAGTCTAGATCTTCTAACAGAGCAGTGCTTTCAGTTAGAATCACACCTCCAGGGAATGTTGATGACATCAGCTGCAAAGTATCAATGACAGGTGATTTTAGTTGCTCAAAAACATGCATTCTTACTGTGAGCAGGGTCACCACCCCACAGATCTGACCTTTAACTTGGCCCGGCTGTGTTGTGTCACCTGCTTGTCTCCATGGAGATAAATATGTTTAATGAAATACTGTGGAACATTCAAGTCAAAGCAATAACACCTTAAGTGTGTGTTAAATTCTCATTGTAAAAGCTGAGGTAAGAACATTGCAAAGTCTGTTTACAAGCAGTTAAAATGACTTAAACCGCAGAAAAGACTTTCCAGATTTAACATTTGCATATAACTTAAAACAGAAATTGAAAAATGTGGAACACTAAAAATCTTAAATATGTAACTCTATATTTTAAGACACTCAGGATGTGCGTGTTGTTGTGTGTGAATAAAGCTGGTTGGTTTTGAATGAGAAGGAGAGAGAGAGTGCTTGGGGCGAGCGGTTGCCATGGTTTTGTTTACTAACAGGATTTTTGACCGCGGCTTGACGACGTGCCTTTAATGACAGCCTCAGACTTCAGGATTAGAGCCGGAGATCAGAGCTGTAATGAGCCATGGACACATAAAGTGAAGATGTGGAAAAGATTTAGCTGCAGCTACAGAACTATAATTAAAACAGGACTAAACCAGGTCGAAACCAGGTCGAAACCAGTACTGGAGCAGACACAGGTCTAAACCAGGACTAACCCGGGACTAGACCAGTGCTGAACTAGACACGAGGACAAAACCAGGACAAAACCTGGACTAAACTAGTATTAAACCAGGCACCAGGACCAGGATGAAGCCAGGACTAAATCAGGAACAAACCAGGACTAAACAGGACCAAACCAGGACTGAACCAGACACTAGGACAAAACCAGGACTAAACTAGTATTAAACCAGGCACAAGAACCAGGATGAAGCCAGGACCAAACCAGGACTAAACCAGCACTAAACTAGAATATTGTATAAGCACTAAGCAGCTTTTGAGATCAAAATATGTCAGGTGCATGCTGTCTGCATAAAATCAGGAAGTATGTGTTAGCATGCTAGTTGTTGTTAGCGTTACATTAACTCTGCACTAGTCTAGGAAAAACTTTGGACCAATGGAGCCTGCAGCCAATGTGTTTTTCACATTTTTAAGAAGACAAATCAGGAACAGCACCTTTATTATGAGTCATGAGGCCTTTATATATTTACAGGCTTACATGTTGTGACAGGCTTATATGTTGTGATTATAGACTGTATATATAAATGGACATAGCTATCCTGCTAGCTGCCACGTTTCAAATAGGAAGTCAGCTCCATCGACTCTTCAATTGTCAGTCTAAAAGATCCTGGTGTTGTTATTTTGCTATTTTGTCCGTAATAAATTCCTACTTCTAATATGGGTCTCAGCTTCAAATTTTCCCCTATAACCACTAGCCTCGTGAGCTTCATTTGACTGGAGCTGAACGCTAAGAGTGACGTAGTCCACTGTTTTACACAGTCTATGCCTGTGATGTCATCTGCTACTACAGCCAAATGCATATTATGTATTCAGATTACTGTGAATCATTAAAACAAACAAGCCACGCCCAGATAACATAACTAGCATCTGTATTTAGAATGAGTTAAACATTCCTCTGCCTTCATGCCTTTATGCTGGGTGTGATTGTGTAAGTGGCATGACTGCGGTAACTACCTTGTCAGTTTTTAAAAGGCAGAGCTTTGTGAGTGTAGCCCCAGGCACAGAGTCACACATCTGTGGAGAAGAAGACATCAGTTCAAGTATGTGGTGGGGCAGGTCGGACACAAGGAAAGAGACGCGCTGTAAGGGCAATATTAGGGCAATGTAAAGGCAATGTACTGTAAGGCTAAGTATATGTTGACTATGTAACTTTTCTGGTAAGAGTCCAGCACCTGGTTGTGTCCATGAAGATACACTAGGGAGATAGCTTTTGCTGAAATGCATCACAGTGTGGCATTAAACATGCTTATTATTTAACTATAGGTGTTTTTACAATAAAACAATATCTTGAAAAATATTCATTCTACTTCTCCACAAAAAGGACCTGTAAATTGGCTTGGTGCTTGTTGCCATGGAAATAGATGAAAGTTTAATATCATATTGTGAAAAATTCCAAGCAAAACAACATCTCCATGGTGACAGACCCTCCACCCTGAAAGTTACACAGTGCACCTTTAACTCTCCTGCATTGCAAAGTATTTATGTAATTTTAAGGCTGCCCAGTATTGCAGTCAAATCAAATCAAAATTAAAAGCTGCAGTTACACGGATGCAATTATTTTGTATATTTAGGTCTCTGTTACCAGCAAAATATTATTTTTTATTGTCAAAATGTATTAATCCTGTTGTTTAGATCTAAAATCAGATCCTAATCAGTACTAAAAACTACATACTGATGTCACATTCACAGGACAGAGATTACAGATATAAGGCCACATGGTAATATATACCAAAGAACTATGATTTAATGTTGAAAAACACTATCTAAAGAAAGAGTCTTTTTAATTATCATTGTGGTATATTGAGTACCAAGTCTGTTCCTTAGTATCGAAATTTTAGTATCATCACAGCGCTATACAAACCTGTTGTGAAATTATTTGGATTCTTGCATTAGTTAAACAGGTCATTTCTGTAATTCTCTCAGTGTAAAATGTGCACTGTGAACTGAATCCTGATTGGAAAACATAAATATAAGTCTGATTGCAATTTTTGTTCAGAAAATCACAATTATTGTTTTGGGGTTTTTTTTACAAAACTGTGCAGCCCTGTGTAATTTTATTGAAAGTGCTGTTTTTCACGATAGTTTCTTGAAGTGTTTTCATTGTATTTCAAGAAAGTTGGAATTTGAAAGGTTGAAAATCTGGCAGATTTCTGAAAGGAACGACTCATAATTTTGACAGTTTCAAAAGAAAAAACATTTTCATTGCCTTTCACTCAAAAAAGTTTTCAACTTTCTTAACTTGTAACATTGGTGGAGTCGTCACTACCTGCTCCTCTCCATGGAGATGTTATTGCTTTTTCAGAAATGTTCCACAGTATGTCACTGAGTCTATCTATGTATGTATCTACCTACACTATATTGCCAAAAATATTCACTCACCTGCCTTGACACTTAAGTGACATCCCATTCTTAATCCATAGGGTTTAATATGACATCGGCCCACCCTTTCCAGCTATAACAGCTTCAACTCTTCTGGGAAGCCTGTCCACAAGGTTTAGCAGTGTGTTTATGGGAATTTTTGACCACTCTTCCAGAAGCGCATTTGTGAGGTCACACACTGATGTTGAACAAGAAGGCGTGGCTCTCAGTCTCTGTTCTAATTTATCCCAAACGTGTTCTGTCGGGTTGAGGTCAGGACTCAGGCCAGTCAAGTTCATCCACACCAAACTCTCTCATCCATGTCTTTATGGACCTTGCTCATATTGGAAGAGGAAGGGGCCATCTCCAAACTGTTCCCACAAAATTGAGAGCATGGAATTGTGAACTAGGGGGCCAAGCCCAGCTCCTGAAAACTACCCAACACCATAACCCCCCTCCACCAAACTTTACACTTGGCACAATGCAGTCAGACAAGTACTGTTCTCCTGGCAACCGCCAAACCCAGACTCGACCATCAGATTGCCAGATGGAGAAGCACGATTCTCAGAGAACATGTCTCCACTGCTCTAGAGTTCAGTGGCAGTGTGCTTTACACCACTGCATCCAACGCTTTGCATTGCACTTAGTGATGTATGGCCTGGATGCAGCTGCTCGGCCATGGAAACCCATTCCATGAAGCTACGCACTGTTCTTGAGCTAATCTGAAGGCCACATGAAGTTTGGAGGTTTGTAGCGATTGACTCCGCAGAAAGTTGGCGACCTCTGCGCACTGTGGCTCAGCATCCGCTGACCCCGCCCCGTCAGTTTACACGGCCTACCACTTTGTGGCTGAGTTGCTGTCGTTCCCATTTGCTTCCACTTTGTTATAATTCCACTGACAGTTGACTGTGGAATATTTAGGAGCGAGGAAATTTACAGCACAGGTGGCATCCTATCACAGTACCACGCTGGAATTCACTGAGCTCCTGAGAGCGACCCATTCTTTCACAAATGTTTGTAGAAACAGTCTGCTTGATTTTATACACCTGTGGCCATTGAAGAAATCAGAACACCTGATTTCCATTATTTGGATGGGTGAGTGAATAGTTTGGGCAATATTGTGTATCTCTCTCTCTCTCATTCCCTTTCTCTCTCTTCTCTCTCTCTCTTTGTCTTTCTTTTTCTCTCTCCATGGAGGTAGAGCAAGTTACGGGTCAAATCTGTGGAGAGGCGGGCCTGTTCACTGTAAAAATGCATGTTTTTTTTTGTTTTTTTTAAGCTTATAAAACACTTATAACTGAATACATGTAGATGTCTAATGGGATACTGTGAAATATTCATGGCAATGCTATAGCATCTCCATGGAAACAACTAGACTAAGAACCCCCACTAGATAAGTGACATAGCGGTTCTTTAATGTAAATCTATGAACTTTTTCCCATCTCTGTGTCGTCTCTTGTGTCTGTTGTGTAACATATTTCAAAATGGACCTCGTTATGAACAGAGCTGGCTTATGTCAAAGTCTCCTCCAGGAATCTTCTGCTTTGTCTCTCATTTTCATCTTTTTACTGAAATCTCTGCTCCATTTTCCAACACTTTTCAAGTTAGTGCTGTGATTACTGTTATTTATCGTATCTTGGTGCACTGAAAGATTATGAAAGCTCTATGTTAAGTGCTGATGGCAGTGTTGGAACAAAATGAAGTAAAAGTAATAAAGTACTGTTCTTAAGTAAAAAAGTTCAGGTACTGTACTTTACATGAGTACATTTTTAGTGGACACTTTTTACTTTTACTTCACTACATTTGAGAGAAGCTATCTGTACTTTATACTATACTACATATCTAACAGGACTGAAAAGTAAAAGTATTTATTATTGTCTGAGACCTGCTGAAAAAGGATAATTTGACCAAACTAAATATACAGAAAGAAAAAACGACTTGGGGGGGAAAAAAAAAAAAAAAAAAAAAACTTCAGAAATTCAGCACGTCTTTCTCAAAATCACTACATTTGAAGATGTATTAGATCTCAAAATATGCATGAAATACTTTTACTTTTTACTTGTTAAGTATATTTTTTAAAAGGTAATTAAATGCTTTTGTAGATTTTGTCCATGTGATACTTTTACTTGAGTATTTATTTTACTCTTGTATTTGTACTTTTGTTTTAGTTACAAAGTGGAATACTCCTTCCACCACTGGTTGACGGATAGTTGAAGCACATAGGTTAATCAGGATTAGCCACATGCAGATTTAATGCTTTGAGTCTATCTGTACATGTCCATCAGATCTCCATAAATAGTAATGGTGAATGTATTGGTGAAAGTACTGTGATACATAAGGTTAGGATGTGTTTCAATGTAATACTTGGGTCAACAAATCTGCTTATACTGATGGATGTGCACGTTTGGAGATTGGACCAATGTATAAATGTCTTTATCACGGACACTTCTGTACTGACTTTTCTTTTCTTTTGCGTGAATGTTCCACAGTATGACTTTAAATGTATGTGAATCTATGTAGCATTTACCTATAAATAAAACAGGACTAAATCAGGTCTAAACCAGTACTGAATCAGACACTAGGACGAAACAAGGATGAAATCAGGACTAAACCGTGACTAAACCAGGACTAAACCAGAACTAAACCAGAACTAAACCCGAACTAAACCAGGACTAGAATATTGTATAAGCTGCAAGCTATATGTCCGCTGCAAGCTGTCTGCATATAATCAGCAAGTGGGTGTTAGCATACTAGTTGTTTTGCAGTGATAGTAAAACTCTGCACTTATCATGGAGCTCAAGACACTTATGTACTGACCTTTCTGGTAGAGGTGCTGTTAAATGCTTGTCTCTGTGGAGATGTTATTGTTTTAAATGTTCCACAGTATGGCTTTAAGTGTATGTGAAGCTATCTAGCATTTATTGAATTACTCACCACAGATCAGACTTGTAAATTGGCCCTATGGCGTCAGCTGCTTGTCTCCATGGAGATAGCTACATTTAGTCTTTATTGTCTCCTTTATGGAGATGGGCACAAAAACACAACAGCAAAAGACAGCAGACAATCGACTGTGCTGTTACTACACACTCACAACACCAAGAGCTACAACATCAATCCAGTAGCGGCACTTACGATAAAAAGGGAACTGACAACATTCAATTCAAAACAAATTCATCAATAATTTCCAATTTGTGGCACCTACAAAGTGTTCCCAGTCCCGATACTAAAAACACTGAAAAATGCACTGGTTACATCAAGGAACCACTCACCCGTTCACACACATTCATACACCAGTGTACGCAGACACTGGGGGTGAGGTGGGTTTAGTGTCTTGCCCAAGGACATAATGACAGTAATCATCTGTGGGACCTGGAATCACATCGCCAACCTGTGGGTCAGTGGATCTGTTCACTCTACCAATGATGTTTATGTGGAGAGTGAGAATCGAACCGCCAACCTTCAGATCAGTGGAGAAACAATGCCATCTGAGCTACTGTCGCCCTTATCCAGTTCTTTTTGGACTGACTTACCCTCCAACGTATTTTTATTATGATATGCTGCTTTTTGAGCTTAATGCAGTCTTTAATATCAGGTGTAAATACTCTTTATTGTTTTTATTTACAATCCAAACACTCCAGGCAGCAATAACATCCCTGAGAAAAGCATTTGGAGTATATGCCATCAGAAAGGTTACATACCATACTCATAATCATAAAAGTGTATACAGATATACATTATTTAAAATATGTATCTGTATACACTGCAAAAAACAAGATGTTAAGGTCTGTAGATAGAGAGTATTTTCAAATGAAGCCACTTTTTTGTGTAATAATATCTTTTCATAAAACCTCTTTTTGCATGCTTTAGAGTCTGGACCTGATAGCCATTATCAAAATAGTCAACAATTATTTTAATATTCATTTAGTCACAATCATTTTGAATAATTATTACAACCCAGTTTAGAGGCAAAATTGGCAACAAATACAGACAGGTTACAGAAAAGGAAGTATTTACAGTCTTCCTGGTAAAATCTGCTTAATTCCATGTACTTTATTATTTTATGTCATTAGACCTATTAAAACGATCATGAATCAAGCATTAGCATTAGTGTTAGCATGCAAGGTCAGTAGCAGTACTTTTTATATGTTCCATTTCCAGGCCAGTCCAACCCCCTGCGCTTATATAACACAGGAAACAGATGTTGGCAACACACAGCTCTGTTGCCATTTTTTTTTTTTTTTTTCATTCTTTTCTCACTCCCTCTCCCTCTTTTGTCTTTAACCCGCTCCGCAAATCACTTCTCAAGTTTTAAGTGTAAAGGTGCTTAAAGACTCATGGAAGCTCAGAGTTTTATATGAACGCTGTAAGGGCTGGGTTTAAGTCTCATTTAACATTTGTGGATTATTTGTTGTGTAACACTGCTCATTGGGTCCAAATTTTATTACTACGTTTTTATTAGTTTAAGTCTGCACAAAATTAAATGTGAGGAGACAGATGTTAAAGGTTTACTGTGCAACTTTTCCGTTAAAGGGTCTGCCACGAGCTTCTCTCCATGGAGAAGTTGCCTGAAATGTTCCACAGTATGGCATTATACTTATTTATCTCTACGGAGACATCACCTTACGCCACAGGGCCAAGTTACATGTCAGATCTGTGGAGAGGCGAGCCCACAACACAGTAAGAATGCAAGTTTTTAAGTCAATAAAAACCCATGTTATTGAGTAAATGGCAGATGGATATGTTTAATGCCATACCGGGACATTCCAGACAAAGCAACAACATCTCCATAGAGACAAGCAGATGGTGGACCCTCCCCCTGAAAACTGTTAGGGGTAGGGTGTACCTTTAAATCATGATATTATTATGATAAGTTAAAGGCGTACTGCGTAACTTACTGCTTGTCACCATGGAGATGTTCCACATGTATGGCAGTAAACATATCTATCTTGCATATTTTCAATTACATTTTTCACATTGAGTGGGGTCACCTCTACACAGATATTACCTGTACTAGGACAATAATAGCATCACCTGCTTGTCTCCATGGAGCTATATATACATTGTAGAACATTCCAGGCAAAGCAATAACATCTCCATGAAGTCAAGCAAGTGGCCGGACCCCCCCACTACGGCACCTTTAACTTCAATATGACTTGTTCTCTTAACCCTTTGTAATCAGTTGGATTTTCTCTAAACTAGAACACGTTCTTTGAGGAAAGATCAAGTCTCTATTTATGTCCTGTTGTCCAGGTGACAGCTCTCTGATTGGCTGTGAAATGGCATATAGGGCTCTGATTGGCTGTCTGTACGTGACTATAGCTGCAAACAGAAGTTGTGTGCATTGATTGAACTTGTGGTGAGCAGATTAACAGTGAACACTATACAGTTTGTGTCATAACATGTAAAATATCATGTTGTAAGCCTCCTGAGATGTGGGCATTGCAAGTTGGGCGGGTTATGGGTGATTTTGTATGGTCTATTGCAAAGAAAAACACTGTATTCAAATATGGGCATCATTTTCAAACATGAAAATGTACATGTTTTTGTTGGTTTTGGTTAATTTTTCTTCTTACAATGTACTATAGGCAAAGCAAGTTTATTTGTATAGCACAATTCATATACCAAGTAATTCAAAGTGCTTTACAGAATAAGAAAGACATTAAAATCACAATACAAATAAAATCAAAACATCAATAATCTTCATAAAATTTATTTAAAAGAGAAGAGTGAACATATAACTTTATAACTTATCTGGAGGTCAACACATAGCTTAAAAACATGCATTCTTACAGCATTCTTACAGTGAGTGCTTTGTCTTTCTGCACATCTGTCCTGTAACTTTGCCTAGTGTTGTTACTTACTTGTCTTTGTGGAGACAGATCATTTTAATGCCATACTGTGGAACATTTTCGGTCAAGCAAGGGCAGCAACCCCTCTAGAGTACCTTTAAGAAGAAGAATACATTTATTAATCCCAGCTCAAATATAGCTCCAAAAATACAATCTTGGTATTGCCCCACATCCATAGAGCGGTTTGGGGTAGATTTGGGCCCATGTGTGTAATATCAGGTTCAATGGAGAGGCGTCTCCGGCTGTGAGCGGAGCACTCCCAGGAGAAAGGCATGCTGGGTAATATCACGCTCCCCAGGGGAAGTGGACATACACAGTCAGCACACGCACACAGCTCCACAGGCTACATATGGCCCTAAAGCCGCAGGAAACACACAGTAATGAAGAGGCACAGACAGGGGGCGCTGTGAGCAAATGTACACATGCTGTCTGCTTATACCGGCCATTGGTGGAAGGGTGGACTAGAGGTTGAGTATATGGTCTGAATGTCCCAATAAAGATAACTAGACAGTGGAAAAGAGGAAATAGTTTTGAGTTAATGTTTTTACACTGAAACTAACAGCCAACTAAGCTGTAGCACTTTCCCATTTTATTATAGTCTAATTATTATTATTATTTTAATCTAAATGATCTTAATATTGTTTTTCTTGCTGTTTTATTATGTATTGTATATGTTAGGCACTGTGGTTGTTTTTAAATGTGCTATATAAATAAATTTGACTTTACACAAAACTATATATATATATATATATATATATATATATATATATATATATATATATATATATATATGTATATATATGTATATATATATATGTATATATATATAAAGATATATAAAGGTAAATCTGCCATTTGTCAAGTAAAAATTGTATATTTGCTTTTTCACAGAAGTTTCCAAAAGTTTCTCCAAAGTATTAGACATAAATCTGATGTGCTGTTTTTGTTTTGTTTTTTTAAAGTCATAGTATGTAACCTTTTTTTCCTAAAAATAGACTAAAATAAAAGTGTGTTGTTTATTCATTATGGATGTTTTTACTGCACTGAAAAACATGTATACACATGCACAAAACAGACTCTAATTTGGCCTGGAGGAGGGCCCTCTCCTGCTTGTTTCTATGGAAATGTTGATCCTTTGGCTGTAATATTGCACAGTAATGTTCCAGTAATTTTCTATTTCCATGGCATCATGAAGCTGACTTTCACCCCCAGAAAGTTAAATACTATCACTTTAAAGGTCCTATATTATGCTAAATTGACTAGTGAGCTTTAAGCCTTGTTATAATGTTGTTACCTCATCAAAAACATACCTGGTGTTGTGTTTGTTTCATTAACACGTTTGACACACATTCACCCTTTATTATTAGTCTGTTTACGTCTCCAAAGCTCAAAATGCTCTGTTCCAGCTAGTGATGGCATGTAGTGGTAGTTTTTAGTTGTGTTAACCACTACCTTTAGTTCAGTAGAGAAGGGCAATTCCAGGTCTGAAATTATTCTAGTGAAGGTGTATGGCGTTTAAAAAAACACAGTAGCACTTCCTGTATTGCCACATGTCATCAAAAGGTGGAACAGAGTGTTTTCTGTTTAAGAGAAGAACTCAGCCTAGATGTACAGGGTTTGTCTGTTAAACACAGATCAGAAATACCGGAATATGGGCCTTTTAATGTTTCAGTCTTTTTTCATATCTTGCATATCTGTACCTTTTTCACATGTTGATGTCTGACACAAAATGATCCTATAACACTGCATTAAACAGTATACATTTGTCTCTCACTATAAACTTCTGAAGCACGATTTGATTAAGCTGGGAAGTTGTCAGACTGAATCCTTCTCAAATCCCACTTCCCCAAAAACATGTCCTCCTTCTCCTCGTCCTCCTCCTCCTCCTGCTCCGAACTGTTTACGTGATCCCAATTAATGCCTGGCTCACGGCTCCGATTCACTGACAGTTCCTTCTTCTTTTTTTATGTTTTTGCAAATAAAAATAGAAAATCTCCAAAACCGCGGCAGCCATGACACCTCCCCTCCTTTGACGCTGTACCTGCTCGTAATCATAGAGTATTGCAAAATGAGTAATTTAATTTCATATTTACTCCGCACGGGCCCATTCAGAGACACAGAGGATGAAAGGAGGAGGTGTCTCGGGGAGGGGGAGATGGCATGGATGTCTGGATGTTTTCCTGCCCCATGTGGATAATGTATAGACTGATTTATTTCTTTTTTTATCTGGTGAAATGAGGAGTCTTTGATCAAAAAATGCACACGGAAGAGACTTGTATCCTTGACATGATTGTACAATAACAAAATCACATTTGAAGTTTTGAATAAATTGGCATTGAGACCGTATCTTTTCTTGTTAAAATTACACTAACAATATCAAAACAAACAGGATTAAAGGCACACTGTCCAACATCTGTGGTTTGGGGTCAGCCACCTGCTTTTGTCTGTGGAGAGGATATTGCATTTCCCAGAATGTTCCACAGTGCAGCATTATATTTAAAAGGTCATATATTATGCATAATGTATTCTTGTGAGCTTCAACCCATATTTGTTCTCATCATAAACATACCTGTGTTTTGTTTCATGTACAGAGTAATTGTTTATTATTAGTCTGTCTCCATCTCCAAAGCTCAGAATGCTCTGTTCCATGTGATGTCATGAAGCTGTAGTTTTCAAGTTTACGTTTTACATTTTGTTCTGGACATCCTGGACCTGGTTTACACTTCTCACGAAGGAGCATACAAAGCTACCCCCCTCCCCCACATTGGACTCTCTGACTATTATGCTAATGCCGGCATACAGACAGAGGGTGAAAGTCACCAAACCAGTTCTGAAGGAGGTAAGAGTGTGGCCAGAAACTGCTTTGACACAACAGACTGGGAAATGTTTAAGGAAGCTGCCACCTACAACATACAACAGACATTGAGGAGTACACAGACATCACCAAATGCATCGATGATGTGACCCACACAAAAAGAATCATTACTCGGGCTAACCGGAAGCCATGGTTGACAGGGGCCGTCCACAGGCTGCTGAGGGCCAGCGCCTTCAGAGCTGGGGATGAAGCTGGCCTGAGAACAGCGAGAGCCAACTTGTCCCAGGGCATCAGGGAAGCAAAAAAGGAGTACACAGACAAGAACCTCCCACTTCAAAGACAGCAGATATGCACAGAGCCTATGGCAGGGCATCCAGGCCATCACGGACTACAAGCCTGTGCCACAGAGCTGCAAGAGCAACACCTCTCTGCTCAATGACCTGCTTCATGCTGGCGGCACCCCACGCAAAGCAGCAGGTCCAGACAACATCCCAGGTCGTGTGCTGAAGGATTGCGCAGAGGAGCTAAAAGATGTCTTTACACCTTCAACATCTTCAACACTTCTTTGGAGCAAGCCATTGTCCCATCTTGTTTCAATGCTGCCACCATCATACCTGTGCCAAAGAACCCCCCAACCCCCCACCCTAAGCCCCTTCCAGTTCACATACCAAGCCAAACCTTCCACAGAGGATGTGATCTGCTCTGCCCTCCATCCAGCTCTCACCCATCTGGACAATAAAGACTCATATGTGTGTGTTCTTAGACTTTAGTTCAGCATTTAACACCTTAATACCACAACAACCCATCTGTAAACTCGACAAGTTTGGTCTCAACACCTCCCTCTGTAACTGGCTGCTAGACTTCCTCAGCCAGAGACCACAAGCAGTACGTGTGGCAACAATACCTTAAGCACCATCACTCTGAGCACAGGGGCTCCCCAAGGCTGCTTGCTCAGTCTTCTGCTCTTCATCCTGCTGACACATGACTGCACAACAACCTACAGCACCAACCACCTTGTGACGCGGACAACACAACTCTTGTGGGTCGCATCACCAAGGGTGATGACCTCCAGCTTAATGTGAGCAAGACTAAGGAGATTGTTGTCAACTTCCAGAGAGGCCACACCCTGTGGAGAGAGTGAGCAGCACAAAATTCCTGGGGGTGCACGTCAGTGAGGACCCCTCCTGGACCGCCAGCACTGTATCACTGATGAAGAAAGGCCAGCAGCACCTCTACTTCCTGCGAAAGCTTAAGCGGGCAAGTGCCTCAGCACCCATCATGACCATTGAGAGCATCCTTTCCAGCTGCATCACTGTGTGGGGTGGAAGCTACACTGACCCCAAGAGCCCAAGAGGAGAGCCCTGCAGTGCATAGTGAACACAGCTAGGAAGATCATTGGTGCACCACTCCCCTCCCTGCAAGACATTTACACCACCCACCTCAATCGCAAAGCAATCACAATTGTGAGTGATGCAAGCCACCCCGCACACAATCTGTTCAGCCTCCTGCCCTCTGGGAGGAGGTACAGGAGCCTGCGTTCCTGCACCACCAGACTCACTAACAGCTTCATCCACCAGGCTGTTAGGAGGCTGAACTCTCTCCACTCTCTACCCACTAGGCTGCCAGAAGCTTGGAATCTGAGTCTCCCCAAGAACAGAACTCCCCAAAGAACACGTGGACTCAGACCCCCCCCGACTCCCCCCCAAAAAAGTCTTGTGCCTTGCACTATTTACCATTTATTATTTATTTATTATGCATGGGATATTAAGAAACATAATTTTGATTCTTTGTATGATCTTTGTATGAAGAATTGACAATAAACTTTGAACTTTAACTTGAACATGAACTTGTTCAGTAGAGAATGGAAATTCCAAATGATTTTAGCGAAGGTGTATGGAGTTTAAAGACACAGTGGAGCACTTCATGTATTACCACATGACATCACAAGGTGGAACAGAGTGTTTTCCATTTGGAGAGATTATTAATTATGCGTTAAACATGTGTGAATAAAACAAAACACAACTCCAGAAATGTTTTTGACGAGGAAATAACATCACAATATAGATCAGAAAATAGTGTAATATGGACCCTTTAATCTATATTAAGATAAGATAAGATAAGATAAGATAAGATAAGATAAGATAAGATAAGATAGGCCTTTATTAGTCCCACAGTGGGGAAATTCCATTGTTGCAACGCACAGTTCAAGAACAGCAGGAAAATGGTAACATGCAATAAAACAAGATAATAGATAATGGGTTAAAAATAATTTAAAAATAGACTTAAAAATAGACTCTAATGTAACACACTGTTCCGGTGGAGCAAAAATATAAAATACCAAAAAACTATTATGTACAATAAAAGTAACAGTGCAGCATATGAACAGAATAAATCTCAGTAAGTGACTTCAGTATATTATGTTATTTACAGTAATATGACTATGTTTATGTACAGCAGCATGAGGCAGGATAAATATCAGTAGAGTAACAAGTGTTTTATTGCTGAATTAATTGTGAACTGCTTTTCTCAATTAAGTTGAATGCGATTCCATCAACATCGACATTTAAGAGATTCAAGCTTACAGATGGGACGAGATACAGTGTCCACAAGACCAGATGTGATTTTGACATTATTTCTCATAAGTAAATTGAGCGGTTTAGTTTTTTTTTTTTTTTTGGCATCATAATTTTTTATGTATTTTATTGTATGTTTTATATATTTATATTTTATATTTTTGTTGTTATATTCACCAGTCATTCACCACCCCTTTTTTGTACAATCCAAATGTAAACATGAAAATAAAATCATCATTTTCCTCATGTGTCTTATGGCTATTTTGTCCCATCCCTTACCGTCTACCAGAAGCCACATAATGCAACTTTAACTTAATATTTAAAAGATGTGTTCAAATATTTGTAAGAAATATCTTTACAATAAGAACAGTAATGTAATCTAATGCAATAGGAAAGAACATTGCATATAATTACTGTAAATCCTACCTTTTGTAATTAATTCAGGTGATATTTTTGAAAACTCTTTTTTTTTTTTCATTTTACAGATCTCCACATCACTAAATCCGATATTATTTTGATTATTTATTTATTGATTACATAATAACTTTTCTGGTGGAGATTCTGCCTATGTTTTTGTCTCCATGACAATGTAATTGCTTTGCTTGGAATGTTTCACAGTATGGCATTAAACTTAACTATCTCCATGGAAACAAGCAGGACATGCCACCAGACCAAGATACCAGTCAGATCTGTGGAGAGGACGGCCCGCTGACTGTTGGTGTAAAAACACCCATAATTGAATAAATGGTGGATAGCCAAGTTTAAGGCCACACTGTGAAATATTTCAGACAAAGTAATACCATCTCCATAGAGACAAGCAAGTGGCAGACACTTAATCAGAAAAGTTACACAATTAACCTTTAACTTCCCAGCTGTTTTCTTCTTTATCCGTCCTCCATGATTTGCCTTGTCTCTAATCTCTCTCGTGTTTTATGTGTTTCAGAGCATAGGAAAAGGCTCGCTGTGGTCCATAGACCCCGAGTACAGACACAACCTGATCCAGGCGCTGAAGAAGACCCCCTATCACCCGTACCCCCCGAGCCTGGCCACGCCCTCCACGTCCCCGCCCACCCTGCCCCCCCAGACATTTCATAGCAGGTAAGATTCAATACACAACATAAACGCACATCACATTGTATTAGTGTACTCTTTTAGAATATATAGTATATCATATAAATGCAATCTGTGCAAACATGTTTTGAAATGTGATTCTTGTATTACCTTGTCACTTTATATTTCAATATTTTGTTTCCTATACCTGAACAAGTTAAACATAATCCTGTTATTAAAACATCATTATGCTTGTCAGAAAACAATATGATATTTTCTCTATTTGTTCAGTCCTAATATAAGATATAATCTAAGATGAAAAATCCAGGCCATGCTTAAAATAAGGTGTGGTAAACTTCATTGTATTGTTGGAGGAGAGTGCACAGAAAGCAATGTACTACATAGACCATGATCCTTTGCTTTGATTCAGTGCAGCCAATATGAAAAAATTAGCCATAGTTGTTTGAAAAATAATGAGATTTTCATATAGTGATAGTTATACCACCCACTGACTCTCATGTCAATACAGTCTAATATACAGTGCACCATCCACTTAGTTTACATTGATTATTTAAGCTGGTTCGATTATAAACACATTAAGGCCTCATAGATTTTGCGCCAACACAATGAACCTTTTATCTTGAATTATTCTAATGTTACGTGACTATTTCTATTACTCCTCAGTGGGCAGGTAAACATCAGGTACATTTTTGTAGTAGTAGTAGTCATATACTACTGTATATGAATGAATGAATGAATGAATGAATGAATTACTGAGTTGTGTCATTGCTATAGGGCTATTAGGCTTAGCTATGAAAATAATAAATACATGTGCAATATGTAACTTTTCTGGTGGGTGGTCCACAACCTGCTTGTCTCCATGGAGATGTTATTGCTTAGAATGTTCCACAGTGGAATCAAATTTATCTATCTCCATGGGGGCATGCAGGTGAAGCCATCAGTTACAAATCTGGTCTGTGGAGAGGCAATCCTGCTCCAGGCAACATCTCCATGGAGACAAACAAGAGGCTAACCCTCTTCGAGGAAAGTTACATAGTGCACTTTTAAGACCGAAATGCATTTCATACATGGAAATTCTTATATTCAGCAAGTTTAGTTTAATGCTTTAAAGGGCTCATATGACGCTATTTTCTGTTCTACGTTATAATGTTGTTTCCTCATCACAAACAGACCTGGAGTTGCGTTTTGTTTGATTCACACATGTTTATAAATTACAGTTAAATATTTTGTTGTTGTTTTTTTGTTGATTCTGGTAGCTCAGTCTTTCTTTAACCTGACTGTTGATGGTTTGATCCCAGCTACCAGCACTGAACTCTGTCAGTGTCCTTGACTTTACTCGCCTTGTTAGTCTAAGAGAGTTTGACTTATCATACTTATCATAATTTGCATGTTTTCCTTATAGCGTGTTACTTTACCTGAGATGCTGCTGTTGTGAGTTACCTGCACAGTGTTTGTTTTAAATGCAGAGGCTGCCCTGGATACAGCAGGAAGAGCAGAGCCGACACATATTTTAGCTGTTCAAAAAAGGTCAACCTTTCAGTTTAATTTTACGCTACATATAACATATTTCCTCAGCCTCCGCTGCACTTTCAGTCCACTTTACCGTGAACAAACTAACAAGTAGAACCACCAAAGTCTCATAATGTAAAAACTTGTAAAATGTCAATGTCTAATGCCAAGTACAAGAGTTTTAAACGGTAGATTGAGTACACATATATTTAGGCCTGTAGCTAAACAATAAACCAGTGACATTTTTGAAATACATTTAAATACTGGATACTCTAGTTTTTCTACCTGTGCCTTTAGTGGGCAAACTTATGTAACTATTTAAGCACAATGGCATTTTCCCATGTATCCTTAATGTGATTTGAGTCTTAGATTTACAGTGTAGCACCTGTTAAGAGACCAAAGATGCATTCACTTCATTCACAGTGGATGGTACGCTATTATAATTATAATTTTGCCTATATTTTGTGTGATTTAAATGTACTCTTTTTAATTGTATTCTCTGCGCAGCATCTTTGAGTCTTTAGAAAAGCGCTGTTTGAATAATATTTATTATTATTTTTATTATTACTATTCGAGCCACAGTTGCCCTGAGGCAGACTGTGGAAAGTGAGGCTGCCAATCTACGCCTTTGACAAATCACTCACTCACCACATACTATGAGAAACGAGTTTAGTTTAGTCTTTATTTGAAGGGTCAATTTACAGAGGCAGTAAGCTTTTAAAAACAGGGATGTTTAGTTCCAGATTATGGCAAAATAACTAGTTTCCGTGTAGTGCCTTGCCTGAAGACACAACAACAGTAGACCCACTGCTGTCCCACTGTGGCAGCTTGTATTCACAGCAGTCTCCCATCAGTGCTAACCAGGCCCAACTCTGCTTAGCTTCTGAGATCAGATGGGTATGATCTCAGTTTTTTTTGTTTTTGTTTTTTGTTTTTTTGCATTTTTAGGATATTTTTGAGCAGCCATCCCACCGCTTTCTCCATTATATTTAAGTTACTAATAAGTCAAAGTCAAGGTCAGATGCATGTTCCTGCCAGGCTACCGTTGTTTACTTGTTTTTCTTTTGTAAATATAGCTACATCATATTACAAAATTTTCTGATCTATGTTATAATGTTGTTTCCTCAACACAAACAGACCTGGAGTTGTGTTTTGTTTCACTCTTTGTTTTTCTCTCAAACAGAAAACACTCTGTTCTACCTTGTGATGTCATGTGGTAATACAGGAAGTGCTCTACTGTGTTTTTAAACTCCATACATCTTCACTAGAAACATTTGGATGATTTCAGAACTGGAATTGCCAATCTCTACTCATTTTGAGCTTTGGAGATGTAGACAGACTAATAATAAAGGTACTCAAACATTTGTGAATGAAACAAAACACAACTCCAGGTTTGTTTTTGATGAGGTAACAACATTATAACATGACTTAAAACACACAAGAGTCAGTTTTGTATAATATAAGATCTTTAATACAGTTGTGGAATCAAATTAATATCAAACTGAAAATAAAGTAACCACTTGTGCCCACATTTTTGTATTGTCAGACTAATTTGCACAGAACATTTAAAACTGCTATGGCCTCTAAAGTACCTTTCTAGATTTATTAGACATAATGTATTCCAATACTCAGATCAAACGGAAATTTGACGTTTTATGTATTCAGTAGCAATTTGAAGTGCTTGTTTTGACGAATTAATAAAATGCATTTACATTTCCTGTTTACACACTTGAAAATATTGAATCCTCCGTCAAATCAAACAGCTTTTGTTGACATTAATCGTTAAGACTCAGCAGTTGTTTGTCATTTGTGCGGCAGTTGACAGTTTCTCTTACAGCCTGGAAACAAAAATAGTTGGAAAATGTATTATTGAGAAGGCACAGAAGTGTTGCTGACGTAAGAAATTGCTGTTTGGGAAAGAAAATGGTCCAATTATAGGATTTATGGTGACACAATGGCAAAGTGAGTCTTAGAATAGTCTTAAATGGCCCTTATTACACTATTGTCTGATCTTTGTTATACTGTTTCCTCATCACAAACATACCTGGAGTTGTGTTTTGTTACATTCACACATGTTTAACACACAAACCTGCATATTTAGGCTGAGTTCTTCTCTCAAACAGAAAACACTCTGTTCCACCTTGTGATGTCATGTAGTAATACAGGAAGTGCTCCACTGTTTTTTTAAACTCTATACACCTTCACTAGAATCATTTGCAAGTCCTGGGATTGTGAATCTCTACTGAACTCAAGGTAAAACTTTAACTTGAAAACTACCACTACATGACATCACAAGGTGAAACTGAGCATTTGAGCTTTGGAGATGTAGACAGACTAATAAGAAAGAATTACTCAAACGTTTGTGAATGAAACACAACACCAGGTATGTTTTGATGAGGTAACAGTGTTATAACAGTTCTCAAAGCTCACAAGAGTCAATTTTGCATAATATACGACCTTTAAAGATGCACCGTGTAACTTTTCTAGTGGAGGGTTCAGTACCGGCTTGTATCCAAGGAGATGTTATTGCTTTGTCTGCAATTGTCAGTTGGCCATTAAATGTATTAATGCATTAAATTGTTAATTGCTATGACGACAGTGCCATTTTTTGTAATGCAGAAAGCCATGTATATTCTTCTTAAAGTTAGTTCCCAAAGACAAACATAGCATGCCCCCCTCTCTCGATGCTGTGTCTCCATCTGCCCCTGCCTCTCTCTGTGCTCTGACCCTCCACAAATTTACAAGGTCCACTCCCATCCTTCTGTTACCCTGCCCCCAGGCTCAGAACAGGTGAATGCACCTCTCTCTCTATCTCTGTTTAGCCCTCTGTCATCCTCTCTCTCTCTCTCTCTCTCTCTCTGTCTGTCTCTCTCACTCTCTCTCTCTCTATCTAGCTGTCTCTCATGCTCTCTCTCTATGTCTCTCACTATCTCTCTTACTCTCTGTCTCTATCTAGCTCTCTTTCTCTGTGTGTGTGTGTCTCTCTCTCTCACTTACTATCTGTTTCTCTCTCTATCTCTCTCACTTTCACTCTCTTTGTTTCTCTCTGTCTACCTCTCCCTCTCTCTGCGTCTCTCATCTCTCTCTCTCTTTCTCGTCTCTCCTCATGCCCTCCCTCTCTCTCACTCACTTTCTCACTCACTCTCATCACTCTCTCTCCTCTCCGTATAAACCAGGACAAGTAGAGGTCGAGAAAAGTTATGAAAATATGTTTTTTTTTAAATTGTCGAAACTGATATAAACTGATATAAGAAGTTACTCCAAAATTGTATTGCAGCATTTCAATGACCTATTGGCTGTTGGGTTCATCTTGATAAGCACCCATCGCCTTGACAACCGAGTGGTTCACAAAGCTGGAGATAAACACGCCACCAGTTTGGATTGTTGCCATAGCAATTAAGAATTCAGAATATTTTATCACTTGAATGTCAACACCAAAAGTCTTGCATCCCGGGAATCTGAACTGAACTGATTAGAGGCAAATTATTCTACCAACTTTTATGGTGAATCTATTAAAGGTGCAATAAGTAACTTTTCTTATAGAGGATCCGCCACCTGCTTGTGTCCGTAGAGATGTTAATATTTTGCCTAGAATGAGACAAACAGGTTACAAGTAAGATCAGTGGAGAGGTGACCCTTTACAGTGAGAATAGTATAAATATTTTCTTAGCAATAACACATAATATAAACATGAATAAGTGCAAGATAGACAGGCCCTAAACTACAGCAAAAGCAGTAACATCTCTATGGAGACAAGCAGGTGGAAAAGTTACACAGTGCACCTTTAATACAAACTTTGCATTATACCAGATCGCATATATTGACTCCGTTAGCTTTAGTTCCACCTGTCTGTGCAATTTCATGACATTTCCTGGTTGTCATTATCTGCCAATACGCCTTATCCTGTGTCCAAAAATCCACCCGCAAATCTCTCTTTTTCTCCACTACCCTTTCACTATTCCTCGGACTCTCCCCTGCTCTCCCCCTCTCCCTCTCTCCTCCTCCCTCCCTCTCCGCTACTGCTGATCTGGGCAGGTTGAGCACGCGAGGAACCAGCCGACTGTGTAAGACAGAATAATTGGTTCACCATAAAATGTAAAAGTGTCATTTTGAACAATGAGGTATGGGGAAGTGGAACAAATTGGAGGCTGGATTGGGAACACGGCGCTTGGGGGGGGTGAGAAAGAGGGAGAGAGGGATAGGGAGGAGAGAGGGAGAGAGAGAAAGTTCATTTGCATTGTAGTGGAGAGAGAGAAAGAGGAGAGGTAGTCCATTTGTTGGTCCCAGATGACAGTGCACCTGAGGAGTGAGTATGGGGCTGCCTTCACGTGCTATAGGTCACACCGCTCAAATTCATTATTTCTGTCGACTTTGGGCTCAAATTAGCATCATGCTGGAAAGACATAATTCATAATTACCTTTCCTCACTTTTCTATTTTTTTTTTCCTCTTCACTTTTTGTTTACATGCTCAGTGTCGTCCCTGTCACTATTATAATGACAATAAACTGGTTACAGAAGTGGATTTAGTTTTGCTTTCTTTAAAGGGCCCATATTACGCTACAATGTTGTTTCGTCATCACAAACATACCTAGAGTTGTGTTTTGTGTCATTCATTCATGTTTAACACACTGTTTAAACCCTGCATATTTACGCACAGCTCTTCTCTCAAACAGAAAACACTCTGTTCCACGTTGTGATGTCATGTGGTAATACAGGAAGTGCTTTTTTTTTTAACTCCACATGTCTTGCACTAGAAACATTTGGACAATTTCAGCCCTGGTATTGCCAGTCTCCACTGAACTAAAGATAAAATGTAGCTGTTACCTTGAAAACTACCGCTTCATGACATCACAATGTGGAACAGAGCATTTTGAGCTTTGGAGATGTAGACAGATAATAATAAAGGATTACTCAGACATGTGTAAATGAAGCAAAACTGAACTCCATGTATGTTTTTGAGGAGGTAACAACATTCTGACTTGAACATGACTTAAAGCTCACAAGAGTCAGTGTTGCGTAATATAGGACCTTTAACTTAAACAATTGACACTGGTCTGTTGCTATCAACCAATCACAACCCTCTGTCTTTCAATCTTAACCAATCAGCTGTCACCTCATTCATTTAAACGCACTCTCTTCAGCCTCTGCATCTCCTCTTCACTACCTCCACTCTTTAGGCTTTTACTTATCTTTAACTTATCTGGTGCAAGGTCCATCGCATACTTGTCCTCATGATGTTATTGCTACATGGAATGTTCCACGGTATGGCATTAAACTTTTCTATCTCCATGGAGACAAGCAGGTCAAGTCAGAATTGAAAAAATGGAAAATAACTTGTGAGCACTTTTAACTACAATCTGACTTTACAATGTAATTGCAAATGTTCATTTATATGCACTGTCTCTATCAGATAAATAAATACAATAAAATGCCCAGCTGTGGAACAAAGCAATAACATCTCTGCGAAGAAGCTATTGGATCCCCACTGGAAATGTTCCACAGTGCACCTTTAAGAAATCATACTCTTACTAATCCGTCTACACTACTCTAATTTCTCAGTTTAATCTCTTCTGGTTGAAATATGTTTGATTAATTTTCTGTCAAGTGAGTGCCAATTCTAAAATGTAAAATGGATTCTTAAGTTAATAGAGTTTTTCTGTTTCTTGAACAGCTAAAGGGTCCCTCAGTTGAATTTGTATGTAATTTAAGTAGACTCATCTTCAGTAGTTGTGTTGTGTTTTATAACGTACATAGCTAGCTCTTCCAACCTATATTTCTGTTCTTGTTGTTACATATATTTCAGGAAATCCGTCAATAACTTATTTTCAAATACGTTGCAGTAAACAGCTCCTGACAACAGTTGCCTTTGTTGCCTCTGGTCCTTTCCCCGCTTCATATTTACAGCTCTCTACAATTTGCCCAAAACATACGCCTCTTTTAAACCCCTGATTGATTCTGAGGTGGTCCTTGTCCCTTCAAGCGGACTTTTGTACATTCTCGGGGCGGTGTGGAGGTACCAGATCAATAAAGAGAATTTACTGTGTGCGTTTGAAATTTCCCAGCAGCAGTTTACAGTAGAGGCCCAGTGTGTAGTGTATGCACCATTTACTTCTAATGGGCTGCACCAAACATAGAGAGCTGGGCCTTATAGCCTTTTAACTTGTGAAGAGACGAGAGGCGCTTGATGGAGTTTGGGATCAGACTGTGATGACGTTACTTAGATTAAGACAAGACTAAAACAGGACAGTTGTTTGCTTATTGGAATATGCAGAACGCTAGTCATTCTCATCTGAATTAAATAAAGGATTGAGATGAGTAAATGCATAATTTTCATGAAATGTTGTGTCCATATAGTGTTTTTTTTGGACACCCAAAGCACTTTACAGTCCATTCATTCCCACCACACTATTACTGGTTAGATGTGGCTACTATTGTACTATTGTATTAAGGACTGATACTGTAACATGGGCGACAACAAGTACCAGTTACTATAGTATTCCTTATGGATATGAATGGTGTATTTATACACAGATTATGCATATTGCTTATAGGAGTGTTATCATGAGTGTTTCTCACTTCAGTTTGTAACAATTTGTAACATAACACATGTTAGAACTGTCTCAGCTCTGTAAAAAGGCATCAACAAAAATAACATTTACTTAAACTGAAACAAAAATGTAATTATAACCAAAGTAATGATCCTATTTTATTTTTACTTATACATGGAGACAGCCAGAAAAATTACACAGTGCATCTTTAACATCATGTATGCAAAGTAAAACTACACAAACCTTTATTCATAATTTCTCTGCGAAACAATGAATCTTTCAAAAACCGCTTCACGTTTGTAGCCTGGATAAAACTATTTTGTAACCGCTCAATTTTACCTCAACCTTTTTCAGATAAAAACAACTCTCATCAAAAATTAACTCATTTGTACCAACGCACCTCTAATAGTTTTATTTAGTTGCTTGTGTGATCTGGGGGAGCTCAATCAATACAGTGCGCTATCTCTCCTCAAGAGTCTCTCATCTGAAGAATATGATGTTATACAGCGTAATGTCTCTGAATAGTCTCTATTATGTTAAGGTCAAGGACTGTCTGAAGCAGCCCTGAAATCTAAAGTGGAAGATGAATGAAAGATACAGAGAAGGTGCAGAGGAAAAAAAGGTTGAATAAAGATTGGTGGCAGGAGTGTCAGTAGGGGGCAGCGGTGAGAGGAAGGGTGCAATGACGCGGTTTTGTCCTCTGCTGCTTTTGTGGTTTTGCACTTTGCAGGTTTTTTTCTTTTTTTCTTTTTTTTTTTTGGTCATCATAATAACTCAAGCGGCAAGGGTCAGTGCCCGCCTGCCGGTAGCCACTGTGCACGTGTGGGAGGGAAAGAGGAAGGGAGGGAAGAAGAGAGGGTAGTTAGAGAGAGATGGGATGGGAAAATGAGGTAGAGAGAGAGGAAGAAATAGATGGAAGGTTAGGCAGAGAGAGAAAGAGGAAAGAAGAGAGAGAAGAGAGGGGAGGGAAGGGATAGCTGGAGAGAGATGGGAAAATGAGAGAGAGAGAAGGTGAGAGGTGGAGAGAGGGAGTTTAAGAGAGATGTAGGAAGATGAGGATCAGAGAAGGAGGTAGAGATGGAGAAATAGAGACTCGAAGAGAGAGAGAGGCAGGGTAATTGCAGAGAGAAAGAACACTGAAGGAGAGAGGGAAGAGCAAGAGAAAGGGGGAAAGAAAAAGAGCGCCAGAGAGAGAGAGGAAGAGAAGAGAGAGAGGGGAAAGAGAGAGCGAGCAGGGTATTTGGAGAGAGAGAGAAAGAGAAGGCACACTGAAAGAGAAATACAAAGGAAAGTATGGAGAGATAGAGAGAGCAAGAGAGGGAAAGAGGGAGGGTGACAGAGAGCGGAAGAGAGAGGGGCTACCTGAAGAGGAGGGGGACAGAAAGAGAGAGGTGGATAGGTAGAAAGATAGAATGAGAGCGTGTGAAAGAAGTGATTGGAGAGAGGTGGAAAGTAAAAGGGGTAGAGAGAGCGAGAAAGAGAGAGAGGGGACACAGAAAGAACGGGTGCCAGAGAGAGAGGGAGGAAGAAAGAGGGGTGATTGGAGAAAGAGTTGGTTGGAGAATGGATATAGAGAGGGAGGTAGAGCTTGAGAGAAAGAGTGGAGAGAGACAGAGGGGAAGAAAGCGCGATAAAAGGAGTAAAAAGAGGGACATAGAGAGAGAGGTGAGGTGTGCTCAAATGGAGGGAGGTGTAGAGTAAAATGAATGTATAACTTATAAGACAATTAGAATTCATGCAGGTTTGGACGAGCATGTGAGATAATTAATTTATTGTGTAATTACTCATATAATCAACAAAAATGGCATACACAATTATTTGCCTGTGTGTGTGTGTGTGTGTGTGTGTGTGTGTGTGTGTGTGTGTGTGTGTGTGTGTGTGTGTGTGTGTGTGTGTGCGTGTGTGTGTGTGTGTGTGTGTGTGTGTATGAGAGCGAGGAGAAAGAGGAGAAGAGCATGCTAGGTAAGGGGTCAGCTCCACCGTGCATTCCTTCACACCCCTCAGCATCTGGAAGGACCGAGGGAGGAGAGAGGGAGGGGTGGAGGTAGAGAGAGAGGGAGGAAGGAAAGGTTGTATCAAGGGAGCTGGGAGGAGCGCACTTCTGCAGCTCACTTCATTCTTCTTACTCCCTATACCTCAGGTCCTACCTCCCTTACGGCGTCCTTTCTATTGGATTAAGGGTGAGGATAAATCAGGACTGTTGCCATGGCAATTAAGAATTAAAAGTATTTTATATCTGAATGGTCAAAAGTTCTCAAAATGGTCGCACACAATTTGAGCACTTTTCCCATTCAGAAGTAAAAAAAATATATATATATAGTTAAAGTAGTACATAAAGTTAGTACATAAAGTATTAAATAGAGTTCATCACTATGGCAACTGCCAATTTTTCACCATTCTGAATCCCATGTAATGTCATATATTCTTTCAATTTGGCCTTTTTCTATTTATTTATTTATTCATATATACATTTTTTTCCAATATTGTTTTTGCTTTTTAACATATCTTAACTCCCTAGCATGTTCGCATGTTCGCCTCCTTCTTTCTCCTTGACAGCATCAGGGTTTGCACCATTGCTTCTCTATATTGTTTCCTTGTCTCCTTCTTTGTCTCCTACCTCCTAGCTGATTATCCTTTCTCTTTTCCCCACTCCCCTTTACTTACCCATAATCCCTCTCTCCTATTTGCATTCTATTGGGGTTTTTGCACCATTGATCTATGTGCTACGATACATTTATTTGTAAATTTGTCATTTTTTCGTAGCGCGTCTCCCTCCATTAAATAAACTCACGGGGTTGCCTTGGTGACAGGAACGCACCGTGTCGCCCTGGTAACCGGAACGCCGCCATGGCAACACACGTAGTATATATCAGGCAGGTGCTGTCGCGCTGTGAAGCCATTTGTTGGAGCGAGTGAGTGAGGAAAGAGGAGAGAGGAGGGAAGAGAGAGTGAGTGAGGGAAGACAGAGAAGATTGAAGAGGAGAGGGAAAAGAGATTGAAGAAGGGAAGCGGGCAGGGGAGAGTGGGGAGAGATGGAGTGATGAGAAAGTGGGAGGGAGGGGAAAGAGAAAGAAGAGGAGAGGGGAGGGTAGAGAGGGGACTGTTAATAGATAGAAGAGAGAGAAAGTAGTGATGAGATGAGGAAGGGAAGGAGGCGAGAGTGGAGAGGTGGAGGAAAGAGAGAGAAAGTGGAGAGGAGAGATGGCAGTTGGGGAGGAAATGGATGGAGTGATGAGAGAAGGGGGAGGAGAGGGAGAGAGTGAACCAGGAGAGATGATATAAGGGGAAGAGAGGAGGGAATGGATAGAAAGAGGGGGGGGTTGGAATTAAAGAGAGAGGTGGGAAGTGCTGAGTGAAAAATAGAGAATTAGAGAGAGGGGGATGAGAGGAGGAGGAAAGAGAAAAAAGGAGGAAGAGAGGACAGAGAGAAGGGAGGCAAGGGGAGTAAAGGGAGGGGTGAGAGGACGGACAGAAGAGGGGAGAGAGAGGAGGGAGACAACACGAAAAGGTAGAGGAGTAGAGGAGCGGAGAGAGAAAGAGAAAAAAGGGGGAAGAGTGGAGAGCGAAGAGAGAGAAAGGGGGGTAAAGGAAGGGAGGAGAAGAGGAGAGAGGAAGAGAGGGAGAGAGGGGATGGGGGGAGATGGGAGAGCGTGACGGGCAGCGGGGGCGGGGTGCCAGGGAAAACAGACAGGCCGTTAGCGCAGGAAAAATATGTTATCGCCGTGGCAACGCTGTGTGGCAACTCTCCATGGCAACAGCAGGTGGCTCGGGGCTGAAACGTGCGCTCACTTCGAGTCTGGGATGAGAGGGTTTGCTGTTCGTCTCTCCTCCACCTCTTTTTTCTTGTCTTTTTATCTTGGTTTTATTTTTTTTTATTTTATGACATCAAAAACTGAAAAAACTGACAAAATTCTCTTCAAATCTTCTCCTCCAAAAATTAAGTTATAAACAAGTGTGATGAAGCCACAACAGTCAGATTAGAACAAAAAAAGAATGAAGGAATGTGGGAGCTTGGGCATCAGAATTTTGAAAATTATTTGAAAAGTATTTGAAATTTTTAGTCCTAACTGATTTTTTATGTCATCCATGTATGTCTGAGTAATCTAGAGATCTCTCCCAGGCCTTATTCGAACCCTCCTTACAATGAGCTCCAGCCCACAAGTCTACAGAGTGAACAAAAGTGAAATTATTAAGACTTAAACTTCTTAATATGTTGTTTTTGGCAAATACTGTATAACATTTTCAAAACAACAAAAGTTAACCTGGTGAGCTAAATATGTTAACATATACTTGAACACTATACATTATTTTGGGACTTGTTTAGCTGGAGATATTCACAGGTTTCAGTTTCCTGTTTATTCATGGGTTTGAAGCTATGGCAACCATCCCTCATCGTCATAGCAATTAACCAATTCAAATCAAAATATCATATCTTTTGAATACAGAAAGGTCCTCTGTGGATCCTCACAAAATCCTTCAAATCAGGAAGGAATTGTTTGTCTGAAACCAATGAATAGATGATAGTTTGAGGATTTTTGCCCATTCAAAAAATTGTGTTTTTTTAATTGCTATGGCAACGGTGCTAGATCACTCTGAAACCATGGCTTCCCAGCACTTCATTGTGGTTGACTAACGCTGGACATGTTGCCTTAATAGAACTGAAGGCTTTTAATCAATAATTATAGTAAATGAGATGCCCTTTCTAAGTCAAAATAAATGCACTTAATCCAAAGGAATTATTTAATGGGGCTGTGCAGTGTATCACAAAGAAAATCAAGCTAATCTTTGGGTGATAGAATTTTTGGATAATTTGGGTAATAGAAAGTAGAATGTTTACAGCAAATAAAAAAAAAAAAGGTGGGAAAAAAGTTTAAACCTTCACAAATCGTCTTAAATGCATGGGATTCTTGTATTTTTTTTTTATTTTACTGCAAACTGAATCCACAATTTTAAAACCAAATTTGTAAATCTAATACTTGTCAGAAATATTCAAATTCTTTTTTTTTTTTCTTTTTTTAATCATTCAGCCCTATACAAATAAGAATACAGAACTTTATTGTCCGCTGGTATAGGAATTTGCCTTTTTGTATCACCAAACACATTACACGTTACATTACATTAAAGGTCCTATATTATACAAAATTGACTCTTGTGAGCTTTAAGACATGTTATAATCTTAGCTCATCAAAAACATACCTGGAGTTGTGTTTTGTTTTATTCACACATGTTTGAGTAATCCTGTGTAATTACATCTGTCTACATCAAAATGCTCTATTGCACCTTGCAGTAGTTTTCAAATTAACATCTACCGTTTACCTTTAGTTCAGCAGAGATCGGCAATCCCAGGTCTGAAATCATCCAAATGATTCTAGTGAAGGGGTATGGAGTTTAAAAACACAGTGGAGCACTTCCTGTATTACCACCTGACATCACAAGCTTGAACAGAGCGGTTTTCCTTTTGAGAGAAGAACTCCGTCTAAAAATGCAGGGTTTGTGTGTTAAACATGTGTGAATGAAACAAAACACAACTCCAGGTATGTTTGTGATGAGGAAACATTATAACAGATCAGAAAATGGCGCGATATGGACCTTTTAAATCAAATAACTAAATTACTTTTAAAAGCCTGTCTTGTATCTTTACTATTTGTATGTGAAATAATCCAATGTGAACAACGTGAGCAGTGTCAGGAAAAACTGCAGGGTTGATTAATGACCACGTAAAGACCACTCAACCTGGAAAACCCCTCTCTCTACCTCTTTCTCTCTGTCCTCCTCTCCTCCCTCTCTCCTCTCATCCCTGTATATATAGATTTAGTGCTGCTCTATTGTCTTGCGCGCTGTGTTAAGGCAGACATCTCCATCTATGTGAGGGATGCAGTCATTACCTCCCTCATTAGTGGAGCAATGATCACGTTGACTGGCTCCGTGCAACTTCACTAGTGTGTATTTGGTACACAGCAATATACTTATACACTAAGAATGTGTGGCAAAGGCTCATGGGATGTGTTTGAATGTGCACTGTAAAAGTTGAGGTTTCGTTAAAATGTGTGAACTCAGAATGTTAAGAAAGTTGAGATTTGAATTGACTACAAGATTGTTTTCATTTTGTCTCTTGTGAGCTGTTACATCATCAAAAACATCCCTGGAGTTGTGTTTTGTTTCATTCACACATGTTTGAGTAACTCTTTTCCTTTTCTCATTAATCTGTCATACATCTTCTACCTTGTGATGTCATGAAGTGGTAGTTTTCAACATAGCAGCGACCTTTTACCTTTAGTGCAGTCGATATTGGCAATTCCAGGGCTGAAATTATCCAAATGATTCTAGTGAAGGTGTGTGGAGTTTAAAAACACAGTGGAGCATTTCTTGTCTTACCAGATGACATCACAAGGTGGAACAGAGTGTTTTGTGTTTGAGAGAAGAACACAACTCCAGGTACGTTTGTGATGAGGAGACAACATTAGAACATAGATCAGAGAATAGAGTAATATGGGCCCTTTAAAGCTACAATTCGAAATTAAATTTGTAGTTGAATATGCGGTTAAAAAAGTCACAGTCTAATAAATCTGCTTAAAATTTAGAAAACCAAAATACTTTTAAACTTTTATTTAGCGTTACTTGTTTGTTTGCTAAATTTGTAAGACAATACCTGTCACAATCATCATTACTGTAACTGGAGTGGGCGATGGAAGTGAAGTGTAATGCTCAGGGGCACAAGGACAGCATGTGTTTCATGTAAGAGTTGAACCCGCTAACCTCCAGTCGCAGGGCAAATGCTTATAAACTGCACTTCTTGTAGTCATTTTTAAACAATTCTGATCATCTTGGTTTGATAACAGTGTCAATTTAAAGGTGCACTATGTAACTTTTGTTGTGAAGGGTCCGCCGCTAGCTTGTCTCCGTGGAGATACTATTGCTTTGCCTGGAAGCTTTGCCTTGAGCAATAAAAAAAAAACTCCAATGGAATAAATGCAAGATAGATAAGTTTGCCGTACAGTGGACCAAACCAAAGTAATAAAAAGATACCCAGTACACCTTTAAAATTGTCAAAACAACCCCAAGCAATATTCTAAATTCTAGTCATAATCACAGATTTTTATGCAGGATGCCCTTCCTTTGACAGGACATATAGACTGAAGTGTCTTGCCCAGAGACACAATGATAGCATTTGCTGTGTATGAGATTGAACCTCACATAATCTTGACCTGATAACAACTGACATTTAACCTTCTCAAAACTACAGAATTCAAGACATTTTAACATTTAAAGGTGCACTGTGTAACTTTTCTGATGAAGTGTCCATCACCTGCTTGCTTCTATGGATACTGTATGTCATTGCTCTGCCTGGAATGTTCCACAGTATGACATTAAATAGCTTTACCCTACATTTATTCAATTACAGGTGGGTTTATAGCTCAAAAATACCTAGAAAAAACAGGCATTCTGACAGTGAGTGGGGTCGCCTCTCCACAGATCTGACCTGTAGGTTTAATACCATACTGTGAAACATTCCAGACAAAGCATTAGCATCTCCACGGAGAAAAGCATTTGACCGACCCTCCATCGGAAAAGTTACACAATGCCTCTTTAAAGATGTCTTTTTTGCAGTGTTGTGAGTGGACTGGCAGGCTGGCTGTGGGTGGGGGGTTGGGGGTTGTCGTGAGAAATTACCCTGGTGGTTCCATGACGGCGAGGCTGTAATTCTCCGAGGTAATCACAGGGAATAATGGCAACAGTGGGACACCCAGGAATCTAATCACTATAATCAGGAGCACGGTCTTATGGGCTCAAATACTCGCTTCAGTATTGGACTGACTATGAAGCTGGTCCGATACGAGGCCTGGAGGAGCGTTACAAATTTATCTAAAGGTTTTTGTTTTTTCTGACAAATTTTTATATTTGATTTGCCGGACATATTTTAAAATCAAGATTCAGAAACAGCAGACTACTTCTCTTGTTTTTTTAGTTTTTCTTTCATTTAGTAGAAGATAATGACTTAAAGGTGGACCATGTAACTTTTCTGGTGATGGAGATGCCACTTGTTTGTGCATACGTACTATGTGCAGGCTCGCCTCTTTACAGATCTGACCTGTAACTTGACCTGACTGTGAAGCTGGGCCGATACAAGGCCTGGAGGAGCGTTACAAATTTATCTAAACGTTTTTGTTTTTATCTGACAAATTTTTAGATTTGATTTGCAGAACAAATTTTGAAATGAAGATTCTGTTCTCAGTACTCATATGAATGCTTATATTGCAAAAAAAATAAAAAAAATAAAAATAACTAAAATGTCATGACAATAGACTACTTTTTTTTAAATTTTGTTAGTCAAAATTATAACTTAAAGTTGCACTATGTAACTTTTCTGGTTTGGGACCTGCTTGTCACCATGGATACGTTCTTACTCAGCCTGAAATGTTCCATAGTATAACATTAAACTCTTCTATCATGTATTTATGTTTTATTCTTGTTTATATGTGTTTTATTGCTCTATATTAACTTCCATCCATTCATACTGTGATAGGGGTCTCCTCTTCACAGATCTGACCTGTAACTTGACCTGATGGTGTCACCTACTTGCCTAAATAGAGATAGATTTAATGCCTTACTGTGGAACATTACATGCAAGGCAATAACATCTCCATGGATATAAACAGGGGGCAGACCCTAGAAAAAGTTAGATAGTACACCAAGTTATTTCACTGAATTGAACATGGTATTCCAATACAAAAAACACACACATTTCAGAAAAAGTTTGGTGAAATCTAAATCTAAATCTTAATAAGTTTTATCCAAAATATGACTCCAATGAAGATGCCATATTTATTTGTCTGTAGTTTGCTAATTGATTCGCTGTGATGAATTAAACTGCATTTTCATTTGATTTCAGTTAATCTTCCAGGTCTTTGTGCTGCACTGATCTACTGCTAAAACACGAGGAGGTGATTGAATGTCTGTGATCACTTTTAAAACTCTTCTTCTGTCTTGGTTTTCAGTCCTCCTTTGTGGTCGGGGAGTCCTCTCTTCAGGAAGAACGGGGGCGTGCTCCTACAAGGTACTGACATTTGTAAGTACAACCGCTTATAACTTTGAATACTTTCCTCTCATTTGGATAAGTGAATATTTACACAAAAAGGTGAATCGAGTGTTACTAAAGTTAAAGGGTTAAACGCTGCTCTCCTTGTTTATGTTGTCTCTGTATTTCAGTTGCATTGTGTTTGACATCGTGTGTGACATCACGCTGGGGGTGAAAGAAATATTCTTTGTGTTTCTTTGGCAGAATGTCCATCAGTTACCATGGTGACACAATGTACACATTAGCAATAACGACCAACAAGCTTTTAGACTGTATGAAAACTCAACATAAATGGAAAATGGAAAAAACACATTTTCTGGAGTCTGTGATCAATACGAGCATTCATGGTCCTGTTTAGGTGTTTGATTTTTAACAAAAAGGTGAGAGTGACTAACTGAAAAACTGTTGGCTCCTGCTAGCTACCTTGTGACTGAAATTTTATGTGTGAGAGACTTGTTTAACAGCACAAATCATTTCACCTGTTCACTTGTTTTTTCTGGTCATTGTGCTAAAACAAAGCTCAAATTAAAGTCTAACTTGAGTAACAGAGCTTCAGACAGAGCAGTGCTTACAGTTAGCATCACACCCGCAGAGAATGTTCATGACAGTTGCAAAGTATCAATATGTTTTAGAACACAGCACTACTTCTTTTACCACAGGCATTGGGTTTGGTTAAGAGGCAAAGGTTAATGGCTTGAGTTTATGGTTTTAGTTTCAGTTATGGCACTCTTTTCTCAGTGGATGTTCTTGCGTTTCCTGTAATATCCCACAGTATGGCATTAAACTCATCTATCTCATATTCTTAATTGCAGGTGTTTATTGGTAAATGGTCACACTTTTTTTTTATAGTGCATTTTTTACCTTCGAGGCACTCAAACCACTTTACGTCAAGGAACCACTGACCTATTCACACACGCATTCATACACCAGTGTACGCAGACACTGGAGGCGAGGTGGGTTAAGTGTCTCGCCCAAGGACACAACAACAGCGTTCGCCTGTGGGAGCTCGCATCGCCAACCTGTGGGTCAGTGGATTGAACCTCTCGACTAATGATGTTTATGTCGAGAGCAGTGGACCCACACCAACTGGGCTACTGTCACCACTGCACCACCTGCTTATCTTTAAAGACTAAGTTTAATGCCATACTGTGTAACATTTCAGGGAAAGCAATTACATCTCCATGAAGAAACGCAGCTGACACTAGAAATTATATTCTGTAGTTGAAAAGAACTATAAAGGTAGTTTAGGCCGTATGCGTGTGATCTGCCACCCATTTTCTCCTGTAATTCGGCTGTCTCCTCTCTCTCTCTCCCTCTCTCCTCCCTTTTCCCCTTTCCTCCCCTCCTTTCGCTCCCTCCTCCGCGGATGTGCCAACTCCAATCATCTCAATTTCAAATCCCTCTTTTTCCAGCGCACCTTGAGAATACAGAGCGCTGAGTTCAGACACTTGGCTCCGAGCCAAAGAGATGCTTTCCTTACACACACGGATTCTTAAGTTTGAAAAAAAAAAAACATCATTGAGACAGTGAGATTTGATTACAAAGAAGAAAAGAACACTCGTCTTCAAAATGGGATGCTTGGGAACGATTATAGTTCAATGTTCAACCTTTGGGAGTCGGAAAAATTACTGTAAAATACTTGAAATTGTTTGGAGAAAAGATCTACCAAGTGATTCACATTTTTGACATTTTAAGAACACAGTTTGCCTGGCTGACTTTTTAAATGAATAAATTATAATGGCTTGGATTTTATCTTAGACCACAGCTGCCTTGGGGCGGATTGGTGGAAAAGTGGTTGCCATTCTGCGGCCGTGGCTTCTCTGTTTTCTGGTCTATGTTATAATGTTTCGTCGTCACAAACATACCTGGAGTTGTGTTTTGTTTCATTCACACATGTTTAACACACAAACCCTGCATATTTTTTCTCTCAAACAGAAAACACTGTTGGAATTGCCAATCTCTACTGAACAAAGGGTAAAAAGTAGCTGTTAACATGACAACTATCACTTCATTACATCACAAGTTGGAACAGAGCATTTTGACCATTGGAGATAATAAAACACATAATAAAAATGCAGGAATACACAAACGTGTGAATGAATCAAAACACAACTCCAGGTACGTTTTTGATGAGGTAACAACATTATAACAAGAGTCAATTTTGCTTAATATTGGACCTTTAATGGTGTCTGGTCCATGGGCAAGACACTTCACGCATATTGTCACTATAAAAACTGTATGTAACTGTTTAATAATAATAAGGCATCAAATACAAAGCAGACATATTGTTTTTCGACAGGTTCACTGTGACAGCCCTGAAGCATGCTGTGAGGGGGAAGCATCTGTATTTATGCTTGATTTCTTTATCAAGGAGTTTTAGGTTTTTAATATTTTAACATGCCAAAAAAGTGCCAAAATCACAGACAACTTAGAAAGAGTGAGAGAAGATGAAAAATAAACAATTTCTACACAATACTTCACAGCAAGCAGTAAAATTCGCTAACTTTGCTCAAATCTCTACTGAACAAAAGGTAACTTCATGTCACATAGTTAATATAAAATGATTTGACAGCAGTGTAAACCTTTAGCTTTCTATCATTGTGCTTTATGATTATGAAGTGTTCTGAAATGGTTTTCACTTCACAGCTGTGCCTAGTCACGGTTCATTAGTGGAGTCTAAAATATTAAACATGCTTTGAGTCATTTCACAGTTTTTCATCTACTACATTCCTTACCTGACCAGCCAGAACCACACGCTTTGACAAAACTTTACAGAGATGAGGGAATCTGGAGCCGTATCCGTCTCCCTGATTTTAGAGGGCGTGATTGACAGGAGGATAAACCAATCAGAGATGCATGCTGTTTGCGACAAAAACAAACTCGGCTGCTTACGTGTGCAAAAGGGAAACAACAACCTGTGCTGATTTTTGCAGAATCAACAATCAAAGCAACTCTTACTTATATCTCAGGTAAAAAAAAAAGTGATGTATTGTGTTTTGAAGCTTACTTAAATTTTCGAGAGGAAATTTCTGCATTTGAGACACACGTCCAATCCGATCCACTTTATTTCTATACCGTATTTCATAAACAAAGTGCTGCACATAGAGAAATAAAAAATGGAGTAAAAACAAATAAATAAAACCGTGAAATAGACCCATATCAAAGAGATAAAATCAATAAAACAAAACGATAAAAGACAACAGAGGAAGACACAACTCACACGTGATACAAATAAGCATCTGTGGTTGGATTGTCTCAACTTTTAGGATGGAGGATTGTCACTCGATTTTGTCCTGAATTCAAACAGGATGTAGAAGGGACTGGCTGCTCAGGCAACTGCATAACTTTGTGTTCATTCATAGTTTTGGTGCTTTCCGTAAAAATCTCCTAGAGAAATCCAAACTTTTGCCTGGTATAGAACATGTGTGACCGTTCTCCCCTCTAGGAGCTCTGCGTCTCTAAACACACTCACCATTCACTTCCTGTTACTTCTTTTCCTTATTTCCCCCATTGTTCGCCCTCCCTCTTTGCTCCGGTGGCTGGACGATAGTTTAAATGGACATTCAATCCCAATCAGGCAGCACTCCGGGACGCGCTGGGGCTCCCAAATGGAGGGGGAAATGGATACATTAGGAGGCGTCTGCGGCGTGGGCCTCTACCGCCACTCGTAATGGACTGGTAATGGTCAAGAAGCCTATAGGACGGAGGGAGAGAGAGGGAGGGGAGGAGAGGTGGAGGGGAGGAGAGGAGGAGGAGGAGAGACCCCCCCAAACCCAGGGTCTGATGGCTGTGGACAGCTTTGGACTGGATGGACCCAAATGGACTCAAATGGAAAGTGAGGAGATGAACAGATTTGACAGGCAGAGTAGGGAGTTAATTTTGTTTGTACAAGGAATAAATGTAGTTTGACTTAAATGATTGTTCTGGGAAATGCATGTTTTTATATGGAAAATACAGCTGAATCTGAATGGTGGCTTCTTTGACAATGTTTTTATCTTACAAAAAGTGAATAACTATGTATTGAATTGAGTGAATGGCTAATGGACTATACTGAAGTACACACTTGTCTAGTGCTTTTCAAGATGCTTTACATGAGGAGATGAACAAAGATAAACAGCAAAAACGTTAATGGAAGGTGGTTTTAAAGATTTAAATGGGTTTTTAGGGCTTTTTTGAACATGGTGAGTGTGGATGAGTCTCTGGTGTGTTTGATAGACAGACAGACAGACAGACAGACAGACAGATAGATAGACAGATACTTTATTGATCCTCCGAAGGGGAAATTCAAGTATTGCAACCTTATCTCAGGCGCAGCTTTAAGAAAAAAACACTACAGCATAACATGAGGAGAGAAGGAGGAGAAAAAAAAAAAAAGAAACACCCCCAGACCATGCTCCTGTGGGGAGCATAGAGTGGGACCCGGACAAAAAAAAAAAAAACAAAGACAGGGACAGGGAATTCCAGAGGGTGAGTGAAGAAGTTGAGTGATGTCATGGTTATTTCAAATATACTAAAGTCACAAGCATAAAGCTGTATAATAGTATGGGTATATAAAAGGACAGTCATAAGGTTAAGGTGCACTTTATTGGAGTTTAGTACTTTCAGGAATGTTTATAGACTGACTCTAAACCATAGACTCTATAAAGATGTGGACTCACCCATAGCATTCGGCTCCAGTCAAATGAGGCTCATGAGGCTAGCAGTTATTGCGGCGAATTTGGAGCCAGTTCCATATTAGGAATAGGAATTGATTTACAAACAAAATGGCAAAATAAAAACACCGGGACCATGTAGAGCAGGTTAATTCAAACAAAATGAGGAGGCTCACTGCAGCAGTTATAGAGATTGGGGCGACGTTTTTTCAATACAAAGTGAATTGGAGCCAGGGTCGATGGAGGATGGCTAGCGGGTTAGCTATGTCCACTTATATATACAGTTTATGCTCTAAACGTAGTCCATGTAATGAAGTTGCATTTCAGTGTGTAACCTTTTCAAAGCTCCCGTCTGTAATTAAATTGGCCGACCCACTCCTGTTGCATTCTCACATATCACCACTAGATGCTATCTGTGTTATAGCGGTCTGATAGTGTGGCAGCTTTGATCTGACAGAAAAAGACCACAGAACAAAGCCCAGGTGAGGGGAGGAGGGTAACTTTAAAGGTTTAAAGGTTTTGGAAAGAAGAAAAAATTGAACTGGGCTTAGTTAGGACCATTTGCCTATTGCACATGTTTTGGGTTGGACATGCAAACTCTGAACAGGAAGGCCCTGTGCTACGTGGGACCTTGTTGCTGTGAAGCTCTGAATTAAAGCTGTTTTAATATATCTTTAATATATCTGTCATAAACTAATATTGTAATTACATTTTCAACAGTTTCTGCTTCTATCGGCTAGAGGTGTTTAAAATGACCTAAACGAAAGACTAGTATTTCACAATGGAGACTGAATAGCAAAGTCGCCTTGTTTAAACCAATCAAGAGTATAATAGATAGAGCATAGGAGGATAATTTGGCATACATTTCTGAATTGCATCATTTCAAACTTTTACCAACAAGACTTGAATCCATGTACGACGTCCCAAGCCCAAAGTTATATCAAGAACGCCACAGTCAACACATCTCTTCAACCATCAGCGTTTGTTTCTTGCATCATCCAGCGTCAGACCTCCCATAGAGCACCCCCAACTTCCATAAACGTATTTGAAAGCCACTCTGCCGAACAGTTGAAAAAATATTTGCTTAGCAGCCAAGTTGTGACAGGGCGCCCGGGGCAAAGGCACTGGGGGTGAGGGTGGTGGCGGATAGGCGGAGGTGAGTTTGAGTGCTTTTTCTGTTCCATTATTACTTCCCCCTTCTCTTGTTCCCAGAGCTTTCAGACCTGCCTGTTCTCAACGAGCTGATGTGGGCTGAAATCCGTCTTTCCCACTGGCCCCGAACGCCTCATGCAAGGACAAAAGCGAGCAGCTGTGTCCTTAACCCAACCCACCCAACCCACCGCCACTGCCCCCAAAGTTCAGAACTAGAAAGCAGTGATAGTTTATGTTAAAGGGATGTGACAGATTTGAGAAGGGCTTTAAACTTAAGATGTTAGGTAGGTTTTTTACTATTGAAATGTTAGTTAAAGGTGCACTGTGTAACTTTTCTGGTGGAGGGTCCGCCATCAGCTTGTCTTCATGGAGATGTCGTTGCTTCGTCTGGAATGTCCTGGTGTGGCAATAAAAGTTTCCATTTTGCATTTACTCAATCTTGGGTTTTTTATTGATTTACAAACTTGCATTTTTACTATGAGTGGGCTTGCCTCTCCACAGATCTGACATGTAAGTTGGCCCTGTGATGTCATCTGCTGTCTCCATAGAGATAAATAAATGCCATACATTGGAGAAGTTGGTGACAGACCCTCCACCAGATATGTTACATACACACTAAGTAACTTTCCTGCTCGTCTCCATTGAGATGTTATAGCGTTGCCTGGAATGTTCCACAGTATGGCATTAACTTATCTATGCTGCACTGATGCAAAAGCCTTTTGCATTTACCTACATTTATAGCTAAAAATACATGCATTCTTACTGTGAGTGGGGTCGCCTCTTCTCAGATCTGATCCGTAACTTGGACTGTTGGCATCACCTGTTTGCCCTCCTGGAGATACAGTAGATAAGTTTAATGCCATACTATGAAGCATTCCAGGCAAAGCAATAACATTCCCATGGAGACAAGATTTTTTTATTTATTTATTTTTAAGTAAATTTGACCTACATTTGACCTGTCTGACAATATTTGACCCATCCTTCAGTGACGCTGTGGCAATTAGTCTGGAGCAGTGGGCAATGTGTTGACCTAATTTATAGTTAATATATAATTGCAGGACCTATCCATGAAATAAAAACTGGAACAAAGTATTTATTTATTCTCTCTAAAATGTAATATTAATAAGATGCATAAGGGCTGGATATTAAACTGCAAAAATAACAAGTCCGCAATTGCTGTCAATCCAAAAAAGTTAACAACAATGTGCCTCATGGCTATGGTTGTCATTTTTTAATAGAGTAATACTAGAAATCCCAATTACATAAATTTAATTAATTACGCCTGAGAAAAGTGATAAAATTAAGTTTAAAGGTGCATTATGTAACTTTTCTGGTGGAGGATCCGTCAAAATGCTTTTCCCCATGGAGATGTTCTTGCTTTGTCTGGAAGGTTTCACAGTATGGTATTAAACATTTCTGTTTTCATGGCGACCAAACCAGACCAAGTTACATGTCAGATCTGTGGAGAGGCGACCCTGCTCGCAGTCAGAATCTTTGTTTTTCTAGATATTTTTGAGCTATAAAACCACCTGTAATGTAATAAATGTAAGGTAGATCTGTTTAATGTCATACTGTGGAACATTTCAAGCAGAGCAATGACATATCCATGGAAACAAGCAGGTGACGGACCCTCCACCAGAAAAGTTACACAGTGCACCTTTAAATGTTACCGCATGTTTTGTTGTTTGTGATTTTTTTTCTACTTATCCCCAGTTCCAGGGATTAATACTGGCCCCTGCTTTCTTTAGTTATTTGTTTGAGAATTTAGTCTTTCTAATTTGTGTTTTCAAAGGCTTTTATTAACCTGTCTACAAAGAAAGTAAAAAACTAATGTGTTAATATTTAATTGTAGCCAGCTCTCAAAAGGAGTACGCTGTGTTGATTGAATTAAATTGGGTCATTGAGCAAATTATCACTTGTGAAATGATCGGAGGAGGTCTAAATGCAACAGCCACATGAGCTGTTATTAATATAGCCTGTGCAGAAGTTTGCGTCGAGGTGCTTTTGGAGATATTTTAGGTTTGTCGACATTTGCAAAGGTAATTTCAGGTTGCATGATTCTAGCATTAATCAGCTCCTTGTTCTTTTTGGAAAAAAAATAAATAAAAGAAATAGAAACCAGATGCTACACAGTCTGAGCTCCGTTATGTGCAGGTAACAGCAAACTTTGTGATTTATTGTCCATTGCAAACAAAAACTGCATTTGGGCACAAAAAACTACAGCTGTTGCCAAGTATAACAGTGAAAATTCTCATGACCTATAAGAAATTACCAATTATTTCCCAAGATTTACAGTATACACTGTTTGGTCCCATATATTTTGCTTATAGACTTCAGTAATCAGTAGAAGGTGTTAACAATATGTACTTTTATTGTTACATATTGCTGTATTTAAATATTGTTAAACTCTTTTTAAAGGGTCCATATTACGCTATTGTCTGATCTATGTTATAATGTTGTTTCCTCATCAAAAACAGACCTGGAGTTGTGTATTATTTCATTCACATATATTTAAGACACAAATCCTGCATATTTAGGTTGGGTTCTTCTCTTAAACAGAAAACTCTCCACCTTGTGATGTCATGTGGTAATACAGGAAGTGTTTTGCTGTATTTTTTAACTCCATACACTTTCACTAAAATCATTTGGTTAATTTCAGCCCTGGAATTGCCTAACTCTACGGAACTGAAGGTAAAAGAGAGCGGTTAACTTGAAAACTACTGCTTCATGACATCACAAGGTGGAACAGAGCAGTTTGAGCATTACTCAAACATGTATGAATGAAACAAAACACAACTGTAGGTATGTTTTTATGAGGTAACAACGTCTATGGCTAAAAGCTCACAAGAGTAAATTTTGCGTAATACAGGGCCTTTAAGTCACTGTAGAAAATTACAGACAAAACTTGCAAAAAAAATCAGTAAAATCCTTCAAGAGCCATACAAATCAAAATGAAATGAAATTAAACATCAATGTGTTGCACTGAAATAATTGACCAAATACATATTGTAACACAGCGAACACAGGCAAGCCGTTCAGCTAAATGATAGAGTGCATTCATTAGTAATTAATTATTAATATTACTCTAAATTACCTCATGCTTCACGGATTTTACTATGTGACATTTAATTAATCATTGCCTTTATTTACCCGCCTCCCCCCCTGTGTACGTGAAAGCCTGTCACCTGTAGCACTCAGCCACTTAGCTGTAGTCCCCGTCGGAGCGAGTTACAAGCTAACCAGCCAATAACAAGGCAGGGCTGACAAGAAACAGGAAGTGTGTTTTGACTCAAACAAAAGCCCTCTCTCAAACAGTAGGCTAGCACTGGCGACCTTTGACCTCTGGGGGCTGCATGTGAGCGGAGGGAGCGGGTGAGTCGGAGGCTGCGGGGCATGTGGTAGTCATTTAACAGGAGTTCAAACACAGAGGGAGGGTGCACGGGTCGGATAGGCTGCGTCCAATTTCTGTTCACTTCTCGACTCCTTGACTCCTCAGTTGTAAATCCCGCCCTCGGAGAAAACAGGGCCAGAGCTGAGAGATGCAGGCTGTTTCCAATTGGCTGTCTTTTGTCAGTAATTGTGATTGACAGCTGAGGAATTCACTACGCTATTTTCTGATGTTATAATGTTGTTCCCTTATCAGAAACATACCTGGAGTTGTGTTTTGTTTCATTCACACATGTTTAACACACTAACCCTGCATGTTTAGGCAGAGTTTTTCTCTCAAACTGAAAACACTCTGTTCTGCTGTGTTTTAAACTCCATACACCTTCACTGGAATCATTTGGATCATTTTAGCTCTGGAATTTCCCACGTCTACTAAACAAAAGGTAAAAGGGTAGCTGAAAAATACCACTTCATGACATCAAAAGGTAGAACAGAAGCATTTTGAGCTTTGGAGATGTAGACAGACTAATAATAATGAAACAAACCATATCTTGGGGTTTGTCTTTGATTAGTACCAACATCCTAACATGTCTTAAAGCTCACAAGAGTCAATTTTGGGTAATATAGGATCTTTAAGGAGGCAGAAATTGTACGCAGCCATAGATAGGATGTGATAGGACGTGGCTTAGGACCAAAAGACTAGACAGGATTGGACAAAAATATATGAACTATTCAGAAAATGCAGCCAGACATTTCCCGATTTTTATTTTTTCGTCTGCTAGTCTAGAACTTGCCTAAAGGGCTGTCCAGAATCCCATACCTTTGACTAATATAGTTTTCTTATTTTTCTTGCTTAGGAATCGCCATGGTAACTTGAACAGCAATAAGCATAACACAGTCAGTTTAATCTTCCACTAAGCCAAAAGTTTGTTGAATCGCTCTGGCTTCAACCGAGCACACGTTGACTGTATTAAAGTTGCACCGTGTACTTTTTCTTGTGAGGGGTCTGCCACATAACTGTCTGCATTGAGATGTTGGCTTTGCTTTGCCTGAAATGTTCCACCTTTGCCGTTATATAATTGTTATAGTAGTTTTTGTTCACATATTTTCAGATTTTGACGCTATAGGCGATATGCGGTGTGGCCTAAAAGTCACGCCGACAACCCTGGTCATATAGAAAAGTTCAAAATCTTCGAGAATTCAATCCAAACTTTCCAAAAAACTTACAAATGTTCCCAAACCTCAAACTAACTTTTAAGATGTAGCAAAAGATGTCGCCAAAATCAGACACTTCCAACCAATATCACAAATCGGATCATAAAAAGCAGCTTCCATCTCCATCTTGCCCTGAGTAAAACTATTTCCTGTTAAATCTCAGTAGGACCTGTGCTTCTCTCTTGGGTGTGCCCCCTGTGGTCTGGAGCATATGCTTCCCAAACTCTGTACCTGTGGAGACGAAATGAGTCACTCCACACACGCACCAACCAGCCACTGCTACAGGACGAGAGGGGAATAGAAAGCAAACACAAGGGATGCTGGGAAATTTTTCTGCAAAGTGAAGGGCAGATGAATACAAGTTTTTGTCTATAGTGTTGGCCTATTTAAAGTGTTCATATAGTAATGTACAATGTGATATTGCTGTAATTTAGGCGGCACGGTGGCTAAGTGGCTAGCACTCATTCCAGATTGCCCGGGCCTCTGTGTGGAGTTTGCATGTTCTTCCCGTGTCTGGGTGGGTTTCCTCCGGGCACTCCGGTTTCCCCCATTAACCCAAAAACATGATCCATAGGTAAAAATCCCCCATCTGAGGTCCTGACCAAGCCCAGCAATAAGATCATGGAGATGGGTCCCCGGGCGCCTTCATGTGGTGCCCACTGCTCCTGAAAGGATGGGTGAAATGCAGAGGATAATTTCCCTACAGGGATAATAAAAGTAATAAAAAAAAAAAATAAAAAAAAATTGAGATGTGTGGATTCTGTTGATTAAAAGTTCACAAGGAGGTTGGTAGTTCAGATCCTAAGTATATGCTCATTGCTTGATATATTGCATTTATGTGATGTCAGTGTAGAATGCTTTATAACACTGAGGTGGGGGCAGGCCAGAATTCTGTGATAAAATTTGCTTTTGTCAAAATATATTCTGGTTTATGGTTAATATTTGTTTAATTACTGGGCCTAATCATATTAAATCAAAATTGACAAAAAGTCCAAAGTCTTCTCTGTCAACACAAATGAACTCGGGTATGAAGGAACTATTTAATGGCAAATGTGTGATTGTTGTCAGCTGAAAGCACAAGATTAATACAGCAAGTCTATGGACCCAATCCTTGAAAAAATTATTATATGTGTTTTTGTCAAGTGGGATACTTCTTTCAAAAACAATGAATCTCCCATAGAGTTATACAGACTCCTGCCCTCCATCTGAAATTTTGACACATGACATTGTAATCAAAAAATGTCATGAACTCACGCTATTTTTAAAAAATAATAATCCTAACTTTATAATTTTACAGTGATTGACCATAAAATTACAAATGTGTGGTAGCAATATACAGTCAACAATCAATGAAAAGCTCATATTATGCAGCAATGTCATGTATCTTGCTTTTGTCCTAATTGTATTTCAATTGTATCTTTTATTTTTTATATTTATTTATGTATTTATTTATTTTCATTACTCTAGCTTCACTCCACCTTCTGCTCCAAATATCAGCTGTGGCGACATCTTTGCCCGAGCTTCTCAATAAACAGGAGTCAATATGATTAGTGTGGACAGATCTGTGAGCGAGGCAGAGGCTACACAGAACACAGCCCCAGTGACAAACGACAAACCTATCTTTCATAATTCATTTTGTCCCTCTGACAAATAGACCCAGCTGCTTTGAGGGGGGCACCTCTCTCTCCCCTTACCATGACAACTCGTACGTTTTAATGAGCTTGTGGTTCCCGGGGCAAATTAAATTTCCTCTCATAACACTGGTCATAAATTTGAGCACGTGGGTCATGATTTAAAAGCGAGGAGGTGGCGAGCGAAAGGGGAGGTTGGTGCTGTCACTAAAGCACGCCGCTAGCAGGTTTATGGAATTTGCACCTTCAAAATGAGTTCTTTAGAAGATAGAGACAACAGTGAAGAATGGCTATGGTGGTTGACAGCAGCTGTAATAGGATTGCATTGTGTCGTATTGTAAAAATGTGGGTAAAATCAATTGGGGGCGCTCATGGTCCAAAATTGCAGAATTTCACATTCTAAAGGCCTGTACTGTATAACTCTATGGGAGATTCACTCTTTTTGAAAGAAATACATAAATGTTGAAGCTTATTATTTGTAAAGTTTTGGCTCCACTAATTTGCCATATGGCTTTGGCACTGTGTAACTTTTCTGGTGGAGGGTTTGTCACCTGCTTGTTTCTATGGATATGTTATTCCGCTGTCTGGAATGTTCCACAGTACGACATTAAACAGCTCTAGTTTACATTTATTCAATTACAGGTGGTTTTACTGTGAGCGGGGTCGCCTCTCCACAGATAAAAAAGAAAGTGGTGCCATTATTCAATAAGAAGGACCGTGGTTTTCAGTTGAAACCATAGAAACAAGCAGGTGACGTACCTCCAACCAAACATAATGCACCTTTATCTATAAACCAAGTCAACAAATCTGCAATCTCACAGTTACACAGCAAATTCTATACCACAGTATTTTGACCTGTCCTCCATCTTAATTTTAAACATGGGAATGAAACCTACTGAGTTTATCAGTGGCTTCAAGCAAAGAAAATATGGAAAAGAAAAATAAAGCTTTATCAGATCCAAAAATATGACACTTTTTTTCCATAAATGCCCAATATAGTAAACATTTGGCTAGTCCTGTCACCTGAAAACTGCTTGCAATAACTTAATATGAGTATTTTTGACACTGTTGTATTGAACATAATAATAATTAGAAGACTCTGAATTGCGTGTCAGTTTTGTTTCGTGTGGATCAACCCAGTAATTATATTGACAATAAACCAAAACAGTCATTTGTTGTGTTCATATTTTGGGATGATGTCATTCTCTCATTTGACATCATTCCAAAGTGTAATTTTGAACTTTATAATTTGCAGTTGTGGTACTGTCTGTCCAATTTAGCTACATGACAAATGTGTGTTTATGTTACCTAGAGAAAATAGTGTAATATGGGCCCTTTAAGGAAAATTAAAGGGCCCATATTACACTTTTTTCTGATCTATGTTATAATCATTGCAAACATACCCGGAGTTGTGTTTTGTTTCATTCACACATGTTTAACGCACAAATCCTGCATATTTAGGCAGACTTCTCTCAAACTGAAAACACTGTTCTTCCTTGTGATGTCATGTGGTAATACAGGAAGTGCTCCACTGTGTTTTTAAACTGGATAATTTCACCCCTGGAATTGCTAATCTTTACTGAACAAAAGATAAAAAAAAAAAAAAAAATGCTGTTAAAATGACCACCACATGACATCACAAGGTGGAACAGAGCATTTTGAGCTTGGAGATGTAGACAGACTAATAATAAAGCGTTACTCAAACATGTAAATGAAACAAAACACAACTCTGGGTATGTTTTGGATGAGGTAACAACATTGTAACACGACTAAAAGGTCACAAAAGTCAGTTTTGCGTAACGTACAACCTTTAAACTTTAAACATATTTTTTAGAGTTAAAGGTGCACCGTGTAACTTTTCTAGCAGGGGATATTCCACGTCCTTGTCTTCATAGAGATTGGAGATTATATAATGTTCTTGCTGTGTTCTTCTTGTTCTTGTGCAAAAATACCTTGAAAAAATATATTCTTATTGTGAGTGGGCTCACCAATCCATACATCAGACCTGTAACTTGGCCTAGTGCAACAAAATCAGGATAATTTTATTTTGATAATTTATTTAATATATAATGAATAAGGCTGAAAATGTCATTAAAAACATGATGTGACTATAGCACAATTGGCAAACTAACCCAAGAGATTTCAATGCACGTTTTAATAACCTTTGCTATTCTATTATATGGACAGTTAGCCTCTCCTCAACCCTCTTCATGTTTTTTTACTCGCTGTTGTCTTGTTGAAACCCTATCCCATGACCTTGATAACCAGATGCAAATCCTTGTCGAATACAACTTACATTTTATTTAGTTTTATTCCCATTGCGGGTTACATATTTCTCACATTTTGCGCTAAAGAAATCCCCTCGGTGAGACAATATTCAGGAGCAGGTATCGCAGGTGTCTCAGGGATCAGGACGACCGAGGAGCTGTTGTCATATCAGATCTTGAGGCGGAGGTAAACACAGATTTTTTTAGCGTTCCCCGTGGATTTCCGACCTGGCTTTTGGTGGACTTCTTTGGGATTTGTCGGAAAGCTGGTCCATTATCCCAGCTGTGTGAGTGACGGGGAAAGGTGAATCCAACTCCACGTTTGTGAAGCTATAGAAGAGCCTGGTGCTTTGCTATAAGGGTCCTTCGGTATCTTAAAGAAGGGGAATCGAATATCCAATGTTGTGAAATGCATTGGAATTTGACATTTGTGAAGTTGCTGTGGGTAAATTGTAGTGTTGCTTCTTCAATATATTACACATTTTATTCATTGCAACGGCTACTTTAAAGGTGCATTGCGTAATATTTCTAGTGGAAGGTTTGCCACCTGCTTGTCTCCATGGAAATGTTTTTACTTTGTTTAGAATGTTCCACAGTATAGAGGGAGACAAGCAGGTTACAGCACTACGCTACATTACAGTTCAGATCCGTGCTAGATTAATATGTGTAATGTCATACCATGGAACAGTCCGTGCAAAGCAATAACATCTCCACGGAGACAAACATTTGACGAACCCTCCACCAGAAAAGTAGCGCAGTGTATCTTTAAAACTGAGGACAGATCTGAATTCTGTAGTGGAATTTGCTGTTTAGCTGTCAGATTGCAGATTTTTTTCTTTTACCTGGTTTATGTTTAATATCTGTGTAATTACTGGACCTATACAAATGAAAAAACATAAATAAAACTGGCACAAAGTCCATGTCTTATCTGTAAGCAAACTCAAACAAAAGTTAAATTATGGTTTTCATAAAAGCTTCAGAAAGTGGTGCCATTATTCAACCCGAAAGACGTGATGGTTTTCAGTTGAAAGGACTTTAAACCATAAGATTAATATGGCAAGTTTGTGCAACTAATCTCCCATAGAGTTAAATAGGCCATTGCCCTCCATATGACATTATGATATAGTGAAATTATAGAACGTGAATGCAGCCTACTCACTTCTCTAACGCTGTAGTGAATTCCAGTTCCAGTGAACACTTTCTAGCTCTAGCGCACAGTTGGTGAGTTCACTTATTTTTGGTTTGGCCCTGATTTAAAGGTGCACTGCGTTACATTTCTAGTGGAGGGTCCGTCACCTGCTTGTCTCCATGAGGATGTTATTGCTTTGTCTGGAATGTTTCACAGTATGGTATCAAACCTTTCTATCTCCATGGAGACCAAACCAGACCAAGTTAAAGGTCAGATCTGTGGAGAGGTAACGCTGTTCACAGTCAGAATGCCTGTTTTTCTAGGTATTTTTGCGCTATAAAACCTTATGTAATTTAATAAATATAAGGTAGAGCTGTTTAATGTCATACTGTGGAACATTCCAGGCAGAGCAATGGCATATCCATAGAAACGAGCCAGAAAAGATACATAATTTAAGTTGATATAGTGCCTAAATGCACCCAATGATGAGATGAACGTCTTTATGAAATTTCAGCATTTATCCCAATAATACCTGATTCCCTTTAGTTGTATCCAGCTTGTGCAGTCAGCTGTACATGAGATATAAGTAGCTTTGTCTCTATTTAAATGTAAAAACAAACAGATTAATATCACAGACTACCTACTTTCATAAATGCTGTGTCTTTATCTGAAGGTGACATTGCAGTCGTCTCCTTCATTATCTCCACTCTCTGAGCAGAAATACATTAAAAAGTTTCTTGCATTCATCACCATCATTTAAAGTCGACTTTTTTATTACTTGGAGGAATATTTTTTCTATTAAAACCTTAATCTATTCTACTTCTTTTCATGTCTATAAAATGAGCCTAGATATGATATTTTAGTTTCAGTTTTTGTTATTCTCTCTCATTGTACAGTATCTATATTAAACTATTTCCTGTAGTCTTCGTGCTAGTCCCAAACATGTACAAATGTAAAAAAAAAAAAAAAAAAATGAATTTGAATTTGAAAATGAAATTAATTTTTGAGACTGATATTCAAGACTGGTGGATTGCGTAGCTAAAAATTGCAGTTATGTTACGTGTTCAGTTCAAAATAATATTATAATATAATAAAAATATTAAAAGTAAAGTACATTTGGTAACTAATAAAGGTAACTGCCTGGATCTGATATTGATATATGAAGTTCAACAAAACAGGAATAACAAAATGTGATATTTGGAAAAGTACGATGTATGAAACAACTCAGCGATTTTAGTAAAGCTGCACTATGTAACTTTTTGGTTAGGGGTCCATCACCTGCTGGTTTCTGTGGATATGTCATTGCTCTGCCTGGAATGTTCCACAATATGACATTAAACAGCTCTGCCTTACAGTTATTACATTACAGGTGGTTTTATAGCTCAAAAATATCTAGAAAAACAGGCATTCTGACTGTGAACAGGGTTACCTCTCCACAGATCTGACCTGTAACCTGGTCTGGTTTGGTCTCCATGGAGATAGAAAGGTTTAATACCATACTGTGAAACATTCCAAACAATGCAATAACATCTCCACCCGAAAAGTTACACAATGCACCTTTAAGAAGTTACTCAAGTAAATTATAAAATGTCTCTAAGTACATTTGAGTACTACCCACATTTGTATTGCATAGTATACCTCTCCATGAATGTCCTATAGTGCTGTATAGTGCAGCAATGACTGATAAATGGCCCTATGTAGCCGTATAGTGGTGTGTGTTGTGAGTGTAGCTGGAGAGCCCATAGCCTCAGACGGACCAAATTTAGTCTGGCCCAGCGGTCGTTGGTAATTGAATGATTCTCGGTGCTCCAAACTCACTTATGGCGCTTTCCCGCTCAATTTGACCACGACGCTCTCATCAATACTGCCCTGTTGGCCCTTCCGACAGCGGCCTGTGCATCTGAGGCTCCTGCTCCTCTGTCCACACCGGTGCTTGTGTTTGGGAGAGGTGGAAAATACAACAGTGTGTGAAGTGATGATGGTGGTTTTGTGCAATGCTTAAAGGGCCCATATTACGCTATGTTCCGATCTCTGTTGTAATACTGTTTTCTCGTTAAAAACATATCCAAAGTTGTGTTTTGTTTCATTTGCACATGTTTAACACACAAATCTTGCATATTTAGGCTGTTGTTCTCTTAAACTGAAAGCACTCCGTTATACCTTGTTTTGTCATGTGGTAATACAGGAAGTGCTCAATACACCTTCACTAGAATCATCTGGATGATTTCAGCCCTGATATTGCAAATCTCTGCCGAACTAAAGGTAAAAGGGAACTGTTAACTTGAAAACTACCACTTCATGACATCACAAGGTGGAACAGAGTGTTTTGAGCTTTTGAGATGTAGACAGACTAATAATAAAGAGTTACTCAAACATGTGAGAATTAGACAACACAACTCCAGATATGTTTTTGAGGTGGTAACAACATGATAATATGGCTTAAAGCATGCAAGAGTCAATTTTGCATAATACAGGACCTTTAAAACTGAAATACCAAAGTTTTTCTCATCATCAGTCAGTTCTGTTTTCCCCCCAGAAAGTATATGGTAAAAGCAGACTACTACACATTGTCTTGGTCTATATATTAAACATTTTATCTTTTTTTATCTATCAAATTTGTAAGATTTTTTTTAACCATGTTATAATGGCATTCCCTCTCCATTACTCTCTGTATTTCGGTTGATTTGTTCATGTTTGAGTAATTGCATTTGAGCCTTGAGTGCACTGTAAAATGTCTGTCTTCACCTACCCCCTATCTCCGCCTACAACTCTGTACTCACTTCATTCAGACTCCAGGTCAAACATGAAGAAAGTCAATGATCCTGTTTCTATTTTAAATTAATATTGTAATTAATAATGAAAATGTTACATAAGAATCTACATATGATATAGTGTCATACAAAATTCTCAAAAAGTATAACGTGTCTTTTTTAAAAGTTCTTTTGCTTGTTCTCTCTGCAGTTCCTCGAGGCGTGATCCAAAATGGCGCCCGTGTGAGAAGCCAAGCGCTGTTTCCTGTGATCAGACCTCTGCCCGTCAGCCCGGTGGGCAGCAGGACCTCGGCCATCAGGTGGGTCCAACATCCCCAGGAGACCAGAGTGTCTACACCAGTTTTATAACTTTAACAACTTTAACCTGTGAAGACTTATACTGTATATGGAGAGTACATCCCTGAAAGCGCTGTGGATGTGACACAGTGTGGATGTACAGTCTTATAGGACTGAACGACTGGGGAATAGATATTGCAATTTTCTGACCAATATTTCGATTGCTATTAGATTTGTAATTTATGTTTTAATAATAGGATTCTGTTCTAATTTCATATTTTAACGGTGCATTGTGTAACTTTTCTGGCGGAGGGAACGGTCACCTGCTTGTTTCTATGGATATGTCATTGCTGTGTCTGGAATGTCCCACAGTATGACATTAAACATCTCTACATTACCTTTCTGCACTTACAGGTGGTTTTATAACTCAAAAATACCTAGAAAAACAGGCATTCTGACTGTGATTAGGGTTGCCTCTCCACTGATCTGACCTGTAACTTGGTCTAGTTTTGGTTTCCATGAATTCCATTAATACCATACTGTGAAACATTCCAGACAAAGCAATAACATCTCCATGGAGAAAAGCATTTGTCGGACCCTCCACCAGAAAAGTTACACAATGCACATTTAATAATAGGATTATGTTCAAAGTTGGCTGAGTGGCAACACTCATGCCTCACAGCAAGAAGGTTACGGGTTCGATCCCCGGCTCGCCCGGGCCTTTCTGTGTGGAGTTTGCATGTTTCCTCCCCGTGTCTGGATGGGTTTCCTCCGGGTACTCCGGTTTCCCCCCATCATCCAAAAACATGCAACACCCCTATGAACAGTTTACAATCAAGGACCGTCAAGGAATTCCTCCCTCCTGTGGGCTCACCACCTGCAGAGGGGTTCATAGGGGTCTGGGTCTGGTGCACAGAGTAATGGGCAGTATGCTGCCCCCGCGACCCAGCCGGATTAAGCGGGAGAAAATGGATGGATGGATGGATGTTCAAAGTTCACATTTTAAACTTGTCTAGAAGAATTGACAAATTGACAAGACTGAAAAATGACCTGGCAAACCAATACAAGAATCACATTTCAGAATTATGCTGAATAAGACGGGATATGTAGTTTCCTCATCAAAAGCAGACCAGGAATTGTGTTTTGTCTCATGTTTAGCGCACAAATCCTGCATATTTAGTCTTAGTTCTTCTCTCAAATGGAAAACACCTTGTGATGTCATGTGGTATTACAGGAAGCGCCCACTATGTTTTTAAACTTCATACACCTTCACTTGAATCATTTGAATAATTTCAGCCCTGGAATTGCTCTATTCTTATCTCTAGTGAATAAAGGTAAAAGGAGCAATTAACCTGACGACTATCACTTCATGACATCACAAGGTGGAACAGAGCATTTTGAGCTTTGGAGATGAAGACAGACTCATAATAAAGGGTTAGCCAAACACGTGTAAATAAAACAAAACACAACCCTGGGTATGTTTTGTTGAGGTAACAGCATTATAACACAGTTTAAAGCTCACAAGAGTCAGTTTTGCCTAATATAGGACCTTTAATTTTTACAACCCTACTGGCCTGTATTCTGGTTCTTGTTAATCTGTAAACACCAAACACCGTTGAAAACATGTTACATAAAAAAGAACCAAAACAAACCAGACATTCTTCCACTTGCTCCAACATCTCCTGCTGATAGTGTAATTATATCTTTATTGTGATCATAAGACGTCACCAGGTGTGTTTACATAACCTCCTCAAACAGAGACTTTTATTAGAGGGAGAGGCTTCTGATTCAGAGAGCCTTCAGAGCATGCACGGACCTGCTCATCCATCATAGAACACACCACTATAATGAATTAAACATACCCAAAGGCTCAGTAAAGGTATGCAGTGAATATTTGATCACTGTAAGAGGTGCATGTTTGGCTTATAATATATTGATATGCTAACTCTGTGCTTCTGAATGGGGCAGTGTCCAAAGAAGGGGCTGCGCTGCTAGAGCTGCTTTGATTTATAGGTTGTCAGAAGTAGCCTGTCTTATATATTCGGCTTTACGCAGAGAGGTGTCGGTTGCTAATAGATCTGAGTACTGAGGCTGGTGATCATGTGGCCCAGTGTGTGGTGGACAGTGGTTAAATAGCTTCACTACGCACTCATTTAAAGGTGCACTGTGTAACTTTTTGGCTGGGAGTCCGTCACCTCCTTGTTTCTATGCAAATGTCATTGCTCTGCTTGGAATGTTCTGCAGTATTATATTAAACAATTCAAGTAACATTAGATTTTGTGTCTTATTTTAAGTGCAAAGAGTTGTTGTTTTCCTTGTAGTGTAGCAAGGTGTATTTTTATATTTTAAGTACAAAATGTCTTATTCCATTTGGAGATAATTTTACTTGTCAAGTGAAATTTACTCAAATCATGATAAAACTTTCTTAATTCACGTCATCTTAACTTGGCTAGGTTTTAGTTTTTGCAGTGTATTCAATTACAGGTGGTTTAGAAAAACAGTTATTCTGACTGTGAGCGGGGTCACCTCTTCACAGATCTGACCTGTAACTTGGTCTAGTTTGGTCTCCATGAAGATAGAAAGGTTTAATACTATACTGTGAAACATTCCAGACAAAACAATAACATCTCCATGGAGAAAAGCATTTGACGGACCCTCCACCAGAAAAGTCACGCAATGCACCTTTAAAGCCAGGTCCTGTTTATGCTGAGCCAGTCACACTCTCTCTGCCCACCAGGACGTGTGTCACTGAGAAATGCAGCGGTGGCACTCCTGAAATGAGTCTGCGCTTTTCCAAAAGGTTTTAATCTGGCCGCAAATATGAGCAGGACCGCAGGGGTGTTTTAGGTTGATAGATTATCACTGGAGCAGCCAAATGTGCACTGACATGAAGTGGAGCGTGCGTCAGACCACCTGGCCACTCTCACTGCACTATTTAAATGTGGTGCATACAATTATACAGAGGTCCACAGCTGTGAACACCTCAGGCACGGAACACATGTGAACTATGAATTTACCTCACAGCGTTGCATGTGAGGCTGTCCTTAAGAGCTCTGCATTTGTGTTGTAGTGTAACATGAAACGGAAATATTTAAAGGTCGTATATTACACAAAATTGAGCTTTAAGCATATTATAATGTTGGTACCTCCTCAAAAACATACTCAGACTTGTGTTTTGTTTCATTCACACATATAGTATTATGAATAGGATTTTTTGACAGACAAAACAGTGAAGAAAAAAAACACCAGGCTCATGTAGAGAGGGTTAATACGAACATTTTAAGACCAAAATGATGAGGCTCACAGAAGTGATGACAATATTCCAATGTAAATCAATGGGAGCCAGAGTCAGAAGGAGCCAGAAGAGCCGCATGCCAACTTCCTATTTGGAATGTGGCGGCTCGCGCGTTAGCTGGACCATGTATGGTCTGAAATTATCCAAATGATTCTAGTGAAGGTGTACGAAGTTTAAAAACACAGTGGAGCACTTCCTGTATTACCACATGACATCACAAAAGGTGGAATAGAGAGAAGAACTCAGCCTAAATATGCAGGTTTGTGTGTTAAACATGTGTGAATGAAACAAAACACAACTCCAGATATTATAACATAGATCAGAAAATAATAATAATATGGGGCCTTTAATATAAAAAAAGTTGTTTTGAGGATACATTTCATACATTTTATTGATGCAACACTCATAAGAGGTTTGGTGCAGGTAGAAAATATTCTGGCTCAACATAATTACCAACACAACACAGAGTTGCCTTGCACATCGTATGTTTTCTCTTCATTATGTGTTAATGACTCTCATGTTAGATCATTAGGCAAATTTTCCTAATAAATACTTTATTGGAGGAAAGTGTTTGTGCTTGTTCTCTGTGCCACATTGTTTTTTAAGAATAGAAAACCCCTTCTTTAGTCAGTCTACCTTAGCAAGAGAGCTATAATGGCCACGTTTACATGTTTTTTCATTCTGAATTAAATGTTCCCAATTAAATGGTTCGAAATTAAATTATTCTCCTTCGAGTTTACATGGAAATAATAATTCCGAATTGAGGTTTACATGGAAAACACATTGAATCGGCTTTATTTAATTCCACTCAGCATCAGGGGGTCGGGAAAGGTTCTGATTGGACAGGGACACGCAAAACACACAATCAGCTGCTACCGGCTTTTTGTCATCTTGGTTTGGTTAGTGTTTTTCTGTTTTCTGCCATCCACTCTTTTCATTATTTGTAGTTCTTCCAGCGCACTTTCGGTTTCGGTTTGTTTCGGTTCGAGACCATCGTTTGCTCCGGGCCACTACCTAGCAGTGCGTCATCGTGTCAGAAGGACGACCCAACGAGCATGCACCGAACGACCGGAATTATTTTTAAGCGGAATAAACGTTTACATTGATCGAGGAATAAATTAATTTGGCTTTAAAATCAGAATAAACCACCCACTTAATTCAGAATTAAGTTTAATTCTGAATAATCACTTTCATTAGGAATTAAGTGTTTACATGGTCTTTTTAAAGCAGAATAATTTTTATTCAGAATTAAATTACTTTTAATCAGAATTAAAACTCATGTAAACGTGGCAATTGTCCATGTAAAGGCCTCCTAGTAGCACACAGTTTTATATGTATGCTTCTGTCCTCTGTGTGTCCTCTAATGCCCCCTGTCTTGTGCCCTTGTCCCACCAGATCATCCCTGGGAGATTACCTGAGTCGGGGACAGGACAGCCCGCTGAGATACTCCCCTCCCCCCTGTGGAGAGGACCTCCAGGAGGACCACACCTACAGCACAGCCAAGTCCCCCTCTCCGCCCGCGCCCTCCTCCCCTCTCCATGACGACGACATCATCGCCGTGGAGATCCAAGAGGACGTCAAACAGGAGCCCCGCGAGATACCCCTGGATTCCCACATCATGAGTGCGGCCTACATTACCCAGAATGCCCCGCGCGGACAGAGACGCAACAGTAGCACAGGCCCCGGGGCGATAGCGTCTGTTGGAGCTGGGACGCTAGCCGGCAGCAGTTTGCCCTGGACCAAAAACAAAGCGCGGGGCCTTAGCGACACGTTGCCCCTGAAGAAGAGACGCGCGGCGGCTGCTCTGGAGAAACCGGAGAGTGACGATGAGGAGATGAAGGAGGCGGCTGGGTCCCTGCTGCATCTGGCTGGGGTCCGCGCCTGCCTCAACAACATCACAAACCGAGCGGCTAAAGGCCAGAAGGAGCAGAAAGAGACTCTGAGAAACTAAGATACACACACACGCGCACACATGCACAGTACAGGACACACCAGCTCTTCTAAAGCTCCACTGCGGGACATTTGTAGCACTTTGTCTTGCCGTAATCCTGAATCTCTCTATTGCTGGGTTTCAGATGACATAACAGCATTTTATAGGCCAATATGAATTAATACAGATGTGGGGCAGTCAAAATTATTTTAATTTTGTTAAAATGCAAAATTAGGTTGTAATACAGTGAGTTCTTGGGTTTAGTTAAGAATTGAAAATACCAGGTTCAACATTTGTGAATTTACCTTTTGGAGATTTCATGGTAAAGCACAATGTAATCAATATCTTGCCCCCATCATCACGATTTAGAATCTGAAAACTACCAATAAATACACAAATTTTACAGTCAAATCAAGAAAAGTTTAACTGTTACTAATACTATTTTAAATGTACACATCTGGATTTCATTTAGCGTTTTTAGAAGCTGCCGGTTCAACTTTTTTCACCAACCAGTCTCTTGTACTGTAATGCACTGAATTTGTTTTGCAGCAGTATTACAAGTGACTACAGTGGAAAAAGGCTGATAAGGCATGCACAGCTAATAATATATTAACTGCTGACAAATTTAAGCATACTCTTATGGACCTCCTCTGTTAGATATGCTACAAAACTCACTTTGCTTGAATATAAACCAGCAAAATACTGGGTAATTGTTAAAATTTTGGGTGAATTGAAATGACTTTATGTCCAAAACTACTTCTCTTAGCATCTTGTTTCATAATAGCACTTATAACCCATTCAGTTAGCGTGGGTCTAATCTAGGGCTGATCTTTCATGAAAATAGCCAGATGCGCACACTACTGTTTTAAATGAATGGGAATTTCCACTGTCAAACTACGCTTTTAATTCCACTTTGGTAGTAAGAATACATTTAAAAACACTAAGGATAAAATTGGCAGTGAAATGCAAACTGAAACCATATTCCAGACTTTCTCATATTTTTCTACCTCCCTTTCTTAAATAATCCTGGGTAACACGTAAACTTACTATTTAAATGGTACCTTTTGCTACAAACATCCCATAGTGGAGCTTTAAAAGTGGCTAGTAACAGCATATTGATAGGTCAACAGGTAACAGCATTAGTCTATGGACACTTCTCATCTCCCTCTAACTTTATCTGCAGGGCATTAGGTGAATCCTACTTATTTGTGGCAATATCAAAAATCTATGTTTTCCTACATGTTCAACAACACTAACATCTATGGGTATTTCTCATGTGTCTGTGTAGTTTTTGTTGTTCAAAATGGGGATGAAAGCCATACAAAAGTCGTCACTAATTTGGACTAAATTGAGTTGTGTTACGAACAGAAGATGGGTGTTTTGTCTTTATCTGTTTCTCTATGTCGATCTGTAGCAATCTTCCAGCGTTGCCGACAAGATGAGCAATTGTAATTTTATTTTATTTTATTTTTCGTCAGTCCTCCGACCGCATTTTGTCTTCGTAACGTTCATTCTTGTTGGCGCGCTGATTTTCTCCTATTACATCCATGAGCACAATTGCGAGACTGTGCCAAAGATACGCGACCAGGTTGCTTCATGTAGCCCATACACACAACAGCTAAAAAAACTCAAAAAAGAAACGAGAGAAGGCATAGTAGAACAAAGCTGGGAACTTTAAGTCTCAAAATAATTGTAAAACCCCAATATAATATATCTTCATGCACTTACAATGATTTTCTGCCACTTCTTAACTTAACAATGGACCCTTTTAGCGTTTGCCCTAGCTGTGTGCACGTTTGTTTAGCAGTGCGTTTTCATAGCCTACCTATGCTCGCTTTTTGGAGCACAAGAGGTTGCAGTCTCGATTTGAGTCTTAACCACCAGCATAATATATATTTCTTAACAGGAGGCAAACTTGCAAGCCTCTAAAATTAATATTAAACCAGTGTTTTCAAGTTTTATGCCATCAAAATGAAACAAAACTGCTCCTTTCACTGCTAATTTGAACAAGAATGTGCACACTTAAAAGGGTCTATCGAAGCATCCATAGTTTTTTTCGAGAGCACTCATAGTATTTAAGAAAATATATATTAAAAAGCTCACATTAGCGATGGGTAGTGCCGGGTGTCAGGCAATATCTCCTTCATTTTGTTGTTCTTGTTGCTCAGTGTAAAGTCCACAGACATAGTACAAACCTGGTATCAAAATTCTGTAGCTAATTCCAGCCGCTACCACTCCTCCAGTTCATTTGAACAGATATGGATTTCTGTTGTCTCTTTTCCTCACTCTACCCTCATAAAGATATAAGCAATTTGTCCCTTGTGGGCAACTATGTAAAAAGGTTAGAAAATATTTTATTTTTTCCTTTCTTAATTGAAGCAATTTGACCTGCAGGACTTTCTCAGTTATATTGCATGGGTGCTTGTAAATAAGATAAAAAGCAAATCTTTTTTATTCAAAGATCATGTAAGATAAACTATGTATTTAGCATGAAGCATGACTTATTTTCATATAAACCTTGATCCTAGAGGAAAAACCGCCAGTTCTTATACGCGTGATTATAATGGAGTTTTTCTTCTTTGAATCTTTTATGGGTTCTTTTTCCTGAGCGGGCGACTAGAGTTTTCAGGGAGGAGCAAGGAAGATCTTTTTGCAGCCTGAAGTCCATGGGTGACATATAAGGACACAAACATGTACAAATCAGTAGTTTGGTTAATATTTTTGGTTTAATCAAAGTTGCACTGTGTAACTTTTTGGTTGGGGGTCTATCACCTGCTTGTTTCTATGGATATGTCATTGCTCTGCCTGGAATGTTCCACAGTATGACATTAAACAGCTCTACTTTACATTTTTTTGCAATTACTGAAAAATATCTAGAAAAACAGGCATTCTGACTGTGAGCGGGCTCGCCTCTCCACAGATCTGACCTGTAACTTGGCCTGGTTTGGTCTCAGTGAAGTTAAAAAGGTTTAATAGCATATTGTGAAACATTCCAGATGAAACAATAATATCTCCATGGCGAAAAGCATCTGACGGACCCTCCACCAAAAAAGTTACACAGTGCACTTTTAATACAAATGCAAAGCTTGTTTTTTAGCATCACAATGTACAATCAATCAATGAGGGATACGCTATGAAAACACTTCCTCTGAGATAACTTCCAATCACAACTGGTGAACTACCAAAGATCGTCAACAACACTTCCATAAATGTCCATCCGCTAAAATATGAATAGGAAACAGTGAAGTAAAGAAAGTATGTGTAAGAATTAATGGCTTCCTGTAGTCCGAAAAATTAGGATAAAAGATGCAAGCTACAGTAATGGGCTTCCAGTTTTATATGTCAGCGAAGTATTCCATTTTGAGCAAATTAATTTCAAATGTTTAGGTTTGTCACTTTTTAGAAAATACATTGACTTTAATATTATTAGCTATTCCATTATCGATCACATTGTAGATCATTTTAATAAGAAGGTATATACACAGGCTATAGAAAACTCACACATATTGAACCAGATTCTTTTGTTTTACTCACTTATTTGATTATCCCATTATATTTACCTTGCACTTAGAACTAAACTTTTATGTAATTTTGCTGTCATTAACGCTACAGGATCAGAGAATATTGTGAAACTGATTCTTCCGATAACGAAAAAATAATTATTTAGATTTTTAGTCATTGTGCATACATTATTGCATATACTTCCTCTTATACTTAAATTTTCCTATAAATATCTTAATGTATTTTCTATCTTTGTAAACCGCAAACTCTAATCTAACTTTGTACATGATTGTCTCCTTAGATCTTCTCCCATGATCCTTCTGGTTGCTATGGCCAGCTGTTTCACCTCACTAAAGTGGTGGGCTTCCGTCTTCTTCTGCCCATGCCGTGGATTTTTGGATGTTTCAGTGTTTTTTGATCCCAGTGTTAGCCCGTTTCGGAAAACACGTGTGCGTATCCAAGAGTGTGACACCAACACACACACACCCTTTAACATGGTGCCTGCCTGCCTGCCTGCCCGCGAAATCTTTTCTTGTCATGTCCGCCATTTTGAGTTTGAACCTGTTTACCTCTTCTTTGTGCGTGAATTGTAGCTGTCTTTTATCCCCTCATTGACATTGTTGTGTGTCAAAACGTGTGCATCGAACCTCTCCAAATACTGTTTTTGGATTGAAAGAAAGAATGGACAATTTGAGTTATGTTTTACAATAATCATTTGGAGTTCAGGCTTGCATAACGTTCAGCGCTGTACTGTATATATATGGTTCAATACAGAAATCAGAACTTGTTTTATTTTTATTTTTACAGTTTTTTTTGTTTGGTAACCTGTTAAATGTGCATGTGGATCGCACTTACTGACTTGATTGAAATTCAAAAGCGAGTATAAGATAAGAGAGCTTTTTTTTTGCCATTGCCGTATTAGAAGCTATTACAGAAAGTGCCATTGTTTTGGTGCTCATTGCTAAAAATGGAAACTCGTCAAAGTATTAATTGTCCCACATTTGGAGTGATTGTGCAGGTAGGAAGAGCTGCTTTTAGAAAGAAATTAGACTGGCTTTTAATGGAAGAAAGTAATGGTTTAGCACAAATAGATAATGCTATATTGAAACTAAGACTTTGTCCACATTAGTGTATGAGTGCTACCTAATTATATTAAAATCGACCTTAGAAATTATGGTGCAATTACTAAAGAAACACACAACTTGTATTCCAGATTGGTGTTTGGATATAGCTGCAATCAAAACGAAATTTTAATATGTATGGACCCAATTAACAAATGCAAAGGCTGCAATGTTTGAAGTACCATAATCTACTCCACAAATGACAAATATCCTTCTTATTCTGAATGCAAAACTCTAACTATTATTCAGATCAACAAATATTCTCTGAAGTGTGATTCCTGTATTAGTTCAGTCTTCAGTCACTTCTTCTGGTCATGTTTAAAATGTCAACTTTGAACAGAATCCTCTAATAAAACATTTAACTGCAATGGTTGTTGAAAAAAGAAAATCAAATCGTGCAGCCTTATGCTTCAAATTGCAGTGTTTGTTTTGTATCTGTAAACTCAATACCATATGCTTCTATTTGATGCCATGTGTGTAGAAGATGATTGCAAAACATATTAAAAAGTAGGATCATTTTTAAGATACCTATACTTTTATGTGGACAAAGTCTTGTGGGGGAGATTTGAAGGTTGACTCTTGGTGACAGAGATTCAAACACAAGTAGCAGCAGCACTATACGCACAGACAAGCTCAAACCGAATCATTATTGTCAGTCAAATCAAATGCATGTCTGGTCCACTCATTACTGGTACAGTTTTTGCCACCTGTAGCATGCATCACTGCTTTTTTTACATTTGTATTCAGTTTCAGTTTCAAATAGGCCCAGACCAGTGATTCTCAAACTTATTTCTCCAAGTAACACCTAAGAGCGAAACTATGGTGGGTCAAGAACTAAACCAGGTCTCAATCATGACTTGACTGAACCAGAACTAAAAATTAGAACATTGCAAGGACTAAAATAGGACTACATAAGAATGAAAGCACAGAAACCAGTTTTAATCAACTAGTATTGGACTGAACCAGCTCTTTCCAATTACAAAGTTTTATTTTGTGAGACAATGCACAGTTAATGTACCAGTATTAAGTGTATAATACAAAATACAAAACACAAAATGACTTAAAATCTCAAAATCATAACTCTAAGGTCAAAATTTTAACTTCAACAAATCTCCATTTTTCTGCAGGTACCTCCTTAGAACTACATGGCGTAACTCATTAAAAAGGTGCTAGTTTCTAAATGTTAGTATCAAGCCAAGTCAAGCGGAGTAAGGCTATTATAAGTAAAAGTACCATAGCAGGACTAAACCAGGTCTAAACTAAGACTATTCTGGGTCTAAATCAGATCTAAACTACTCAGAAACCCCCATGTGTCACAGTGTGATTTGAGAACCACTGGTCTTGAGGCAGCATTGTCAGAGTAAACTATATGGCTTTAGTTTCTTGTCAAAAATGTACCCCTTTTGTTTGGGTCAAGCTCTGTATTCTCACAGTAACAAGTCCCTGTTGTAAAGTGACTAATACAATGTTCAGATGACACCAGGTATGTCAGCAGCAGGAGAATAGTACTTTTTTTTGTTTTTTCTTCCTCTGACTCACCAATGACATGCAGGATAGATGAACTCCTGACCTGTCTGTCCTGGAAACACAGAAAAAGCACATTTACAAGCATAGCAAATATAAGTAGGTCTATATACTACGTCACTGCCTGAGCAAATGTAGAAGTGTTACGGTTTTATTTTTATTTTAACCTGCCAAATGTCAACAATGCTCTTAAAATACTTGCCGTTTTAACATAAAGCACTTTTTTTGTTTTGTATGAAACATATAGTTCTTTGTAATCAACCAGTGTGCATATGTTTTGGTGGAGAATTTGAGCAAACTTCAGTACAATTTTGAAGAAGCACAAAATATCCAAATTAGAAATAATTATGTGAAATGTGTTTGGAAAACCTAATATTGTTAATTTGTAGCCTGCAGCTAACTCAAAATTTAGCATTTTAAATTACCTGCATGTGACTTTTATTTCTTCTAGTTCAGAACAGGTGGATCAATACAAAAATATTCAACCGTTAAGTATGAATTAAAAATTTCTCTCCAAATTTTGCTTGAACATTTACTCAAATTTTAGTTTATAAATACAGTTTATGATAAATGATGAAAGCATTTTGTTGAGAACCATAAGGAAGCAACTGCTAGGTACATACAGGATGAGAGCTATGTGGAAACAACTGCCTGTGACTATGCCAGACTGTTTGTTTTTAACTTCAGCGAGGGCGGGGCTAAAATTAATATAGGTGGAGATATTTGTTAATTCTGAACTTGTATTTCACTTATGGTTCAAAACTGGATACAGTTTAAGCTCAGTTACTTATAAAAATTCAACTTACAGCCTCCTGTGTTTTCAAAATATATGCACCGTTTGATTTGATTATAAAGATCTACACTGCCATTTTTCTGGTGTTTGTGTGAGTAATATTGGAAAGCCATAGGTTAGCGATGTCAAAATGCAAAACTGTTATCGATTCTTCAGACATGATGCAGAGTGCACCAAGGATTGTGTTTTCATTTGATTTTTTTTTTTCTTTTTGGTAAATGTTAAATTCTCCTTATTGTGCAATCATGCTGCCAAAGAATGATTTCAAAAACCTATCCATCACTACGTGTAAATATCAACGTTGTCCAATACCGTGGCAAAAAATATATAAATGTTGTTTTATTTTGTTTTCCATTTTCTGAGAACTACAATGATGTTTATGTGATGTATTGTCTTCCAGTTGGTTGCAATAATAAAAAATACAAGTTGCGGAAGATGAGTTGGCTTGCTGTTCTGTGTGACATGTTGATAAATTACAGGGGGAGCAGTGAGCATGTTCCAGTACATGGTAATGAGTCTGGTGACATGCAGCAGTTGTAACATGGGAGTGTACATCAGCAAATGACTTCTTCAAATGGGTCTTTTCTTCACTGCGGCGTGTTCAGAGCAGGTTTGTCAGGGTTTAGAGCTGTCTGCATGTCTGTGTGCTGTGGTGTAGGTTATGAGGGTCAGTACATAAGTAATGTACACAAATTTACTTAATATTACTCTATAAGTATCAAACTTGTGATCCAAGAAAGTACCTTAGTGCTGATCATAGACTGTATGTATAAATGGACATAGCTAACCTGCTAGCCACCACGTTCCAAATAGGAAGTGAGCATGGGCGCGCTTCCGGCTCCATCAACTCTGGCTTCGACTTACTTTATAATGAAAAAAATGGCGCCCTTTGCTCTGTATCTGCTGCTGTCAGGCTCCTCATTTTGGCCTTAAAATGTTCATATTAATCTGCTCTGCATGATCCTCCTTTTTATTTTGCTATTTTGTTTATAAATACATTTCTATTCCACTTTTTTATACAGTCTATTAAAAAAATAAATAAATAAACATCTGATTGACAAGAAATATGAACTTATTTCTATTCTGGGGAACATTCAAGGTCTCCATGGAGACAAGCTGGTGGCTCCCCCCTCCAACAGAAACACATCGTTATTTTTGTCTGAATAAACGCAATATTACCTAAATTTCAAGCCCAAAAAGCAGAATAAATTCAGCCTTATACGTATTTATGAGTATGCCACCACATAAACCGCCAGTGAATGGTCCTGGCTGCATTCACCGCTCCATCTCTGTTCTCACTGTGGTGAAGTGCTCTTTGTGAGACTGGAGACTCTTTAATTTGCTCTCAAGTCTGACCCCAATCATTAACCTCAAATATTCCCATCAACAAGGGCCTTATCATGCCCACACCGCTCCAACCACTTAATTATTCATTTACGTCCTTTAATGGTTTAAGTTCAATACTGTGTGATTACAGTGGAATGCTGGCTTCCCCGGGGGCCATGGCTGTACCGAACCATTATCGCATGAAGAGGAAGTAGAGGTGAGCAATGTATTGTCTGCAATCATTATGAAATAAGCAGAATAAAAATATGGAGTTGTCTATGATGGGAATAGGTCTTTTATTTTACCTTTATTAGCTATGCCACTCCTGTCCAAATGAGGGATTACAACAACATATATATTTTGTTCAATTATATTAAGAAAATGGTCAAAAGTTGATCAAATTGTTTATGAAAAGCAAAAATAACAGATTTTTTATTTATTTATTTATATTTATATATACATGTATTGTCTTCAGTTTACATGATAATATTGAAATAGTTGTTTGGAAATATGCAAAAACATGTTTAGAAGACTAGCTTTGTTACCTTTGCTACTATAGACTACAAATAAATGGACATATAGTAGCTAACCTGCTAGCCGCCATGTTCCAAATAGGAAGTGAGCATGGGGGCACTTCCAGCTCCATCAACTCTGGCTCCAACTCACTTTCCATACAAATATTATCTCCCCTCTCTCTGCAACTGCTGCTGTTAGGCTTGTTATTTTGGCCTTAAAATATTTGTATTATCCCGCTCTACATTATCCTGATGTTTATATTTTTTCTCATTTCAAATCCTATAACTGCTAGCCTGGTGAGCTTCATTTGACTGGAGCTGAAGGCGATGCCACATTCCCTGAGTCCACTTCTTTGTACAGTCTGTTTGCTACATGGACCACTCCATAAGAATTAAGGATTATAGCAACATATGTTTTTCTATTTTAATAAGAAAACTGTCAAAAGTTGCCCAATATTTTTATTAAAAACAGAAACAACAGAAATTATGTAAACAAAGATATGAGATATATTTTTTGCACTTGAGTTTAGAATTTTACAGTTTATTCACTTTTTGTCCGATACATGAACCTAAGACAAGACAGCTAGTAGGCATGTTTTAGCATGCCAAAATATGATATAATTATCGTTATCTTAAGAATTCTAAATATTTTCTTAAACAAGTTCAAATTTGACAGGAACTAAATTGGATGTCTTGATCTGATCGTCTTTGAGTATAGCCAAGAACCAGATATTAAATAAAGTTAACTTAATTCATGCAATTTCAACTTATTTAAGATTGTCATTTTTGCAGTTAATTTTTGTCAGTTTCGCCCACCCTTCGTGCAGAGTCCGTGGTTGGCTTGTCAGTGAGAGTGGTGCCATTTTGGAGGTGTGTGGCAGTGGAAGCCCATTCATAATTGAAGCAGAGACAGACTTAATCTGAGCAGCGCCTCCCTGTAGCTGCCTCCAACACAACTGGAGCTGCTCCTCTGTTGCTAAGCGACCGACCGCGGCAACGACAGGAAGAAAGTGCATCCTCCAGATCTTCGGCATCACAGCGCTCATTTAGGCAGCGCTGGCACGGTCCGGAGTCACAGTACAACTTTTATTTTACATATATGATTTCACATAACAATATTTATTTACATTTGTAAACTATGTGAAAAATGTTAATTATTTTAAAGATGCACTATGTAACTTTTCTGATAGATGGTCAGCCACCTGCTTGTCTCCATGGAGATTTGATTGCTTTTCCTGAGCTGTTCTTCCATTTATTTTATTACAGGTGTTTTTAGCGTTAAATATATTAAAAGATTGTTTCTATGAGTGGGGTTGCCTCGCCACAGAACTGACTTGTAACTTGACTTGGCGTCACCAGCTTCTCTCTGTGGAGACAGACAAGAGTAAGGCCATAGTCTGGAACATCCATTCAGGAGCAGTCTGAGCAGGGTGGCCCAGACTTCCCTTTCCACACACTTCCTCCAGCTCTTCCGGGGTGACCCCAAGGTGTTCCCAGGCCAGCCCAGAGACATAGTCCCTCCAACATGTCCCGGATCTTCCCAGTATAAAATCTTCAGAAGGATGGACAGGTGTCGGACTCCACGAGAAAAGTTACATAGTACACCTTTAATTATTCACATTAGATTGTCAGATGAATTGCAAACCAATCAAAAACACAAAAATAATGAGTAAATAGCAAAAACTGTAATGTCTAGCTACTGCAAACAAGAAAATATTTCAATTTTCTGTGGGCATATTTGTATAGCCTAGTATAAGTTAACTATGTAGGCCTAGTTGTGTCTGCACAAGTATCTAAATCTACTCTCTTTTTACAACTATTGTGATGACATAATTTTGCAACTTAAAATGTGATTTGGTGATTTGTCTATTAAATGATTCTGCAAATATACCACCATTTTGCTTTCTTATAACAACATGTTTAAGGTCATTACCTTAAATCAGCAAACTGGTTCAGTAAAGTAAGCAGAAACAGATCAGAGAAAGCAAAGGATTGCTGCTAATCACAATTCTAGTCATCTTCTTCCATCTCTTCAGCCGGCTGTTTAAAATCACACTTTTTTTTATTCCTCACGATCCGCATCGACAAAGGAATCAGTGACAAGTAATTGCCAAAGTACAGCCTCCTCATTAGTTTTGAGAAGCCCCTAATTTGCTTCCAGAGAGATAAATTATATGGTTTCAGCTGTGGTGACATTCACACACCATTGACGCGGCCAGGCATCGGCGCAGCGCAGTGCTAAGTGGATTGATGCGCACACAACAATGTATTTGCCGGTCTATATCATCCATACCCAACCAATGACCGGCCAGGCAGGTTTCCATGGCGACCGGAGGCGAGGTACCGTTCCCCTGTCAGCTCTAGTTTATTGCGAAGCTTTATTGTTTTTGGGGAATGGTTCACCGGCAGTCGGCAAGGTGATTTTTTTGATTAGACATGTAAGACTAATAAATACAGAGTAGAGCGTTTTCCGACTTGAAGAACTATGAAATTAATTTGTGGAATATCCGCATGTAAAGTGAATAGGTGCTGTGTCTCAGTCTAATGGCATTACAAAGCACTGAGACGTTTCAAGTGTTTGGTTATGCAGTTTGAGCACACTCTAGTGGACACATTTTGTTACTACATGGGACTGGCCTATATGTTTACGTTGATCTTCAAGAATGGCGAGCCACCCATTCACACTATTGACGCTGTAGATATTCTATACAACTGTTGTATTCCTATTATATGTACATTTGTATACTTGCTAATGCTTCTGGCTAGACGCTAAACTGCATTTTGTTGCACTGTGCTTAAGTAAAATTTAATTTAATCTGTTGCGGTGATTGTTTTGTTATGATGATTCAGATATTATGACAACAATAATCAGGAAATTATTTTTAAGTGTTTATTAAAAAAAAAAAAAAAACATATTTAAGACTTTTTATATAAATAATCCAGATATTTATCTATAGGCGAAATGTTAGCTAGGCTGCATTTTTTTAACCCCTCTTATCATAGGCTGCATTTTTTTCCCCCTCTTATTATAATGACTTATTATATATTAATATATTATAATATTAGTCTAATAAAATAGGAAATATTACTATAACAATACGTTTCTTTAAAATAATAATTAATTTATACCTATATACCTATATTGAGTAATCTATTGTCTATTTACATGTATCATAGTAGCAGTAGTCTGTTTATAATGCGCTCAAAACACTGGTGGGATCCACTGGTCAGATCATCAAATCAAACCGCTAATCCTCCATTTGAACTCAATTTCCCAGCATCCTCAGAGACAGGTGATTCATAATGTTGGTGAAATCTCGCGAGAGGTGCGGTCTGACCCTGCCCTATGTCTCGCGCATTCGCAGCTCCTCGCTCAGTATATAAAGCAGGACGACGGCGGACGGAGGACGGCTGGGGAGTCGCAGCCCGGGATTGTAAATAAGACCGTCAAAACTGTGTTATTTACAAACGTGATGCCGGCTGTTTTAGAGGCTCGTGCCCAGCTATTTTAAGTCGTTTTTTGGTCATTTTTGGCTTTTATTTCTCGCCTATTTCCGTGTGGTTTTGACACTACGCAAATAATGGCGAGCTCGGCTAACTCGAACCCAGTGGTAAGGATCAATCTCTAAGGACTGTGCACTGCAGGGGATGGGGTAAAGTTTGAGGAAACATGATGGAAAGCTGGCTCTTAATGCTACAGTGAAGTAAATATGCCTTTGCAAGCACTGCAGTTTAATAAAAAGGTCTTATTTGCCATTTTAGTGAGTTTCGGCCGGTTCTACTTCTCTTTAGGCTGATCTGTGGACTAACACTGGAAGCTTTACTCAGTGTAAATATTAACTCATGCCTACTACGCCACGACTTTGCTTCATAGTCTACGAAAGACAGATTTTCACCTTGTTTTTTGGCAATGGGCTTAAACAGTTTGTGCTTTTACTTCACTTTATTTATTTAGGCTAGTTTGCAGGTCTTTCGTCAACGGATTCTAACTACAGATGTTCGCAAAGCACTTACATTGTCCATGTGGCTTAAAATCGCGTTTAAACCAGCATAGCCAAAAGACGTGTGGTATTTTTTCAGTCTGCCTTATCATTGTCCACCATTTCCACAACAGAAAGCAGGGCAACTCTCCCAAAAAACACAACTTCCGTCAATCCTGTATAACATTTACCATTTTCCCACGCAATAACGACACGATAGGCCCTGGTTTCGTGCGCAATAAGGCTGAAATAGTCCTCCAAAGTGTGATAAAAATCGGCTTTGTACGTGGCTCTGAGGCTCGCAGTTCCCCGCTCAGTAAAATGGCTTCCTTCTGTCCTCTCCCCTCGTCTCTGGCCCTCCTCTTTTCCGCTGCCTGGTTTTATACGGCCATATTGCCTCTCTAATATAGCTTTGCCCGGGATGGGAAGGTGCTACTCCGCGCTACGTCACCGGCTCCGCTTATAAACCGCACTCCGCTTTAAATAGTGGAGTCGGGCCGAAGGGAGGGAGAGACGCGGCCGAGAGCGCGCAGTGGACAGCGGGACAACGCGGGGTGCAGGGAACGCAGTGCGGCTCTGGCTCTGGCTCTGTCCTCAAATATTTCACAGTGTCGCTTTAAATGCACGCTTTATACAGTCCATGATGCAAACTGATGCGTTCTAGCCGCTTGTTGTTTTGGTTGAGATAACGCAGTGTGGTGCAAGCGCAATACTTAAAGACAGCGCATTATAGAAGTGCGGCGTTGATGGTCAGAGCGCAGGACTGTCCAGAAATAGCTCCAGGCTGTTTGGTATTGTGTTACAAGATTATCCCGTGCTACTCTAAAGGTCCAGTGTAGTGTACTTTACAAATGTATTAGGACAAGCTATTTTAATCATTTTAAATGGTTGTAGTTGCAAATTACACAAGTACACTCATGTTCTGCACTCTATCACTTGCATGAATAGACCCATACTTGTAAACAATATTTACACTACTACTACTACTACTACTACTACTATTCTACCACACCACTGGATGTTCTTGAATTTCAGTAGAAGGCATGATTTGTTATTGTAATGTCTTACTCATTTATAATTTATTTTTTATATATGGAAATAGTTGTTTGTATAGGCCTAGCATCTTAAATATAACAATTACTACAATTCATTTATTTATATTAAGTGTTATGTAGTTAAAGATGCACGATGCAGTTTTGTGGTTGAGGGTCTGCCTCCTGCTTGTTTTTATGGATATGTCATTGAACCTCTTGGAATGTTCCACAGTATTGCATTAAAGAGCTCTAACTTACATTTATTAAACTACAATACCTAGAAAAACAGGAATTCTGACTGTGAGCGGGTTGCCTCTCCACAGATCTGACCTGTAACTTGGTCTGGTTTGGTCTCCATGATGAAAGGTTTAATGCCATACTGTGAAACATTCCAGACAAAGCAATAGCATCTCCATGGAGAAAAGCTTTTGACGGACCCTCCACCAGAAAAGTTACACAATGCACCTTTAATATAACATGTGATTTGATGTATTTTTTGCAGCCTAAGTTGTACAAGTCGGTGATTGAAGATGTCATCACTGAAGTACGAGAGCTGTTTTTGGACGAAGGAGTGGATGAACAAGTGCTTTTGGAGCTCAAAACGGTAAATCTCTCTAACACAATTATTTTCAACCTGGTATATTTGCAGATATGAAATGGGCTGTATTATTGAAACCAAATTAAAAGAGTGCAGATACAAATGTGTAATATTTCTATTATATTTGTGTGTAATATAAAAAGTAATAATAGCCTGCAGGAGAGATGGGTTTTTGCAATTGAATTCTTTACGTGTATCATTACTACCTAAGAACACCGTAATAATAAAAATGACAGAAAATGACACCAAAGTAGAGGTTTGACTACAAAAAATTTCTAATACTATTGGTAGACCTAATGCACATAATTAACAGTATACAATCAAGGACCGTCAAGGAATTCCTCCCTCCTGTGGCTCACCACCTGCAGAGGGGTTCATAGGGGTCTGGGTCTGGTGCACAGAGTAATGGGCAGCGTGCTGCCCCCGCGACCCAGCCGGATTAAGCGGGAGAAGATGGATGGATAGATGGAGAAGAAACAAAAAGTTAAAGGTCCATATTACGCTATTTTCTGATCTATGCTATAATGTAATTTCCTCATCACAAACATACCTGGAGTTGTTGGTTTTTTTTTTTCATTCACATGTTTAACTCACAGACCCTGCATATTTAGGCTGAGTTCTTCTCTCAAACTGAAATAACTGTTCCACCTTGTGATGTCATGTGGTAATACAGGAAGTGCTCCACTGTGTTTTTACACTCAATACACCTTCACTAGAATCATTTGGATGATTTCAACTCTGAAATTGCCAATCTCTACTGCAACAAAAGGTAAAAGGTAGCTATAAACTACCACTTTGTGACATCACAAGGTGAAACAGAGCATGTTGAGCTTTGGAGAGGTAGACAGACTAATAATAAAGGGTTACTCAAACACGTGTGAATGAAACAAAACACAACATGTTTTTGATAAGGTAACAACATTATAACATGGCTAAAGCTCACAAGAGTTAGTTTTGTGTAAAATAGGACCTTTAATGAAATGTGGTTTTAAAGAGATTTTTTTACTTTTATTTTTTGCACATGGGGAGTGTGGATGAGTGTCTTTATTCTGTGTACATATGGTCTTCAGCTGTGGGAGAATAAGCTGCTGCAGTCGAAGGCAGTAGAGGGCTTCCACACAGAGGAGCAGGCGGCTCTCCAGGCTCAGCAGCAGCAGCAGGTCCAGCACGTCCACTCCAATCCACAGGTGACCACAGCCCAGGCCCAGCCCGTCATCCTGCCCACACAGCAGCAGCAAGGTACGGGCTCCTGCAAACCCATGTGCGTGGCATTCAACTAGACCTGTCACAATAACAAATTTTGAAGCATGATATATTTCCACAGAGAAATATCACGATAAATGATAATATTGAAACTACTTTATGCCACTGACACAATAAAAAATAAGGTAGGGTAATCTCAGTAAAACATAAAAATACAATATCATTAAGGAGGCTAAACTACAACAAATAAGTAGCAGAAAGAACCAATAATTAGTCCTGGAAGTGACTTTTTCATGCCTCGACAGCATTAAAAATAGCAGAAACCTCCCCACTATTGCAACAAAAACATGCACATGATAAATATTGAGGCTTAAAATATATTGTACTAGCTATCATATATTGACCCATAAGTTGATATAGTAATTATCGTGACAGGCCTAGATTTAACTGACTGTTTATAGGCGACATTTTGAGGACATTTGAACATTAAAAAATGATTGATTGATTGATTGATTTATAAGGAAGGCAATGGTACTGTATTATTTGATTTTTATGTTTACATCTTTTCTACTTTTTAAAACCCATGCCTCATACAATTATGATAGTGTAGCAAGTAATACTGGTATGTGAACCACTTGATAAGTGACTGAATAGATAAGATATTTTTTTCTTTGTTCTTATTTATAATACTGTAAGCCTCCCCACAATATTTTAATAATCCCATACAATATTGTACCATGATAATGAATGTATTTGGTTTTGTCCACAGCGCCCCAGCAGCAAGTCATTGTTCAGGATTCAAAGATTCTTCAGCACATGAGTGCAACGGGGATGGTGAGTTTAAATATATATATATATATATATATATATATATATATATATATATATATATATATATATATATATATATATATATATATATATATATTTTGACCCTTGTTTCTCAGGGCTTAAAGTCATTTATTTGAAATTTAATTCTCATACACGTGCGCATACAAGCTGATTCACACCAGGAAACACATTGATTTCTGTTAATGAAGTAAGGTCATATCGGCTTTTTACTTCTTTCTCGCCATCACCTAAAATAACCTTTTGCTATGGCTGGAGCTTGTAGTTGGAAGTTGAATCTTTACATAATTACAAAGCGTTTTTTATCTACAAGCCAAGGGACATAAGAATATAATGTGGCAATTTAAATAGCTTCTTAATTATGGTTCTCTGGAGATGTTCACTTAAGTTAAACACCTTTTAAGATGATGTCTTTTAATTGCCTTCAAATGGTGATACACTTGTCCCTTAGGCATTGAGTGTACTGAACAGCCAGAAATAACGGTGTATTTTAATCATTTGGGTTCATTTTGTGCCTAATGTAGTTCTGCGTTTTGTCCACTAGAGTGCAGCAGCCACCGCAGCAACTCTGGCTTTGCCCACGGGTGTCACCCCATACCAACAGCTCATCACCAGCCAAGGTAAGAAAATACATGGAAAGAAAATTGGTTAAATCTTGAATTAGTTTGAGCTGTTATTTATTTTTTTAAGGGGACATGTTATGGAAAGTCATTGAGCTTTTAACCATGTTACATTGTTGTATATGTTTTTAATCACGCATGTTTGAATAAGTAATTTCCTGCATTTGAGGCTTGAATGCTCTAAAAAAAAAAATCTGTTTTCATCTACCACCTATCTCTGTCCACTCTGTAAATCTCAGACTTGGCGTTGTACATGTAGGGTTCAAAAATGTCTTGTAGCCAATTTTCAACAATAAAAAGGATAAGTGAAGATTACAGTAAAATCTCATTACTACACCAAAGAGGTGTGGCTCAACAGTTCTGCAGTTTTGAACAGGAAGTTAATTACTCTTCTATTATTAAACCATTTTAAATCAGTTTTGCTGTTTACAATTAAAAACCTTAAAATCATGACTTATGTATGTTATGTGGTAGCACTAAATACCTGAAAGATAACATAATAATTTGTCATCTCTAAAATATTTCAGGTCAGATCCTTCAAGTGGTTCGTGCAGCTAACGGAGCTCAGTACATCATCCAGCAGCCTCAGCAGCCCATCCTCCTCCAGCAGCAGATGCAGCCTGGAGGAGTCCAGGCACCGGTTATTCAACAGGTAAAGAAAACATGTGGAAATTAATCTAAGTTCAGCTAATTAATCATATCAAAAACTAATATGATAATATGAGATTAAGATTCAGTCGTTGCCAATTGTCAATAATATGTGTTAATAATATGTTTGGGCCTTTTTAATCGAGAGCTACAGCCAGTTCAGTCAGTAAAAGCATGTGGTTTGGATCAGAGTTCATATATTGAAAGAAAATGGTTTTAAATGTCAATTCAGTCTTTATTAAGAACACAGAATATCTCGTTTTATGTCAAAATAAAATTGAATAGAAAATCATGATCAAAGCTATATGAAAAAATGACAATTTTATTCTCTTTTGTCATATCACCCAGTAGGATCAAACACTGTAAATGGGCCTGCCTAATCTCCATTGATGACTTTCATAATGTTAAAATGAAATTAGTCCACAATTCTCCCAGTGTGAAAGATAAAACTTGATTTTATAAAAGATGTTAATGGTTAAATGTGGCTGCTCACATCCAGTTTGAGATTTAAAATAAAATGGTCCAAAGATAGGCACTTGTGGAACCCCTCACCATTTTGTAAAATAACATCCCTCTAGTAGTATCATTATAAATGTATGAACGATTCTGTTCTTGCATTGAATATAAATAGGAAGTGGCCCAGACTTGATAATGAAATCCCGGGTCTTGGTCTGGCTGTGCAGAATAACTAATGTGTTATCTAAAAGGCCATAATGTGTTTTGCTGTAGGTCTTGGCCCCGATCCAGGGAGGTCTGCCCCAGCAGACTGGAGTCATCATCCAGCCACAGCAGATCGTCTTAGCTCCAGGAAACAAAGTCCAAGGAAACGCACAGGTCAGCACTTAAAACTCACTGCGCAGACTTTACTTTAGAACAACTTCATCTGAAAAACCCTTAGATTGGGGTCATGTATCCACAAATACTGAACCTGATGATGAAAAGCTGTAAAGTCTGTCATGCTGTGTTTGTTCAGCCATGTGACACAAAGTTCACTGTCCGCCATATTAAATGCAAAACTACAGGCTTATAGAATACTGACATGTGTCTATAATGTGTATCCTGGGCAAGACACTTCACTCACTTTCATATATGAATGTGGTGTGTGAGCGGTCAGGGGTGAAATGGAGGCTACAGGCAGCCACACTTGTTAGACCCAGGGCAGCTGTGGCCATAGCTTACAACAACTGAGTGTAGCTTACCACAACTGAGTGTGAGGAGTGAATGAGTCATTGACTTTGAGAACCAATGTGTTTATTATTTTACAAAATCACCATGTTAAAGATGTACCTGATATTTTACTTTTTTTAAAAACAGAACAAGTTGATTTTAAACAATTTGCAGTGATCCAAAGTTATTCCTCACTTACCTTACGCATTCCGAGCATCCTAATTATCCAGCATGGTGAGATTATAAGCACTTTCCACAACTTTCAAAGACCAGAGCTGAATTTAGCTGCCACGGTAAAACTATCAAGCTAATCGGCACTTCCTGATTCACAGACAAGAAAACACTTTAGAATTGGATGCCGACAGTACACAGCAGACTTATTTTGACCTTAAGAGCTGCTTATACAATATATCTGTACTAGGGCAAGACAAATTGTGTTCAAATATGTAAAGGTTCTATATTACACAAAATTGACTCTTGTGAGCTTTTTAGTCATGTTAGGAGCTTTTTAGTCATGTTAGAATGTTGCTACCTCATCAAAAACATACCCAGAGTTGTATTTTGTTTCATTCACACATGTTTGAGTAATCCTTTATTATTGGTCTGTCTACATTTCCAAAATACTATGTTCCACCTTGTGATGTCATGTAGTGGTAGTTAACGGCTCCTTTTACCTTTTGTTCAGTAGAGACTGGCAATCCCAGGACTGAAATCATCAAAATGATTCTGGTGAAGGTGTATGGAGTTTAAAAATGCAGTGGAGCACTATTTGTATCACCACATGACATCACAAGGTGGAACAGTGTTTTTCTGTTTGAGGGAAGAGCTCGGCCTAAATACGCAGGGTTTGTGTGTTAAACATGTGTGAATGAAACAAAACACAACTCCAGGTGTGTTTTTGATGAGGAAATATTATAACATGGATCAGAAAATCATAATATAGTAGACCTTTTAAACACCATCTTGTCAGTTAAAGACAAAACTTTACAGTCTCATATTGAAACCTTGCGCTGTCCCCTCTGCTTATTTCAGGTGATGCAGGCCGCGGCCATGGCCCCTCAGCCCGGGCAGCCCACCGCAGCAGCTCAGGTTCAGTCTGTGCAGCAGGTCCAGGGGGCTCCACAGGTCGCCCCCTCCCAGCCCCAGACACAGACACAGCAGCCTCCCATGATGCTCCAGGTGGACGGGGCAGGAGACACATCCTCGGAGGAAGACGAGGATGAGGAGGAAGAGTATGATGAAGATGAAGAGGAGGAGAAGGACAAAGACGGAGCCGAGGATGGACAGGTGGAGGAGGTGAGTCAGTGTTTCCTATCAGAGAGTAATGGTGGATCTCCAGTTTTGTCAATTATGGCCTAAAAATGTGCTAAAGAATACAGTTGTTGCACATAACAAATCATGTTTTGCTTCCTGTAGTATCAGCTGTAGTCTCAGAATCATACAAAAGTAAATGTAGGAAAAGCTATTATGCAAAATCGACTTTTCAGAGCTTTTAACCTTGTTTTAGTCGTTTCCCTTTCTCATTTAGCCTCCCTAAGCTGTTTTTGGAGTGATTCATGCATATTTGAGTAATCTTTAATCGATTTTTTTCAAGACACCATATTTCCGTTCCCTGTTTTCACCGCCACCAGCATGCGCCTATTGCTTTGTACTTACTTCTTTCTTCAGTTTTATTCTCGTAGTCATTTTGGTACAAATGGAAAAAAAAAAATCCGCTGCTTGCTAGTGTGATGTGCAGCTCTCCATAGGAGTTGCCGATTCTTTGTTGCGATGACTTTAATGGCGATGTGTGCTCCCATTGGGCACTGCAGTTTACTGACACGGAAGTCAGCGGATTTGTTTTAAGTCGGTGATGAATATTGTGATTTAAAATGTGCATATGATAACATAATGATCCATGGGTGTCATAGATTATAATTACATACAGGCTCAAGCACAATATGGGATCTTTAAAAAGGCTTGGTGCTGGGTGCTTGATATTTCATAAGATCCGTGCTATCCATGCAAAGCAGCTTGCAGACACTCCACCAGAAAAGTGACATGGTGCACCTTTTTATTCATGAAAAGAACCTTTTAAGGCAGAGTGTAGCCTGGAGCATGAGCTAGTACGTTTGAATGAGACAGAGAGGTATGTGATTTCTGACCTCATGCATTTTGATTGTCTTCCTTTTTAGGAGCCCTTGAACAGTGAGGATGATGTGAGCGACGAAGAGGACCAGGAGCTGTTTGATACAGAGAATGTAGTAGTGTGCCAGTATGACAAGGTAAGACACGACCTTTGACCCCCATCTCTGCTTTTCCCCGTAACCTCATATGAACCGCTGTCAAAAAGTGAATATGATACAAACTGTTTTAAGGGTTATACTTTATGCATTATTCAGTGTGCAATTTCCCAGTAGCTGAAAATTGTATGTAAAAAGAGTACAAGTAATTCAGCCCTGATACAAAGTTGTTCAAATGAGGTTTAAAACAATAGCTGCCTTCCTTAAAGTTACATTTCTGTGTTGGCAAGTCGAGAGGATCAGATCAGAATGTGGCTGGTGGTATTTGGCTAATTCTTGGATTACCACCTAACGATGTCACGAGTTGAACCCAAACCTTCTGGAGCTCCTGAGAAAGACAAAATATAATGTATTACTTGAACAAGCATTAATGAATCAAAACACAGTTCAAGAGGTGTTTTTAGGACACACCTTTTGCATTTATTATATGAATAGATGCTGATGTAGTGGAAATATTAAGGGTTTTCCCTCATTGATCAAACCCCAAATTTTTTAATTTAATTTAGCTTTGGCTACAATCCAGTACATGGTTTTATTTTGCATTATCTTGTCTTTTAATATGCATTGTCCCTTTAAGAAATAAATACAAATACAAAATTTTGATTGTCTAAAATAAATACAAATACAAATGGCTTTCAATATCAATTCCTTGAACATAAACCATACAGACATTGAATCAAAACAATTAAAAAAGTAAAAATTCCACCTCCAAAATCTGAACTCCAAACCAAATGCTTTTACTGATGGAGGATTGCCTTTAGACATCACCAATCCAATCCAACATTATTTGTATAACACATTTTACCAGCACAGTCTCCAAAGTGCTGCACAGAGTAGGCACAATATACATTAAAACACTGAGTAAAATATAAAGCTGATCATTGACAATTTCAAATGACTGAATCTAACACTAACCCTCAATTTCAATTAAAAAAAAAAAAAAAAAAAAAAAAAAAAGATGAATTGCACAGCTCTAAGATAATGTTTTTTTTTAATAATCTGGAAAATTAAGTGTCAAAGCATTTGATATCCTCACATCTGTTATTTTATCTCCCATTTTAAGTCAGTCTGTCTGAAAGTGTGTCCCAGTGTCCCTTTTAAAACACCCACTCCTCGTTTCCTCTCCAGATTCACAGAAGTAAGAACAAATGGAAATTCCACCTGAAGGACGGGATCATGAACCTCAATGGGAGGGACTACGTTTTCTCCAAAGCCATTGGGGACGCCGAGTGGTGAAACCGTGAAATTACACAACATAAAGGAGACTGAACTGACGAAAAACTCCAATCTCCAGTTAACAGATACTTCATATTCTTCCATATCCTGTGATCAAGACAGGGACATATTTTTGGAGCGTAAGACAAACCCAAGACTCTGAAGATACTGTAAAACAAAATGTCTAAAAATCCGGGTTTGTTTGAAAGCTTTGGGGGAGAATTTTGCCTCTATCTGGCTGTTAGTTTTCCTTCATACACACATAGAAAGCATAGCAAACATTTTAACTCCGGAGCAGTGGACCAGAACAATCGGACCTATTCAAAACTGCAGAATAGGTCAACGCCTGTAGTTGAAAATGCTTCAAAATGCACTGCTAGTACGTGGTTGGCTGGAATAACACAGTGAAGTCTCATTACTTAGTGCCACCCAGTCAAAGTTTGCTGCCTTTAGAACAGCCAGTCATTTTTGGCCTTTTTTCTGTTTTTTTCCCATTTTCACTTTAATTTGTGTGTTAAAATGGTGCTTCAGAGTGTTTTATGTAGTTCTCGTTTTTAATAAATGTTGAATGAAGGTTTAAAATAAGTCCAAATTTATATTATTTTAATATTTTTTAGCAGACGTTGCGTATCCAAAGTTAGTTTTAACCTTCTCTGGAGCTCCATTCCATCGTCAGAAAAAATTTGAAGTAATTTTGAAACTGTACAACTCCTTGCTGTGTCTCGTCTTTGTGCTTGCACTCCTCGTTATGGTGGACCTGAGGGACAAAGTCACACAGATTTATCATAAAGCACAATAACAATTAGAGCAAAAACACATCAACTAATCACTAAAAAGCACTGCAAAACGAAAAACAATAAATACATATATAATAACAATAATAATCTGAAATTAGGAAATTAAAAAAACACAACTAATAACTAAAAAGCATTGCAAAATAATAATAATTATAAATAAATAAAAATAATAATGTGAAATTGGCAAATTAACAAAACACATTATAAAACAAATACTTCAGGGAAACAAAAAGCCTTCCTGATTTCTATTGAATTAAATTTCCAAACATTAATTTAGGGAAGCAATAGGAATACAAAGCACAACATCTAAAGAGGATGTCAAGACGATTTACACTGCACAATTTTAGAAATGTACACTACTTATAGTCACCAAAACACAGACAAAAGCAAAATAAATAAATATAAATAAATAATAATAAGAAGAAAACAAACAACAACAAAAAAAGAATGAATAAATAACTAACAATAATCTTAAATTGGCACTACTTCTAACGAACAATATACTCACTAAAACATGAGTAGTAAAAAAAAAAAAAAAATACAAATAATAAAAACAAAAGAAAAAAACAAAAACAAATTGCTAATCTGAAATTCCAGAGAGTTGTATATTATTATAAAATCCATGATCAAATGGAAAACAAATTTGGATGTTCCATTTGGGATTTGCGTTTGGCTTTTGTAGTTCCACATTTAGTTGCTGTGACTTGTCTCGCCTCTGGGCCACCGTAGTTGTGTCAATATTATGAATCTGAGTCCACGCGTTGAAGGATGGATTGTATTTTGTGTGAATGCTGCGTCACTACCTTTTTTTCTTCTTCTTGCACAATAATCTGCAAATACACAACAGTTAGTTTTTATGTGTTATGAGACGAGTGTTGTATTTATTCCAAATGTTGTAATAATTATTTGAAAGGGTTGGTAAAGTTGCACCGAACAGTGCTCTTATAATGATCTAATCTAAGTGTTCCTTTTTTTTGTTTTGTTTTGGCTGGACCGTGTTTTAAATCATTTTGTCCACCGTGTCCTTCTCCCCTCTCTGCTTTTCATTTTATTCATGACTTTTAAATGAGAATATTTTCTATCAAAGTGAATTTAACTGAAGGGGCTGGTGTGTCTATGCCGTTGGTTTCTAGTGGCCCCGATGCAGCAATTTGAAATAAAGTCTGTGTTTTTTGACCTTTTGCGTTGCTTTGTTTACTGTTTGGAATAATAATAACGTGGTAGCACAGAATGGCAAAGTAGGAGCTCATTAATATAATTCTGAAATGAAAGTGTGCTACATTTTGGTATTTTGCATAGAGAATTTTGAATAATTTTGACCACTAACAAGATTTTGGTCTCTGGTGATTAAGCAGAATTGGCCCACAAATTGTGCACTTAAGTTTATTTGTTTGGTAAAATCCGCCTTTATTCACCTGGTCGGAAGAGTACATACTTTTTTCATGGCAAATCATTTACACAGAGAGAACTTATAGGAGGATCTGCCTCTTGTCACCATGGAGATGTTTTTATTTTGCCTGGATTGTTCCACAGTGTGACATTAAACTTAGATTTGACCATAGACTGTATAAAGAAGAGGATGAAGGGAGTGTGACGTGACCCACGGTGTTCAGCTCCAGTCAAATGAAGCTCATTGAGGGTAGCGGTTAAAAGAGCGAATTTGGAGAAGAGTTCCATAGTGGGGATAGAAACTGATGGACGAAATGGCAAAATAAAAACACCAGGATAATGAACATTTTAAGACCAAAATGAGGAGCCTGACAGCAGCAGTTACAGAGAGAGGAGCGACGTGTTTTCAATTCAAACTGAATTGGAGCCAGAGTCGATGGAGCCAGAGAGTACGCACTTTTTTCGCACTTTTCTAGGAGGATCTGCCCCTTGTCACCATGGAGATGTTATTGTTTGGCCTAGATTGTTCCACAGTAAGGCATTAACTCATCTGTCTAGCATTTATTTCATTCTTCACAAATCGGGTCTGACCTATAATTTGGCCTGATGGCGTCATTGTCTCCATTCCAGGCAAAGAAATAACATCTCCGTAGAAACAAGCAGGTGGTAGACCCTTTGCCAGAAAAGTTCCATAATACACCTTTAAAAGCATCTAACAAATCTCATCATTAAACTAATATTTTCTTAGATTCATCATAACAGAACTACAGTTTTGACTGATTTCCTTGGTTTGGGCCTGTTACTGTAGCTGTAATGTTTATGTGAGGGCGCAGATCTGTCTCTAAAGTCCTTTGTAATCCTTCATCTGGATCATAGGCGGTCTTTTCCCTGTCCCTCCTTTAGTTCTATACCCAAAGCTCACTAAATCCAAGCTCACTCAATTCAAACTCACTCAATCCACGCCTGTTTCCTTTGGAGTTATTACAGCTCAAACTTCAGTGCTGGGATCAGGCCAATCAAACACAGGCAGAATTTAAAGGGCCCATATTACACTATTTTCTCATCTATGTTATGATGTTTTTCTTTATCAAAAACATACCTGGAGCTGTGTATGCATATTTAGGTTGCGTTCTTCTCTCAGACTTCCACCTTGTGATGTCATGTGGTAATACAGAAAGTGCCCCACTGTGTTTTTAAACTCCACACAGCTTTACTAGAATAATTTGGACAAGTTCAGCCCTGGAATTGCCACTCTCTACTGAACTAAAGGTAAAAGTTAGCTGTTAAAATGAAAACTACTGCTTCATGACAGCACATGGTGGAACAAAGCATTTTGAGCTTTGGAGATGTAGACAGATAATAATAAAGGGTTACTCAAACAGGTGCAAATGAAACGAAAGACAACTACGGGTAAAAGACTTTTAAACCATGATTGAATATGGAGATTGGCTGTCACTCCTACACTAGATCACACTTCACAATGCGGGCGTTTGATATGAGGAATAATTGCTGTATTTTTGGCATTCTGAAGCTTCAGTATTGAATAATCAATTTGATCAAGGTGGAAAACGCTTTATGTAAATTTTCTGGTTGGGGGTCTACTACCTGTTTGTTTCCAGGGAAATGTTATTATTGCTTAGCCTGAAATGTTCCACAATATGATTAAATCTATCAGTGGTTCATTAACAGCTATTTTTATCACTCACATATACCCTGAAATACATGCATTCCTAATGTGAGCGGACTCTCCTCTCCACAGACCTGACCTGGAACTTGGCCTGTCATTATTACCTCCTTGCTTCCATGGATTTTGATAAATTTAACGCCACACTGTGGAGCGTTCAAGACAACCCAATAACATCTCCATGGAGACAAGCAGCTGGCAGACCATTCACCAGAAAAGTTACATAATCCACCTTTAATTTTAAATAGCAGGACTTATCCAGGCCCTGTATAGAAATCTCTCCCCCAGTTCCCCAGCTCCTTGTGGGCATCAGACGGAGCCTCGTAATGGGGCTCTGGAGAGTCTGATGGTGCCCCTCCTGGAATGTCTGGTGTGGAGGGCTGGTCTGAAAAATATCAAGTCTCCCGTGAAAATCATACTTCAGGTTTTACAATCCACTTTATAGAGCCGCAAAATTGTTAACTTCTTCATTTGGTCGTTGTAATTTCAAGTTTCAAAATCTCAAGTGTGTAGAACAAGGCTTTGTAGTAATCATTTATAGTGCAAGTACTGGTCAGGCTGAAGATTTACAGTTGACAGGTGGTTTTAGTGCTCAAAAATATCTCGAAAAACACACATTCTGACTGTGAGCAGGGTCGCCTCTCCACAGATCTGACCTGTAACTTGTGGTTTGGTCTCCATGATGATAGAAAGGTTTAATATCATACTGTGAAGCCTTCCAGACAAAGCAATAACATCTCCATGGAGAAAAGCATTTGACGGACCCTCCACCAGAAAACTTACACTATGTACTTTTAAACAAAATCCAAAGAAATAATAGGAGTTTAACCCAAAATCCCTGATATTATATTTTCTTGTTTAGTTAACTCATTTTAAAGTTTTCACATTAACCGTAAACCTTCTGAGATACACAGAAACATGATATTGGGGGAGACTTTTATCAGGAGTTGCCAAAAAATTTGTAAAGCTAACAAAAAATTTGAAATCAGTTTTGAAAAGCAAATACTTGGGCCACACACAGTTCACTTAAAAAAAGGAGAAAAAGGAAGAAAGAAAGACTGAATTTGGAGAACCACAAAACTGTTAACTTCTTCATTTATTATTTCAAGTTCTAAAATCTCAACTGTTCAAAACAAGGCATCATAACAATCATTTGCAGTACTTATATTATAGTAAGTATACTGATCAGGATGATATTTGTAAACATGATTCTTAGACTTACTTAGACTTATTGATCCACAAGGGAAATTTCTCTTTGGACTAAAAATATTGGAGGTTAAAACCAAAAAATCCCCCATACAAAATGAATGTTTGTATGTAAATTCATTTGTTTAAGTTCTCATATAAACTGCAAATCTCCTGAGATGCATGAAAAAAATTCTATTGGGAAGACATCTGTCAGGAGTTGCCAAAAATGATTACAGCTACCACCACTACAGGTCCGAAAAATGTATAAATCTATTTTATTAACCCAAGTGACTACAAAAATCAAGCCTGTACAGACTTGTTAAAAAATATGATTGCATAAGATTGGACTTGAGTGACAGCTGATGTTTGTTTTTCTAGCGTTCTATTATTTCATTTTGTAAAGTTTTATTTTATTTTGTGTAGTGCAGAGAGAGAGGTGAGGTGTGGGAGGGTTTTGTTTTGTTTTTGATGTAAATTTCAAAATTGGGGATTAAAGAAAAAAAAAAAGATAAATGTATATATCCGATTATTGTATATAGCCTACATAACTTTTCTCCTGTAGCAGCAGTTTTTAATAATAAATGGACCTAAAGTTATTGAATCCAGATGAAGTGATTTGTCTCATTTCTGACCTTTCCTAGCTCTGGTTTGTTTGTCCAACAGAAAGAAAACAGTGGCATAAACTCACCACTGAAGCAATAACTCCCTGGTAAAGGTTAACTCTGTCACTTATGTGCCTGCTGTTTTCTATATAATGTAATCAGCAGCAGGCACATTTTGATAAGAAAAGTCATGGTTTTTAAGACTTTTAGGGAGAGACCTTTGTATTTCTAGCCCATAGTGGTGTTTATAGTAGTAACCTGCTAATGTTATGTAGCCTGTAAAAAAAAAATCATCGACTCTGGCTCCAGTTGACTTAACACTGGAATATTGTCACCCCTCTCTGTAACTGCTGTAGTGAGCCTCGTCATTTTGGTCTTAACGTGTTCGTATTAACCCTCTCTACGTGATCCTGTTGTTTTTATTTTGCTGTTTTGTCCGTAAATAAATTCTTGTTCAAATATTTAAATTCGTCCCTATAACCGCTAGCTTTGTGAGCTTCATTTGACTGGAGCCAAACGCTATGAGTGACATCACACTCCCTTAGTCCACTTCTTTTATTGTCTATGGTCTCTATGGAGATGTTATTGCTACGTTACAGGTCAGATCTGGGGAGAGGCAAGTTCACTCACAGAAATAATTCATGTTTACAAGATATTACAATTGTAATGGAATAAATGCAAGAGGGAGATATGCTTAATGCCATACTGCTGGACAATTGAGACAAAGCAATAACATCTCCATGGAGACAAACATGCGACAGACCCTCCACCAGAAAAGTTATGCAGTGCAGCTTTAATGCAAGAATCATTCTAGATGTTTCTTTAATCTATGTCCGGTACATGGGCCAAAAATCTGAAGAGCTGTTTGCTTAGCTGCATCTCAGCCTGTTCAGCTCTCATGTTAAGCCCCATGTTCACTGGCCCATAGTGAAACACAGGCAGTGAAATAGAGGCAGTGACATCATAATGCAGGGATTTGGTGTTCCCTGGAACGCAATGAATCTTTAATGTTACACTCTGACCTCCTCGCTCAACCACGCTGCTCCGATTTCACCAAATGTCCCAAAAACAGGTCCAGTTTTGTCCAGAGATCGTGCTCAAAGGTAGAAACTATAGCAAAAGTAATAGTTCAAACTATGTAAAAAACTTCAGCATTAAATTTAAAAGGTAAAAGTGGCTCAGTGATCCTTCAAACCCAAAAGTTAGCAGTTTGATACCAACTAAGAATTGCCATTGTGTTACTGGGCAAGACACTTCATTCATCTTGTCTATTTATTAATTAAGTTTGAACTTTGAATGTTTGGCAACAGTCGTCATCAGTCTAAAGTTGTACCCTACCACTACAGTGTTTGTTGATACGTGGACTAGTTAGTTGTGCATTTTTCTGCAATATGGCATTAAACTGATTTGTCTAAATGAAGACAAGTAGGTGACACCACCAGACCAGGTTACAAGTTAGATCTGTGGAGAGGTAAGCCTGTAAGAAGGCATGTTTTTTTTGAAATATATTTTTTCAGCAATAAAAACACCTGCAAATGAATAAAAGTATAATATATAAGTTCAGTGCCACATATATTGTGGAACAATCCAGGCAGCCCCATCAGATATCTTTAATAATGCGTAACACATTTTAAAACAACTTAACTAAATTCTCCCAGAAGTGTCTTATTTGAGTTCATAGAGGCAAAGGAGAAAAGTGGCCTATATAGTTCCCTTATCTTCTAAATAAATTGCACGACTTTGGCAAAATAGTCAAATTGTATAAGTATCCAACAGCGACCGTTTCCACATTGTTATGGTGCTTTCTCTGCTCCGGTGCGGACTTCCTCTGGCGCCTGGGGTAAACGCGGTGTGACGTTGACGATGAGGGGCCTTGACACTTACACTGTGATGAGATGAGTGCAGCTTTGGAGAGGCTGAGGGGCCCTCTCTGGAGCAGCCAGGCACAGACAGGAGCCCTGAGCTTTTAAAGGGCTCTCCTGGTCCGGCTGAGTGCAGGAGATGGACAAAAACACTGGAAAATATCTGACACGCTTGATTCTGATTATAGGTTTAAAGGCAGTACATGACACTTTGGATTGCTATTTCATTATAAACGGACAATTGTTGGATTTTGCCACAGTTTGCTATACATGGTTTTCAGAACGATGAGAAATTAGGGCAATTATCATAGTAATTAACAATTATTATTTTTATTATTTTAACTTTGTGGAGGGTCTGCCACCTGCTTGTCTCCATGGAGATGCTATTGCTTTATCTGGAGTGTTCCATAGTATGGCATTAAACATATCTATCATCGTGAATACAAGCAGGTGACTCCAAGACAAGTTACAGGTCAGATCTGTGTAGAGGTGAGGACTTTTAAAGGTATTTAATGAGATAGATGGAAAGAAAGATGGATAACTTAAAAGTATACCATACAGTGGAACATTCCTGGAATCTCCGTGGAGACAAGCATCTTCACTTTTGTCCAGTTAAATTTTTCTTTTGTCATGGATCCTACCTGGACGAGTAAGGGATTACACAGGCGTCCCATTTAATCGATAAAAGCAGCAAAAATTAAATCAAGCACAAGTCTAGAAATGATAAAAAACAATGTAAGTGTTTGGACACTGCGTGGGTGGTTTACAACAAGCTTTGCTCACAGTTGTTCTTTTGAGAAGGTGTCCAAATCTCATAAAAAGTAATTTCAGATGCATTTTCTGACATCATCCGACCACAGTGACACCAACAGAGATTATCACACTGATCTTCTGGATTATTGGATTGCACTGTCCAGCTGTCTGCTCACATATCTCCTCCACTACTTTGCAAGTGAAATTAACATGATCTCTTTTTCCTGGAACACCTCCTCTCCACCCCCCAAAATCACCCATGTTAAAAAATGTCACCCGGACTCCGAAATGCTAACCAGATGTTTCACAGCCACTGGTCGGACGTGTCCATTAGCTAGCTATATAAAAGTTAACAACATCCAGCAGCACGTGTCTATGCTTTAGTCCTGAGCTATCTTCTCAGAGTAGAAGTCACTCAAGGATGGAAAAATATCTCAGTTTGTACTTGGAAAAACAATCCAAGCATACCAGATGAGACTATAGATATATATTTGTGATTATCATACCTGGCTGTAATTTGTTGAAAAGGGCTCGTAATCATAACATGCGCTGGTGTTTTGCTTTTGTAATTGGACTCCTCGTACTAAGAATGATGAACTTTGAGCTTGTCTGCAAACTATTCCCATGCGCTATCTGCAACGGTAAATAAACCAAATGGGGCTATCTATTCTATTACATTTATTATTGTAGAGGCCACTATCACAACAGCGGGCACCAACAAAAACTTGACAGATATATTGGGTCAAGTCAGATAAAAACGCATTTATTGTACATGACGATATTATTTATAAAATACAACAAATTAAAGGTGAACTTTTCTGGTGTAGGGTTCATCTGGGCTTCATCAAGATAATATTGCTTTGCTTGTAATGTTCCACAGTATGCCTTTAAACCTATATTTTAACTTATTTTGCATTTATTCAATAACAGTGTTTATATATCTCCAAAATACCTGGAAAAACATGATTTGTACTTAGATGGTATGCCCTCCACAGATCTGACCTGTAACTTGGGCTTGTCTCCACTGAGATGGAACAGATACACTTATTGCTGTACTGTGGAACATTCCAAGCAAAACAATAATATCACCGTGGGGACAAGCAGAGAGAGACAGCAGAAAAGTTTCATAGTTCACGTTTAAGATTTTTCTTCCAATACAGCAAGTAATTAACTTAATGAAAAGTGGAATGACTCAGAAATGTACAAAAGTGCTAATTTGTCGCTAGTACACACTTTTGTGGAGCCAATTTTAATCCTGATGTGCACTTAGATCTGTACTGTTCTAGTCCAGGTTTAGATCTAGGGCCATATTACACTATTTTCGTTTCCTCATCAAAAACATACCTGGAGTTGTGTTTTGTTTCATACTTTGTTCCACCTTGTGATGCCATGTGGTAATACAGGAAATGCTCCACTGTGTTTTTAAACTCCATACACCTTCATTAGAATCATTTGGATGATTTCACACCTGGAATTGCCAATTTCTACTGAACAAAAGGTAAAATGTAGGTGTTAACTTGAAAACTGCCATATGACATCACAAGGTGGAACATAGCATTTTGAGCTTTGGAGATGTAGACAGACTAATAGTAAATGAAACAAAACACATCTCCAGATGTTTTTGATGACATGATAACATTATCTAAAGCTCACAATAGTTCATTTTGTGTAATATAGGACCTTTACGTTCAGTCAGTCCTAATTTTGATAGTGCAGTCGTACCCTTAGCTGACCTTTCTGTTGTAGCTGTATCTTGTGTCTTTAAACATAGAACAGGCAAATTTAGATTGAGTTCAAACAGAATAACCAAAAATCTGGGGTAAATTATCTGTGGGTTTGAGCAAATTTCTTGTAAAACAAAGGGATCTTTTTGTGGGCATAAAATGGTATTAATTTTCTCTCAAAACACAATGCTGCTGGAGGACACTGCACTTATTCCAAGCCTATGCCACTTTAAAATAATGTGACAGATTATGTGCTAGTTTGTCCTTTTGTGGTTTTCACTTAAGAATAGCATTGCATTGGTTTTTGAGGGATGTAAAAAGCACAAATAGTTTTAGATTTCAGAATGCACAGAATATTTAATTATTTTCAACAATACGGCTTAAATATTACAAAAAATATACAATAAAATATGTAGTTCATTGTAAATAAAAGTATTGCATGTTAAGTAATGTGTAAAATCTTTAGTGCAATTGATGAAATGATAAAGAGTGTTTCCAGTTTTAAATTGTGTCTAATATTTCTTACATTATAAATACTACTTATAAAACATGTATTTACACTGATCAATATACTTCTTTCAAAATAATTTCTAATTCATACTGTGATTTCGTCCACAGTTTCTTCACAAAGTTTCATCAGACTCAGATTTTCAGTCCTCTCCAAAAACTGGAATCAGAAACTCACCTCAGAGATTGTGAAAGCAGCTGTCACATGAAACTGATATGGAAGTTTGGAGTTTATCGTTGCAGCAGCTCTTAAAGGTGCATTATGTAACTTTTCTCGTGGAGGGCACAGCGCTTTTCTCAAAAGTCTTTGCCTGGAATGTTCCACAGTAGTTACCATGAAGACAAGCCATGTGTTTCAAGGTATTTTTGAGCAATAACATCCATAATGCAATTAATTCTAGATAGACGCGCCCAGCATTATACTGTGAACAATCCAGGCAAAGCAATAACATCTTCAAGGCGATAAGCAGCCATGAGAAATGTTACACAGTGTCCCTTTAAGTGTTAAATGGTAGAGACACTTCATTATTCCACTGCAGAATATGTCAAATGTAAAAAACCTTGACTAGAGTTTCTAAAAAATAAAGTGAAATAGGATCTTAAATCTCACACATTTGCACACATTTTCAGTAGTGCATGTGCTTCTTCTATCTTTTTCAGTGTAGTTTTCAGATTCTAGAATATGATAATGCCACACTACCAGATGGGGGGCAAGAGCCAGTTTTTCATTGTTTTACAATGTACTTTACCATGAAATATCCAAAAGATAAATTCATAAACTAGACCCCAAAACTCACTGTATTACAACAAAATCTGCGTTCCAACTAAATTAACTTTAGCTGCCCCCCATCTGTATTAAATATGACTGAACCTATAGAATGCTGTGATCATCTGAAACCCAGCAATAATCAGTTTGTTTATCATTGTTTATCCTTATTTAGAACTACTTAAGTCCTGATTCAGTCCTAGGCTTAATCCTGTTGAAGACCTGGTTTAGATCTGGTGGTTGGTTGAACAGCAAACACCAAAAAAGTCTTTTATGATTCTTGCTGTTTCACACATAAAACTTGCCATGACTAAAAGCTGAAATGCTGTGTTAGCAAGACACTTCCTTCCTTATTGAAACTAGTTGACAACTGCCAGATAAACATTAAAATGACTAACTCGAAACAGGAAACAAAAGTTTAAGTAGCTTTGCCAACAGACTCTCATGTACTATACAGACTTTGGTTTTCATCAGGGCTGATCTGCTGGCTCACTGTATTCTGAGAAGTTTGACCTGAGCATTTTCTAAGATGGACCTCTTCTGCTCCTCCACATTTTATTCCCTTTCCTTTGTCTCTACGAATTTGTGATGTCCCGCTACTTCCTTTTGACGAAACGGTTTGCCCTCTGAACAACTGTGCCCTCTGCTGGCATAACCCAACTTTACTGAGGAGAATAAACACATCTCCTCTGAACGCTTTGGTGAAGATGGCGTACAGAAATGGATTGGCACAGGAATTAAGTGGGTAAAATAGAACCAGTAGAATTTTTGAATTGGACACTGTGATAAGCGGGCGGTCCATAACTGCGGACATTGCGTAGAACGAAATCGGCGCCATGCATAGAAAATCGGTAAAGATTAGCACAGCCATACGCTTAGCAATGTTGGTATCTTTTGACCCCGAGTGGTAGTGAGGATTGTGTACTGCGCAGTATATCCTAAAATAGCAAGCGCATATTACGAAAAATGCTACAATATTGAGAAGTAGCACCAAAAGAATATAAACTTGTGCTGCCGTTGATTTCATATCCATCGGAAGGCATATGCTAACCATTTGATAGCTGCTAACACCAACTAGCGGAAGTATTGCTAATATAAGGCAAAAAATCCACCCGGCTACCATGACGACCGCTGCGTGATGGAGCCGTAGCTTTCTATCCAACCGCATAGCAAAGGTGATAGCATACCAGCGTTCGAGTGTAATCACTGTTAGCGTGTATACCGATAGCTCGCTAGCAAAAACTGTAAAAAATCCAGCTAGTCCGCACCCGGGACCTGTCTGCCAATCTATAGCGTGATTGAAATACTCAGCTCTCGTATGGAGGTCTACAGAAGCAATAAGAAGTAGGTATATTCCCATACAAAGATCGGCAAAGGCTAAATGGCACATTAAAAAGCGGGAGACGGATAGCTTGTAATGGCTAGTAAGCAACACAATGAGAACTACGACGTTGCCCAGAACTGCTAGCAAGCTAACGAACCACACTGTCACGCGAAGGAAGCTAAACCCCATGATGTCTTCGCAAGGGTTGAATTCATCTGGGACTGGCGCGCAAGCTACCTCCGCCCGATCGTCACAAACAATGTAATCATACCGGCTATCAAAGTCCTGGGTATTGTCCTCTTGGGGGTTTTTAAAGTTCTCCCCAAAGCCCACATCGTCGTCTGATTGGCCCCCGAAATAGGCGTGGTAGTGCAGGCTGCTGTGGAAGTCCGTCCTCCTTAAGTCCTGGTCCTTCAGTAGGTCCTCGTTTGTCTCCTGGTCCGGGACAGGTTCGGACATAGAGTCGTCCTGGAGGGAGGGCATCCCCAGGGGTCCCACCGAGCGCTTATGGTGCTGGTCGTAGAAAGCGGTCAAGTTACAAATAACATACTCCAGAAAGCTGAAAGAAAATAGAAATATAGATGATGATAATATTTTGATGTTTAAATGGCCTATATTATGCCATTTCCTGATCGATGTCATAATCTTGGTTCTTCATAAAAAACAGAGTTGTGTTTTGTTTCATTCACACATGTCTAACACATAAACCCTGCATATTTAGGCTGAGCTCTTCTCTCAAACAGAACGCACTCTGTTTCACCTTGTGATGTCATGTGGTAATACAGGATATGTCACTAGAATCATATGGATGATCTCAGCCCTAGAATTGCCAATCTCTACTGAACTAAAGGTAAAAGAAGCTGTTAACTTGAAAACTACCACTGCATGACATCACAAGTTGGAACAGGGCATTTTGAGCCTTGGTGATGTACACAGACTAATAATAAAGGATTACTTAAACATATATTTGGCTGGAAGTGAAGGAACAAAGTGACTGAAGATTTCTTAAAATAGTCTTGTTTTGATCACTACTGGCACCAGCATTTGACCTGGGGATATTTATCTTGGCCATAAAACAAATTTAAAACTAAAACATATTTTTTTAAAAGCAGAGGCTGTTTTGGTTGCTAAACAGTGTGGCAAAATAAAACATGAGTAACATGGCAAAAGAAGAGACCATTTAAAACCAGAAAATTTCAAAATATTTTAACAAAATAGATATAAAATATAAAATTGCTTTGTACTGTACACTGTATCTTCAGTTTAACGGCCAGCAACATTTATTAAAGGTGCACTGTGTAACTTTTCTGAGGGAGGGTCCATCAAATGCTTTTCTCCATGGAGATGTTACTGCTTCATCTGGTATTAAACCTTTCTATCTTCACGGAGACCAAACCAGACCAAGTTACAGGTCAGATCTGTGGAGAGGCACCCCACTCACAGTCAGAATGCCTGTTTTTCCAAGGTATTTTTGAGCTATATATATTTTTTTTTATAAAATGCAGTTGTACCAGGCCTTTATAAGATCTTGCTTGAAACACTAGCCTTGAATTTAAAATGTACATGAAGCACTTTTGGGTTGATATAATATTCCATGTGCAGTTAGGGGAAAGCCCAAAGCTTTAACTGTACCATTGCACGTTCATAATGAGTCCACACCTCCAGCTCCATTAGTCAGTCTGAGACCTCTCCCCAACAATAACAGCTTTGAGTGACAGTAATTACAGCTGTGCTTCAGACATTATAGGTGCACGTGTCAGACGGTTGATTCACACCCTGCCAATGTCCACACCACTCCACAGCAGCCAACCCAATACTTAGGCCACTCATTTGTACGATTTACAGTGCCCTCTGCTAATACTGGCACCCCTAATAAAATCTATAGTCATGTAGGTAACTTGTGCTGTAGTTTACGAGACATACTGACTTCTAGGTCATTTTACAAGATTTTTACAAGATTTACCATTTTTTTCAGCATTTTTATTTACAGTCCACTATGTAAGTTTTCTGGGAATGTCCAAAATACCATAGAACTGTGCATTTCTACTGTTACTGGGGTCACCTCTTCACAGATCTGACCTGTAACTTGGCCTGATGAGGTTTCCATTGAGATAAATATGGCCATTACCATACTGTAGTAGAGCATTCCAGCCCAAAGCAATAACACACCCAAGCAGGTGGTGGACCCTATACTGTTAAAGATACACAATACACCTTTAAGTCCATCCATGGGGACAAGCAGGTGACGCTACCAGGCCAAGTTACAGGTCAGATCTGTGGAGAGGTGACCCCACTCACAGTCTGAATGTATGCTTTTTTTTGAGCAATAAAAACACATGTAATTGAATAAATGCAAGATGGATATGTTGGAACATTTTGGGCAAAGCAATAAACATCTCCATGAAGACAAGCAGGTGGTGTACCCTCTACCAGAAAAGTTCCATAGTGCACCTTTATGTTATCTGTTACTATTAGCCACCCCTATTAAGAGAATAGCACCTTTGTACAGCCATAAATGCTCATTATTGTCAAATGTGTTTATGAGTATTTTGTATGTCTCACCCTCTTTTCTTCTTGAGGTTCTTAAAGCCGCAGCAGTGGCTGGGGTACGTGAGGTTGGCGCTGCGCAGGTTTAAAAAGGATTTAATGGGGGGCAGTTTCTTCAGGGCCCAAGCGTCTCGTGCCTTGAGCTCACGCAGACTGCCCATCCCCAGAGCGGGCAGAGAGCTGATGGCTGTTTCAGATACATCTCTGGGGAAAGACAGGAGACCACAAGTTAGCAATTTACAAAGGGAGGGGTTGACATTTTTTATCTTTTTTTTTTCATGTGTATACCTTTGAAGTTTCAATTAAAACTTTTGATATGCATTTGTGAAATACTTACAAAAATAATACATATATTTATTTTTTTTATTTCTGCTTGCAATGTAATAATAGGGTATAAAATATGGCCATGCTACATATTATTTGTTGAACCATGTAAGTAAGGAGCTTTCTGTAATAATCACCATCACCTTTTGTGTTGTGAAATTGCTATTTCTACAACCCCTATTATCTTGTCTTGCCAGCCAAGACTACATCCTTTTCCTATACCATACTATAATAATAATATAAGATGTGTAGTCTAGCCCTATCCCCTATATGGCCCTATCTCCTATACCCCTGGAGTGGTGGCCAGTCTGAAATAAAATTATATACAAGACACAAATTGCGCACCAATGTTACTGACAATCTCATTTTCATGACTTTCCAGTGTTACAAAGATTGAAGAAAGGCTAAAAATGACCTGAATCCACAAAATTAATTTATTAAATTCATTTAATGGTAACTCAACCACACCAAAAGTATAATTTCTTTTCTAAAACTGTAATTGTTTTCTATTCCCTTTTGCTCTCGCCACTTTGCTGTACTTAGCTCGGTTTCCTCTCGCGGGACCCGTTGTGTGCGGATGGAGAAGAGGCAGCAGACTTTTTAACTATTGCGTTTTGTTTTTGCCAGATGTTTAACACATGGACGAATGGGACTTACAGGGACAAGTACCTCTCAACCTGCACTCCAGCTCCACAAAACCAGACACAGTGGATCTAATATAGAAATTAGATAGCCATGGAAAACGCATTGAAATGACCTTGAGATTTAAAAACGTGTCTGAAGTTACTCAAGCTTGCATAAGGCAGATCAGAAACAGCATAATATGGACCCTTTAAAACATCTATGTTAAAATGTTAACGTTTACTCATTAAAAGCACGCTCTATTTCATGTGGTGCTACAGGAAGACGTCCACTGTGCTTTTAAACTCCACGCACCTTGACTAGAATCATTTGGATAATTTTAGCTCTGGAATTTCCAATCTCTACTGAAGGTGCACTTTGAGCTTTTTGCACGTTTTTCCAAGGTGGTTTTTAACTTCAAATAGCAAATAAACAAACCTAACAAAAGGCTTAACTTGAAAACCGCCACTATGACATCACAAATTGGAACTAAGCATTTTGAGATCTGGAGATACTAATAAACCAGGGTTACTCAAACATGTGTGAATGAAATAAAACAAAACAAAACTCTGGGTATATTTTTGAGAAAGTAACAGCATTACTGTTGTACTCATGTGTCATCCAGTCTGCAAATGACATAATTGAAAACTTGCATGTTCTTGATTAAGCAAAGCCGATTAGTTTGAGATAAGGAAGCAGGTGATGTATGGCAACAGGTGAAAAAACATATAACACAATACAAATCTAGGGACTCGCTTCCAGAGATGATAATGTAATTAAAAGTCACTCAAAATCCGTCATTAGATCAACATAACGTAAGGGAACATGACTTCAGTATTGTGCTTCAGTTTAAAAGTTCACCGTTTTCCCAATTTACAGCATTACTAAAAACTAAGAAATGTTATTGCAAACCCTTCGTGTGCAAATATAATCTTAGATAGCACAGCAGTGGCTCAGTGCGCAATATATCAACTTACCAAACAATAAATGTTATATGAACTCTGTATTTATTTAAGCTTACCGTAATATTTCTCATGCTACACTTTTCTGTGCAGAAGTGGGGATGTAATTCAAATTTATCTGTAGAACATTTGAGATGTGGAGGGGCAAATAATTTACGTCTATAATTTATAGATATTAACTAACAACTGAAGTGTTTTATTGTGCTCTTTATTTATTTCAACTCAAGTTTTATCCTGCTTAGAGTTGACTCCTGTGAGCTTTTAGCCATGTTATAATGCTGTTACCTCACCAAAAACAGTTTGTGTGTTAAACATGTATGAATGAAACAAAACAAAACTCCAGTTATGTTTTTGATAAGAAAACATTATAACAGAGATCAGCAAATACCATAATATGGGTCCTTTATTCTGTTCAAGAAAGGTCCAATTCTGTCCTATTATTTTTGTTCACAATCGATACCATACTACTTTTAGTATTTGTACTACTTATTGTATTTGTATCTGGATATCTATATTATTGACAACCCTACCTAGTGTAGTGAAAGCAGAATACTTTCACACTGTATGTAACTGAGATACTCACAGAAGCATGGGGCCACTGATGGTGCCTCCAAACGCCTTTTCATCGATCCTGGTTAGGTACTTATTCCTGTGAAGGTCACTGAACACAAAGCAAAACAGTGATAGTGTATTAAACGAAAGCCATTCCTTTTCATTTCAATCAGAGCCCAAAGCACGGCATAATATTTGGCCATTCCTCATCAGTGCACTTTTAAAGGTTTATTTTTCTTAATCCGAGGTGAGGAGGAACAGGGAAGGTCTCGCTCATGAGTTGGTTCAAATTCGGTTCATGAAAGGCAGTCCGGTGAACTCTTAAACAGACTCACCACATCTCCCCATAGCTCTTAAATCCAATAAGGACCACAGCGGAGAGAGGAGAGTTTGTGTTGGTCGGGACAAGCTGTTTGACTCACTTCTCACCTCAGAGCTCCACAGGCCAAAGCAAACATTTGTGCGGTCAGACTCCCTGGTCATTCACTTACACTGTTATTAAAGATAGACTACAGCGATACCAGTGATTTTTGCTCAGATCTGATCCCAATACCAATGTTTTTTTAATGCATATTTAAAGGGTTCATATTATGTTATTGTCTGTGTATGTGTATGTCTATGTTATAATGTTGTTTCCTCATCAAAAACCCACCTGGAGTTAAGTTTTGTTTCATTCACACAAGCCGTGCATATTTAGGAGTTCTTCTCTAAACAGAAAACACTCTGTTCCACCTTGTGAGGTCATGTGGTAATACAGGTCATGCTCCACTGTGTTTTTAAACTCCATACACCTTTACTAGAATCATTTGGATAATTTCATCCATGGAATTGCCACTCTCTGTTGGACAAAAGATAAAAGGTATCTGTTAACTTGAAAACTATACTGCTTCATGACATCACAAAAGAGAACAGAGCATTTGGAGCTCTGGAGTTGTAGACTAATAAAGACTAATAAAGGATTACTCAAACATGTGTGAATGAAACAAAACATAACTCCAGGTATGTTTTTGATCAGATAACATTATAACATGGCTTAAATCTTACAAAAGTCAAATTTGACTAACAGAGAACCTTTAAATGATTATGCATCATATGTATTACATAGTCTAACAAATACAATTGAGAAAACAATAATAATTCATTAATAACAAGTAATAATAATAACAAGGTTGTGGCTAAAGACTTGAGGGGACCAGACTTTTGCAGTAGCAGGTCTCAGACTTTCCAACTCCTCTGGTCTTCCTCTGGGTATTAGAACAGCCAAACCTTTGAATATTTGTAAGTATTTCTTGAAAACCCATTTGTGTCCACTGGCTTTTAACCTGGGTGGAACATTTGTATCGCATTAGTTTTGTCTTGTTTTTGCATGTTCAGTTTTATCAGATTGCACTTTAACCTGCTTTTGTACAGCAGTTTGGGCAGCTGTGGTTGTTTTTAAATAAAATAAATAAATAATTGGATAAAATTGCTGAAGCCAAAACCAAAATAACTAACTAAACTGGTTAATGGAGTCTGTATAAAGTAATATTACTCATCCATTGGCACTGAGGTCTACAAAAACAGTTAAAAATCACTTAAATATTGCTTAGAACTTTGATATGAGCTATACTGTTCAGTGACTTTAGTTGTGTATAAAATAGTATGCACCATTTCAGGTTTTACAGGTTTTTCCGATTGTGATATTTTCCGACAGTGTAGGCATTTATTTCTTTAAATCAATGTTTGTTAACTTATTACAAAATAGGTGTTAAATGTAAATGTAAATAGGTGTTAAATGTAAATGTTTTATCCTACAAATAACTACAGAACGGCTTTGCATGAATAAGTTTAAAGATAAGCCTGTAGATAGTCTTATTACATTCAGGATATAAATCAGGATACATTAATCATTAGGCCTGTCACAATAACACGATTTGAAGCACGATATAATGCTACAGTAAAATATTAAAATAAACAATACTGAAACGACTTTATGCCACTGACACAAAACAAGATAATTCCAGTAATATACATTTATATACATATTATACATTTATACGTAATATACTGTATCATTAAAAGGCCTGAGCTGCAACAAATAGTCATAGAAGTGATTTTTTTCTACCCTCTACAGTTCAAATCTCGTTACAGTGCAGAAAATGGCACACGATAAACCTCGAGATCCCCAAAATATATTGTTCCAGCTTTCATATTCATACCGAAACATAAGTTGCTACTGTAATTATCGCGACAGGCCTGCCGATCCTGAAATCAATATCAGCCCGATCCACCAAATTATTCTGTATCTGGTATCAGTATCGGTGCATCCCTATAAACAGCATACCTCTCTGTATAATATCTCAGTGACAAGCCTGAGCTACATAACATCCAAAACTTATCCTTTGCAAACCAAGCATAGAACAGATTTCCTGGGTGACAGAAAGCTTAGTGTCCCCGCGTCCAGTATATGGCACAGGGGGGTACACTTTTTTTGGATACATTTTTCCCATGAGAACCACAGCAGGCTAATCAAGAGCTGGGCTTAGGTCCTGTATTGGAGTACACACGAGACGGCCCGCAGAGACTAGCTGTGATCCTGCCGCTTTTGTAGTGCAATTTGGACGAAAGGAAATACACATGCCAGATGTCAGGAGCGATCTCATCCAGACCAAATACTGAACCAACCATTTGAAGAAAATGTAAAACCCCTAAATACGCTCATTTCTGTGTCCTGAAAGACCGGAACGATGCGGAATAGAATAAAAAAACACTTTGTGCCCGAGACAGAGTTGGTTTAACAAGTGTGAATGCTGCAAGTGTGCAAATAAGAGGAGAGTAGCATCATAAGAACTATATCTAACAACATGAAATCTAAGAGGTGGTGGGTAGTATTTTGTAACATTTTAGTCAGTTTGTCCACTTGTTGTTTTATTACATCAGTTAATGCACACAGTTCAAATATGCCTCAACAAAGCAGTCAAATATGTGTTTTAATCATCAATTATAATTTTAAGTTATATACTGTTTTGGTGTTGTCAAAGAGTAAAAATATGTTTGTACGTTTTTGTTCATTCATTTTATTGATTTCTTGATACTAGAGGTGGGACAAGACATAATTTCCAGAAAATAATACAAGACACGAGATTATATAAATAGTGCGATTTAGTTCCCAGAGTTGGTTTCAGAATTTGTAATACTTCATTTAATATTTTTGTTCACTGCTTTTTAGAACTACGACTTCTCAAAAGATGCAACTCACCAGCACTTACGGTAACCCTTTTTTGTCCAATCCAAGCGGGGAACAAAATCTCACAAGATCATTTTTCTCATATGTGTACAGTCTTACAGCAATTTTCTCTTGCGAGATCTTGTGGCACAAAATCTTGTCCCATCCCTTCTGCATTCTGTTGTACTCACACTTGTTCAAGCCTGGTTCCATTGAAGGCGTGATGCTGAATCTCTCTGAAGCCATTTCCAAACAACGCCCTGAAACAAAACAGGAACTATCAGCCACATTCTAGTTCTAGAGAGTTTTAACAGTAACTTTAACTGTGGATTTATATTGCGCTTTTCTTACTTCTCAATCCCTTCGCTAATGACTTACAACATTTAAATTCAAACTGCCAAACTTCTAATTATTTAACTGTTTATCTGTCCTTCAGCACAGTCCTGACATGATAAGAAGAACAGGGGTCGCCAGCCTGTAGCTCAGGAACTACCAGTACCCCCTTCCAAGTAGCTCACCAAGGGATTTCTGAATAAAATTGGATGAATCAAATGTTATTGTAAATGTATAATAGTGATGCCTAACTTTGCACACTAATAAGTGGATAATGGTTTGTTTTACAGGCATTTAACTGTACCTGAGCTAATGCTTACTGTGTCTTATATATACTCAATTTCTTGCTCTCTGATATTTTCGTTTTGTAAAGGTAGCTCACCGGAGGAAAAAAGGTTGGAGACCCCTCAGCTAGAACATAGAGATGGATGATATTGATTGTCTTTTTGGAGTATCCAGTTGACAATAATCAGAAGTTGCAGGTCCTATGACAGGTTGGACCACACACTTCACCAGAACACAGTTAAAGGTGCATTATGTAACTTTTTGGTTGGGTGTCCGTCATTGCTCTGCCTGGAATGTTCCACGGTATGACATTAAACAGCTCTACTTTACATTTATTCATTTACAGTTGGTTTTATAGCTAATACATTCCTAGAAAAACAGGCACTTTGACTGTGAGCGGGGTTGCCTCTCCACAGATCTGACCTGTATCTTGGCCTGGTTTGGTCTCCATGAAGATAGAAAGGTTTAATACCATACTGTGAAAAACTCCAGACAAAGCAATAACATCTCCACGGAGAAAAGCAACTGACGGACCCTCCGCCAGAAAAGTTACACAATGCACCTTTAAGATCATTCTGTTCAAGATTTTACTAAAGATTTTACTTTTCTTTTACCAATTAGGCCATTTTTTTACATTTAAAATTTTACTTCCAGGTTGGAAAGTAGGTAGGTAGGGATTTCCATAACTATTATCTGGCAACCATAATGTACATTGGACCAAAACTCCTAGTACACAGAAAGTACACAGAAATTATAAGTTGATTAATAAAAACAGTGATTCTTGTGTGTAAATTGTGACGAACTTTTGGACAGAATACTCCCAATGTGATGTCATCCATATGTTTAGAATCTTTACCTCCTGTCATTTTCAAAATATTTTTTTAACTTTTGTTGCTTCTTGATTCATGTAAAACTATAATTTATATTTACAACAGGTATCCTCACACCAATTTAAGTAGAAATTAGAATATCATAAAAACCTGTCATATGCACTTTAAAGGTGCACTATGTAACTTTTCGGTTGAGGGTCCGTCCCCTTCTTGTTTCTATGAATATGTCATTGCTTTGCTTCAAATGTTCCACAATATGACATTAAATGGATCTACTTTGCATTTATTCAATTACAGGTGTTTTTTATAGCTCAAAAATACCTAGAAAAACAGGCATTCTGACTGTGAATGGGGTCGCCTCTCCACAGATCTGACCTATAACTTGATCTGGTTTGGTCTCCATGAGATTGAAAGGTTTAATACCATACTGTGAAACATTCCAGACAATGCAATAACATCTCCATGCAGATTGACGGCATGGCGTTTGACAGACCCTCCATCAGAAAAGTGCACAGATTTGTATTGGGGATACCATGATGCTTCCAGTCTAGTTTTGTCATGTGATTGAGTTTGACAGTAGAGCGTTCACTCGGTCTGGCCTCGCATTAAAACCATAATGTAGTGAATGGAAAATATGTGTGTTTGTGCAACATATTACATTAATACTGAGGTTTTGTCTGCCTGTCCTTCACTCCAATTTTGTGGTCACATCTCCTAAATTCTTCGTAAAATGTCCTCTCTACCAACTCCTGCTTCTCTTATTCCAGTAGCCCCTTCACGAATGTCTCTTCTGTGTCCATCTGTGTACTTGTTTTGCAATCCTTTCCTGTTTTCAGCTTGGATTCAGTTAGGCAGATTTCTCTCTTCTATTGGTTATTATAGAGAGTAATGGGATATGGGGATTTAGTACAGGCTTACTTACAGCAGAAGCAGAAAGTGTAGCCACACAATTAGAAGGAGGTTAAAAAAATAAAAACAAACCAAATAAATACATTTTCAAAATGTCTAACTGAGAAGGTGCGTATTATGCTATTTTTGGATCTATGTTATAATATTGTTTCCTCATTACAAACATACCTGGAGTTGTGTTTTGTTTTATTCACACGTGTGTAACACAGAAACCCTGCATATTTACTGAACTGAATTCTTCTCTCCGACACTCTGTTCCATCTTGTGATGTCATGTGGTAATACAGGAAGTGCTCCACAGTGTTTTTAAACTTCATACACCTTTACTAGAATCATTTGGATGATTTCAGACCTGGAATTGTCAATCTCTACTGAACAAAAGGTAAAAGGTAGCTGTTGGTTTGAAAACTACCACTACATGACATCACAAGGTGGAACAGAGCATTTTGATCTTAGGAGATGTAAACAGCTACACTAATAAGAAGCGGTTACTCAAACATGTGTGATTGAAACAAAAAAGAAATCTAGGTGTTTTTGAGGACAACATACTAGTAATAAAATGGCTTAAAGCTCACAACTGTCAATTTGTGTAATATAGGACCTTTAAAATAGTCAAGTTTAACGTAAGTAAGTAAACTGTCATCCACCCACTCACACACTGGGGGTGAGATGGGTCAAGTATCTTGCCCAAGGACACAACAGTGGTATTCAGTTATGGGATTTGGAATCGCACTGCCAACCTGTGGGCCAGTAGACTCTCTACGAATGATGATTATGTCGAGAGTGGGATTTGAACCGCCAACCTTTGTATCAGTGGACAAACACATATTTTCCCTGTTGCTTGAGGCTTTATGTTCAAACCTATAATCTGATCAGTATCTCTCAGATGTGAAGGCGTTTGTGGTGTTGGTGTAAAGCGCTCACACTGTCAGTAGTTCAGATGTGATGCCCTGGAATGCGTTGGCTGGGATCACGGTGATGTACGGGTGATCCACAATCTCCCTGCACAAAATGACACCAAATAACACAGAGAATTGGTTAGAAATGGGAAAACAAGGACCCTGTAAGTGACAGTGGTGAGTAGAGGGTAAGAAGAGAATAAATATGCATGCTAATTTAATTTGAGTGTTTTTGAAATTCAATTAGAGACAACAATGAACCTAGTGCTTCAGTTCAAATGACTCAAATGACTTAGTTCACCAGTGTCTTCTGAAGTTATATTGTCATTTTAAATCATTAATCAAAATTCTGTTTATTTTTTACTTCACTCTGGCCTCCTTTAAAAATGAGACTTGTTTTGGTTTAGTCATGACTTTGAACTAGTTTAGATATTCTGAATTAAATATTATTTGACTTTGAGAGCTATTAGTATGTTTATATATTTTACTTGTAAGATTACATCAACTCAAATACTGCTCAGATTTGACCGGCATGACATTAGCTGTTAAAAAGAAGACATAAAAATACTTTATCTGACAACATATTTTAGGTAACGTTGCAAGAGAGACAGAGGAATCATAAGAAGTCATATATTATGACTGAATATAATAATGGTATAAGTTACATTGTAAATGCAAACATATTAGATACTACTGGACCTCTATGATGGTGAAATGGCAATTGTAAAAAAAAAAAAAAAAGAAAGAAAAGAAAAAAATTCATTTCAATTGAACCTTGAAAGCTTTAATAATCACTATTTGAACTTATATTTACAGTAATTATTGTATGTTTACTTACAAAATGAAGCTTGGGTCAAATGAGTTGATGTTGCTCAGATGTGGGAAGAACATGAAGCCCGTGTTGTAAAGGCCCCTGAAGAAATGCACACAAACATATTCAAACATAATGACCCCATAATAATCTCCTGCTATTTGTATTCTTGGAACCACAGAAGCAGCTTCAATACAAAAACAGATTTCAGCTTGCAACAAACAACAGTTAGTTTGTCAAGAATTCAGTGAGAAAGTGAACAAACAGGCAAAGAAAATAAAGAGCCATTTGCTACAATTTTGATTTGACTGACAAACCAAATCTACATCTTGGTTTAACACTCTGCATGCAGTCTTTCTCCATATTGTAGAGTATTTTGTTCTTCTCTTAAACAGAAAACACTCTGTTCCACCTTGTGATGTCATGTGGTAATACAGGAAGCGCTCCATTGTGTTTTTAAACTCCATACACCTTCAATAGAATCATATGGATGATTTCAGCCCTTGAATTGCCAATCTCTTCTGAACGAAACGTAGCTGTTAACTTGAAAACTACAGCTTCATGACATCACAAGGTGGAACAGAGCATTTTGAGCTTTGGATGTAGACAGACTAAGAATAAAGGGTTATTCAAACAATTCAATTTAAACTTATCTATGACACCACCAAAACCAAGTCACAATTTAGATCTGTGGAGAGGGAGTCCCACTCACAGTACGAATGCATGTTTTTCAAGGCAAAACACACACACACACGCACACACACACACACACACACACACACACATATATATAGTTGTAGAACTATCAAACAAGCAGGTAGCGCAACACCAAAAAAGTGGCATAGTGCACCTTTAATAATACTTTTGTAATATGCATGCCTATTAATATTTTATAATGATTATTGCTACTTGTTATACTGTATTTAGCACCAAACGAAGCACATTACTTATTTTAAAATATTGTTCATTACAAATGACAATAAAGGTTAGTCTGACTCTGACAAAGAATTTAAAAAAAAAAAAAAAAAGACTTTTATCAGGAAGAACAGACTAGAATCTAGATGGAGGAGGAGTTACTTACAGGTATTTGAGGCTTGGAAGATTGTGGAAGGCTTCTGGGTCGATGTAGGTCAGACTCTTTAAGTTCCTCAGCTCTCTGAAAAACAAAACAATTTCAATCCCTGTTATCAAAGTAGGCCAAACCACAGTATATTTGATATTTGAAGTAATTGCAGTAGAGCAGCTTTTGTGTAAGTATATTTTGTGTTTCGTTCTATGTTGCATCCATCTGAACAAGAATTTCTGAAAAAAGCCCATATTACGCTATTTTATGATCTATGTTATGATGTTGTTTCCTCATCAAAAACGAGAGAACACACACGAGAAAAATTTGAAATTTGTTTTTCCATTTGGATTAGACAAAAAAGGCTTCAAGTGTGAGTTACACCACCATGACATGCTGTAGTTTATAATGACATGAAAAATATTAAATCAAATAATTAAAAAAATGGGACAATTTATTTAATACATGTCAGAGTCTCGTCTTGTACTCTTGGACCCAATGGGAAATTGTGTCTCATCCTACTCCTATTAATTCATATATAAATAGTAAATACATATACAAACAGCTCAGACGTTACTTACAACTAGGTCATCCATTATAACATCAATAGGGCTGCAAGTACCAATAATTTTTTCTTATCAAATTCTAATCTAATCATGTAACTCACAAGGGGCTGTGAGATTTTCAACACTGGACCACTGTGAAGCTAAAATTATGTCACTGGAAGACATAACAGCAATATTAGATATATCAAAACATTCATGTGTAATGTGATAAACCGCTCTCTGATTCTTTATAGTTGACAAAAGCCTGTGTGGTCCTCAGTGCTGTGGTGTTAGTGGTAAAACTAGGTGGATTTTGGAGATAGGTAGTTATTATTGGGGTCACAAGCCAAAGAAAACTGCACCATCTCAGTGAACCATATCCATGCTCCAACAAGACCCCGAACAAGCTCTTTTGATGCCAGACAAGACTTAAGCTAATGCATCCTAAAATATCAGAAAACTCAATTCAATATGTTTTCACTAGAACAAAAATTACAATGGCACAGACTTGACTGTTTGAAATAATCTTCAGAAAACAAAAGGAAATGTTGTATGAGAAGAGAACATATGATCCAAAGCAAATGTCTGGATTAGGATTTTTGGTGTTACTTCCTCGCAGAGAAAAGACGATCTTTTAACTCGACAACCAACCCAGACTCTTAAAGGGCCTGTACACGATTTTTCCCATGTATCTGAGCAATATTTTACTCCATATATTATAAGCAGCTCTTGAGGTCAAAATAAGTCAACTGTGTACTTTCTGCAGCTAATTATAAAGAGCTATATTGGCTGACAATCAGGAAGTGTACGTTACCATGCTAGTTGTGGTTGTTCTGTTCAATGTGTCACATTTTTAAGACTGTAAAAATCAAGTACAGTGCCTTTATTGTGTAACTTTTCTGACTGGGAGAGGGTCCGTCAAATGCTTTTCTCCATGCAAATGTTATTGCTTCGTCTGGAATGATTCACAGTATGGAATTAAATCAGATCTGTGGAGAGGCGACCACACTCACAGTCAGAATGCCTGTTTTTCTTAGTATTTTTGAGCTATAAAATCACCTGTAATTGACTAAATGTATAGGTAGAACTGTGGAACATTCCAGGCAGAGCAATGACATATTCATAGAAACAAGTAGGTGACGGACCCCTAGCTAAAAAGTTTTAAGTTTTGATGATTATATTTTGCTTATAAAACGCTGCTAAAAATAAATTATACTTTAATTGTTGTTAATATGACACAACCAACCATAAAAACAGGAAACACCACCATGCACTACCAGATACATTGTACTGTAGAACTGACCTGAACTCCGTTTAACTTCACTTCACCAAACTCACAAAAGCAACCTGCTGAATCAAGTCTCAAGTCTAGAAGCCAAACGTACACGCCAACACTACACTCACTGTCACCCGTGATAAAGTGCAGACCGAACATTTTTGTACAAGAGTTTCCCAATAAAAAGTAACAAGTCTTTAAATTGGTGATTTAGCAGCACGCAGCCAGAACTCCACAGCTGCCGACTGCCTCTCCGCCAACAGGAAGCGTAGCATTAATTTGTGTCTGACCCTGAGGGAAACCTGAGAGAGATGCCATTATCTGCTGCATGGTACTACACCACACCAATCAGCGGCAAATGGGCCCCGGAGATCCAAAATACACCTCCGGATCACACACAGCCCTGGGCAAGCAGCTCCAGTTACCCACCAAGTCTGTGTTTTGAAATCTGGAATTAGCCAACTAATAGGCAGAGACACTAAAAACCAGGGATAATTAAGATCAAAATGCAGAGTAAGAGAGTCTCGCACACATGAAGTGGGATGGATCAAGTCAATTTGCACGCTTCTCAATCAGAGTCGCCCTCTTAGACTCAAGTAGTTCGAGTTTTACTGATTTTGTTTTGGGAAATTTAAATCATATTCTGGATTTTAAAGGTGCACTATTATAGACTGTATAAAGAAGTGACTAAGGGAGTGTAACGTCACCCATAGCGTTCAGCTCCAGTCTATGTGCACTATGCGGCTTTTCTGATGAAGGGTACGACATCTGCTTGTCTTCATTAGAATGTTATTGCTTTGCCTGGAATGTTCCACAGTATGGCATTGAATCTTGGCTCTATGTTGAGACAGGGACATCACAGCATCAGGCTAAGTTTGAATGCATGTTTTTCAAGTTTATTTTGTGATTAAAAACACCTCATTTCATGCAAAGCAATAACATCTCAATGGAAACTAGCAGGTCAGAAAAGTTACATAATGCACATTTCAACACTCCACTACTCAAATTAAAAGGAAGGCCCCACGCCACATGCCAAGTTTGTTTCTAAAGAATTAACTTCCATCATTACTTATAAAGCTACAACATAAAGGCTAATCATTCATCTAAAAGGAACTGACCAAGATCCTGGTTCAAGATCTGGACAAGGGCGCTACACTGTGGTTGCCAACTGATCTTAGGAGCAGGGGTCAATTGTAGAACAAATTTGCCTTATAAGGGGATGAAAAAGTCTACTTTGACTTTAATATTTGTCTTTTTGAGTACTACCTGATCTAATCCAAGTTTATTGCAACTGTTTAAGAGTATCATCAAGGTCTAACTAGAAGAAAAGGAGAACTTGTGAAACTGAAGGAATATGCAAACATCTCAAACCTATTATTCAAAAACTATTTAACATAATATGGGCCCTCTAATATTTTTAATGAAGTGTGAAATTGAGAAGCAAAATACAACTGCAATGTCCTTTGAATCAATAAAATCATCACATTAATCAAACTAGAAAAGCACTCAGAGAGCGCAGACCTCCGCCAAGCCCCATTTAACGCAATGCTAACGAAATTTTCAAAGTGATCCAGAATCCAGGATTTCTTCTGGATCATCACCAAAATTTAATCATCTGTTGGATTTACCATTCGGAACATTTCCTGAAAATGTCATCAAGATCCGTCCATTTTTGAGTTATCTTGCTAACTAACAAACAAACTAACTAACTAACAAACAAACAAACAAACAAACAAACAAACAGACAGACTCAGGCGAAAACATAACCTCCTTGGCGGAGGTAATAATACACAAATTACCCAAATTGATATTTTGCAGCTGATGACATTCCCAGGGGGTGTGAAGCTAACTGGAGGCACTGTTTTATCTGAAGCTCTGTTACTGAAGTTAGACTTTAACCTGAGATTTATTTCAACACAATACAACCATAAACTGACCACCACAAAGATGAGCTGAATGTACTGTTAAACAAATCCCGCTCACATAATAATTACACAATTGCTCAATGTGCTTAAATTGCCCACTCGAGGACAAAAAAAGTGTTATTGATTAATGGAAATTACAGTGACAAGCTAGCTAGCAGGTTTTCAGTTAGTCACTCTCACATTTTTGTTCAAAATCAAACACTTACACAGGAGCATGAAAGCTCGTATTGATCACAGGCTCCTGAAAATGTGCTCTTTAAATCCATTTAGTTTTCAGACATTCTAAAAACGTATGTATTTGCTAATGTGTGTACTGCATCATTATAGCGTGACGTCACTGCAGAGCATCAATATCAAATGCTGCTGTTTTCCCCATGATTACACAGCCCATAAGTAAGACAAGAATAGTGCTTGTTTAGCCCTTTAAAATAGCATCATTAACTTCTGCCATCAGATTAATTTTATCTCCAATCTGAGGCACAGGGGCCATTTTACCATTCGATAAAACCCTGCCATTTTCACTGCTGCCTTCATGATTCAGAATGCTTTTTCTTCTCAGAGTAAATAGAACAGATTAATCAATGAGGCCAGTAAAGAGCGTGGTATTTTCTGTCAGCTACTCACATGTGGGCGATTTTCCTCAGCCCAGAGAAAGAGTGCATTTCCAATCTCTCCAGCGTCGCGTCCACCGAGATATATCTGAAAACAAATAAACACAGCTAATACCAAATGCAACGTACGAGCACTTTTTGATCATTTCTTCAAATAATGTCATTTCGTAACTGGGAGTGAAGCAAGAATGGCCCACTTGTTAAAAGTAATGGGGGGACGGAAAGCTAAGAAGTGTTTTTCTAAATGTGTTTCTATGTTAGTTACTCTTTGCAGGATTTATCAGCCCACCTTGTCTAAAGCCCCCGTGTCGAAGGCAATTTTACAGGTATGCAGCCCTCATATACGTTACCCAGTCATCAGTCACTCTCAGTACATGTTATTACTCCAGAAACGGTCGGCTCTGTAAATAAACTTTGAACTTAGCAGCAGGTCGGTGCTGAAGTGAGGAGTTATTAGGTGAAAAGACAAGCATGTATACCATTACTTAGAGTAATTGGGAGATACTTCACAAAATAAACCATTAATTCAGGAATCTGACTGACATTTTAATGTATTTGAACATCTGGAGGAGGATTAATATGCTCAATATTAATATGAAATGTATTTTGTTCTTGTTAATGAAATGTATTTTTTTGTATGGCTTCCAAATTTCGGTTCAGTTGATATCCTGGTTCGACATATTAATGTACCGTAATCATAATTGGGCCAGAAATTAGTGTTTGAATTTCTGTTTATACAAAGTTGTTCTGTAGAGAAATAAATAACAGCCACATTTGGATCAGTTTTAAATTATTTTTGTTCAAAGGAAATAAATGGTATCGTTGATATTGAGTATCGGCAGATCCTTAAAACCATAGTATCAGAATCTGTATTTGAACTGAAAAAGATGGATTGGTGCATCCCTAACAGTAGTATTGTAGTAATAGTAGTAGTATATTTAAGTTTATTTAATAGCTGTCAGTCATCATAATATGATATGATAGTTATATACTTTATAAGTACTTGAAAAGTGAAACTATGCTTTAAGATTTTTTTTCTTAGCTACAAAATCACACATGGCATTGTTATTTACTCCATTATTGAATTTGAGGTTATATTTTAATCATGGCCCTATTTTGCAATCGTAAATTTGATTTACTTTCCCGTACATAACATAGAGCTTTCATTAGAGCCAAGATGATCAAACAAATGAGTATTTTTCAAATCTACTGCACGCATACAGTATTTTATTTATGTAACATTCACTTTCACTTCTGAATCATTTTATCGTTTAATCTAGCGGATGAACAAGACCAGAGTTTGAGCCACCATTTTGCGGCCAAAAAAACTTCCAGAGAAACTCCCTCTACTTGAGCTGTCTGTCTTGCGTGACATTTACCCAGAGAGGCTTTGTGTATATTTTACTCTGCTCCTCCAGTCTGCACCAGCCCAAAAACACTCCTCAAACCCCCAGCCCATGTCCAAGCACCGCTGCGGCTGCAAGGGCCACATTCCTCTCACAGGAACGCATTAGCGCTTCCAGCTGTGACTGTGAGCCAAGACTGATACTAAGCAGAGCACATCATCTGCCTCTGCCTGGGTGGGAGTCTGGAGTGGGGACTGGAGATGGGGAACAGGGGAGAGGGGTCCAGGATTTCAGCAGGAAAAAGCACAGGTGTAAAGGAAGAAAGATGAAGAGAGTCTCTGATTAAAAGGCAGCTTATGGAAACTTACATCCAGGAAATGTTGACCATGTGTGAGAAGACATCTGTCGGCACTGACGGAAGATGTGTCTCCCAAAGATGTCTGCAACACATGGAAAAGGTGTGATCATTTTAACTGAATTACTGTTTCATTCATTAAAGATGCACCACATCACATCCACCACCTGGATATTTCAAAGATGTTATTGTTTTGTCTGGAAAACAGAATGGCATAACCCTTAGCAATCTCCACGGAGACAAGCAGGTCACGCCATCAAATCAGTAAAAATTTGAAAGATACTTTATAGACTACTGTGGAACATTCTTGGCAAAGCAATTACCAAGAAACAAGAAAGAGAAAGACTCTCCGCTAGAAAACGTGCACAGTATACGTTTAAACAGAAGTAAAAGTAATTTGAAGAACCAAGCAATCACCATATTTCCTTTTTCTTTTCAAATACAGGTCTGAGCCAAATCCTAAACACAAACAGTCTGAAACCAGGACTAACCCAGAACATATTTGAAATAACACCAGGTCCAAACTTAGCATGTCTAAAATGTAGCTTAACTCCAATTTAAACTATCACAGCTCAAGATCAGATCAGATGCCCAAACACATCAGACCAGGCCACGTGTAAGTGGACTGAGTGTAAATTAGCGTTTGGATACATGCATAGAGGTGGACATGTTGAATATTGCTTTGACCAATAAAAAAGAAATATTTAAGAATCAAGGTTATAAAGGGGGACTTGTATACTGAACAAAATTACATACAGTCCATAAAATGCAACAAGCAACGTAAGATACAGCCCAGGTTTTAAAGGTGCACTGCGTAACATTTCTAGTGACGTCTCCATGGAAATGTTACTGCTTCGTCTAGAATGTTCCACAGTACAGATTAAACCTACCTGTTATGAGGGAAACAAGCAGGTCACAGCACTACGTTACATTACAGTTCACATCTGTGGAGAGTCGCCCCTATTCACAGAAGGAAGTATTGTGTTTTTTGAGCAGTAGAAACACCCGTAATGATTGAATGCTAGATGGAAATGTTTAAAGTCATACCACGGAACATTTCCATGGAGACATGCAGGTAGCGGATCCTCCACCAGAAAAGTTGCGCAGTGCACCTTTAAAATGTAAACTTGCTTGCATGCTGGAATTATACAGCAACTACTGAACGATTTCCTTTTATACTAGCGGAGACAGAGAATGCCACCCTCTGCTATCACGCCTAGTAAATACGCCTGGTGTTTATAGACTCTTAAGTTGCCTAATTAAAATGGTAAATCCTAAAGACGCACACCATAAAAATGACCATTGTGACCAAGCAGCATGTAAATTAGCTTAAACATATCGACAGAAAATGTATATATTTAGTTGTACTCACATTTTAAATCCTAAAGAAAGTAGGCTATTAAAATTAGCTAACACATTTGCCTAGATGAGTGGTTCTCAAATGTCTCTCTTACCATCTAAAAGACAAATATTTGGCATTCCAAGTGCCACCAAAGCTAAACCAGGTCTGAAACTGGACTATTCTAGGTCTAACTGGGTTAAATCAGGTTTAAAACAGGACAACACAGGTTCTGTACCAGTTCTAAGATTAACCCAAACGAAGAGAAACATGGAAAAAAGGAGGCTGTAACTATTTTTCATGTAAGTTAAATTTGTCTTGCCCTAGTACAGGTGTATTGAAAAAATGGCTCTTAGGGTCACAATGAGATCACTGTGAACAGTCTGCATGTGATTATAAAGTGTTTTTATTGTCTGCGAACCAGGAAGTAAGCCTGGTGTACTGTTACCTTACCTGTAGCATTACTGTGAAAACAAAACTTCCTCTGAAATTTGAGAAAAGTGCTGGAAAACTCATTGTAGTGAATAATTAGGATGCTAAGAATGCGTTAGGAATGCGAAGAATAAGCTTGGACTGCTGCAAACAATTTAAAAGGAACTAGTTCTGTTTTTCACGTTTTGAAGACTTTAAAAGTGTTTTGTGTAACTTTTCTGATGGAGGGTCCGTCAGATGCTTTTCTCCTGGAGATATTATTGCTTTGTATGAAATATTTCACAGTATGGTATTAAACCTCTCTATCTTCATGGAGACCAAACCAGACCAAGTTACAAGTCAGATCTCTGGGGAGGCAACCCCGCTCACAGTCAGCGCACCTTTTAGGTAACTCTAATCTAATCTAATCAACTAATCTTTCAACTACAGAGGAATCCACGTTCTACTGAATGACCAGTTTGAGAACCACTAGCCTAGATGGTGTCAAATTTGACTTTTCCCTCACAAAAATGGCAGCCACATGCGTGAAAGTATGTGATGTTATCTTTGAAGCCATCTAGTTTTAAAACATTGTGTGCCCATTCTAATTCTAGCAACCCAGAACCAGGTGTAAAATCCAAACGTGCTAACTGAAGCAACCATGTTTGTGCACCTTGGCCTGATCAGGGGGAACAATAGGCTAATTCAGAGCTAGCCACGCTCAAACGAGGGGGTCAGTTAGCCTGTTAACGAGTGCAACGTACAAAGTCTGACAAATTCAAACAAATATGGCGATGTAAAGCAGGCCTACATCACAGTTAAAAGAGAAAGGGCTGAAGCGTGGCCAGTTTGCCCCCTCTTCAATTTGAGAGGCAGACGTGTAAACAAACAGGGCTTAAATTGAGTTTGAAGTGGGGAGAAGCCACATGATTTAAGATGGTGTTGGTATTGGAGCTACAACAAGCTGTGGGTCATATATGGGAACAGGCTTGTTTTGATGTACAATGGCAATGATGAGTCAAAGCGGTTATGGATGGACAGCTCTGAAATGCCATTGAAATAAATGGAGAAGTTTAAAGGTCGTGTATCCAATTTATTCCCATGTAGTTCAACAAAATTAGTCCAGGACAGATAGATTGTATAGGCTCCTCTTGGGGTCAGAATAAATCAGCTGTGTGTTGTCTGTGTTTTTTGTCTGATAATCAGGAAGTGCGAGTTAGCATGCTAGTTGTTTTTACCGTCACAGCAAAACTTCACGCTGGTCTTTGGAGCTACGAAAAACATAAAATGAGGAATAACTTTGGACCACTACAAAACGTTTAAAATGTTTTTCACATTTTTAAGACAGTAAAAATCAGGTCCAGCTCCTTTAATATATACTTAAAGAAGCTTCATGTATATGTGTCATAGAATCTATAACTGTTTTAACTGTCTAGGCTCTATGTTTAAAATGTTGCATTCATTTACTGGCAAGTACCATCATAACATCAACATTACACCATCTTCTCTATTATCTACTAAAGACATCACATATTACCAGCAGAACATGAGACACTTGTCACAGTTTCCACCCATGATTCTTTGTTACAGAATAGCTGGGAAAAATGACACTATTTCCAGTAATTCCCACTATAGTTCTTTCTTTTTAGTTATTTTACAATTAATTCTTGCACTCATCTGTTCCTATTCAAGTAGCCACATTGGCATTTCACTCTTAGTTACAGCATTTGTCAGATACACGCAACACAGTACTACAATCGTACAATTTTGAAGTATTTGTGAGTCTGAGAATTGCTGTTTTGATTCCTTTCTCCTTGAAGTCTTTTTGCTCTTAATTATTCTCAAATTCAAAACACTCTTTAAGTGTTTGAGAAATGTGCAGCAGAAGGTAAATATTGTATTTGAATGCATCATCCAGACGTAGCCTGGAGTCACGCTACGAGAACAGCGTCTGTGCTTTCCTCTCCACCACAGCGGCTCCAATGTCACAAATACAACCCACTCTAGTACTCACAGGGCTGTGCAATTTATCTAATAATCAATAATCAGCTTGTAGCTTTTAATTGAGGTGTACAGCCAGTCCTCTGTCAGTTAAACCATAGTTCAGACTGAGTTCAGACTTTAAAGACGAAATTTAACGATTTTCTGTGTTAAATAGCAATTATTTAATGTCTGTATTGTTTATGGGAAGAAAATTAATAGCCATTTTATTTGCTTTTAATGTTTAAGACAAAGTAAAATCTAATGTATTAAAATGTATAAGACTTGGACCTTTCCTGAATGGCAGTGATCTATTAGAAACCACTAGTATATTGTGTTTACATTGACTAAATAAGAATGTTTTTATTATTATGTGGTATCAAAATTGGTATTGCGTATCAGTGTCCTCCTTAGATGTCCTTAGTATCAAAAGTTTAAAATTATAGTATTGTATAATAACAGAATCTTTAAAATCAAGTTCCAACACATCAGCAATGAAGAAGTGATTAAAAGAGCCAAAATGGAACACAGCCTAGAAATAGTGAAAGAAAGAAGATGGTCATATTGGGGTCATATAATGAGAATGCAAACGCACAGGATCCCCGGACAAGTCTTGAGATGGTCACTGACAAAAAAAAGAAGCAAAGGAAGGGCCAAAAAACAAAAAGAAAAATGAGACGGGATGCACGGGGCTGGGGGAAGACAATTGGACAGCTAGAGGCCAGTGCCAAGGCTAACAGAGGTACAGGAAGATAGTAAGTAATAATAACACTATCAAGGACCCATTCTTTTATTCACAAACAACAACACATAAGAATTTCTGGATGTCTGAACCAATTGAGAAACTATGGGCCCAGTTTTGAAACTTTTTATGTGAGTTGTGCTGATATGAGATCTGGTCACTTAAGTTGATCAGATAATAACATAGTGAAATTGCTATGCTATATTTGTACCATGTGCATAAGAAGAAGTTCAGTTTATAAAAAGTCATTGTAAAAATCACTTAGCAGCTCTTGATCTTTATTATACACTATTCACTTCTTAAAGCACTCTCCCCTTTCATCAGTTAATCGCTACATTAGCCAAGACTATAATTCTAGTAGCAGATAGTAATGCCGTGATTGAGAAGATAATGTCTTGTTTCCCAGTGCATCAGCTATTATTCTGCATTTTGCTAAGCACCGAAGATTAGGTGCAGCCATACTAAAACCTTCCCTGTTATTCAAGCCCAAATCCATGCCACTTATAATTGTCATGCCTCACTGTGCATCTATTTTTGGCCAATTTTAAAGGCCCTATATTACATGAAATTGACTCTTGTGAGCTTTAAGCCATGTTAGAATGTTGTTACCTCATCAAAAACAAGCCTGGAGTTGTGTTTTGTTTCATTTACACATTTGAGTAATCCTTTATTATTAGTCTGTGTACATCTCCAAAGCTCAAAATGCTCTGTTCCACCTTGAGATGTCATGTAGCAGTAATTTTCAAGTTAACAGCTAACTTTTAAATTAAGTTCAGTAGAGATGGGCAATTCCAGGGTTGAAGTGATCCAAATGATTCTAGAGAAAGCGTATGGAGTTTAAAAACGCAGACGAGCACTTCCTGTATTGGTACCTGACATCACAAGGTGGGTCAGAGTGTTTTCAGTTTGTGAGAAGAACTCCTAAAGCCTAAATATGCAGGGTTTGTGTGTTAAACATGTATGAATGAACAAAATGCAACTCCAGGTGTGTTTGTGATGAGGAAATAACATTAAAACATAGATCAGAAAATAGCGTAATATGTGCAATTTAACTTTATGATTTTTTTGGCAGAGTATAAGCAGGAATGTGGTGAAAGTTTGGGCATATTGGAGCATGTGGATTTTTGAATTGAAGCAATGATTGGAAGATAATTTTATGTGATGGGCACTACTAAAGCTATCCCATCTGATTAAACACCAAAGAATGCCTGATTTCAAATGGAAAGCCCATTGCTAAAGAATTCCATTTTCCATGTGCCACAGTAAAGCGCACATGTTTCCGTCACTCAAGGCCGGGGCAAACTGGTCACCCACGGTTACATAAGTCTCCTCTTTACTCAAGCAATTCAAGAATTGTAAAAGATCTGTTGGATTTTTCAGAAGTGACCCTGACACATTACATCATTGACGTCCATCACTGTCTGACTCTCCCATCGTCTGTCTGTTTAGGACCAGTGCCACAGAAATTCTACTGTGGACTGAGATTAAAATAGGACTCTTAAAGTACACTATATAACTTTTTAGTGGAAGGTCAGCCGCGTGCTTGTCTCCATAGAGATGTTATTACTATAATGTTCCACGGCATGGCATTAAATATACATCTCTTACATCACCAATGTGTTAAACTTAAAACTTACTGTGAGCGGTGTCATCTCTCCACGGGTCTGACAGATAAACTAAACTCCATGGAAATAGATCAGTTTAATGCCATACATTCTAGGCAAAGCAAGCGAAGTGCTTGAGTATAAAAATATGAAAGAAAAAACATTATATATATATATAGATAGATAGATATACACACACACACACACACACACACACACACACACATATATATACATACTACTATATTATTATATATTACATTATACATTAAACCAAATTAGATTAGACATTGGCTTCATTGCTTGATTGAATTGATTAATATGCATTTCTGAGCATACATTTTCCTAATTGGTTTTATTTAATAGTTCAAAATCTATATATTATAACAATACATTTTCCGTGAAATGAAAAGCTATAGGTTCAAAGCAGTTCCATGGACATTGTTCTCAACTAACTTTGCATTTATAGTCCTCCCACATAGGCCCATACCTCTATAATTTACATAGCAGCTTTTGCAGCCATTAAAAGATGTTATAACCTCTACCTATTCAAGGGCACCGCTCTGACTCTATCCATATTAATAATAGCACAAAAGACAAATGTAGCTTAAAGGGAATAACTTCTTAACACGGCAGACATCTTACAGCCCCCCGGGGAGCACTTTGCGGGAATATTCATGATATTATAATGGTTTTTCCTTAGGGTTTAAGACCACTTTCTGAATGCATGAAAAACAGATGGATGACTTTTACACGTGCACGCCTACTTACAGATTCTCAGTACTTGCTGGGAACTTGGGAATGAGATCAATCCCGACACAGTAGATTTTGTTCCCGGGCTCGCATTCGCACGACTCTGGACACGCTTCAGCTTCGGCCAGTGCGCACATGGGCAGCGTCAACAGCTCCAACAAGACGCACGCAAACAGCACCTGCATACTCAAAACAAAGTAGGAAAAAAAAATCCTCCAAGATAAATAGTCTTTTAGTCAGTCTGAAGTCTCCAACACGCGTAAAAGCCCACGAGATTGACTTAACTTATGAAAACAGTGTAAGAGTGAGTAGTTTATTTTACCAGGCTCAATGAGATTCTGAGTGGTTGTGGAGGCTGGATGCTGTAGAAAGGGCAGCTGCTGCATCTTGAAGGAGGATTGGAGGTGGTCTTCTGGAGAGAGGGTGGACTTTGGGGTTTAGAAAAAAAAAAAAAAAACCTCTAAAAGTTCCATGCATTGTACCAGCCAGCGAGGGAATTGTACATGAAAATTGCATTTATAAGTATACATAGTTTTGCATCATTGGAATTAGATAATGAATAATAATGTATAAATTCTGTATATTAAACGTTGATTTCTGAATGTTTTATGTCGTTTACATCAATGATTTTACCTTACAGTTTATTCTTGTTTGCTGTCTCCAGAAGTTTAGAAAAGCGGCGGTAACAGTGGCGCAAATGGGTACTTTTTGGACAATGTAGTTCACAAATAATAAATTCCAACGGTGTACCTCTACCCGCTGCCTACATTTCCCGTCGGGCTGTGCGGTTGCGTACGCAGGCTGTTGTTTTGCTGCTCAGGCGCGGCTAGTTTGAGTTGCCATAGCACAGTGAAGCTGAGAGTTTTCTGTTTCGCAAGAGATCAGGTGGACCTTTATCTTTTTGTTACTCAAAATGCATCGCAAGTAGTTTTCATTTTAGGCGTTTAATGCAAGTATGCAGTGGTTGGATTTTAACTTTTTTTTGGATGCAAAGAAGAATAGTTAGCCTTGGAGCTAGCTCGCTAACGCCGATGGAGATTTTACCACTTGTTGCTAACGAAGAGGATCATCCCACAACAATCATTTGAGGGGTTTGTGATAATAAAGAAAACTTACAAAGTGCAAGATACATGATTTATTCGGTAGATGTCTTGAACTTTGAAGACGACAATGAAAAAGTCTACTTGTCTGTTTACAATGACAATAAAAGGTTTGGGGAAGAAAGGTGAAATCCTGTGCAGTTTGCGTGTTAATACGATTATCGACCCATTCAGGAGCTAATATGGACGATTAGTTAAACCTCAAACCAGGAAAACATACTTTGTTTCACTATTACTTGGGATGTCCTTCAGTATGAACACATCCAGTGAGTCGGATACATATGAGAGGACCCGGGGGCAAAGGGTGAGGGGCCGAAGACAGAGCCGAGACAGAGGCAGAGCAAGAGATGTCCCAACTTCAGAGATCTCCGATAAAATCAGCACTTTGGCAAATACTCTTCAGGTACGGTCTTACTTCATCGTACCTAAATACTGCATGAATTATGAATGACATCTGAATTGCATGTGCTATGTGTTACACAAAGTGGACTCTTGTGAGCTTTAAGCCATGTTATAATGCTCATCAAAACATACCTGGAGTGGTGTTTTATTTCACTCACACATGTTTGAGTAATCCTTTATTATGAGTCTGTCTAGTCCAGAGCTCAAAATGCACTGTTCCACCTTATGATGTCCTGTAGTGGTAGTTTTCAAGTTAACAGATACCTTTAGTTTTCTTCAGTAAAGATGGGCAATTCCAGGGAGGGTTTTTCATCTGAGAGAAGACCACAGCCTAAATATGCAAAATTTGTGTGTTACTCCAGGTATGTTTATCATGAGGAAACAACATTATAACACAAATTTTTAAAATCTTAAAATCAAAATTATATGAGTATATTATGTTGTTTCTAAAGTTAATCTATTGCCCACTTTGTTGCAGAGCACCAGCAAAAACCTGAATAAAGTTGACCGGATGCTGGGTCAGTATAGGGAGCACACAGATGACCAAGCTGAAGCCATGGCTCTGGTGAATAAACACAACCTTATTATAATATGTCTGTCTGTTCCAGATAATTATGATCAAAATACAATTGCAGTTATTGTAGTAGTTGACTAGTCCCAGTTAAGTAACTGCTCATATAATGTTATTGTGCAGTGATAAAAGCACCTTTGGATGTAATGTTTCAAAATGACAAACTACAGTATGTATTCCACTCTAGTAATGTTAGCATGGTCTTATTGTCTTGAACAAGCCATAAATTGGTCACTCTAAATTGCCTGTTGTAAATTAGTCTAAGTCTGAATGAATGTCTGTTGTGCTTCTAAATGCAAGCCATAAAATGAACTAACTGTTGCTCAGGGTGACCCAAGCTCCTGCAACACTGTGCTCATTTATATTTCATCTTCAGCTTAGGGAGAACTTGGAGGACTCGATCAGCCAGCTGCAGGCCCAGCGGCGGAGCGGGCACCATGGGACCAAAAGTGCCTCTGCTTCAGCCTCACCTCTTCACACCAGTGACCTAGATCTCTACTCTGAATCAGGTATAAAACACTTTATGTTGCCATTGTTTGCTTTTTGTATTTTACTTTATCATTAGTAAAGTTTAGTATCCTGTCTTGCTTGCAGTTTTATTATAAACTTTTTTGTCATTGCTGGAGTAGATAAAATTATACTATGATTTACTTTATTATTCCAGATAGTCGACATTTTCACCCCACTTCTCCCTTGAGAGACTACAGGAGTTCTCCTGAAAGAAGGAGGTCCCACTCAAGTGTTCGCTTCAAGGATGCTCGGCTGACAGGAGAAGAGGTGAGAAAAAAAAATATTATTCCTGCAGTATTATCTTCTACCATCAGGGGGCAGACTGCAATGCCTTCACATGTGCTGAATTCTGCCCTGGAGAATTTATGTCTTATGGATTCCTTTTATAAACAATTTTCTTTTTTTGGGTTTTGTATTCTGTTTCTGTGTGATATAGATCCATACTTTACACCAGTCCCTGAGGGATCTTCGTAGTGACCAGCAGAGACTAGCAGATGACCTGGGAAGAGAAATTCTCAGGAGAAATAGGTATTGTTTGTGTTCATTTATTCAGTCCAAAACAGCTTATAATAATATACAAAGTACTTTTTCATGAATGTCACAGATTTGCATTAAACACATCTATCTTGCATTTATTAAACATACATTCAACATACATTAAACATGCATTCGTATAGCTTGCAGGCTTGTCTCTCCACAGATCTGACGTGTTAATTGGCCTACTATCCTAGTAGTGTCACTTGCTTATACATAATGTCGTACTGAGGAACATTCCAGCTAAAGCAATAACATCTCTATGGAGACAAGGAGGTAGCAGAAAAGTTAGAGCTACTGTTGTATAGTAGCTTTCAAGAATTTCTAATTAAGTCTTATCAGTTTCATTCATTATTGTGTTTTACCCAGACATAACTTAATTTCCTTATTTCTATATAGAAGTACTATTAACTCAAAGGCAAACATAGTCCCCTCTCTTGGCCAAATGATTATGAAGTCAAGAGGTGGCATATTTTTTCTTGCTGTCCATTAGAATTTGACATTTTGCTGTTATTAAAAACCTTGCCCCCCACGATCCTGCTGACCACACGGCTTTGACCCTCCTCTCTATTTCAAAGCCCAACATCCACATAATTATTTCTAGTAGCTTCACATCATGCATTCATTTTGATTAGTGCTGTTTGGGAATAGGAATTTTAAACGCCTCTGAGCCTCTATTGCTCTGTAAATAGCTGCTCTCCTCTGAATTTGTCTTTTTTATAGGGCCGATATTGACACGCGGCGAGCAATGGAGAACTTCTCGGAGCATATGACAGCTTCACAAAGACAGGATGCAGTGAGTTGTGGCTGCCTATTCCACCATTTTTAAAATATGCTTTCTATTCTAAACGTCAGAATAAAGGCGAGGGGCGCAGAGGATTTACACGCCTCACAGTCTTTGATGGATGAAAAGATCCCGTGCACATATATTTCAAAAACAGACCAATGGGTTTTTGTTGTAAAAATGTCTAGCAAATACTTCAACTTCATTCCCAGCGCCTCTGCTTGGACGAGTGTGTGGCTCCACCTGGCATGTTTTAATATTTTTTATCTTGACGCTGACAAGATAAAGGTATTTATGTGGATGTGATGGTTCCTGATTACACAAAGAAATCGCGCATCTTCAGCGTAATGTTTTCAGTCGTATTAATAAGATAAATCTGTCACACTCTCTTCTAATTTCCTGTCTCCTTATGAGATCTCAAGTACAAAGGTAGCACACTGATGTATTGTGTCAAAATATGTCCCTTAGAAGTAGGAAAGAAGTTTTAATTAACAAATCTTTAGTAAGCTCAATCTCATTATTAAGGATTTGCGAAATATCGGCTCCAGTATTACTATCGGCCAATATCAATCCATCTTTGTCAATATCTGTATTAGCAGATAAGCAAAAAGTCAGTTTGATTTTTACTTCATTTTAGGGTAAATTCGTGAGACTGGCTAAGGATTTCAAAACTAAATATTGGTATCAGCAAGACCAAATATCGGATATCTTATCATCTCCAAAAATCCATACTGCTTATAATTATTTTTGATAATGAATTTGTTTTAACAGAAAAAGTAAAACTATTTATTACATTTTACTCATCAGTTATGTTAGAGCACAAACACTGAGTCATACTTGCTTGATGCTAATCGGGATTTTTCATATTAAATATAAATGTTGCTGTCTGAAAACCTTTTATTATGTAATTTGGGAAGTAAGTTCAAATTACTTCACAATGCGTGCTAAAATGTATGTGTCTGTAAAATCCACAAATATAATGTATAGTGTATTGTAATGTGTATATTGTGTTCAAATGTAGAGCAGAAAACAAATGAAACAATGTAGGAAAGTGACTAACATTAAAACTGCGTTTCATCAGCCTTGGTTTGGGTATCAGATTGTGTTCCTCTATTAGACAAAAGAGGTGCCAAGCTTTTATAAGTGAGGCTATTGAGCTGCTGCACTCTCATTTCATTTAATTTTACCCATTCTGGATATGTAATAGATGTTTTTGTCAGACTACCCTTGATGTCCAATTTATCACTCCATCTTTCCAATTATTAGCTGAACTTTAGCGTTATCATTTTCCCCACGTGTAGGTGTCGTCTCTTGTGGAACGCCGTCTGCACGAGCTGGAGCTGGAGAGGGAGATGACCTCGGAGAAGAGGGTCCTAGAGCGCAACAGGAGGACGGAGCAGCGGACAGCCATGTCTGAGGAGGTAACGCTACGCTAATGTGATCCTGTCATATCACACCTCTCTCTCCTCACACTTGGGGAGATCACACGTCCAGCGCTGGTCAAGGGCCGGACATGGGCGAAAATGAAATGTAACACCTTTGACCATGAATATGACTAATACAGTCACTGGTTTGTGGTACAAGAGTATTTCAAATGAGAAAGCCTGTGAAAACTCATTATGAACTTTATTGTAACACGTGCTGAAAAGACCTGGACTGCCCTCATGATCAAATCTTACACCTCATAGCCCAAACAAAAAAAAACCCCAAACGCTGACATTGTGCAAAAATGACTAAAGTGGTTCTGAAATGGAGGCTTCAAAAATAATCACAATGTAATAAAAAGATATTTAAATGTTTGCAATGAGCAAAAAGGTTTAAACATTTCAGTAATTTTTAAAAGTACACTGTTTAACTTTTCTGGCGGGGCATCCACCATCTGCTTGTCTTCATTGAGATGTTCTACAATATGGCATTATATTTATTCTTGTCTTCATAAATACAGGTGCGTGAGAAGAAATTTGCATCACCGCCATGTCAATTAACAATTCAAAACTAAATATTCCCTCTATTGAATACTCAATGATTACTCAAAATGGTGTCTGTAAACAGGAAGAAACCCACTGATAAATAGCGGTTATAAAGAACGTGAATAAGCCCACACATAGGTCCCAGTAGTAGTATTCTTCCCACTCTTTTGTCCTTAAGGCCTCCCTTTTTGTCAACAATTTCTCTGATTAGCTTTAAACTCGAACACTGCTGCTAATGTTCAGATGCAGCAGTAAGCAATCAATTGCTACGTTCCCATTTGGTGCCAATCACTGCTTTTATTTTTGTGCAACCGTGTAAAAGCGTTAATAGCAGAGAAGGAGCCCTGTCATTAGGTGCACTTTAGTTTTGGCAGAGATTATAGCTCACTATAGGAGAAAACGTCACATTGCACTATTAAGTCGGGGTTAAAGGAGATGCCAAAAGTAGTAATTTGAAAAAAGAAAAAAAAAAAAGCTGCAGCATAGACTTTGTAGTAATATAATTTATAAGGCAGGGTTTTCAAAATTATCAAAAATCAGATACTAACTGATACTAAAACTAAATGCTCATTTCAGTATCCAGTATCAATACAGAACAAAAACAACATGGATAAAATTGGACCTTACCTGAACAGTTTAATCTCAAGTTTTATCAGATCTATTCTAAGACCACATGGTATAATAAACAAATACTATTATTTTGTCTTGAAAATTACAATATTGTTTGCTTTTAAAATTTGAGTATCAAAATCGGTATTTAGTATCAAGTCTACGCTTTAGTATCGAAAGAGAGTTTGAAATTTTTGGTTGTGGCTTTTAGAAACCTGTCAGAACCGAATAAGCTACTTGGATGAGTGGTCAAACGTAATCACGTAATTTTTCTTTTGCAATGAATAATTTGGAATAGATTGTGCTCTGTATCCAGATTAGAAATTTGTGATTAGTAACTCTTTTCCCCTATATCTTGAATTCAATATTGGTGTGCAGTAGTTAATCTTGCTTTAAAGATGCATTACCCATTCTTTTATCCTATATTAGAATAGTTCAGTATTTAGTTTCACCACACAGGGGCACTGTGTAGCCACTCGCTTACTGTATCTTATATGAACAACACTTGTAAAACAGTGCAAAGATGGTAGCGTACAACTCATTTCCATTGCCTCTTTTCTGTAGTGGCCTAATGGGATACCAGCAGGGCCCGAAGCACTAGAAAAAAAAAAACAAATTTGTCCAAAAATTAAGACTAAATAAACAAATATGTGTTAATGAAGAGGAAAATCATGCTTTAGTACTGAAAAGCAGCAGAGGAGGAGGCAAAGGGCGCATCTATTCCCCACCGATGGGCCTGCTGTGACAATCAAAAACATGATGAGTCACTTGGCGCATGTTATTGCTAGCAGCTGGTAATTCATAACCACATTCTGTGTAAAGTAGTGGCATCTGAACCCTTTAAATATTCCTCATAACATTAGCACAATTCTTTCTTGTTTATTATGACTTAATCTCAGAAAAGCTATAATTAGAAATGCAATCCACACTGCTGTTTATAAAATTTATTTCACCGACATTAGGTGTTTCTGAGTGGGCACTATAGGGATGAACTATAGACTGTAAAAAATTGGACTAAGGGAGCATGACATCATCCATAGCGTTCAGCTCTAGTCAGTTGAAGTTCTAGAAGTTACAGGGGCAAATATGGAGCCGCGTTTCATTTTAGGAATAGGAATTTATTTACTGGCAAAATGGCGGAATAAATGTGGAGCACAACATTTTAAGACCAAAATCACGAGCCTCACTGCAGCAGGTGACAAATTTTCCATTTAAAGTCAACTGGAGCCAAAGTCAATGGAGTCGGAAGCGCCCCCATGCTCACTTCCTCTTTGGAAAAAGTGGAGTGTGACATCTGAATCACTTAAGTTTTCTTTATAATACTGGCACATTTCTTTGCTGTTCATTCAATTAATTTTGGTGACACAAGCTGCTTTTGACTGGGTACTATCCATAGGTTTTAAAATGAAGAAAAATTAGGATCATTACCATAATGATTAGGTATTTAAAACAAAATATATCTTTTGAATGGGAAAAGGTCCTCAAAGGTCACCATGAATAGGGATGAGTACATTACTTGAGTCAGTGCATATGAAGATGTCCCTACCTGCTCAAAGTTCAGTGCTCTCATTCACCAAACTACATCTAGTCACATGCCACTTTATATTTGATGATTAGTGATAGAGGCGGGAAGACTGTTAAAAATTTATACTGTATACCATTTATAATAGAAAATACTGAATTATTTGTGTGTTGTCTTGTCCTTCATTGATTTTATGCATTTTTCCTCTTGTAGCTTCCAGAACGCCACAAAATCCAACCCAAGGAAGGAAATGAGAGCATGACGGAGAGGCTACTCCAAGTAGAACGAGAAAGGACCAAGGTAAAGGGGTTCATATAAACAAATGTGGAGTAGTAGTTGAACTAGTAGTATAAGTATAAATAATTAGTTTGGATATTGGGAATGAGAGCAACCCATGTCTTATATTATACAAAGTACTAATACTTTTACAACATTTTGTAATGATGCTTCATAACGTGCATGGTCCAGTGAATTGTTTTGTCAGAAAATAATAATTACCTCTATTTAAATATTATAATATTTCATTTTCAACATTTTAGGATTTTTTTTTTTTTTTTTTTTACAAATAAAATACTTAACAATAAATGTACTTCATAATAGGTTTATATAATTTTTAAAAACATGTTAAATTATGTTTTTATTATTATTTTATCATACAGATTGTTTGGATATATTTACTCTGGATTTTTGTCCACTTAAAAATGATCACAATATAAGCCTTACATTTTCTATCTTTCTGTATTATGTTACCTTACTAACTCAAGCTATTAGTTTATTTTGCATTCCTAATGTAATGCTTTTTAACTCCAGAACCTCAAACATGTTACATTGCTCCTCATTATAACTTATTGTATTACTGTATCATAACATCTCATTGTATGTTATTGTGTTATTGTATCATAACATCTCATTATACATCACTGTGTCCATATCAGATGGAGGTGGAGCTGGACCGGGCCCGCAGACTTCTGGAGCAGTCGGAGGACAGCAGAGAGTCCCTGGTTCAGCAGGTTTGTTTGTTCTTCTGGTTATGCAAGTCTGAGGAAATCCCCCCGTGGTACCACAAACAGACAACGCAGTTGGTATGGCAGTGTTTTAAGACGCAGGTTTAGTGCAAAGAGTTCTGTCTAAACAATGAGTCAGTCACTGTGGACCTAACTACGTCAGTCTCTTCTGCTGGGTCTCCTGATGCGATGATCCCTCTCTGCATTCTCTATTCGCTATACTTTGAATACTAAACACTTGTTTGAACTTTCACTGCGACTTATGCAAGTCTGTTATCTTGTGCCTGCCATTATTTTAAAAGCTTGGTAAACTCTTGCTAAGGTACTTGATAAAGGTACTTGATAAATGGGCCATTATTGCTGCAGTATTTAAAACTGAATTGGAAAATTATTAAATTAATTCATATGTATCCCTTTGGTGTCCTTTGGCCCTACAAAGAAAAAAACAATATGTGGCAGTAAATAGGATGCATTCTAGTTGATGCCAGAGATTTGTTAAGAATAGCTTGTGACAGTTCTTCCAAAATAACCAACATCCTCATTGAAATTGTTTTCTCTAAAGGCTTTTTTTTTATTGAGATTGAGGTTCAGCCTTTTCTAGTTCTAGTTAATCAAAAGGTCCACAGCCATTCCTCTGTCAGTAAAAACATGTAGTGTGGAGAATAGTTCAGACTTTGGAGAAGAAATTTAAAAAATGATTGTTGTTAAATGACAATGATGAAAAGTCTATTCAGGAAATAAATAATGAAAGCCATTGCTGTTTGTTTTTCATAAGACAAAATTAAATCAAATTGAAAATTGAGGTCTACGTGTCCTACATTCTCCCCTCAGAAAAACTACTAAATAAGCATACAAACAATGACTGATAATTGAATATTTTAAACAGCCCATATTACTCTATTTTCTGATCTGTGTTAGAATGTTTTTTCTCATCACAAATATTCCTGGTTGTGTTTTGTTTAACACACAACCTTAACACACCTTGCATACTTAAGCTGAGTACTTCCTTCTCTCAACAGGAAAACACTGTTCCACCTTGTGATGTCATGTGGTGATACAGGAAGTGCTTCGCTATGTTTTTAAAAATCCAAACACCTTCACTAGAATCATTTGGATACTTTCAGCACTGGCCAATATTGCCAATGATTACTGAACTAAAGGTTAAAGATAGCTATTAACTTGCAGACTGCCACTGCATGAGATCATAAGGTGGAGCATTTTGAGCTTTGGAGATGTAGACTAATAACGCAGGATTACTTTACAAGAGTCAGTTTTGTGTAATCTAGGGCCTTTAACTGCAACTTTACACCAGCTTTGTGTATGTTTTTATGTAACCTTTAGTTTAGACTTGGTCATGTTATTTCTTGTGATTTTTCACCCTCTCTTCTGACCCGCAGGTCGAGCACATGCGCGATGAGTTGCAGAGGAGCAGGAAAGCCCAGAGCGAAGCGCAGAGGGGGCGTCTGGAGTCGTCACAGCCCATTGCCCCTCCACATGGCCCCCACACTGAGAGGGAGGAGAGGGGAGGCGGAGCGGGAGGCACAGGTAACTGATCCAAGTGCTTCAGAGGTGAGGGTCACAGTACGGGGGGTGCACCGGGAGGAATCGGAAATCCATACATTTACTGCAGAGATTTTAACTCCAGGAAACACTGCAGAATGCTGGTGAATTGTGGTTCAAGGAGGAATTTTTCTAAGTAAAACGGTCTTTAACAGTCAAATATAATATAATTATAGTCAAAATATAATATTATTTAAAGTCACTTTACCTGCTGCTTATTTATTTAACCACCACTGTCCATCACTGCACTGTACACAATCATCTGAGTCACTTTATTGTAGTAATATTATATATTACGATACTGGAGTCACTTTAACTGCTGCTTGTTCACTTCAGAATCAAAGACACTTATTGTGCAACGTTCCTGTGCCTTTTAGCTTTACAGTGTTGTGTTTTTTTAGTTGATTGTAAATACTTATTATTATTTATCTTGATTTTGATGCATGCTCTTGTTTTCCTACTTTTTCTGAAACTTACGTTGTGACACTGAAATTTCCCCATTGTGGGACAAATAAAGGATTATCTTATCTTATCTTAAAATATTAAAAAGGGGCAATAATTTGGTACTTGAAAAGAGCAAAATGTTAACCAGTTAATACTTCACAGCTGATATCACCAACGTCCGGATGTGAAGCTAACTGAAGGCACTGCTCTGTTAGAAGCTCTGTTACTCAAATTAGACATTAATCTGAGCTTTGTTTTAACACCATCTGACCATAAAGAGCTGATTTAGCTGAGACTACACAAGTGAGATGATTTGAGCTGTTAAACAAGTCTCTCTCACAAGGTAGCTAGCATTAGCCAAATGTTTTTCAGTCACTCTCACCTTTTTGTTGAAAATCAAACTCACAGGCTCCTGAAAATGTGTTGTTTAAATGGTCATATTTTTATACAGCGCCCAAATGCTGAAATGTGTTTAAATCGATTTTTTTATATTTTCTTGACTTTTCAGACAATCTTAAAACTTTTTGTCTGTGTTTGCTAATGTGGGCATTGTGTCTCCAAGCAAACTGCTGTGTGGCAGCAAAAAACATTTATTCACTGCTGTTGAACTTATGGCAAGATGAAAAAGGTATACTATTTAGCAAGTCAAATTGTGGCATCTAATTACAGTTTTGTCTGTTACAGATCGTTCAGACCTGGAGAAGGAGGTGTCTGAGCTTAAAGAGCAGCTGCGCAGAGCCTCGGTGATGGGAGAGGTTGAGGATCTGAGGAGGGCTTTGGCTCGTGAAGAGAAGGAGAAGATCCAACTCTCCTTACAAGTTCAGGTCTGTCCATTGTTTCATATGTAACACACTGCATATGTTTCCATGCACACCAGTTTGATCATTATCTGATTTCTGGATTTATCAGTTCAATGAAATGTCATGTAAACAGTAACAGTAAACAGTGATCTGATTTCTTTCTGATTATTGACTTTTGTGCAAGGAAAATTATGCAAAAATGAAAATGTTAATTTAAAATGTATTGTACTTTGTCTTCCAAAATACAAAAGTAACTCAATAAAAATACATTGATTACCTGGCACATATCACATATTTTTGATGATCAGATTTCCTTTGTGCATGTTAACACCAAAAAAATCAGATTAAACTATTGGGTTATCTCATTATTCTAGCTAAATAATTTTTACTGGTCGTAAATGTACCCATCTTTGGGCCAGGGCTTTTAAAGTAAGGTGAAAAACGTTCCTGGGTGTTTGAAGTTCAGATATATTGTATTGCATCTAATTATCAAGCATTTTATTGTCCAATAATCAGGAAATGTGTGTTAGCATGCTAGTTGTTGTTATTTAAACTGTCATATACTCTACACTCGTCTCTGAAAGTTGTGAAAAGCTCATCGCGGTGAATGATTAGGATGCTCAGAATGCATGAGGCAAGTGAGGAGTAACTTTGAACCACTACAAACTGTTTAAAATGAACTAGTTCTATTTTTCATGTTTTTAAGACAGTAAAAATCAAGTAAAGCAGTTATAACGCATTTTTCCAAGGCCTCCCTCTGAGTGTCTGTTTTTCAAATGCGCCATTAGTCATCACAGTTAAGTCTTACGGGCGCCTTTTTCTGTCGTCTGGTTATTTCAGTGAGAGATGTGTCTCCAGCTCCATAGGGGCTTCACCCTGACCTTTTCTATATCTGCAGTGAAAATGCAACCTTTGTATCGACAATTACAAACGTGTCTTTGTCTATAGGCATTTCTGTTACTTTTTGGGGGGGCCAGATCCAGCATCAGTTACTCAATTTTTTTTTTTACAAAATTTTGCTTAAAAGCCCTCTACCTGATATTTAAACATGTCTTAAAACTTGAAAACAGAAATAGTTTGTTTTAAACAATCGAAAATTACCTTAAGCATTCCGAGTATCCTAATTATTCACAGCGGTGAGATTATACATAATGGAGTTTTGCTGTCATGGTAAAGGTAATAATAACTAGCATTATAATTAGGCCTGTCATGATAACACATTTTGAAGTACGATATATTGCACAGAGGAATATCACGATAAACGATAATACTGAGACTACTTTACACCACTGACACAAATAATAATCCCAGTAAACAATTTTTAAAAATGCAGAATCATTAAAAAGCCTGAGCTACAATAAATAAATAGCTGAAAGAACCAATAATTTGTACTGGAAATTACTTTTTCAACACTCTACAGCTCAAATGTTACCATATTACATATGGAAGAAACCTCCCCACTATTGCAACAAAAATATGCACACGATAAATACTAAGCTCCAAAATATATTGTTCTAAGTATCATATATTGCAGTTCTACTATATAGATATAGTAATTATCATGACAGGCCTAATGACAGAGTGCTCTTCCTTATCTGACATAAAACTCTTCATAATTAGTTGCAGACAGCCCTCAGCTGACATATTTTGACCTCAATAGCTGCTTATACAGTATATCTGCACTGGGGCAAGACACATTCCCTCAAATACATGGGAAAAAATAATAACCGGCCATTATAACCAGTTTCCTTCACTATCAAGTTTAGTTTTTGGGTTGTTTGTTTCCGATTGAGATTCAGACAACTTTGTTTATCCCTCCAGAGGCAATTCATTTGAGTAGCATTTCAGACAATGTTTGTTTTATTTGTCAGCTGTCTGGTAGTTTGTTGGATTGAGAATCTTCCAGGATTTCTTTTTCTGGTGTTTCAATTAGGCAGATACTGACTCAGACTTATTAAACGGTATTAAAGCAGCAACAAGATGAGACTTTGGCACAGCAGTTTACACCTTACTTTGAGTATCACTGGTTTGCTAAAATCAGCATCATTTTAAAGCCTTTTAACTTACTGTTGTCAAACTCAACTTAAACTTAAGCTACAGCATTTTTATGCAATAATTTACAACACATAACAGTAGTAGTTTCTTTAAAGATCCTGTATTACGTAAAACTGACTCTCTTGAGCTTTAAGACTCAAACATGTTTTAGGAGGTAACAACATTTACCTCCTAAAAACCTGGAGTTGTTTTGTTTCATTCACACGTTTGAGTAACCCTTTATTATTAGTCTGTCTACATTTCCAAAGCTCAAAGGGCCCATATTACGCTATTTTCTGATCTATGTTACAATTCCTCATCATAAACCTGCTGTTCTTCTCACAAACTGAAAACACTGTTCTATCTTATGATGTCATGTGGTAATACAGGAAATGCTCCACTGTGTTTTTAAACTCCATACACTCTCACTAGAATCATTTGATCTCTATTGAACTGGATCTCTATTGAACTAAAGGTAAATCAATCAATCAATCAAACTTTATTTATAAAGCGCTTTTCATACAAAAATGTAACACAAAGTGCTTTACAGTGATTAAAAACAATCCCACATTTCCTTCCACCCACCCAACCAGCCCCACAGCTGCCTGACCCACACAACCAAGCAACCCAAACAGTAACACACACATACGCGCACACACGCGCACGCACACATACACAAATACATGCTAAAATACATGAAACTACACATAGTAAAATGTGAGGCTGAATACTGACGAACCAGTTGAGAAAGCACCACCAGAGGAGCAGTCTACACCAGGAGCCACAGGGCCCAGGGGAGCGATGAGGCTCAAGCACCATCCCTCCACCAAGAGTGGAGTGCAGAGGGAAGTAATAAATATAATAAAATATGTATAATAAAAACAAGTACAAGTATAAAATTTCAATCAAAGGCCAAGCTAAGCAGGTGGGTCTTGAGCCTACTCTTAAAAACATGAACGTTCTCTTTGGCCCTGAGATCCTCCGGCAGGCTGATCCATAGACAAGGGCCGTGGTGCTGGAAAGACGCCTCTCCATGAGTGTGTGTCCTGACTTTGGGAATAACCAGGAGCCTGTTGCCGGAGGAGCGCAGGGTCCGCGAGGGTAAAAGCAGTTCTGAAAGATAAGAAGGCCCAAGACCATTAAGACATTTAAAAACCAGTAAAAGAACTTTTAAATCAATCCTGAAACTCACAGGGAGCCAATGCAGTGATTTTAAAACCGGTGTAATGTGTAATGTAATGTGTAATGTCCTCTGGTCCTAGTCAGGACACGTGTTGCTGAATTTTGTAATAATTGCAGACCTCTTTCTGGGAAGACCAGAGAGCAGGGCACTACAGCAGTCTATTCGACTGGTGATAAAAGCATCAGTGTCTCCGTGTTGGCCCGAGACAGAATAGGGCGGACTCTGGCTATGTTTTTTAGGTGATAGAAATCTATTTTTGTGATATTCTTAATGTGTGGGTTAAAAGTCAGTTCGGGGTCAAAAATGACGCCCAGGTTTTTCACTGGAGGAGATGGGTTAAAAAACTGTCCTTGTGGTTTGGGTAATAGTTTATCTCTCTGGGCCTCAGGACCAGTGACTAAAACCTTTAAATGGTAGCTTAACTTGAAACAGACTAATAATAAAGGGTTACTCAAACATGTGTGAATGAAACAAAACACACCTCCAGGTATGTTTTTGATAAGGTAACAACATTAAAGCTTACAATAGTATATTTCACATAATATAGGACCTTTAACTATTGTGCACAAGTTTTGGCTGTGTTTCACTGAAATTATTAACGTCTCGTGCACTTTTAGTTTCCTACCCTCTCATCTCCGGCCACATACCCCAACCCCAGTACTATTTGATCCTCTTAAATGAACAGCGAGAATAGCACATCAGACAGTTTGAATCAACAGCCCTTTTTCCTGCTCAAACTAGTGCAACGTGTCACTTTCAACCCTGACATAAAACCCACATTCCCCTGCTCTATGCTTCTCAAGGCTCCACTTTTAGAATTGGCACATTTTGTATTTTCTTGCAACCTGTGACGTTTTCAAATGTGTTTAAACTCCCACTCTTTCGTCTGTGGCAGAGTGTGTCACCCAAGGCGTCTCTTAGTGGTTTTTAAGTCGACATCAAAATAAACTCTGCTTTCATTTTATCTGTAAATGAGGTAAATTAAGTATAGTCAGGAGAATGGGGTGAACGATTGCATTTCTCACTGTTGGTTTAGACTATTGTGATTTGGCTATGACTAATTGCTTCATGACTAATTACCGTTGATTGACAGTTTTATTGACTTAAGCTGTTCCAGGCCTCACCTCACCTGTACACCTTAAAGGGATTTTCATACAGTGTTGAAACTATTACCATAAAGAAGTCATATTAAGTTAATTTCTAAGATTTTCCTCATATAAATCATTAGTTTACATTTCATTAATTGTAAACTGCAAAACAGCCTAGTAATAGAAACAGATGCACTGACTTCATATTGAAAACTGCAGAACATGTATTCAGCTGCTAGCCCTACCTCTTCATAGTGCCATCTCATTGTAGGCGGCAGCAGGTTTCTTGCATGAATCACTCAAAATACTCTCATCTCAAAGTAAGCTAAATTTGAGGGGTGGGTAAAAGTTCATACGGGTCGATTTTTCAATATGTGTCATTTAACATTCATTATATAATTTGGCAGTAGAATATTTCCTATGATTCCATCTTGGTGAATATATTGTTGTGTGTCCCTGTACAAATAATACCATACCATTAACCAAAAGATATCCTGTTCTGTTACAAATTGTTCCATCCCTCACACCTCTAACCTTATCTCTCCTCTTTCTATGGTTGGTCTTTGTTACCTGAAATACACACACAACCATTCCTGACCTTTCTCTTTTGTGTAAACACCAGGACCTGACGTCAGATCTGGCACGCCGAGAGCAGCAGCAACTTCGAATGCTCGACCAACTCAAAGAACTACAGGTACCTGGAGTAGTGTTTTCATGATACTAAAACTTCAAACTTGATTTTGATATCAGATTTGGTACAGTATTGCTGCTCACAGGACTTGAGTATTAGAAATTGTATGGTACTGACTTGGCCTCCATATTTGCTCATTAGAAAAGTACACCCTACGATTATAATGTGATCTTAATCAGATTTTGTTTCACCAACCCTGTGCTTGAAGAAGTTTAGCCAAAAGTTTCTCCCAGCAACCCAAATTAAAACTTTGATTAGACTATTCACTTAATATAAGTCATCAAAATTATGAAATTACTATGTAACTTTTCTGGTGGAGTGTCCACCACCTGTTGCACCTGTATTGGCTGGAAAGTTCCATTGTATGGCATTAAACTTTATATCATTCATTTATTAAATTACAGGCCTTTTACACTGCGTTCCAAATTATTATGCAAATGATATTTTTCTCTGATTGCCAAATTGTCAATATAAATGACAGTCATCATCAATTTCAAGTCATCAACCTTTAGAGAACAATTTCAATGTTACTGAGCAAAGCTCCCAATGATAACAGTATTTTTTTTTCAAAAATAAAAACTTAAAATGCGCTGTTCCAAAGTATTCTGCACAACAGAGTTTCAAACCATGTTATTGTTGTAAAGAGCTGAAAATGGTCCTTTGTTTATTTTTCAATTAGAAGCATTAGCATATTACTGAAATAAGATGTTTTGATTGAAATAGCTTTTTAACAGGTCAAGTTACATTTGAACATAGGACCTCTTATTTGATAGAAGCTTCACAATTCTTGTATCCAGTGAACTTGTGAGTTTGTGGAGAGTTTCTGCTTGAATTTTTTTTGCAGGATGTCAGAATAGCCTCCCAGAGCTGCTGTTTGGATGTGAACTGCCTCCCGCCCTCATAGATCTTTCACTTGAGGAGCTCTAAAGGTTCCCAATAGGGTTGAGGTCAGGGGAGGATGAGGCCGCACCATGAGTTTCTCTTCTTTCATGCCCATAGCAGCCAATGATGCAGAGGTATTCCTTGCAGCATGAGATGGTGCATTGTCATGCATGAAGATGATTTTGCTACGGACAGCACGGTTCTTCTTTTTGTACCATGGAAAAAAGTGGTCAGTCAGAAACTCCACATACTTTACAGACCCTAAAGGGGCCGACCAGCTCTCTCCCCATGATTCTGGCCCAAAACATGACTCCGCCACCTCCTTGTTGACGTCGCAGCCTTGTAGGGACATGGTGGCCATCCACCAACCATCCACCACTCCATCCATCTGGACCATCCAGAGTTGCACGGCACTCATCAGTGAACAAGACTGTTTGAAAATTCGTCTTCATGTATTTCTGGGCCCAGTGAAGCCGTTTTTGCTCGTGAGCTTTGTTTAAGGGTGGCCAAATAAAAGGTTTATGCATAACTGCAAGCCTCTGGTGGATCCTACACCTTGATGTTCGCTGGACTCCAGAGGCACCAGCAGCTTCAAATACCTGTTTGCTGCTTTGTAATGGCATTTTAGCAGCTGCTCTCTTAATCTGATGTATTTGTCTGGCAGAAATCTTCCTCATTGTGCCTTTATCTGCATGAATCCGTGTGTGCTCTGAATCAGCTACAAATCTCTTAAAAGTACAATAATCACGCTTAAGTTTTCGTGAAATATCTAAGGTTTTCATACCTTGTCCAAGGTACACAATGCACAAATTACAAATTTTTTGAAAAAATGCAGTTATTGTGAGCCTACATTTGAAATATTACAAAAAACAAAACATCTTGAAGTTCTTGTTCTTTTCTATTTGTGAAGTGAATTACTTTCACTGCTTATGAACTGTTGACATCTTGTATCTATGGTCTCTGCAGGGCTGTGAGAGCGCTGAGAAAAGGCAGTTGGAGGAGATGCTGGAGGAGAGCAAGAGGAGCAGAGACGAGCTGAAGACCAAAGCCCAGGAGGCCATCCGTCAGTGGAGGGCGAAGTGCAAGAGATTGCAGAAGGAGAGAGAGGAGGTGAGACCTTAGACCAGGCCTCACAGAGGATCAGACACAGGCTTTCATAACCAGAGCTTTGTAGTTAATTATAAGGGCTGTGCTGATTTTTACTTGATAAAAACAGAACTAGTTCATTTTAAACTGTTTGCAATGGTCCAAAGTCATTACTCACTTACTTTATGGATCCTGAACATCCCAATTATTCACTGTGATGAGTTTACAAGTGCTTTTCACAACTCTCAGAGGGCAGAGTGGAGTTTTGTTGTGACATTAAAGCTAACAACATTTGCCATGCTAACATGCACTTCCTGACTATCAGACAGTGAAACACTTTTTAATTACATGCAGACAGCACACAGTGGACATATTTTGACCTTAAGAGCTGCTTACAGAATGTATCTGTACAGGGATAAAGTTTGATCAAATACATGGGGAGACATCGGATACAGGGTTTTTAAGCACTTTTCTTCTTTCTCTATTAAAAATTAGGCAATTTCTGAATAGTAGAGTTGTCAAAAGTATCAGTACCCAGATATGAATTGATACTTCAACTAGTATGAAACAAGTGGTGTCAAGACTAGAAAAAATACATACATAGGACAAAATTTGACTTTAATGTTAAAGAATGTATTATTATATTTTGTGTTGAATTTCACAATCTGTTGGCTTTCCTTAGTATTGAAATCGAGTTTGAAATGTTTATATTTGTGACAAAAGTACTAACTACTAAGAAGAAAACAAAATGTGTTTCAACAGAACTGGGTGTAAAATAGACAGATGAGAATATGCTATAAACCCAATTACACAAGTATATTTGAGAATATTTGTACAATAATACATCTGGCAATAACAGGATATATTAACAACTGTGGCTAATTAACAGATTTTTCCAATGCAAGCTTCAGTTCTTCTGACAGGGATGTTTTTTTCTGTAGTTTTGTATATTTTTAGATACTTTGTCTAACTAGAAACTAATTAACATGTTTTAAGATTATTTTAAATAATTGGAAAGCACAATATGTTATCTCTTAATATGGCAAAATGATAAACCTCTGTTTATTTCCCCAAAATCTGACACATTCCTATACATAAAATATTTGAGCATATGGTATTTGTGCCCCTCCAGTGAAAACATACATCTGCTTCAACGATCTGCAAACCGCCACAATTCAGAGCCAACTTTGATGGTTATCTTTTGGCTTTTTTATTTTTTTTTAAGCTTTCTTTTCGCAAACCTGCAGAGCCACCTCGTTTCTATCAGTTTAATCCAGACACGCGCCAGACCATGGTAAATCTCTCCCAAGCAATCTCAGCGCAAAGAAATGTAGCAGCAGCACTGGTGGTAACAGAGGCACAAATACAGAAGGGCTGTTAGCTGTTAGCTTCTGGCGTATCTGTTCAACACGACACAGCTGCCACAGGCTTCTGATTTTCTGATTTAACAGCTGCTAGCCCTGTTAGCAACAACAACCAAACGACATTTAGTGTTTATCACCTTTGTCCATTTTAGCGAGTCTTGTTTTATTTTTATTTTGATCTGTATTCCCCTGAAATTACAGGTCTCAGTGTAGTTCACCGTGAGTTTTGGTGCAGTCAAAATAAAGTTAAAATAGAAAATATCCCAACAAGTAACTACAGACGGTGTGAGAAAGCACAGAATGGTATCACTTTATAATAACTACACATTAATTAGCCTTATTAAAGCATGAAGTAATGGTTCAAATGTAGTCAGTATTTAATTAAGGTGTAGTCATTATAAAGTGTTACCCACAGGATTCTTAGAAACAACTTAGAAGCAAATGACGTTTGTTTGACTAGTTAGAAGGTCTTTGAATCTGATTTTTTTGATATTTACATCAATAAAGAAAACCCTCTCCATAGCAGATATTGAGAGCTGATCTTAGTTATTGAGCAAAGCTATAATAAGATCTTCTACTGCTTAAGTCCTTTTATTGCACAAACCCACCTATTTTTATTTCACCTTGTATTTTCTTTCAGATTGTGTTCCATTTCCTTTCAGAAGTATTCCTGGTCTAATCTAGGGTTAAATCAGGTCTAAATGTGGGCTACACTATTGCCACTGTAGTTCGAAACAAGAAATTATCCAAAAGAGAACAAAAAAGTGGATAAAATAAATTCTAAATTAGGCAAACCCACAAACTGAAGAGCTGTCTAAATACCACCTGAGGGAACCACTAGCCATACCTCGAGTCGTGCACATACCACAGATTGAGAAGCACTGTTCAAATCTATATTTTCATATTTTTGCATACCACTATTGTATGGTTTACAAATCATTAACTTTCTTGCAAGCCCCCCTCAGGAAAAATGTTACATGTTCCCTTGTAAATTGACATCTACATTTTTTTATAAACTACCTTAGGCCGTTGTGCATAGGTTAAACATAATAGGGGTTAGCTCTGGCCTGTGTTTTGTGTTATTACTGAGTGAGTCACCTTCATACTCTGCAGACAGACTCCCACCTGGCTCTGGGACGTGACCAGAATCTATTACACAACCATCTCTGCTCCTTTAATGAATTAGGGAGGGGGAATCAAGTGCTCAATTAAATGATTAGCTTCTGAGCTACAGCAAAATCCAGTCAAAGCTGATGTATTAGCGCCAATCTGCCTCGAACAGACCTGACCATTGTCCCTTATCACAGAGCTGAGTGCTAGCATTTTCCTATCAGTGCTAAAGCCTTCGTTGCACATGTTTCCTCTCTCGCTTACTGTTACTCTTTCAATTCTTCTAATCATTGTTATTTTGTTTATTCTCTGCGCACCTCTCACACCCCCTCTTCATGGTTTGCCTTTCTGTTTGTCCCAGCAGGCCGTGGGGGAAAGGGAGAGTTCTCATGCCCAGATGAAGGTGCTGAGCCAGCAGACAGAGGCAGCCCGCAGGGAGCTGGCTGAAATCCTAGGCCGCCTCGCCCATCGGGAAGAGGAGCTGCGGCGCAAGGACGTGGAGCTGTCCGATACTCGCCAACGGCAACTGTCTCTGGAGCAGGAAGTCAGGGAGGTACGGGCTACAAATAGAGCTGTGCACTGAAGAAGAGATGTACTTTTCTGCACTGAAAGTTGCTGAAAGTTGACATTTTCTTCTGTGTGGTGCTAAAATTATCTGCTAAAATCAAGCCTGGGTTTTGAAAGTGTTCTAATGCATAGAATGTGAATACTAACTTAAAACGTATTGCCAATGCCTTCATTAAGGATTAAGTAATTCAGATTCATTATTGCTGTAATGAATTACAAAGTGGATGAAATGTAAAATATATACAGAAAATCTACAGTGTCCCTAACAACCCATCCACAGGTTTCAGATTGATTAAAAAAAATAGGACCGTTGTAGCAATTCAGAATTTTAAACTAAATCTGAATATCACATCACACAACATTACTAACACAACACAACACAACAAGTAAATATTTCTACTATGTGTTTTCAAATAATGTTTTCAAGTATATAGTCCAAATAAATCCCTTTTTTTCTATAAGCGTACTGCCCTTATAAAAAAAAACAACTTACTCATATGTTCATTTACTAACTATTTACCAGGTACGAGAGGCCTACACCTCTCTAGAGCAGGAGGCACGTAATCAGGTGGCCATCCATCAGCGACTAAAAGAAGAAAACCAAAGACTGGAGGAGAAACTGGACTCACAGGCCCGAAGACGACAGAAGGACGAAGAGCAGCACGCGGAGCTCCAAAACACAGTCAAACAGGTCACATCGTCTCACGCTCAGCTGGTCCAGAGGTTATCAGAGGAGGAGAGTCTGAGGAAAGAGCTCCAGAAGTCTCACTCAGAACTCCAGGACAAACTGAGGTCTGTGCAGGAGGAGAGGACGACTTTGGGACAACAGCTGCAGCTACAGAGGGAGGTGCATCAGAAAGAACTGGACAACATGAAGGTAGGATGGGAGATGTATTGAAAACATATTATCTTAATTACAAACGTCAAGATTAGGTGTTAGGTATCGATAATTATGATTCTTATGGTCACAGTATAATCGTAGAAGCTAAAAATAACATCAATAACTGTTAAAGGTGCATTGTGTAACTATTCTGGTGGAGGGTTCATCAAATGCTTTTCTCCATGGAGATGTATTGCTTTGTCGGGAATGTTTCATGTATTAAACCTTTCTATCATCATGGAGACCAAACCACACCAAGTTACAGGTCAGATCTGTGGAGAGGCGACCTCACTTGCAGTCAGAATGACTGTTCTAGGTATATTTGAGCTATAACACAACCTGTAATTGAATAAATGTAAGGTAGAACTGTTTAATATCATACTGTGGAACATTCCAGGTGGAGCAGTGACCTGTATATGTCACTGCTCCACCTAAGTAACAAGCAGGTGACTAACCCCCAACCAAAAAATTACATAGTGCACCTTTAAATTGTGATGTTTTTTCTTGCAATAATCGTAGCAATACATTTTTTTTATTGTGACATTCCTAATCACAGTTGTTGTTTTGGAGATTATATATTGAGTATACCATCTATAATTAAAAAAGAGTTGATTAAAAATAAAATTGGTAGAAATGTGTAATGTAATCTTCCAAACAAATGTACAAAGAGATATTTCTGCACTTTTGTGATTCATTTTACGTTTCATTCACGTTTTGTGCGATACTTCCCAATGCATTGTTAAAATATCGTCGGAATATTGTTTGTTATCAACATGAAGGCAACGCTGGAGGAGGGGAGGTCCAAAAAGGAGAGGGACCTTCAGGACATGCTCAAACTCTTCACACAGGAGAGAGATGAGCTACAGAGACATCTGAAAGAAGTCAAGGTAAGTCCATCACTGCTTGATACAATTTGCTTAAGTCAGTGTTGTTTACAGTCTTAATACTTTCCTATTAAGACTATTAATACTCTCTTGCCTAACACATTCCTCGCTTCCTAATTATTCAGTTTTGCCATCACACCAATTCTAGCAACAACGCACCACCGTTACTTCTTCATTCACAGATGCAGACAGCCCACTATGGTCTCATTTTGACCCCAAGAGCTGATTTTACAATATATTTGAAATGGGGCAAAACAAATTTTATTGCAGGAAAAAGTCGGGTATAGCCCCTTCAGCAGTTCAAAAAAGATCAATTTTAAGGTCCTATATTACACTAAGTTGACTTGTGAGCGGGAAGCCATGTTATAATGTTTTTACCGCCTCAAAAACAAACCTGGAGTTATGTTTTGTTTCATCCACAGAGTAACCCTGCATTAATAGTCTACTGTATATCGCCAAAGCTCACAGTGCTCTATTCCACCTTGTAATGTTATGAACTGGTAGTTTTCAAGTGTGTTCAGTTTGAGAGAAGAACACAGCCTAAATATTCAGGGTTTGTGAGTTAAACGTGTGAATGAAACAAAACACAACTAGAATAGCTTTTTATTAACTATTAAAACTATTAGCAGTAAGCCTAATTTTTTCCAATGTTGGTTTGCTTCCAGAGATGGTCAGATCTGGACTTTTTTCTCAGTTTATAACATAAGAAGCCAACACTTAATGTACTAATAAATGCAGAGCAAATTTAAACAAATGGCAACATTCACAGCCCATGAGGTGGTACAGTATGACGTCAGTACAGTGGTTGGGATGGATGCCAATGCTTTAGGTCCTGTAACATATTTATTTATAGTCTGAATGGTAACACTAAGCACCATTACCTTTAAGAATCTCCAAAGAATCTTTAGTCTAACTTTAACTTTAAATATCCTTAGTCTAACTTTAAAGGTGCACTGTGTAATTTTATGGTGGGAGGGTCCGCCACCTGCTTGTCTCCATGGAGATGTTATTGTTTTGTCTGGAATGTCCCTGTATGGCATTAAACATATCCATTTACTCAATAGCATGGGTTTTATTGACCTAAAAACTTGCATTCTTACTGTGACAGATCTGACATATAATTTGGCCCTGTGCTGTCACCTGCTGTCTGTGGAACATTCCAGGCAATATCTCCATGGAGAAAAAACGGCTTACAAACCCTCCACCAGAAAAGTTTCACAGTGCACCTTTAAATATCTTTTCTATGTTGCTATGTTTGTTTCTATCGTGCTGCTGCTGAACTTTGAATTTCCTTTGAAATCAATAAAGTATCTATCTATCCAGTATTGGAAAAAAAATTAACCTTGATAATTTCCTTGTTATATTTCAGCAATTTTATTGTTACAGCAGCCCCAATCAAACGTGATGCTCTGTGCTTTTCCTGAAAATGGTTCAAATACATTACCCAAATTAATTAAAACTTGACTTTTAATTTGCCCAACAAAAGAAAAATGGTATCAAATAGCAGTAAGTTAATTGACTGACTGAAGCTTCAAACAGGCACAAAAACCCTGTAATGTGCAGGCCCTGCTCTTACCTCGGCCTATAATTGTCTCTGTCATGTTAAAATCCCATCTCCCATCTGCTTTTTACCTCTGTCACATTTGAATGTACCTCAAACGTCCTCCAAAAGCACAGTTGGCGTTCAATTATGCATCTTCCACTTCACACACACTTCCTGTCAAATCTGTGAGCGATGGCAAGGTCATAAGCCAAGCAAAGAATAAACACGGATCAGGGTTTAGCGCTTTTTAATTGACACCCCGGATCTCATGGGCTCCCATTTGAAATTCCGCACATGGAAGACACGCCTCAGCCACTAAACATCTGGCAAATTTACGCTGGCTAAACCCTCATTTTGTGCACTTTTGCTTCCATTGTCCTCGGAGTACGGGTGAATCGAGGATGTATCTGCTCCTTAAGTGTGTGCAGTGCTCCGTGGACTCCAGTTCTTCCAAGGCTCCGAGCGTGAATATTTAAAAAGGCCTGATATCAGACCTTTCCAGTGTCATCGAAGCTGGTTGGGAGATAGGGGACTTCGCTACTCCTCCGTCGGTATCTCCCAAGATGAGCCCTGGTGGGTACATTATTTCTTAAGGGGGCATGGTGCTCGCTGATACACTCCAGTTTGGGCCATTAACGCACACTAAATGACATTAATATCTGACATAGCTCATTGTAATGGTGTCATTTGCGAAGTGTGCTAAGGACAAGGTCGTAGGCTGGAATGTGTAAAATGCTCGCCTCAGGGTGCAGCAGATGTCCCCAAAGAGGTCCACTCAGTATTGGAGCAGTTTTGCCCCAAGCTTCTGTTGAGATTTAGATCCAGTGGACTGTCAGGCAAAGCTTTAACTACTCGTATATTTTTTGTCCTTGCGTTTCTCCATTTCTATCCTCTCCTTCTCACTGTCTCAATGTTAATCCGTCTTTTAATGCTCCCCTCAAGTCATAGTTCTACATTTTCCATCTGTTTTTCTTAACCCATTTCCATTTACTTTGTTTATGCCTTTTTGGCTTTTGTATTCTCATTATCTTTACAAAGGAGTGTGGTAAAGAGGCCATAAAGATTAACATAATGCCTAAATGTACAGAAGAGGGTAAGTCAGTCCTATGAATATTAATTTAAGACTCACCAAAAACAATAGCCAGTGAGAGTACCTTAGCTGAAAACATCTGAACATGATGTAATAGCTTAATGTTGAGGGTGTGAGTTTGTGTGTGCAGGGTGGGATAGATTTCCCACCATGAAGGGGCTGCTATTGATTGTATATATTGTCTTCAAACAGTACAAGCACCATATATCGCATAAATATTTATTACTATATTGGTTAAAGGTGCACTGTGTAACTTTTTAGTTGGGGGTCCGTCACCTTCTTGTTTCTATGGATTGCTTTGCTTAGAATGTTCCACAATATGACATTAAACAGATCTATCTACCTTACATTTATTCAATTACAGGTGGTAGTATAGCTCAAAAATACCTACAAAAACAAGCATGAATGGGATTGTCTCTCCACAGATCTGACCTGTTCTGGTTTGGACCAGAAAGGAAGATGGAAAGGTTTAATGCCATACTGTGAAACATTCCAGGCAAAGCGATAAGATCTCCAGGAAAAAAAGTATTTAATGGAGAGATGGATAGTTGTGCACCTTTAGCACAACTATCCTAACAAAATATATTGCTAAGGTTCTCCATTTGACAGTAAGTAAGTAGGTAGTAAACTTTATTTATATAACGCTTTTCACAGATATATAGTCACAAAGTGCTTCACAGTGAAAAGTCATCAAAAGTGTGCAGCAAAGATACAGTCAATATATCAATAAGGTTAAAATGCCTGCTCAAAGAGGTAAGTCTTTAGGTGCTTTTTAAAAGCATCCACCGAGTCCAAAGAATGAAGGGAAGGAGGCAATTTGTCCTAGAGAGGAGGGGCAACAGCTTTAAAGTAAAGGGGTGGTTTGATCAGATCCGTCATAAACACAGGGGTCTGTCTGTGTAGGGCCCGAAAGGTCAAATCAAGAATTTTAAAGTGGACATGATACAAAACGGGGAGCCAGTGAAGCCCTTTTAAAATTGCTGTGACAGAAATTTATTTAGAGGTCCTATATTACACAAAATTGTGAGCTATAGGTCATGTTGAAATGCTGTTACCTCATCAAAACATCCCTGGAGTTGTGTTTTTGTTTCATTCACACATGTTTAGGTAACTTTTATTATTAGTCTGTCTATATCTCCAAAGCTCAAAATGCTCTGTTCCACTTTGTGATGTCATGCAGTAGTAGTTTTCAAGTTTCAAGCTTTTGTTCAGTAGAGAATGCCAATTCCAGGTCTGTACTCATCTAAATGAAGGTGTATGAAGTTTAAAACACAGTGGAGCACTTCCTGTATTACCACATGACATCACAAGGTGGAACAGAGTGTTTTCTGTTTAAGAGAAGAACTCAGCCCAAATATGCAGAGTGTGTGTGTTACATGTGAGAATGAAAAAAAAAACACAACCCGAAGTGTGTTTGTAATGATGAAACAACATTATACACACATCAGGAAACAGAGTAATATAGGCCCTTTAAATGTAAGAAAAGGAAACACTTAATTAAATCCACAATTAGCCTTGGTCTGGGCCCCGTCTCTATTAATCTTTTTGTTTTTGACAGTTTAACTAGAAAAAATACTGCATGTACATTTTAGTTACAACAGAATCCATGTTATTTGGTTCATAAACATTAAATAATCCTCAGCACATATCACATTTTCCTCATATTGTGTACCCATAAGACTTGCATTAATGGCTTGTTTTAACAGTCATTATAGACACACTCAACCAAACGAAGTATGTAAAGTGGAACAACACAGCTTTACACGCATTCCATGAAATAATTAAGCTATTGCGTCCGTGTAGATCTATTACACTTTTAAAAACCCTATCAACTTGTTTTATGTTGGGTTTGCTTTCCCCACCGGATCGCCCAGTGGCTTTTATAGCTGTAAGTGATTGCTTATGTCCACATCTCCTCTGTACCAGGCAGATGCAGCCTCCGACAGAGAGCTGTGTGAGGGGCTGCGCATCAAACTGGACAGGATGAAAGATGAGTGCGATAAACTGGCAGCGCAACTGAGCTCAAAGGAAGAAGCACACTCCCACCTCCAGAGAAAGCACCAACTCCTGCGAGAAGAACTGGACCACAAAGTAAGCAAGCCCTGCCCACGCTCAACTCAACATCACAATCAGGGACGGACTGGCAATCTGTATATTCTGGAAAAGTCCAGAATGACCGTCCACCCCTGGGGCCGTTTTTTGGTCCCAGTCCACCCCTGATCACATTCAGTATTAAAGATGCGCTGTGGAACTTTTCTGATGGTGGGTCCACTCCATCCTTGTCACCAGTTAGAGCTGAGAGAAATTAGTGTTATTTATTTATTTGCTTTGAATGTTCCACAGTATGACAGTAAACCAATCGTTTTTGTATTTGTTCAGTTACAAATATTTATATTGCCCAAAAATACCTTGAGAAAAATGAATTCTTCCTGTGACGCCTCTTGACAGAACTGACCTGTAACTTGGCCCGGTAGTGTCACCTGATCCTGCTTGGCTCTAAGGAGATACATTTAGGTATGTTTAATGGCATACTGTGGAACATTACCTACAAAACAATAACATCTCCATGGAGACAAGCTGGTGGCTGACCCTCCTCCAGAAAAGCTACACAGTGCACCTTTAAATTTTCTGTATTGTGCTTTATATTTTGGTTACTTAGGACACCACTGAAGCTTCCTGTTGTAAAACTATAAATGTTTGTATGTGTTTTGGAATAACCTCAAAGCCTTAATTAGTATGACATGAGTGAAAATGCCAACAGGGTATGCTAGGACTTCATCTGCTGTGCTATTAAATTATGTAGCTTGTATGCAGCTTTTGTCAAAATGATTAAACAATTTGAGCTCTGAAAGTAACATAATAGTATGGACTTTAAAAACACTTTAAAAACATGGAGGAACCTCTTACAATGTAGTGGCATTTATGAGAGGGGCAGGCATTGTGTTTTATTTCATTCACACATGTTTGAGTAACTCTTTATTATTAATCTGGCTATATCTCCAAAGCTCAAAATGCTCTGTTCCAGTTTTAGTTCTGTTCCAGTAGTAGTTTTCAAGTTAACAGCTACCTTTTACCTTTTGTTCAGTAGAGGTTGGCAATTCCAGGGCTGAAATTGTATAAGTGAAAGTGTATGGAGTTTAAAAACACAGTGGAGCACTTCCTGTATTACCACAAGACATCCGAAGGTAGAACAGAGTGGTTGAAGTGGAATAAGCCTAAATACGCCGGGTTTGTGTGTTAAACATGCGTGAATGAAACAAAACACAACTCCAGGCATGTTTTTGATGAGGAAACAACATTATAATATCAATCGAACATTAGTGTAATTGGGCCGTTTAAGCTCTGAAAAGGTACTGAAAACGTGCACAAATGAAATACAATGAAACTCTAGGTATGTTTGTGATGAGGAAGCAACAAAATGCTTAAGAACTCAAAAAAGGAGCATAATATACCTTTTTCAAAATAAAACTTGCACTGATAGCAGAATTTCCAGGATCATGGTTTCAGATGGTAAAAAGGCATATCTTTTCCCTGGGCTGATGTCGTACAGTATTTGTGCTGATTCTAATTAACTGTGACAGCGGAGGTCCAAGGACATGAGAAGACAAGCTGTAAAGATACAAGTGTGTATTTGGCAGCGCTGTTTCACTGACTCTGCAGCTTTCTCCGCCTTTACTGAAATTTGAGTTTGCTGTGTTATCTGATATAAAACAACACGGACCACTGTGGACTCAGGGATAAAAGAGGGATATAATTCAGTCATTTTCTAAAACTTAAGTCAGTTGTATTTTAAGTCTAATAATCTGCTACGTTGAGCTTCTATCAGTGTTATGATGCTTCTGTTGTCAAAGTCATAGGGCAGATTTCTGTTTTGTTTCATTACACACTTGATTGGCTAGTCCTGCATATTTTTGCCTCCATGACATAAATGTTGTTTGTTTATTGTTTTTGCCTAATTTTATCTGCTTTACTCTTTGGTGTGCCTGCAAACAGTGAGTTTTTTCCACTTCGGGCAACTTTTTCATACAAAAAGCTAAATATGTTTAAAACAACAATACTAAGAAAAAAAAAATGTTTCAATGATCTGATCAGTGCATACTATAGAACCTTTTTATCGCTCTATCTGTGGCACATGTTTTTCAGTAGTCAATACCTTTATATATATATTTTTTTCTTTTTTTACAGAATAGGTGTAAATAAACTTCTGCAGCATTATAATGTATCTTATTCTGCCACAAACAAGGTTGCTTATTTAGCCTCATTAATGAAGCTGTAGCTAGTCTGTTAGCTTCAAAAAGTATGTATGTCTCATAAAGGCATTTTACACAGGTCAAACCCATTAACACTTCTGTGTTCTTTGTACTGGTAACTGGCTTAGCCGTTTTATTTATGTATTATTTGATTCAGGGGTTGTCATTGTGAATCATGGTGACGCTAGTAGTTGTGTTGTCATGATACTAAAATTTCAAACTCTATTTCAGTACTAAGGAATCAACTCAATGCTGAATACTGATTCAGATACCACGATGATAATATTAGACAGTAGAATGATTTTCAACTTTAAACTGTAGTATTTTCTTTCATGTTACCATGTGGTCTTATATCTGTGTAATCCCTCAGTCGTCCAGGTATATATGGTCTTATACTTGTTCTGATACAGCTCAAGGTCATTCTAAAGCTGTTCAGGTTCATCTCTGTCCTGTTGATGTGACTTTTAAGTATTGATAGTTGCTCAGATTAATATCTAATTTCGATAAGTATCTGAATTTCACAACCCTAGTGACTACTTAGCACATTTTTACACCATATGCCCTTACTGTGCGGATTCAGCATTGTGGGTAAAATACTGCATCCAGGGACTCAAGAAGTCAGAAGATTTTTGTGAATCTTATGTGAATAGGAACAAAAAATGTATGAAATTGTATGAAAAAGTTTGGGCACCCTTGACAATTGCCATTATTTTAATTTATAAATCATTGGGTGTTTGGGTCTACAACATCATTTTGATCTATCAAATAACTACTGGACACAGTAATATTTCAGCAGTGAAATTAGGTTTAACAGATATTTAGGTTTAACAGCAATATGCATCAAAACAAAATTAGACCAGTGCATAAATTTGGGCACCTTAACAGAAAAATCATATCAATATTTAGTAGAGCCTCTTTTTGCAAAAATAACAGTCTCTAGACGCTTCCTATAGCCACTAATGAGTGTCTGGATCCTGGATGAAGGTATATTGGACCATTCCTCCTTACAAAACATTTCTAGTTCAGTGAGGTTTGATGGTTGCTGAGCATGGACAGCCTGCTTCAAATTATCCCACAGATTTTCAGTGATATTCAAGTCTGGGGACTGGGATGGCCATTCCAAAATATTGTAGTTGTTCCTCTGCATGAATGCCTGAGTAGATTTTGAGCAGTGTTTTGGGTCGTTGTCTTGTTGAAATATCCAGCCCCGGAGTAACTTCAACTTTGTGACAGATTGTTGAACATTATTCTCAAGAATCTGCTGATATTGAGTGGAATCCATGCGGCCCTCAACTTTAACAAGATTCCCAGTACCGGCACTGGTCACACAGCCTCACAGCATGATGGAACCTCCACCAAATTTTACTGTGGGTAGCAAGTGTTTTTCTTGGAATGCTGTGTTCTTTTGCCGCCATGCATATCGCCTCTTGTTATGACCAAATAACTTTTTTGTTTCATCAGTCCACAGCACCTTATTCCAAAATGAAGCTGGCTTGTCAAAATGTGCTTTTGCATACCTCAAGTGACTCAGTTTGAGGCATCTGCGAAGAAAAGGCTTCTTCCGCATCACTCTCCCGTACAGCCTTTCCTTGTGCAAATTGCGCTGTATTGTTGACCTATGCACAGTGACACCATCTTGCAGGTCTTTGGAGGTGGTCTGTGGGTTGTTTTTGACCATTCTGATCATCCTTCATCTTTGCCTCTCTGATAGTTTTCTTGGCCTGCCACTTCTGGCCTTAACAAAAACTGTGCCTGTGGCCTTCCATTTCCTCACTATGTTCCTCACAGTGCAGACTGATAGCTGAAATCTTTGAGATAGCTTTTTGTAGCCTTCCCCTAAACCATAATGCTGAACAATCTTTGTTTTCAGGTCATTTGACAGTTGTTTTGAGGCCCCCCACTCTTCAGAGGAGAGTCAAAGAGAAGAAGAACAACTTGGCCGCCTTAAATACCTTTTGTCATGACTGGATGCACCTGTCTATGAAGGGTTAGGGTTAGGGTTAGGGCAAGGCTTAATGAGCTCATCAAACCAATCAACCAAGGCTTAATGAGCTCATCAAACCAATTTTGTGTTCCAATTACTCTGTGTTAATTAGTTACAGGTATTCAAAGTGACAAAATGACGAGGGTCCCCACATATTTGCACAGCCTATTTTTCACATTTGATTTAATTTCATACAAATGAATATTACTACACTTAAAATCAGGGTCTGGAAAACCACCCAGTCCTCGGCTTTTATGAGAAAATGAATGACATGCCACTGTGATCATTTTCTGTGAAGGCAGAGTCAATTATTATGCAACCTCAGAGGGGTGCCCAAACTTTTTCATACAACTGTAATACTATACAAACGTACGAGGTGACAGCATTATTTGGTGTAACATCGTTTAAGGCATACCCAGTTTCATATCTATAGCTCCATTGCCTTTAGACCTTTCACCTTCATAAATCCACTCTGTGCACATCTCCAAAACCTCACAAAGGTGCACCTGTGCCAAATCAGCAGTATTTTTAAAAGCATTTTATTATTGCGTCTTCAGATGTTTTATAACTACAGATGAAGTATTGAACACTATTCCCTTAACTGATAGACCGCTGATAAGTACTAGGGACTCTATAGGGATCCATGTATTGATCTGATGTAAGTGAAAGCAGAAAAAGCGGCTCTTATTAATGTTACTGCGTAGGTGGTTTATTGTCTGGGGACTGTGTAATGATCCAGGTCCCTATGTCTTTTCCCATCGACTGACCCTGAAAGAATTGATGCACAGAGACAGGACTGTAGATCAGTCATAATATATAGAGCTACTATCTGGAGTAAGATGTCCTCACAGCAACTTTTGGCTGGGTTTTCAAATATCTGTCCAGGTAATTGACAAGGAGCTGTGTTAAGTTGTCATTACGTGCCCATTTACTGATGCACAAATATTTTATTCCATTATTATTTAGCCTGGACAGGGGAAGTGGTTCTCATGAATGTGTTTGTAATTACCATTATCATTCAACTTTTGTATCTTGCTTGCCAGTAATGAAAATAGATTAACAGCTACATTTTGCCTTTAGTTAAGCAGAGATTGGTAATTCCAGGGCTGAAAGTATCCAGAGTGTTTTCCATTTGAGAAAAGAACATGTCCTAACTATGCACGATTTCTGTGTTAAACATGTGTGAATAAAACAAAACCCAACACACACATTATAAAATAAATCAGAAAATAGTGTAATATGGGCCCTTAAATACATTTTAATGAGTAATTTACAGATGTGTATAAAAACATTCAATTTAAATTTTGAAACCTTGCTAAGAGCACTGTATATTTGTGTCATGCAATTCATTTCTAGCAACTGTGGCAGTAACTTGGTAGTATTATGCAGCGATAATTTTAAGCTAATTTATGGGACTTTTATCTACTGCTGTCTGTACAAAATACTTAAAATGTTGGTTAAATGTTGAAACTGAGAGAGAAAACTGTTTGCAAAGTAGTTGAACATTTTTTTTTTTGTATTTATTGTATTGTATTTATTGTATTTTAAAATGAAAAGATCGTCAGGCGTAAATAACAGCAATTGTAAACCATGTTATGTGCACTCAAATTCTTTCAACATAGCACAATTCAGATGTAATTCATGATCATACAGTAAATAAATTACACATTTTCCTTTTGAATTAATCTTTGAAAATCTGATTGAATAACCTCTCACAGGGCTGATTCAAGGCTGTTGTCTCTGCTGTGTTCAGGTCAGGTCAAATAAAAGGAGGCAGTGCTCTGGGTTTATTTGCACCTAATTCCTTTCAAAATGGCACAATTCACATGTAATTCATCATTATACTGTAAATCAGTTTTCCCTTTTTTCTTTTTGGATCCATCTTTGAAAATTAGGATTAAAAGAAATCTCACATGACTCATTCAGGGCTGTTGTCTCTGCTGTGTTCAGGTCAGGTCAAATGAAAGGAGACGCACATCAGAGTCGGAGCTAATCCTGCTGAAGGAGAAGGTGTCCAAGATGGAGGCAGAACAAGAGGTTGTGCTCACAGCCCTGGGAGATGAGCTGGACCTTGCCTGCCGCCAACTCCACAAGAACGGGGAAGATAAACTACAGGTACATGCAGTGTCAGTCTTAGATTTGCCTTAATTAACTATGTATTAGGGATGTAATAATATCCAAATCTTGCATATCGTTCTTAAAAATATCGTATTGAATTTCAAGGTACGATATTTAGTTCTGTTTTTTAACTGTTGCTGCCCCATCACAATGTATTTAAGCAAAGAAATATTATTGTGAGACTTTTGACAATACGATATTGCAATATTTCAGTTATTGATGCATCCCTACAGTGTATATGGTGTTTTAATAGCATCGTTTATGGTTTTTGCACAAACTTTTACTACAAACTTTTTGAATTTGCAGCTTTATGTTCAAAAGTCAATATAACTAGCTACTGCAGTTCCAAGTATTATGTGACATCACACATGACTGCCCTGACTAAAGCTTGTAATTACAAACACTTGGCTGTAATGACAAAATTGATAATTTTATCTCTATTGAGTTAAAACTGTCTCAGACTCCCCACCAGAAAAGTTACTGAACCTTTAATCAATTCCAAGTTCAAGTTATTCTGACCATTTCACAGTGATAAAGGAATCCCAACTCTAATCCCAACTATAATTTAGCCCCAGAATGATCCCCGTGCCCTCTTATTCCTGCTCCTTAAACTGGTTCCGTCTGCCGCTCAGGGCTAATGAACCTAGCCAGCGCTTATCTGCTGATATGGATTTGCTAATCTCAGCCAGCAGTCTTACACCCGGATATTTGAGCCAGTGCCGCGCCTCATTTGTAATCTGTCATAGTGAAAAGAAGTCAAACTCGCCCCTGACTGGTTTAATGAGTGGAATCATTAACAGTTAAGGGCTGTATTAGTTTGCTGTTACCCCAAGGTTTCACAGTTCTTGTTGCCACAGCCAAAATGGAGGAAAAACTGTTGCAGTGAAGTGTCAGTTAGTGCAAAGTAATTTTTTTTTCTTATTTTGTTTTAATTAAAAAGAACAATAAAATTGTACCTTTCTGAATTGCAGCGATAATGCAATGCAATGAACAGCAATATTAGAAAGCCACCAAGACCTAATTCAATTCAAGTTCTAAGTTCTAAAAAACAAATTGCTATCAACTAAGCAATTATTAGATTATAAATTTAGCATGATGGTGGTATATGTGTTGCTTACTTTTTCTCATGCATAGAAAGTTAACATTGCATAATTTAGATGACTCCAAATTAGATAACGTTTCACATTTATATTAGGGGGCGCTATAGTGTTCTTATTTTAATGCCGGCACATTTTATAACCTAAGATTTGTTCATGTTTCAGAGTTTATAATATACATTTCTTAGAAAATAACAAATTTGTTTTTTTTTTTTATTTACATATCCATTTTTAAATGTGAACAAATTCTGATGGAATCTTTAATAGTGACATCATGACATGTTCCAATTCCAGCTCCATGGCGCTGAATCCAAAGTTCTCTTGTGTTGCACAAACCGCTCAGGTCTTCATTTGAACAAACCCACTGACAGAGACAGTCTGCTTTCACTCGAGCTCGTGCACTCACTGACTTTTGCAATGTCTGCATCAGTTTCATCAACCTTCACCTGCCCTCCAGCAGAGGGCGCACCCCGCACACTGGGGAACTACACCGTTCTGGAGTTTCTTGGGGAAGGATCATTTGGACAAGTGGCCAAATGCTTCAACTCCAAGCCCAAAGAAGTGGTGGCAGTGAAAATGTTTCAGCATGCTTATGCAATGCAAGTGGAGCTGAACATCATCCAGCATCTGAGGGACATTGACCCAGACCAGGTGAACATTATCAAGTACATTGAGCACTTCACTTGTGAGGAGTACCACTGCATCGTGTACGAAATACTGGACCTCAGTCTCCAGGAGCTCTCCACAGACCGTCCTGGAACATTTTCACTGAGCGAGCTAAGGCCTGTCGCCCAGCAGCTCCTTGTAGCTTTTGAAGCACTGAAACCAGATAATATTATGCTGGTCAACCACCAAGACCAGCCATTTAAAGTCAAGCTGATTGACTTTGGCTGTGGAGGCCACTTCTCACAACTGACACAGGGCACGCACATGATGTGTGAAGCATATCGTGCTCCTGAGGTGACCCTGGGTGCTCCTCTGTCTGAGGCTGTGGAGATGTGGTCTCTGGTCTGCTGCCTAGGAGAGGGTCTCTTAGGCTGCCAGCTGTTCTCCGACAGGTCCTCCTATGACCGTCTGAGGACAATTATACATCTCCTTGGACCACCCAGTGATGAGATAGTCCAGAGAAGTATTTATGCTGATAAATACTTTCTCCAGACAACCAGTGGGTGGAGATTCAAGAGCCCTGATGAATATCAGGCCACAAACTGTAAAAAACCTGAGGTCTCTGACTGTGAATTGGATCAATTTGCAGATCTTGAGGAAGCCATAATGTTCCAAGCTGATGATGAGGATGAAGATGCCGTCTTGGACCTGGAGGTTTTCGTTGATTTTCTTAAAAATCTTCTCCAGGTCGACCCTGAGAAGAGGCTGACTGTCAGCCAGGCACTGAGGCACCCGTTTATAACAATGGAACACCTCATAAACAGTGACAGTGAATATGTCCAAGGTGCCCATGTTCTGATGGCAGTAACCCAATCCTCTAATGCTTCGCTCCAGAGACCAGGGTCTTCTCCTACCTTTGGAGATGTGCTCTCTCCTGATGAGGACCACCACATGTCCTCTAAACCTGAGGAACCTGACTGTACCTACAGGCCTTTGAATGAAACCAACAAAGACATGGGAAACAATGATGTTTCCTTCATTCAGCCTGTGGCGGAAAATAACCTGTGCGTGGACACAAACGTTGCTGACCATGAGGTGATCTGGGAGAAGGAACATGTATTGTTCTGGTTTGAGATGGACCAGAGCGACGAGGTCAGCTCCACTCTGAACCAGGAGCATGTGTCTGATCCAGAACAGACTGAGATCACTGTTGAGAACGCTCCAGAAGATCTCAACATCAATGCGATTGACAATAGTGTACGCAAAAGCTCCTCCTGCTGGTCAGCGATGAAGAAAAGGTTTGGAGATTTCATGGCAAGTATACGCCGAACCATGACCTGTGTGTGCCATTGCGCCACCTCCAGGAGGCACTAAAGGTGCCACTCCAAACTTACTTTATTCAAATAAAACTTTAGCAATCAAATATGTTCATGTATTTGTTGGCCTAATGGTTTCCTTAATGATTTTTTTCTTTATTTCTTATCATAACAAACAAATAGACACACACACTACACACACTTAAAATATTTTTAACATGAAATTCTTGAATTTATATATAATATAATAGTGAAACTCCATTACGGTAATTTGTAGCCATGCATGATTATCTGCAAACTGAACAGCAAAAGAAGCAAATATTAATCACTATTATGCTAAATGTGAGCTTTTAAAAATTTTATAAAGTTGTATACACCACAGTAACCTCTGCATTGTGACCACCCTGGCAATTGCCCAGGTCATGCCTGACCCTCTTCAAGCTAATGGTTTAATTGACTTTTTTGATTGGAGTTATCAAAATAATGTTTCTGTCTACTTTCAATAACTTTACATGATGTCATTTTTGTCTCTCAATAGAGATTTAGAAAGTCAAATATGATTTGCATGGAGGCCAGCCAGCATACAGCAATAGGTTTGAAAACCTTTTAATGGTTATACTATATTGCACAACATTGACTCTTGTGAGCTTTTAGCCATGTTAGAATGTTGTCACCTCATCAAAAACATACCCAGAGTTGTACTTGTTTCATTCACACATGTTTGAGTAATCCTTTATTATTATTACATTAATTGTAATAAAATCAAAATCGTGATTAGACTGTAAGAAAATTCGAATATAAGTTTTTGGCTCCCCATTCTCTAACTCGCTATTGTACCACTGGTGTCAAAGAAAGTCATTCATCTACTCTGAGCTTAAAAGAGACATAACCCGTGCTATTTCTTGTTAGCTGGGGCAGACTCCAGATTACCTCCACTTCTGGCCTTTTTTCACTTTAACTCAGTAGACAGCACTTTGAACCTGCAGCCTTCGCCACTTTCTTAACACTTCCACCTCCTGTTTGCCTGCCCATGCTGCTGCTGCCTTTGATTCTGGGGAAGAGTAAAAAGAATCGTAGCTCCATGTGTTATCCACCCACACAATCACACGCTCCGCCACACGCCCGTGATGGGGGCCTCTACACAGCTGCGAGCCGTTCAGATGCTTTGAGCTACCGAGGCAACATCTCGGGGATATTCATTTTGCTTGGAAGTGAACTTGAGTGACGTTGTGGGGAAATGGCTTGACACCTGTGCAGCGTCAGTGTTGTTTACCAAAGCAAAGGACAGAAAAAGCTCCAAATGTTCCCGCTGACTGTGGAGCATGTGTAAACACGGAGCCATGAGGGGCACTTGAGGAAAGCAGGCCGTAGCATTAGCCTTTTCATGATTCTGAGTGCGGGTGTGAGCAGGTCTGTGCCTATAGTCAGAGGAGAGCTTTGGCTTTTCCTGCCATATTTTTCTGACTTTTCCTCTCTCTTCACTGCAAAGACTCTGGTTCAAGGCGAGCAAGATCATCACTTTTTCTTTGTGCACACTACAATACAATAATCTCGCAGTATGGCAGAGTTTCTCTCAAAATTCAAGGAGCTTTTGGCCTGAACCTTTAGACTTTCCCTCCAGGAACAAAGTATATTGTCAGTTGTGGAGCACTTGCAGACCAATGTCTAAAACTACAATAGACGTAGAGCTACTTTATATTTTATAGACTGCACTGCAGCTGTAGCCTCCAGTCAGGCTTGCTTTTTATTATAAAACCTGCTAGGACATTTTAAGTAGTTTGAAAGTTACATTTGTCCAGACCTGAATAACAATTGCTATTAGAACTCTGCATTTATACATGGGACAATTAGGATTAACCATATCAACTTTGTGTTTATTTTGCAAGAAATATGCATTCGACACACAATTACACAAGGTAGTATGTAATTATGTTCAGTTAGTTTTGCCCCTGTACAGAGATATTGTAAAAGCAGCTGTTGGGATCAAATTGAGACTGCTGTGTGTTGTTTGCATCTAATTACAAAGCAAAAGAAATTAAATTCTGTCAACTGAACAAACATTTTTTGAGTGAAGCGGCTTCTTCTGTTCATATTCTAATTACAAAACATTTTAAGGTAAGGAAGTAAGGCTAGTGCGCTGTTAGCATGCTAGTTGTTATTAGCATTACAGTCAGACCAAAACCCTGCTCTCTGCCTCTGAAAGTTGTGAAAAGCTCTGATAAACTCATTGCAGTGAATAGTGAGAATGCTGCTTAAGTTTGGATAACTGAAGCAAGCAGTATCTCATAATCTTTTACAATGGAAATCATCCTTTACCTTGTGTTGACAAATGCATGTGGTACTGTAGTAAAGTAAAGGACCTTGTTTAGGCTCTTTATGTGTGCTTGTTTATCAGAGTTTGTGTGTGTGTGTGTCAGTGTGTGTGTCAGCAGTCATTAGGAGCTGGCTCACAGTTTGAATGGCTGATGCTGACACTCTTGTCTCAGACGGATCAGGGAACATTCTCCCAGAGCTCATTTTGACGACGCACAAACACAAGGAGGAGCCCCGTGTGTGTGTTTGTGTGTACATGTGTGGGGGTCTGTTCTGAAATGCCATTACTGTTACATGTAGAAGAATGTCGTCAAAAACCATATGTACAGGTTGCACACACAGGATTTGAAATTGCAGTGCTCCCTCGGCCCACAGTGAACATTTAACATCTTATAGACATGACAATAAACATGACAACACATAACATAAAAACTGAAGGACATGTTTTGTTTTTTGTAGTTTTTTAGACAGATTTTAATGCTGTCAAGGCTTTTAATAGACAAAATAATCTATTTTTAATTAAGTTGCTCTACACACCCAAATAAGCCACAAAGTGAGAGGAAATTCCTGTTCAATTGTGTGGGCAAAAGTTGAGTCAAGTCAAAGTACTTGGATTTGAAGAAAACCTCTGCTTCACCAAACATAGCACAACTATGTGAGAATGCAATACTTCAATCTTGATTTTATGCTAACACATAATGGAACAAAACTGTATGCATAAGCTTGGTCAATTTTCTTTTTGTTGGTCATTCCTAAATACATAAACCTATTAAGTTACCTGCTAATGTACTCTACCACTGAGTACAAATCTGTTATGAACTTGATTACAAATGGTTTTTCCTCAACTTTCTGATTCTTCACTGCCAAATCTCACCTCATCACTCATCTCATTAGTTCTTCTATTTCACACAGTCTCTCTTGGTTACCTAAACAGCCATAACAGTTAATGGAGAATGTGTTTTAGTTTTTACCAAATGCACTGCACAAATTTGTTTCTGATTTCTAAATGTCAAGATAATTATTTTCAAATTTCGATGAATGCGTTCTGTAGAAAGTGCTTCTTTGAAATGCTGCCAATATGACTCACTTGTGTCTTTTTCCTGCTCTTTTAACAGGCAATCTTGCAGAAGCCTGGATTAGTACGAGACCCCCACCGCTGGTTAGCTGAGACAAAGGTAAGGATTTAAAGCAGCGAATGTGGCTTTCCATCCGATTCTTCACATAATGGAGAGAACAGAGGATTAACACGTGACATGATGAGTATAACATGGTGCTTACACTGCGCTATTCAATTAGAGCACTTGTATAACCAGGAACCTGCAAGAAGATACTCATCCCTCAGCACTTAATAGAATGAATTAAAAAAAAAAAAGTTGTGTAATGACGTCTTTTCAAATTTACCACCTATGATTGTCCAGAAAAATCTGATTAGATACTCACAAGTATCTAATCAGTATTGATACTTTGCAGCTGATTTCGTCAACATTCCCTGGGGGTGTGACGTTAACTGTAGGCCCTGCTCTGTCTGAAGTTGTTACTCAAGTTAAACTTTAATCTGAGCTTTATTTTATCACAATCTGACCAGAAAGAGCTGATTTTAGTTGGAACTACAACAGGTGAGATGATGTGTGCTGTTAAACAAGTTTCTTGAAATTATAGTCACAAGCTAGCTAGCACTAGTCAGTTTTTTTTTTTTTTCATTGGTCACTCTCACCTTTTTGTTGAAAATGTAACACCTAAACAGGACTACGAACACTGTATTGACACAGGCTCCTGAACATGTGTTGTTTGTATTTTATCTTAAACTATTGCATCTTAAACTTTTTTGTCTGTTTGTGTGCATTGTGTCATCATAGTAACCGCTGATTTACACCAATAGAGATACATGTAGAGCACCCCCAGCATGATGTCACTACAAAGTATCAATTGATCTTATTCCACTCTGTCCATTTTTGCCTCTAACCTCTACTAAACTGCACTTTCTTTGTGGTGGTACTTCCAGTTAAGCAGGAATCCCATACATTTCTATGGAGGTTTTCAGAAAAGTTTCACTGCTAAAATAATAATATAAAGTAGGTGGATTTGTGTGAAATGTTCATGTGCACCAACAAGTCAACAATGCACCGATTTTCTGGGAGGCTTTAAAACAGCTTATGTTTTTGATCTGTAACTTTGCCTGGTGGAGTCACATGCTTGTCTCCATAGAGAGATGAGATTCACGTCACACTGGTCGCTGACCCTCCACCAGAAAAGTTACATAGTGCACCTTTAAGATACAAATGCAGCCATTTCTGATCTTTTGATTCCCTTTTCCCCCTCAGTCGAAGGTACGCTGGCTTTGTGAGGAGGTGCGAGAGCGTCACAAAAGAGAGCAGAGTCTGAGGAGGCAGCATCAGCACACCAAGGATCAGCTGAAGGCCCTGAGGCACAGCCGAGACTCAGAACAGGCTGATCTCCTACAGCGTTTAGACCAACAGGAAAAACTACTGCACTCACTCAGCACCGAGAAGCACGGTACAACTCTACCAATGCATCATGCATCCAAATAATACAGTTTATACAGTCTTATGTTTAGGGAAGGGCGAAAGTAACTAGAAGTGCATTGCATATTGTGAAAACAATAGCTCAGTTAGTACAGTGTTCATTGTCCTTCAAATTTAGCATAAACATTGTTGGTAGAGCGGTCACAGCCACAAACCTGTCGGTTGGTGGTTTCATCCCAACTCCTCCATTGTGTTGTCACTGGGCAAGGCACTTGATCTGCTTTATCCAGAGTGTTTGCGAACACTGTTGTATGAATTTGTGTGTCAATAGGTATAGCTCCTTTCAAGGTGCTCAAAGCACTCTGTATCACAAAATGTAAAGATTTACTGCTACTATTAACACATTTTCACACCTGACATATCACACCACCTAACACTTGTAGTAGTAGTGGCACTAGAATGAGTCATGATCAATTTGAATGGGAGCAGTAGTATCTCAAATAGAGCCTTTCACCCACTAACCCAGAGTAAAGTTGACATCTGGCTTTGCTTAATGCCATTGTGCCCTACAGCAAGACACTGCACCCTGTATGACTGAGGAGGTGAATGCATAATTTATCTTAATTGTAAACCGCTCCTGAAAAGACTATTAATATTTTAGTAATTAGTAATATTAGTAAGGCTGTAGTTGACTAAAAATTTTTGGTCGACTAAAGATCTGTCCTACTGATTGACCAACTGCATAGTAGTTCATACAAAAATAACTATTTATGTTGAAAGAAACAACTTATTTATAAAGACAGATAAAGTCTTTTTACTAGTAAATACAAAAAACCCAAATCTTCATCTAACTCACTCACTAATTTCTCCTTTCTGTGGTGGTCCCATATAAAGTCTTTTAATCTTAATAAATGTGTCAACTAATACAGATCTGGATCGCCTAAGACAGGCTTTCTCAAACTTTTTGAGGATGGGGACCACTTATTGTTATGAAAATATCCCAAGAACCCACTATCGTCCTCCGCAAAGGCATCGCAATCAAATTCATAAGTTCAAGCATGTTTATAACCTAATTAGGATGAAGATTTATTTCTTATTGTCCTTATTTTATTGGTGTAGTTGTTGCCATCAAAACATCAAATGTTTGGAACCGTATATCATAAGAAATTGTGGTATTTAAGTTATGATCAATTGCAAGAACCACTGGACTAAGACACCGTGGCTTCTCCCGATTCATTGACCGACTAAACAACTAAAGGCCTACAGCCCTAAATATTAGTAATTAATAATTATTTATGAGAAATGAAGTATATTTGTTTGCAAACTTTCATATTTATTACTTGTACTAATGAAAGTATGTTTACTCAAGTATGAAGTCTGGTGAGTACTTTTATTCATATTGTTTTGAAGTAGTACAAGTACTGATTCTTTTTTTCTCACCTCTTGATTTTTTTGCTGTTCATTTGGTTCACATGAATCACAAAATATGGCACATACGATTATCCCCTGTCAGCGTGAGTGAGTTTTAAATAACAGGGCTGGTGTCTGTTTACAATGACTAATGTTTGAAAAGGCACCATGATGTGCACGGAGTTCTGGGAAAATTGACTCTCTCGTCTTCTAATGAGCTGTAACTGCCAGAGGAAGAACAGTCTGTATTGGTGCTTCTTCTGAACAATACAGAGACACGGGTCTAAATTGGATTTCATTATTATAGAACAAGAGAAGGATGGACCCCAGCGAGACTGACAGGGACAATCAGTGCAGTTTCATTCAAGTAAGAAAATTTGAGTTATTGGCTTTGATTATAGCAGGAGTGTGCATGTCCTTATTCAATGGCAAAGCTGTTCTTAATGGGTGCGGCACACGTGAATAATTAATTTGTGGACAACATGTTTACAGGACAAAGCAAATGATTCAGAATAAAAATTGTGAGAAAAACATGAACAGTTTCTAATACAGATACACTTTCATGAAGAGAAAGTTAAAATTTGAGGTTTGTGTTGCTTCGTTTGCTGTTTAACATGATGCATTTGATGCAAACTTTCTATTTCTACTATTTCTAACTTTGCGGACCTTATTATCCATCTATTAAGTAGAATTTGACAGACAGGGCTGGTTACCCTTGGTTTTGGTACTTGAAAAGGTGGGATCAACATTTTTGAGATTGACATTACAGAAGGCGAGGCAAGTTTATTTGTATAGCACAATTTGTACACAAAGTAATTCATAGTCCTTTACAGAATAAGAAAGACATGGAAATCACTATCACTAAAAAACATACAGTGGAGGAAATAAATATTTGATCCCTTGCTGATTTTGTAGGTTTGCCCACTGACAAAGAAATGAACAGTCTCTAATTTTAATGGTAGGTTTATTTTAACAATGAGAGATGGAATATCAAAAAGAAAATCCAGAAAATAACAGAAAATATATAAACTGATTTGTATTTCATTGAGTGAAATAAGTATTTGAACCCTCTAGCCAAAAATGACTTGTACTTGGTGGCAAAACCCGTTTGCAAGCACAGAGGTCAGATGTTGTAGTTGATGACCAGATTTGTGCACATATCAGAAGGAATTTTGGTCCACTCTTCTTTACAAATCATCTCTAAATCATTAAGGGTTTGTGGCTGTCGCTTGGCAACTCCGAGTTTCAGCTCCCTCCATGGGTTTTTTATAGGGTTAAGATACAGAGACTGGCTGGGCCGCTCCATGACCTTAATGTACTTCTTCTTGAGCCACTCCTTTGTTGCCTTGATTGTATGTTTTGGGTCATTGTCGTGTTGGAAGACCCATCCATGACCCATTTTCAGTTTCATGGTGGAGGGAAAGAGTTTGTCACTGAGGATTTTAACGGTACATGTCTCTGTCCATCCTCCTGCTGATGTGGTGAAGTTTTCCTGTTCCCTTGGCAGAAAAACACCCCCAAAGGGTATTGTTTCCACTTCCATGCTTGACGGTGGGGATGGTGTTCTTGGGGTCACAGAATTTCTCTTCCTCCAAACACGGCGAGTTGAGTTAATGCCAAAGAGTTCGATTTTGGTCTCATCTGACCACAGCACCTTCTCCCAGTCACTCTCTAAATCATTCAGGTGTTCATTGGCAAACTTCAGGTGGGCCTGCACACGTGTCTTCTTAAACAGGGGGAACTTGCGAGCCCTGCAGGATTTTAATCTATTGTGGCGTAAAGTGTTACCAATAGTTTTCTCAGTGACTGTGGTCCCAGCTGCCTTGAGATCATTGACTAGCTCCTCCCGTGTAGTTCTAGGCTGATTTCTCACTATTCTCATGATCATTGAAACTCCACGAGGTGAGATCTTGTGTGGAGCCCCAGACCGAGGTCGATTGTCGGTCATTTGTTTTTCTTAAATTTTCGAACAGTTGCACCAACAGTTGTCTCCTTAACACCAGCTTCTTGCTTATGGTTTTGTAGCCCATTCCAGCCTGGTGCAGGTCTACAATCTTGTCCCTGACGTCCTTTGACAGCTCTTTGGTCTTTCCCATGTTGGACAGTTTGGAGTTTGATTGATTGACTGATTCTGTGGACAGGTGTTTTTTATACAGGTGACTAGTTAAAACAGGAGTCTAATTCAGGTGATGAGTTGATGAGGAGTGTCTAACTGGTCTGTGGGAGCCAGAACCCTTAATGATTGGTAGGGGATCAAATACTTATTTCACACAATAAAATGCAAATCGTAAAATTAACATTAAAAGAGAAGAGTGCGGACAAAAACCCTTTTAGCCATATGCAGCCAAACAGAACAGTTTTTAGATTTGATTTAAACATAGTCAGAGCAGAGGGCTGTCTCACATGTTCAGGAAGACTGTTCCAGGTTTTAGTTGCATAAAATCGAAATGCTGACTCCCCATGTTTAATCCTGACTCTGGGCACCAGCAGGAGGCTGGTCCCTGAGGTCCTCAGAGTGTGAGCTGGAGATGGTTCATATGAATAATACTGTTGCATTAAATACTTTGAAGAAAAGCTGCTGTTTTTATAATTTCTTTCTTTCTGTACCAATAGTGTCTTAAAGGGGTAGTATAGCGTTTGTGGTGGAGGGTCTGTCACTTGCTCATCTCAATGGAGATATTATAAGATGGTATGCTCCACCAAGTGACATTAAGCTTATCAATATCCATGGAGATAAGATGGTAATAAGCTGTAATTGAGTAATGCAAGACAGAACATTAATGTGCTTTTGTAAATCCTTCTAGGCAAAGCAATGACATCTCCATGGAAACAAGGCAATAGCGACCCCTTGTTCGCCTCCACTCCCACCCCAAACAGAAAATGTACATAAACACCTCAAAATGACAGAAACTCATTGCTCTGAAATGATGAAAAGAATGATGAAGAGAACTGTATAATCTCATCCTTTCTTCCAGACTTCCAAGCTCCCCTTTTACTTTTAAACCTGTAATTTTCATTCAGAGTAGTATATTATCTTGTATTATGTCTTATTTCTGTGTGTCTTAAGTGACTTCATTGTCTGTTCATCTAGATGACAGTTCATGAATGCTATTTGCTACACATTTAATGCTCAGATTCTTAGACTAGACTGTTATTCTATACTTGCTTTATGAAAGTTTATGGAACTCAATAAATCACACTAATTGCGCGTGCAGTAGTTTGTGTATCCAGGATCACTAGGACTGTAATACACTTTATTTGTTAATATTATATGTATTCAGTTACTATAGTTCAACCTTAATTTTGTTGATAATGAATTTAAAGTCTCAATGTACAATAGAAATAATCACTTGACTAGTTCACTAATGGAAAAACAAATTGCTGACAAGTCAACCGCTCAAATTTAGTTACAACCCCACAACATAACCTACAATACATCTTCATTTCATTCACAGTAAATGCATTAGATTATACTAAAGGTACATTTTTCTGTAGTACTTCCAGCTTCAGTGACGAGATACCAGCCCAGTCATATTATGCACAAGAGCTGCTTTTCCTCTGCTGTATCAGTGCTCCCAATCAGCGTCTGACAGCTCTCGTTCTGCCCATCTCCTCTGCTCCTCTGCTCCGATACCACTCTCCAGTAATTAGAACTACACCTAATCTATGCTCCACAACAGCTTCCAGATCGGCTTATTTCAACCACGGGAATTAAGATTTTATCAGTTTTTACTTTGAATATGGGTAAAGCACTTGCTTGCTGCTCCCTTTTGTGAAATTATTATTGAGCGGAACTGGGCTTACAAATCCTCGGTATGCTTGAATAGGCCCTGTATAATGAACCATACCTCACTAAAAGCACTAATGGCATGGCGCATTCACAACAACACATTTGAAATTCTAATTATGTCCTCATTTACCTGTCCATCACTCGTTGTTTTTCGCTGTTGAAAATTATATTGTAAAAGTTGTTGTTTCGTTAGTCTGCCGTCCTCTCTATTGTGATATAATGGTGTTTATTTATGCTAAGCAGGCTTTTTGATGTGTCATTTTTACTGGCCGCTTTAGAAGTATAGACATGAATGAAATATGAATATTATAGCTTGGAAAGAAGATGGAGGAAGTTTGGGCTGCAAAATTGAAATGGCAAAATTACAATAATTTCAGCCGATACCCTATAGTTAAAAGGTGAATCGCGTAACTTTTTCTGATGGCAGTCTGCCAGCCGTTGGTCTCCATTATAACTTTGCATACTATTACGCAGTATGGCATTAAATGTATCTGTCTTCAGTAGATGACACCACCAGGCTATGTCACAGGTCTGATCTGTGAGAAGTGAACCCACTCACAGTAATAAATTTCAGATGGATAATGGCAATGACATACTCCAGAACATTTCAGGTAAAGCAACATCTCCAGGAAGACAAGCAGGTGGTGGACCCTTCTTCAGAAAAGTTACATAGTGCATCTTTAAAGGTTGTATATTACACAAATTAACTCTTGTGAGCTTTAAGACATGTTGGAATGTTGTTACCTCATCACAAACATCCCTGGAGTTGTGTTTTGTTTCATTCACACGTTTGAGTAATCCTTTATTATTAGTCTGTCTACATCACCAAAGCTCAAAATGCTCTGTTCCACCTTGTGATCTCATGAAGTGATAGTTTTCAAATTAACAGCTGCCTTTGACCTTTTTGTTTAGTAGAGATTGGCAATTTCAGGTCTGAAATTATCCAAGTTATTCTCGTGAAGGTGTATGGAGTTTAAAAACACATTGGAACATTTCTTGTCTTACCACATGACATCACAAGGTGGAACAGAGCGTTTTCCATTTGAGAGAAGAACTAAATATGCAGGGTTTGTGTGTTAAACGTGTGTGAATGAAACAAAATACAACTCCAACACAACATTATAACAGATTAGAAAATAGCGCAATATGAGCCCTTTAAGCCTCTACAAACATGAACAAAACGCATGTGTTTCTTGTATTACTGGTGTGTAAATTGTGCTTTGTAAATCTTTTATACAAGCTACTAGACATACTGCAGCTTATTTTTTTGACTGCTAAACTTTATTCTGCTTACTCTGCAGTCCTGTGGGCAGTCATTGGACTATGTTAAAGAATTAAAGTGATACCATGAAGAAGTACTCGGCATGTTGAGAAAAGCACTTGTAGAGGCATTCAAGTCCTGTTCACAATGGTACAAAATGGATCAAAAGCTGTAAATATTATCCTGGAGTGTTTTGCAGAATACAGCAAGAATATGTGCAAGTGTTTTTGTTCAGCAAGATTTTCATCGATTCGGTCCTTGTTGAGAGTGTTTAAAGCTAGAAAGACTTGAGAGGAGATCAATCTACAGATCTCTCTTTGCCAGATACTCAAGAAATGTCCAGTGGAAATGGTAAATGATCACCTCCCTTTACGGCGCTTTTCTACCTGTGGGCTTTCAAGTACTTTTACTTAAAGGAATTGTCCAACCATTCAGTCACTACCAGTCGTTCATAAGTACATCATTGCTGGTGTACTGTGAGTGGAGGGATGCAGTTTTATCATAATACTAGAATTTCAACCATTGATACTAAAGAAAAAGCTGATAGAAATGTCAATAAAATAAAGCTCTACCCTCTTTATTCAGAATCAGACTGTCATTTCAGTATAAAAAAATACACAGAAATGAAATTTCTTATTCATATTGATACTTTGCAACTGATGCCATCAACATTCCCTGAGGCTGTGATGCTAACTGTAGGCACTGCTCTGTCTAAGGCTTTATTAGAACTAGAATAGACAATGCGATGTCACTGTAAAGAATCAATAAATTGCATTCATGTTCAAGTGTGGGGCTGGGCAATGACAAAAATATATAATAGCTTTTTTTTATCTCATATTGACCAATCACAATTTTTAAATACTAATAAAAATGTATTTCCATGACTGTTTCCAGAAAATAAGTAATACACACTTTTAGTAATTGTCATTTAACATAAAACGTATATTTCTGTCTGAACCCTGCTCCAAACATACTTTTAGTGACAGGATTGGTTGTAGACCTCTCGACTAAAAAGTCAACTCTGTTTCCTTTTCCAAATTTAAAGTATAATGACATTTTGAACACAGATTTTCAATAGTTTTTAAATTGTCTATGCTGTCATACTACTTTTGAAGAAGTTCAAAATTATTGATACCTGCACAAATGAGTATGTAGTTTTAATACCAGATTTGGTGTCTTGCTCAAAGACAGTATGCAATGGTCAGAGCTGGGGTGCAACCATCAACTTTTGAATTTGTGGGCTTTCTTAACCCTTATCACTGAGCCGCTGTCATCCCAATAATACTATATATCTGTTATCCCATGTTGTATACATCTATATTTCAAATATGTTCAAACCGCAAGCCCTTAAAACAATTACCTCGCAATCATTGGTGTAAACAGCAGTGTAGCATTTCCATAATGGGTGTGCACAGCTAAATAAAATCAGTCATTCATGAGCGCAAACATTTAATTAAGCAAACAGAGCTTGTTGTGTTGTAATTGTAAACAGTGAGGTGCACCCGTCAGCAGTGCACGGTGCAGGTTTGTTTTCGCTCCTCTTTCTACAACTGCACAGGTTGTAACTGCAGCCATGTATTTTTATTGAACCAAAACATGTTGCCGTTTTCCAATTACAGCCCCTTCAAATGAGTCTGACGTAGGCCTGTCACGATAAATACTATATAGGCTTATTGTTCAATATATGAAAGCTGGAGTAATATTTTTGGGGGGTCAGTATTTATCATGTGTACATTTTCTTTGCACTACTGAGACATTTGTGGTTATTTTTTGGCTATACGATCAAATTTAAGCTATAAAAGGTTCCATTAATAACTTCTATCACTCATTACAGATGCAAAATAAGTACAAAAGTGTCTCAAATATATTGCTGTTTATTTATTGCAGCTCATGTTTTTTTTAACAATATTGTAGATTTAGAATAGTTTTTGTGGTTTAAATCTGCTCTTGGGTTATTGTGTCAGTGGCATAAATAAGTTTATTAATTAATCTATATGTACTTCAGCAATATATCGTACTTCAAAATTTGTTATCGTGACAGGCCTAGGCTGAGTGTACACAAACTTATAATTATTAGGGCTTGGCTTCACAGGGTCCCTCACAATTTAATAAGATACGCAATACATGGCTCACAATATAGCCATGTGATAATTGATATTTTGCTCAATTTGATATTCTATGATTTATTACTGTTTTAAAAGGTACATTTTTACAAGAGTGTTTCTGTTGTTTGTAGTGTGCCAAGTCAGCAACTCCTGTATTCAGCATGCAGTTATAATGTGGTTTATCCCCCGGGAATCAGGAAGTATATTATTATCATGCTAGTTGTTGTTAGCTTTGTCTGCTTTTGTCTTTGTCAATTATAACGGCATCAGAGTGAATAATTAGGATGCTAGAAATGTGTACTGAAAAATGTTCATGGCAATGTATAAATGCTACAGCCTTCAATAACCATATTATAAAAAAAAAGAAAAAAAAATTAATAATACAAATGTAAGCGTCACAATATTGATTTTGAGCACACATCTAATAATCATACTCATGTTTCATTACAGAATTGCTGGAGAGAAGTCGCAATAAGGAAGATGAAATGAGAAGTCTTCAAGTCAGTATACTATAATTACATGCTTTATTCTTTTTCCCCTTACTTTTTCTTTTGAGATGGGGTAGTTACAGCTTATTTTGTCCAAGGCATTTGTTATAAGAGTCCCACATGGGTATTAACACGCCCAACTCTGATTTATTTATTTCTGTTAAGGGTTAATAATCCATTTATGTTACTGAATTCCCAACTTGTTCTGATATGCCCTTCATTGTATGTTTCATCATGCTTGGCCAAATTAGCATGTTAATAGTTTTAAGGTCACTGTAAAACATTTTCATTTGCCCTGCCCTGAGGTGTGTAATTAACAATTCTCAAAATAGGGTTTTTGTAGCACATGCTCAGACTTGCACTGCACCTTTTTTAGGAAATTTAAAAAGATAATACCAATATCTCACTTTTAATTACTTTGTGTATATCTTTTATAATACATATAGTTTCATACAATAATGAGTTTATTGCCGCTTTAGTGGGAAAAGTATTAAAAACACTGCTATTCTACTTTCGCTTAAATGGCCTGTAGGCAGTCAGACTCTACTTTTGGACATGGGCTTTTCAGCTGTATTTTTGAGCATACAAAATTCCATTATTACCTGAGATGCAAAGTTAAGCTGTTCAAATGAGGCTAAAGACAATAGGGTCAGTCTTCTGTGTAGTCATGGCAGTATGTGTTTCCTTTGTTCAGTCTCACCTGTGCTCTTTGGTCTTCTTCTATCAGACCAAACCCGGGACACTATCAGACAGTAGTAACATAGATAGCATCTAGTGGTGATATGTGAGAATACAACAGGAACAGGTCGGCCATCTAATTTACAGATGGTAGCTTTAAAGCCGAAGTCTAGATTACTTCGTTTTAAATCTATTTGTTATTCCATTTGCCTGGATGACTGACAGATTACCACAGCTTTTCCATACTATTTTGTTTAGGTAATGACCCAGAGTTGTTTAATAGAAACTTCTACCACAGTTTTTATTTAGACCTCATATTTGTGCTCGGTGTGAAATGTCTGCTCACTGAATTATCCGTCACGATGGCGCAGTGCTACAAACAGCCCTGGGCCTGTCAGACTCACACGGCTTTGCTTGGACAAGTAGCTAATTACTGCAGACACAACGCTTTGCACTTTTAAAATCCACTCTGGGCCCTTCTCTTCAATACCACTACATCTACTACACTCTCTTGGCAAGCCACCAACTCACCTTAGACTGTAGTGGACTGGCCTAAAGCGTCACTGTGCCCCTTTACTCCCCATTAGGCATCCCAACACGGAGCCCTGGCTCTCGGAAAATGTACTGATCAGTTGGACTTCCCCCGGAGTCTGCAAGCTCAATGCTGTTCCCATCTGTGGCAGTTTCCAAGGCACCTGCCAGAACTCATGTGCAATTAATCAGACCTCCCCAAGCCAGTCAAGCTTTTAATTATGAAGGATGAGGAGAGTGCGAGGAAACCGAGAGGAGACAGACAGCAGCAGAGGCGATGGTGTGGAGTGGAGTGGTGTGTGGGTTTTAAAGGTGCATTGTGTAACTTTTCTAGTGGAGGGTCCATCACCTGCTTGTCTTGTCAAAGCTCAAAATGCTCTGTTCCACCTTGTGATGTCATGATGCGGTAGTTTTCAAGTTAACGGCTACCTTTTACCTTTTTTCAGTAGACTTTGGCAATTCAGGAGCTGAAATGATCCAAATGCGTTATGAAATTGTGTGGAGAGTGGAGCGTTTCCTGTATTATCACATGAAATCACAAGGTGGAACAGAGTGTTTCCAATTTGAGAGAAGAACACGTAGGGTTTGTGTGTTAAACATGTGTGAATGAAACAAAACAAAACTCCAGGTGTATCTTTGATGATCAAACAACATTATAACATAGAACACAAAATGGCCTAATATGGGCTCCTTAAACAGCTCTACCTTTTTAAATTACAGGTAGTTTTATAGCTCAAAAATACATAGAAAAACAGGCATTCTGACCGTGAGCGGAGTCGCCTCGCCGCAGCTCTGACCTGTAACTTGGTCTGATTTGGTCTCCATGAAGATGGAAAGGTTTAATACCATACTGTGAAACATTCCAGACAAAGCAATAACATCTCCATGAGGACAAGCATTTGACGGACCCTCCACCAGAAAAGTTGCACAATGCACCTTTACGGGGGACGTGTTGAAACATTAGAGCTATGGAGAGACCGGGAGGGATGGGCAGGTGTGTTGAGTGGCAGAGGCAAAGGCGGGAGCTGGAGGAGTGGGTAGTGCCCGGGAAATAAAGTGGAGTTTTGGCTGTTGATCGTAGACTGGCAACAATGTAAGTGGTTACCTCACAGCTAACACATATGAACTCCTGTGAGAAAAGGAGAAAATGGGGGCTTTCAAACTGTAAATAACATCTAATTAATTGGTTCAGCACGTGTCTATAGAGTTACCATAATTACTGTATTACATATATCCATACATGCATACATGATAGATTGACCAATGTATTTTGGGGGTCAGTATTCATTATGGAAACCTTTTCTTTGTATTTTTTGTTATTTTTATGTGCTACGATTAGATTCAAGCTGATAACTTCTATGACGAATTATAGATACAGGCTAACTACTTAAATATTTAATTCTGCTCTTTATTGACTGCAGCTCATCTTTTGTAATGAAATTGTACTTTTATAATAGTGCTTTTTGGATAATCCTGCTTTAGAATCAAAGACTTCACAAGATCAATGTGATTTATTATGCAGCCAGTCCTTTTATTCGGTGCACCACTGTCTTTCTCTCCAAACCTGCCGACAGACCCACTGGTTATTGTTCATTTGCAAGTCTTTAATTGGTAAAACCCTATCCTTCCTACCTCAGATCATTACTTATATCCACATCTCCTTTAAACTGCTCATTCCTAAAGCCTGTTTATCCTCTGGCTGCTCCTCATTTCAGTTTTTTACAGCAAGTGACTGGAACCACCTACAATAGACTTTACAACTTTGTTTTTACCCCTGTCTGCTTTTAAAAATGCAACCCAATGCAATGTATTTTACAGGATCAGTGCACGTGCTTTTAGACCCCTAAACTGCAAATGTTTCACTGTTTCATGTTACAATTCACTATTTTCTTCTGCAATATATAGCACAACTCAAAACAGGCCTTCTATAGAGAATGGTCAAATATCTGTATTGTTCATGACGTATTGACTGTTGTTGTTTCATCTTAACAGGACAGAGTCTTTGAGCTCGAGATGGTAAGTGAAAAAAATATTTTTTTCATACACATTTTAGTTTATTCTTTAATGTTCAGGGACAATGTACAAATTCATTATTCTTACAAAAGAAAAGATGATTTGTACCAGATTTAGCAACTGTTGCTTTCTATCTATAGGCTACACTGTACACTGGTGCATGTGTTATTGAAAGTTTGTTCCCTTGAAAAGCACTACTGGTACATGTGGACTATTTTACCATTAAAGCCATTAAAGATTATTACAAGCAGCACACATTTGCACAGGTATTAATGCATGTTTTTGTGTTTTGATTTTGAAGTAAAACAAAGAACTGTCCATGGAACAAACCATCCCATTTACCACTAGGTTTCACTCCTGGGTCAGTTTGACCAGGCTGAGTTAAGAGCTGAAATACTAATTAACGCTTTTTGTGCGACATATTAAAAGGTTTTGTTTTTTCAAGTGCACAGCCTAATGGACTCACATCACGTTTGAAAGTGTAGTTTCTTTAAAATCTGTAAAATACTTTGACACACTGGGTCAAAGTAATCTGTTAGAAGAAAGATTTATATGGAAATGAATTATTAAAATTAAAAATGAATTGGATTGATGGGGGTAACTGGAGTACTAGCCCCCCATGCTTTTAGATAGATTTCAGAAGATTTAACACACACATCAACATGACCATTACACTGTTATAAAGTTCTATCATAATACATTTTGTTCAAGTTTTTAAAGTCGGCTGCATCTGTATACAATTTCTTAAAAATAAAACATCCCTGGGTCACAGAGACATCTGCTGTAGTTAAAGAAAATATGTCGTTGTCATTGACATAAATCACATAACATCAAAAAAAGTAATAAGAATAAAATATAAATCTTAGATTAAAAGACAAGCATAAACATAGACTTTGACTTATAAATACAAAGTACTAAGTAAGCTTGCAGCACATTCAGCATCCATGGTATTAAAGGTACACTATGGAACTTTTCTGGTGGAGGGTCCGCCACATACTTGCATTATGGAGATCTTATTGTCTGACCAGGAATGTTCCACAGTATGGCATTAAACTGATAAACCTTGCATTTTACAATGACTGGTGTTTTAATACCTTGAAAAACATGCATTCTTACTGTGAGCGGGGTCCCCTCTCCATAGATCTGACCTGTATTTTGAGCCTACTGGTATCACCTGCTTGTCTCCATGGAGAAAGATGCCGTATGGCATTAACAGTATCTATCTGTTGAAATGTTTCAGGAAAAGTGATAACATCTCCATGTAGACAAGAAGATGTCAGACTCTCCACCAAAAAAAAGTTACATAGCAGCAGATTAAACTCATAATTCACAAGTTTATTCTGTCTTTATATAAATACATTGTTTTCTAGTACTTTTTTCTACATAAATAGTTGTTTTTGCATGAACTCTTGTGCAGGTGTAGTCTTGTGAGTTCAGTTTGGATCATACGTAATAGATATTCATAATAGTTCTTTATCTAATGCCTTTTAAGGTCTTCCTTCCATCTATCAGTATGAATAGCCAAAGCCCTGTCATGCCAACACTATCTCATTTCTTCTTCTACTGTGATGTAATAAGCTTTAATAAAGGAGCATCAGAGGAGCCTTAACTTGCACCTCCAGCTGTGAGCGCCTTCACTAATTGTGCTTCGGTTTGACCCGTGTCTTGGGCCAATGTCTCATTTTACTAATGTGTGTATGATCGATTCTCTCCCCTCATGTCTCTGCTTTCATCTGAGCCTTCTGAAGAGGGAAGTGCTGAGACAGAAAGAAACTCAAGACAATTAAAGGCTTTGGAGATGTGTCTCATTTTAGCCTATGTTGTTTGAGGTGACTGTCCAAAATGAAGTTAAATAACACGTAGTAGAGTTTGTAGTAGTGAAATTTTGCATGCATAGATCATTATTTTATATTCTGTTCGTTGTAAATCTCAATATTGAGATGTAACCATTTAATAATATAAATTAATTAATCATTCTTCACAGTAGCTAGGGCTGTTGAAATTCTTCGACTAAAGACCTACCCTGCTCTCAGAACTATTGTGTGTTTCTGCATATCTAACCCAAACTGTGTTCATAAGACTATACCTGCACAGGAGTTCATGCAAAAACAACAATTTATGCAGAAAAAATGCTAGGAAACAAAGTATTTTATATAAAGACACTTGTGAATCATAAGTTTAACCTTCCTTTTTACATATACATACCGAAAAAATACCAAATCCTCAGATAACGCACTCACTCGTTAGCATCTCCTTTCTGCTGTTGTCCCATATAAATCACAATACAAATACAAAAAGACTAAACCACTAAAGGACTGCAGCCCATAGCAGCATAGTTTTATTTTCTTCAAATGCAGGAGACTCCATGTTTACTCAAATATGTATGAATCTCTCATTATACAACTCTGAGTAAGAGAATGACCAGGGAGAACCATTATAACAGGCTTTAACAGCTTTTAGCACTGTGACTGTGGTTGGCAAAGGAGAAACACTGCCTTCTGTCTGCCTGAAGGGAGGAGCTAAGTACACTGAAACTACTCTGAAACTAACATACCTTACTTGTTTTGCTTGGGGTTACATGTTTAATAAAATGCCAGATTTATAATGTACCAAAAAAATCCTCTTAATCTCAAAATTATTAGATTCATCTTCATTACTTGGTGTCATAACTCTAAACTGAGAATTCTCCTATTTGGTGAAATACCTTTATGATGGCTGCATTTATTTAACACAGTTACATGTCCCATCTAAGAATTGTTCTTTTTAACCGAAATAAACAGATGATTCATTCATTTCCTCGGCAGGATCCAGTGTTGAATTGTATCTAAAGTTATTATTATCAAAATAAGTTACTGTTAGGATTCACAAATTAGACTTGGACTGGGAAACATTACCTCACACTTGCGTAAAAATAAATGGTAATAAAATTCAAAAATGCACCAAAACTTCTCCTACCTCAGGTGCTGTTTTGACTAGTGCTGCAGTACAGACAGTGATTGACAAGTTTATGTTTGACAATAGTCACTGAATATTACTGTTTAACCATCTGATTTAGTTATATTTTTGTGTTGTGTTGAATAGAGCACCAGAGCAGCCCTGGACCGCCTCGAGGCCATCCCAGAAAAACAGTCTCTTATGGACAACTTTAAAGATTTGGAGGTGAGTTTTACTTTTAATACAAACTAGTAGAAGATTATTTTATAAAATTTGTGGAGTTAAAGGTGCACTGTGTAACTTTTCTGGTTATGGGGTCCATCATCTGCCACTATGGAGATTATTATTAAATCTATGGAAATAAAGTATGGCATTTAAAGGCACTGTACCTGATTTTTAGTCTTAAAAACAAATTTAAAAAAAGAACTAGTTCATTTTAAACAGTTTGCAGTGGTCCAAAGTTATTCCTCATTTACCTTATGCATTCTAAACCTTGTAATTATTCACCATGATGAGTTTACAAGCAATTTTCACAACTTTCAGAACTGCTTATACAATATATCTGGGGCAAGACATATTTTGCTGAAATATGCTGAGGGATTTATTCAAATTTATTCAAATACAAGTGTTTATCCAAGTGCTTATAATGCAAAGTGTGAGTGGGGTTGCCGCGCCGCAGCTCTGACCTGTAACTTGGCCTTGTGGCATCATCTGCTTGTCTTCATGGTTATAGATAAGTTTACTGCCATACTGTGGAAACTTCTAGGCAAAGTAAGAACACTTCCATGTATACAAGCAGGTGGCGTATTCTCCATTTGGAAAAGTTACGTAGTGCACCTTTAATATGTGCATAATTCATAGCACACTGTACGTTGACCTGGACTGTCTTGCTCCAGGAGTCCCAACGGCAGAGGGAGCAGATGGAGCAGAGATACTCCAAATACAAAGAGATTGTGTGGGACCTTCAGCACCAGCTTGATGAATCCAAACGAAAGATCCAGGAATACAGGGTAAGACGGCATAATGTGTTGAATCAAAATTTGAGTTGGTGCAGTTATCAAATCACAAAGACAAAACATCCTGGCTTTTTTATAGAGAAAAAAAATTATATCTGTAATTTAGACCACTACAAACATGTTCTGAAATGTATGATATTCTTGTATTAGTTTATTAGACTCCTCGGTCTTCTGTCGTTTACATGTGCACTTTGAACAGTTTCCCACTTTTTAAAACTAAATCACATACTTGTCAATACTTGTCAGAAAAAAATGTAATTGGCTCTGTTTGCGTCACTATTTCCTGTCCTACTTCCAGTTATATCTCTATGGATATTTTGCCAAGTCACGCTAGAATGAACTTTACTTTAAGATCAGACAGTGGAAATCGATGTCACTGACAAAATGTTACACTTTACAAATAAAGTGTGTGTAAAGGCTGGTGTTGCTGTCATACTAACGCTAATGTTAATTTTGAGGTACAATAAATATTAAAATAATCCCACAAACTGAACAAATCTACATACACACTGGGGGTGTTCTACATGCATGTCTATGGTGTAATGTTCAACAGTTTCCATGGTGACCCAATGCATACATTAGCAAACACTGCCAAAAAACGTTTTGAGACTAAATCAGATCTTTATGGTGAGATTTTGTTAGACTTTAATCTGAGCATTCATTAACAACACCTCAGACAGAGCAGTGCCTCCAGTTATCATCACACCCCTGTTGTGTGAGGTTGACGTCAGCTGCAAAGTATCAATAACAACAATCTTTAAATTAGAGCTGACTGTTTATTTGATATTTGTTGTTTTAATAATAATTTAGCATTGGCCTTGAAACACAGTGGATGATTTTTGTTTTGTTTTTTCCCCCAGAATCGTTCAGTGCTACAGTAGATTGGTACAGGGTATACAAGCTCCGCAAACACAAAATAATCAGTTAGCATTAAAAGGCTCTATTTACAACGCAAGAGGCTTTCATCCCAACAACGTCCCACACGTTTCCATCTCCGGCTTAACTGCTCTCTGCATTCGAGTGGCGAGGTTTGAGTCGGGACAGTCCGAGTCCATTTGTGAGTGCAGCGCCCACAGCACTGCCGGTCTGTGCACCTCTCTCATTTACAACTGGTATGAATAAATGAATAATTCCTCACAGAGTAACACGGGGCCAGTCTCCAGCTCTGGTACAAATGTACACTTCAACAAACATCTGCATCTCTTCTTGTTTGAGTTCGAGTGTTCCAGTAATAATGAGCTTGTTTTGATTATATTCAGGCACGTGACAATTACTGAAACCTCGTTGTGCTTGTGCCCATGTGAATGAAAAACAAAGCTGTACTATTAGTTTTCTGCGACTGTAATCAGTGGGCTCTGTGCACAGCATCACAGTAGCAAGTTCACTGTCTCAGAGCTAACAGTCACGTTAATTAAAATAGAAAAACATAAAATAAACAACCTATTCAAATTTAAATTAAAATTAAGAGTACCCAATTATTTTTATATGTACAATAGTTCAGTTTGTGGCGTTGTTTTAATATTTATTATGGCTCATTAGCATTGAGACACAAACCTCTCTCATTCCAAACACAGAACTGTCCTCCAGTGAAGTATATATTTTAAATGTGTACTTTTTAACATGTTGTCCATGACATCCACCCTCAGCTCTCTGTCCACTGCCTGCTCTTTAAATGTTTTGTTGTTGTTTTTTTATTTTAGCATGACTTGAAAAAACCTCATAAAAGCCAAATAATTCATCTAATAACATTACTAAACTACTGCCAATCTATTCATAAGCAAAGTAAAATTAGAACTGACACTTAAAAAGAATAAAATTTAAATAAAAAAACACCAAGTCCTATCTTAAATAGGCTGTAAAAACCTGCTGGTCAAAATCTCAAAACTTCAAAACTGGTTCTGAACAACACTCTATAATAATGTACTTCCTGTTTCCTAGTATGTCATTGAAAAGCCTCTTAAATCTGGAATTTGGAGCGTAAAACCCTGGAGCTATCCTATGAACCACCTAATTGTTCTTGTTAAACGGTCCTTGAAGAAGAGCAGCTCAGAGAGCCATCCACATGAAGCCGAGCGTTGACAGGCAAATACCCCCTCTCCGAGCACCCGTCCTGTCACTCCTCAAATGCCCTTAAGAGCCAGATTACCCCCGCGCTTTGCCAAATGAGTCCATGTTGAGCGATAAGTGCCCATTGCATTAGCCTAATAGCTGCTCCTACTTCAGTTTGCTGAAGGAAAATAGGATGGATTGAATGTCTTTGTGCGTGCCACTTTTGAATCAGCGCTTCAGGTCAGAGTGGTGATGGTTGTTTGGTGTGCAGTGCCAATTTTAATCATTTTTTTCATGAAATTGAACAAGGATCTAGTCGAAATGATGACATTAGTCTACAGTGGAGTGTTTTAAAGGTGCACTGTGTAAGTTTTCTGGTGGAGGATCCGTCACCTGCTTCTGTCCATGGAGATACTGCCTTTAATGTTCCACAGTATGGCATTATGCTTATTTATCTCTACAGAGACAGGAGGTGACACTACAGAGGCAAGTTTAATGTCAGAGCTGTGGAACGGTGAGCCCTCTCACAAGAAGAATGCAAGTTTTTAAGTCAATAAAAACCCAAATTGTATAAATGCAAGATGGATACATTTAATGCCATAGCGGGACATTCCAGACAAAACAATAACATCTCCATGGAGACAAGCAGGTGGCCAGAAAAGTTACTCAGTGCACCTTTAAATCTTGTCTTAAGATCCACTTTTATTCTGACTTTTATTACTGCCTGAGTTGTGTGGTCCTCTGTGTCTTTTTATTTATTTATTTATTTTTTAAATTATTGGTATTTTTGCTCTTATTTGATTCTACTCGTTTTATTAACGATGGATGAGGATTAGTGGAGTTAAATAGAACTTGATTTTATGTTCCCATTGTATTTTTTTATTTGTATTGTACAGCACTTTGGAATGTGCTATATTAATAAAGTGGTTTGGACTGGATATGTTGATATGCCCTTTTCAATAGATTTTGTTTCTGTTTGTTTCTTTTTGTCAATAAAGTTTTAACAATGGCCAACTTGTGAAGGCATGGAGGCTGTTTCAAAACATATCCAAAAATAAGAATGGGAAATTACTTGGGGCATAGCAGATTGAAATACAAATGCAAAAATATTAATTAATAAAATATGAATCATACAAGTAATATGTGAAAATTTTTTGTAAAATGTTCTGGCGATGAACAGTGTTGGAGAAATATTACATTGAAAATTGCACATTTCCGACCAGCATTGCAATTATTTTTTAATAGTAGGATTCTGTTCATAGTTGACATTTTAAACAAGTCCAGGAGAATAACATTTGAGAGAAACTGAAATTTGAATTGCTAAATTAATAGAAGAATCACATGCACTTCAGAACATGTTTGTTAGATAGAGTTTAAGCTGACAGTATCTCAGTTCGTAGCCTGTTTTTTCTGGTACAAGGTTTGGTTTAACATTTTTTTTATATAGCGCTTTTCAGGACTCTCAAAGACTCTTTACAGAACACATATTAAGACATTCAAAAGAGCAATAATCAGATAATACAGCACAGATCAAATCATATTGAGAAAAGTGAACTGAAGTTGGTTCACTTGCTATAAATATCACTGGTAGAGCAGTCAGACCAACAGGTTGGCAGTTTGATCACAGCTCTCACAAATAAATGCTGTTGTTGTGTCTTTGGGCAAGACACTCAGCCCTCCTCACTATCACTTTTGCTAATTGTGACCATTTAAATTCAGACCTGAGCCCCTGCCCATTCAGTGTGGCAGCAGGTCACAGTAGCATATTATAATGTATTGTGATGTGTGAGCTACTGTGTCCAAATAATTTCCCTTGTGAATCAGTAAAGTTTGTCTAAGTCTAATTTGGCAAATCTTACAGCCTTCAAAGGTCCTAGTTCAGATGATTATGTACTGAGCCGATTAAACTCATGATTCACAAGTTCAAAAGGTTCGTATTACGCTATTTTCTGATCTATGTTATTATGTTGTTTTCTCATCACAAACAGACCTGGAGTTGTGTTTTGTTCCATTCACACATGTTTAACACACAAGCCCTGTGTATTTAGGCTGAGTTCTTCTCTTAAACAGAGACACTCAGTTTCACCTTGTGATGTCATGTAGTGGTAGCTTTCAAGTTCACAGCTACCTTTTAACTTTAGTTCTGTAGAGACTGGCAGTTCCAAGGGCTGAAATTATCCAAATGATTCTTTGTGCAGGACGAGAAATTGGACGCCACATCTCGAAGCCTGCGTCTGGCCACTCTGTCCTCGTCCATCAAAGACCCTGGCACTTTCCTGACCAGCTCCCTCAGATCCGACTCTCTCTGTGGGTATTTTTATAATCCGCCTGCCACTGCACCTGTCACACACTTTGATGCCAGCCATGTTTTCTTCACACTCTACTTTTCTGGATAATTTGACAATGTATGTTTATTTTTAAATCTGGTTCATCTCTTCACAAGTCTACTTTGTCAAATCGAATTATCAATAAGCATATCATGATAAAATGCAGGATCCCATGGGAAAGGAGAGCACTACTGGTTTCATAGGCCTATATTATTTTAATTATTTAGACGAGGGGTGTCAAAAGTATCGAAAATCAGATCCTAATTGATACTGAAACTAGTACTAAAACTAGGTACTGATTTCAGTGACTCAAAAAGTTACAAAAACAATCCTAAAAAAAAGAGAGGAGTGACGGACACAGGAGCGCAGGATACAAACTCAGTAAACGGCTAAAATAATTATTACTCACCCCTCATAAAGTTGTAAATTTAAACTGCAGCATCTCATCCACTTTATCCGTAGAATTTATCCTCCACAAATAATGACATCCAGTCCACAAAACAGCGCTGTGGATCCAGTTTGAGCCTTTCTGTAAAAGTAAAAAGGCGAGAGTAGCTCCTCAGATGTGTCTGTTTACATCCACACAGCGTGTAGATCGGGGTGAAGATGCAGATAAGTGACAGTGACTCTATTTCCTGTGTACTTTATCGCTGGTCTTCTGCTCATTAAAAATCATGTATCTGAAGTATTCCACCACATTTCACAAATAACAGTAACACAGTTTTGACTTGTATCTAAACTAGAAGTGCAGTGCTCTGATCTTTTGAACACTTGAGAGTCTCAAAGCGAGTGGTTTTACTGTAGACAGCAAATGACTGACACAAGGTGCACTCACAACTTTGTAGCCTGTGGTCCCACTGCAGTCTTTGCAATCGGAGATTTAAAATCTCATAAGATTCTCCTTGTGTCTGTGGTGTGCGCTTTTTGTCGCATGTTTAAAAATCGTTTAAGATCGAAAAATCCTGTAGTGTGTGACGGCCTTTATAAGCTGTGTAATTTAACAAAAAGAATACAACTTTCTTCCTCCAAAATCTGAAGTCTCATGCTTTTACTGACTGTATCTGGCTGTGGAACTCTCAATTAAAACCACCCAAGCGAATAATTGACAATTAGACATGACTGAATCTCGATCTTGATTCAAATTAATCAGTTGTCCATTAATTAGACTGCCCAATTAAATGTGATTTTCTGAGATTATAAACCTGCTCACAGTCCGAGACACGTTTTCATTTCTCTGTGGCTAATTTCAGTTAAACTTTTCTCTGTGAGTGAGTTTTCCTCTGCCTCACTGCCAGCAGCTCTGAGCCAAAACCACCTGTAGAGTTTTTGCCAGTCAGAGACACCTGGCACCACATCCCAGACTCTTCTGCAGTTAACCTGCTGCTCTATGGCTCTGTACATCATTTTCATAATTTGTTCATAGTTTTATGGCTAAAGCAGCAGATTTTTATCATTTTAGGTATTTACTTTAAAGGTGCACTGTGTAACTTTTCAGTTCTGGGTCCCTCACCTGCCTGTTTCTATGGATATGTCACTGCTCTGTTTCGAATGTTCCACAGTATGACATTAAACAGCTCTCTACCTTACGTTTATTGAATTACAGGTGGTGTTATAGCTCATAAATACCTAGAAAAACAGGCATTCTAACTGTGAGCTGGGGCGCCTCTCCACAGATCTGACCTGTAACTGTCTGGTTTGGTCTCCATGATGATAGAAAGGTTTAATGCCATCCTGTGAAACATTCCAGACAAAGGAATAACATTTCCACATAGAAAAGCATTTGACAGACCCTCCACAATGCACCTTTAACACATGCTGCTTGTAGACTTGTAAATTTTAGTTTTTATTCACTAAGCACGGATTAAATAACTAACTGGACTTTATTTGCAAGGCATTACACATGTAGGAGATAATGAAAATACACTACTTTAACAAAAGAACTGGAAAATGTAAAAATGTCATGTGATTCTGTTGGGCTGGGCAACATGGTAAAAGTAGTATTTATTCATTCCAATTATCTTTTCACCATCTTTTTATTATTATTAAAAACAAAAACATTTGCCCTGTAATAACAAGGTTTAGGAATCTTAAAAAAAAATTATAATAATAGAAAAATTCACAAATGAATGCTTTCTGCTCCAGTACCATTTAACACACAAAAATAAGTCCATTTGTTTCTCTTAAGGCTAAAGTTCCCAGCAGTATTTTTATTGTTTTTTAAGTTTTTACACAACATACAAGAATAATACACCTGAGTCTCTGTGCATGTTTTCTTACAAAACTACTATTACCAACAACGGTGTACAGAGACTTGTTTATCTCCAGGAATTTCACTTCACTTACTATTTATTTTTGTCCATTTGCTGTACTGTACAAAAATATATACCGTAGTCACTTTAGCATAGTTTTGTAGCCTATAGGTTTAGTCTACTTGCACAGTGTTATATTTTTTATTATTTTATATGTCTTTGTAAAGTGTAATCTAACATTCTAGTTAAAATCCTGTATCTTTTCTGGAGGAGGGTCCGTCATCTGCTTGTTTCTATGGATTTGTCATTGCTCTGCTTAGAATGTTCCACACTATCTTGTTCTCTCTGTTGCAACTCCCACTGTCCCACAGTTTTCAAATTCCTCTCCAAAAATATCTGTTACTGCCAAAGGACAAAGGACTTGACTACAATCTGATTACTTACAGTCCTAGGTTTCAGTTATGGGCGCCATTTTGAGGACTTTCATTTGCAGTATTTACCCCACTATAACTTGTTTGGCTATCACGCATAAATAAACTGAAAAAGTAAACTCCTCTCTCTTTCCACAGCTCTTCCCAAACGCCTGACCACTCTAGACCTGGGGAGCTCTGCGGTGAATGGGACCTTCTCTGATTAAGTCCTCTACAGGAGGACTCTTTAAAAAAATGCTTCCTTCTCCTTGTGAGCCTGATTCTGCTCTCTTCAGGACCAAAACATAATGACACTCCACACCGCGGCCTTGCACTCAAATTAACCCTCCACTGCTTCCAAAGAAGAGGGGGATGAAAGAGGGGAAGGACAATTCAGAGCAAAAGTTTACAGAGGAGTTTTGAAAAAAGTGCACACTACTGTTTAAGTGTTACTAACTAATTTAAAAGAATGTATTTTTATGTGAAAAATATGCTGTAACTAACCGAACTTTATAACTTTAGAACGCCGATGTTCTTTGTGCTATTTTGTTTTCTGACTTGGGCCCTGTATTACAAAATGAATATTAGCCATTTGAAATTGGGTTACTGAGTTGCCAGATAATTGGTACAAATGTGTGGAAACTGGCTAAACGTCCAGTTACATCGACAGTTTGAAAAGATGAAAAGGCAATATATTTCAGTTTTTCAATTCAAAAGGAAAGCAAACTCACTATCAGAAAATAACACAATGACAGGCTTAACTCTTTATTTTGGCAACTCTGTCAGAAGAACGCACAAACTTTAAAATGAGATGTATTTGTGGTTTTTAAGAGTGTGTTGTAATAGATGAGCCAAGAGCCAGTTTTTTCTGTTGATTACATTGTACTTTACCCTGAAATATCCAAAAGGTAAATGCACAAATGTCAAACCTGATCATTTGTTTTATTGATTTAACTATACCCAAGAAAAAAACAAGTGTATTACAACAATAATCTGCATTTGAACTTTGTTGTGATGCCATCTGAAACTTTGCAATGAGAATATTGTTAAGAAGATGGGCTAAAGTAGTATTTTTAGTTGACTTTAATCCTTTAGTCACTCTTGTATCTTCTTTGCTGTACTTTTGCTAGAATAAGTAACTATAACAGGAAGCTGAAAACCTATGAATTGAAAGTTACACACTGTGGTATTTCAGGGCCTTATCCAATATTGACATTAATTCAAACTAAATGGCAACGAAAGAGTTATATCAGTGAGTCGGCGTAAACCCAGAGTTCACCTCAAAGTTACCTTTTCACCCTCAGTATTTTTGTACTACAGGGCCCTATACTCTTTTTGCACAATATGCATTTTATACCTCTCTCTCTCTCTCACTTCTTTCCACTATAAATTATGCCAACGTGCTCGCCTCCATTCTAAGGAAACTGTATTTTAATATTATCCAGTAATATGTTTATTTTAAAAGTGCGCTGTAAGGAACTTCTATTTTTTATGTGCCACGGCAGATAAAAATAAACCTGATGAGGCGCAATGTCTTATTTAATGAACCTGTTGTCCCTGTGTGTTTTTAAACTGAAGTGTGAGCTTTGCTGCAGCCCAGAGACTCGTGAAGATCCTGCTCTAGAGGTTTGCTAAAATCCTCCATTTTGAGCAAGAGCCACGAGAGAAAGAGGAGTGAAAGTGAGAGTGGGGTGTTACAGAGAGAGGTGGAGAGAGAAAGAGGAGAGTGAGAGAGGTGTGAGGGAGAGGAGAGATAAGGAAAGAAGCGAGAAGGGGTTAGAGGCACTGAAGGGAGAGAGAAGGAGGTGAGGAAGAGAAGAGATTGAGGGAAAGAGAAGGCAAGAGGGAGTGAGTGGGAGGAAGAGGAAGAAGAGAAATGAGAAGGAGTGATGGATAAAGAGAGAGAAAGAAGAGTGGGACACTGAGAGGAGCATCAGAAAGAGGAGATGGGAGAGAGAGAAACAAAAAATACAGAAAAAGAAGAGAGAATGAGGAGAGAAAGAAAAAAAATAAGGAACATGAAGAGTGGTAGAGAGAGAGAGACAAGCCCTGTGTTAATTTAGCGCTGTACTTCAAAGCTGTAAACAGAGCTGCTGTGTAAACACTTCTGCTTGTACTTAATCTGTGAGAGGCTGGAGTTGTTCTGCAGACACACAAGGCTCAGGGCATAGTACTATTCAACATACAGTATGTTTAGTATGTACTGTAAAGGTACTTAAAGGTGCACTGTGTAACTTTTCCATCCCCTGCTCTATTCATATTTGTCTGGAATGGTCCACATATAGCGTTGAATTTATTGCTCTTTCATTTATTCTGTTACAGGTGTTTTAATTGCACAAAAACTGCATTCATACTGCGAGCGGGCTTGCCTCGCCACAGATCTGACCAGTGACTTTGCCTGCTGGTTTCACTTGCTTGTGTCCACGGAGATGGATAGGTTTAACTCCACTTTAATGCCTGCACATGCCTTACGGGGTGGTTTTCAGATCGTACAATGTGATGGTTGCCAGATTGGGTGCAAGAGCCAGATTCCCCTATTGAATACATTATATTTTGTCATGAAATATCCAGAACTCTGATCTGTCCATGCCTTGTGTCGTCTTTGCAGATCTTACCCTTCTATTTGCAGACAGGCCCGGCCCAGTCTGCCTTTAGCGTCTGATTAACAGTTTCACCCAAATTACATCATCACAGTGAAATTATTATAGTTTAACATTGTTCAGCAAATTTCAGCAGATCTCATATCGCCTCCAGTCACTATAACACACCATTTAAGATGAGGTTTGCTCATTTAAAGAGACGCTGTGTAACTTTTCTGGTGGAAGGTCTGACTCCTGTTTGTCTCCATGGTGACTGTTGCCTTTCCTGCAATGTTCCACAGTATATGGTAAACATATTTGTCATCACAGAGATAAGCAGGTGACATCAGTAGGCTACGTTATAGGTCAGATCTGTGGAAGGTCTGACTCCTGTTTGTCTCCATGGACATTGTTGCTTTTACTTTAATGTTCCTTAGTATGGCATTAAACATTTATCATCACAGAGATAAGCAGGCGACATCAGTAAATTGCAGGTCAGATCTATGGAGAGGCGACACAACTCAGTGAGAATACCTGTTTTTATGGGGGGGTTTTTTAGCTATAAAAGACATTTTGAATGAACTAATTGAGCACTGTGTAGGAGTCAGCCACCTGCTTTTCTCCATGGAAACTTGGAGACCAAACCAGACCAAGTTAAAGGTCAGATCTGTGGAGAGGCAACCCCACTCACAATCAGAAAACATGTTTTTCTAGGTATTTTTGAGCTATAAAACCACCTGTAGTTGAATAAATGTAAGGTAGAGCTGTTTAATGTCATATTGTGGAACATTCCAGACAGTGCAATAACATAAAAACAAACAGGTGACAAGTTAAATAGTGCATCTTTAATTAAACATTCAAGTATCCTACCTTCTAAGATCCTCCATATTATGCAGTTTTTTTCTGTATCTCCTGTTTCCTTTGTAGAACAGGTTGTAAATATTCAAAGACTCTATTAATTGGCAGCCAAGTCGTTATCTCTGTGTGAAAATCAAAGCAGAGAAGTTTGTCATTCGTGAACACATGTTACACAGCACCGCTCCTCTGAAGTTACCGTTTTAACATGAACAGCAAAAAGGAAATAAAATATAATTCAAACTTTGTGCCAGACTTAAATTACAATGTTCAAATGTGCTGTGAAACTGACAGTTCTGTGAGGCCTATTTTGATAATACCTACCTCTGAACGGAAGTTTCTTTCTGAACGCTTCTAATGACTTTAATAATGGTGAAATTTGTGTAACTTTTTAGGAAATGCTAGTAAAATATTAAGAACAAATGTATGAGCTATGATCTTTTTTGCCAGTTTAATTTGATTCATTGTAATGACTTTTAAATGTGCACTATGTAAATAAGTGAAGATGTTACTGCTTTGTCTGGATGTTCCACAGTATAGCTTTAACATTCCCTATCTCCATGGAAACAAGCAGGTGACGCCATTAAAACAAGTTACAGGTTAGATCTATGCAGGGGCAGAATGCATGTTTTCAAGGGTTTTTGAAAACATTCCACACAAAACAACAACCGTCTCCATGGAGACAACAGGTGGTAGACCCTCCACCAGAAAAGTTACATAGTGCACCTTTAAGAATATAAAAGAACATAACAGGTGGGATTTTTAGCCGTATCTTACAATGGAACAACAAAGACTTGATATTTGAGCCCAGACTAATGCTAGTCGTTTTAATATTTGATTTGATCATCTAAGCTTTGATCCTTATCCATCCTTAAAAGGCCCATATTATGCTAATTTCTGGTCTATGTGATCTATGTTATAATGTTGTATCCTCATCAAAAACATACCTGGAGATGTGTTTTGTTTTATTCATGTTTAACACACAAACTCACATCACAATAGAGATACATGCTTATTCAATGTGTGAATGAAACAAAACACAACTCCAGGTATGTTTTTGATGAGGTAACAACATTATAACATAGCTTGTTAAATATAAAGTAAATATGCACACAGTTGTAGCATTTACACTAGTTCACTATGACAGAAAGTACCATGTTTTACACCGCAGTATCCACAGAGAGCAAAGCTGAGCCAGGCTTAGAGGAGGAATAAGCTCCAGCTACACTAAGCTCCACCCAATCCGTCCATTTTAAGGCCCGGAAAGAGTCAGCGTTCTGGTCCTAAAGAAAAGCTCAACAATTGTGTTAATGCCCATATTGGTTTAGGAGTTTGGGACATTATCCTGTTATTGGCAGTCGTTTAAAGGTCCTGTATTACGCAAAACTTTAAACCATGTTATAATGTTGTTACCTCCTCAAAAACAGACCTGGAGTTGTGTTTTGTTTCATTCACACATGTTTGAGTAATCCTTTTTATTAGTCTACATCTCCAAAGCTCCAAATGCTCTGTTCCACCTTGTGACATCATGAAGTGGTAGTTGTCAAGTTTACAGCAACTTTTACCTTTTGTTCAGTAGACAATAACAATTCCAGGGCTGAAAACATCCAAATGATTCTAGTGAAGGTGTATGAAATTTGTGTGTGGAGCACTTCCTGTATTACCACATGACATCACAAATGTTTTCTGTCTGAGAGAAGAACTCAACCTAAATATGCAGGATTTGTGCGTTTAACATGTGTGAATGAAACAACACAACTCCAGGTCTGTTTTTGACGAGGAAACAACATTAAAACATAGAACAGAAAACAGTAAAATCTTGTCCCCACGGAGCTGTTACTGCTGTGCCTGGAATGTTTCACAGTATGGCATTAAGCATATCTACGTTGCATTTCTATGATTTAAAAAAAAAAAGCATTCTTACCTCTTCACAGATCTGACATATAACTTGGCTAAGTGGCGTCATCTACGTACATAGAGATAGACAAGTTTAAAGCCATAGTATTCAACATTCATGTCAAAGCAATAACATCTCTGTGGAGACAAACAGGCAATTGACTCCCCCACCAGAAAAGTTACACAGTACACCTCTGACACAATAAAACCTGAATTATAATGATGAGTGATTACAACTGCTGATCGCTTCCCTATTCCTCCATTCATCACAAAACAACACAATAAATCACACTTGTTTATTACTGACAATACACACTCACTAGTCTGGCATAAAAAATGGCTGCCCACATTAAAGCTACTTATCTGTACCACTGTATACTAAATTTCTTAAGAGCTTTCCCAACAGACTATCGCATTTGCATCCTGCCTCATCATTAGTCCTGCTTTTGTACATTTTGTCAGGTTGAGAGAAGCTAATAAATTGTCCTTCCCCATTGGCTGCTGTTTATTTGAGCGTGCAGAAAGCATGTCAGAGGAGTAGATGATCTGCATTTGCACATGCATGAGCAGCTAAGCACACATCTGTCTCCCTCTTGTCAAAATAAAGAGGGAAAAGTGTGGTTGGGAGTTAGCTCAAATGTGGGATTTGTAATTCAAATCTATGCACGAGACTGCGGCTATAGTGTCTAGCCGTGCAAATCAGGCCAATACTGGAGTGAAGCGTGTACTGGCAAAATGAAAATGTGTCCCTCTGAAATCACGTTCAAGATCATGATTTCACTGTTATTTTGTGTATAACTTCTCTGACCACCATGGGTATACACTGCAAAAACTCAAATCTAGCAATCAATTAAGAAAGTTTTATCACGATTTGAGTAAATTTCACTTGACAGGTAAAATTACCTACCAATGGAACAACTTTTTGTAGTTAAAATAAGACAATACATCTTGCTACACTTAAGATTAAAAAAACAACAACAACTCAAAAGCTAATGTTGCTTGAATTAAGAAAAACACATTTATTCCATTGGTAGATCATTTTACTTCCCCTATATCTATAATGAAGATTAAAGTTGGGTTTTGTTTCATTCACACGATGGAGTAATCCGGGATTATTGGGCTGTGTGCGTCTCTATGCTCTAATGCTCTATTCCACCCTGTGATGTCATTACTAGTCAGTGGTAGTTTTAATTAAGAGCTATTTTTACACTCAACTGAACAGCTTTACTCTACAATACGTTAGAATAACCTTAAGCTGTTTTTGAAATGAAGTTTTAGTTTCAACTTTTGTCACATAGTCTACAGTATCCTCCAGTGCACCGAGAAGTTACACAATAGCTGTAACTTCAACCTTTTCCTGCAAATGGTTCTAGTAAAGGTGTATGGAGTTTAAAAACACAATGGAGCACTTCCTGTATCACCACATGACATCACAAGGTAGAACAGAGGTCCTGGTATAGATCTTCGTTGCAGGATTATATAATTTAAAATGATCACATTATATCGTTTGTGGCAGTTTTATCTGAAAAATATTTGCTTAATAAAACTACGCTAACCTTTTAATATCACAGTTGTCACCTCTATCTACCGTTGTAAGTACAGCACGTGGTCGCTGTCCATGGTGCTGAACTAAAGAGTAACATAACATATTTCTATAACTGAAATATGTGAGCTACTGACTAGAAGAAGGAGAAGTATATAAAAAAATAGATAATATAGCAATTATTTTCTGACATTATGCAAAATTAGAAGATAAACCTATAAAAATGTGAAATAAAAAAAAACACTAGTGTAATCTTCTAAACAAAGATATGAAGTCATGTTTTGGCACTTTTATGTTTTGTGTGATACTTGATCCTCTACCAAGACATTTAGACACTCATTTTAGCACATTCCTGATGTGTTGCTAAAATATTGAATATGAATATACTCATTGAGATAATGCCAAAAATATATATAGAGATATACATTTACTGTCAATACTGCCCACCCACACTTTGGCTCTTTCTACATACAAACAAACTTCACCTATACAGATATACAAGTTAAAGTTTATTATCATTCTTGTCTAAATCTCCAAAGCATCACCTTGTAATGTTACCTAGGGGTAGTTTTCAAGTTAACAGCTCCTTTTACCTTTACTTCAGTAGAGACTGGCAGTTCCTGAGCTGAAATTATTCAAATGATTCTAGTGAAAGTTTAGGAGTTTAAAAACACAATGGAGCAATTCCTGTATTACCACATGACATCACAAGGAGTGTTTTCTGTTTGAGAGAAGAACTCCTAAAGAAACCTAAATATGCAGGTGTGTGTTTGTGTGTTAACCATGTGTTAATGAAACAAAACACAACTCCAGGTATGTTTTTGAGGCGAAAACGACAATATAACATTGATCAGAAAATAGCATCATATGGGCCCATTAAGTCTAATATTTGCTCCATTAGTTCTATTATACTGTCACTTCTCAAACAGGACTTCATAGCTCCAGAGCGCTGAGAGCCTGAGCAGCCGCCACTGATTCCCATTACAACAAAGCTATTTGGCTGCATTACGGACTCATTGGTTGAGACTGCTCTGCTGCTCTGGGCCTCGGGGGGCTGGGAGGGGGGTAGGGGAGGTTGTGGGGAGGTTGTGGGGAGGGGGGTGTCTGCTGCTAACGCCAATAAGTGAAGGGGTTTCTGCTGTTTTACAGAGGAAATACAGGCTTTTGTACAGGAGCTGGGTATAATGTATTTAGAAGTCATTCTGAAGTCCTGATAACCACTCTCTATTAGTAGGAATGGTTGTAATATGTCATTTTTTACTTTTATATTGGCGTTTGTCCACTGATCTGAAAGTAGCTCTCGACCTCCTTGGGCAAGACACTTAACCCACCTCGCCTTTAGTGTCTGTGTACACCGGTGTATGAATGGGTGAGTAAATGTTGTTGTAAAGTTCTTTCAGTGCCTTGAAGGTGAAAAAGCGTTAGATAAAAATGTGACCATTTAACTTTATATTGTGAAGTGTGAGCTGCGGTGTCCAAATAATTTCCCTTGTGGATCAATAAAGTTTGTCTGAGTCTAAGTCTAAGTATACACACTTCAAATTTACAAGTTAAAGGTGCACTGCGTAACTTTTTGGGGGGAGGGTCTGTCACCTGCTTGTATCCATAGAGAAGTTATTGCTTTGCTTAAAATGTTCCACAGTATTGCATTAAACGTACATTACTTGCCTTTATTCCATTACAGAGGATTTTATTGTCTTGAACAACATGCATTCACTGAGAGCTGGATTGCTTATCCACAGATCTGACTTGTAACTTGGCCTAAGCAGTTTTACCTGGTTGACTCCATGGAGAAACAATTGGGTTTTTAAATTAAATGTTTTGCTACTATTATTATCAAATTAATAACTGTAACTGAAACTATGAACCAGATATTACGTGTTTTTAATAAAGATTGAATTGAATTGAATCTGAATTATTCATTTTATTACAGAGAAGGGCCCAGCTGTAGACAATAGGTTCCCTTCCTGCTTCCTTAGAGCAACTTTGGGCTTCTTTATTTATGGATTTATTTATTTATTTAGTTTTGGGGAAAATCGCTTGCCAGTTTTGACAGTTGCAGCATTAGTAAAACAGCATTAATGACAGTAATGAGATATTAACGGTGTAAATGTGTTAATTATGTTAAATATCTAAGAAGAAATCCCGTTAGCATTTGTTCAGCTGTGAACTTTTCACTTTTAATTAGTTGCTTCTTTTTTGGGCTTATTTTTAATTGTGTAATAAACAAAATAGAACTCCCTTTTTCAAGTAATGATAGAATATTGTAGTGATATTTATTAATAAATAAAAAAAAATAAATAAAAAATACCTGCCCTCCTTTTTCTTGTGCCATAATCTCATAATATCTGGGTGTGAATGTTCCCAAGATGTGATGCCAGTGCTGGTCTGTAGGGAGCGCTCCGTCTGTCTGTGGGTGGAGGGCTGTTTATAATGCAGTGTTGACAGTCTGTAAAAGCTTTTGTCAAAAGAACTGCAGATTTACAGACAGATTAGTGCATTCATAACATGGCAGTTAATTAGGACTGAAGAGCTAACAAGGGAGAGACAGAGAGAGAGAGAAAGAAAGAGGAAGTAAGGATAAAGGGAGGAGAGGAAAGAGCGCACAAATATCCACCTGACTTAATACTGTCAATTCTGCTAGAATAGATAATTATCAATGACAAGGCTTAAAGTTCTAATCCACTAAAACCTATTTTTGCTTTGTCTGCTTTGTTCCTAAACAAATAGCCAAGAGTTAAAGGTGCAATCTGTAACTTTTCTGCTGAGGGTTCTGCCACCTACTCCTCTCCACAATATGGCATTACATGTATCTCTGCTTTTATTTTATTAAAAATGTTTTCTCAAAATGGCCTTGAAAAAGAAACTTAAATTTAAATTTAAAGTAAGCGAGAGCACCTCACCACAGATCTGACCTGTAACTTGTAACTTGATGGCACCAGACAAACATGTAGACATGATCTTTTTATCAGTAGGCAGCATCTGTATCTGTGCAAAATGACTTTTACTTGAGTAACTGTTTGGATTATGATAAATCCTTTGACTTCTGCTTAAGTATTATTGTTAGTAACTGAGTCTTACTTAAAGGTGCATTGTGTAACTTTTCTGGTGGAGGGTTTGCCTAGGTTATTAGTTTGTCTGGAATGTTTCACAGTGTGGCTTTAAACCTTTCTATTTTCACAGAGCCCAAACTAGACCAAGTTACATGCCAGATCTGTGGTGAGGCGACCCCATTCACAGTCAGAATGCCTGTTTTTCTAGGTATTTTTGAGCTATAAAACTACCTGGAATTGGATAAATGTAACGTAGAGCTGTTTAATGTCATACTGTGGAACATTCCAGCCAGAGCAATGACATATCCACAGAAACAAGCAGGCGATGGACCCTCCAGCAGAAAGTTACATAATGCACCTTTAAGTAGGTTAGATTTCTCAGCTACTCTGCCCTCCTTTGTTTCATCAAATGCTGTTAATCAGAAGTGAGGGAAGTTGTACCGTTTACTCAGAGATACAGTATATCTTTTTATCCAAATAAAAATACACAGCTGTGACTAAACAACCAACTTCTAGAAGAAACGTTTTGCTATAAGACAAATACCACCACACTGCACACACTTTTTCTCAAATACAAATGTAACACCTCCATTTCCCTTTCACTTAGCTGTTTGTGTGTCTTTCCTGATGTGGCGTTTAAGGTCAGTGGGTTTATATTTTACCTGTCAGCTCTGATCATGTCTTTTCTCAGCGCTGCTCCTCTGAGACTTCACATGATCTGCTTCTTGCTTAAATGTTCATTCCAAACAGGAGGAACTTTTAACTTTTAACTAAGACTTGTTGGTGAAGAGGAGGGATGGAGAGGCTGAGGTGGCTGGTGGTTCTACTGAAAGAAAGTAGTAGAGTATGAATATCTTTAAATATGATTAGTTCAGAAGAAAGAGTTGGATTGTTACCGGGAATAACAGACTTGTTTATACAGTGTTCAGCTTCAAAGTTATCAAAGTTACTGTATATTTAAAGGTGCGCAATGTAACTTTTCTGGTGGGGGCTGCTACCTGCTTATAACCAAAGAGACTTTATTACTTTGTCTGGAATGCTCCACCGTATGGCATTACCATCCATCCATTTTCTTCCGCTTATCCGGGGCTGGGTCGCGGGGGCAACAGTCTAAGCAGGGACTCCCAGACTTCCTTCACCCTGGACACTTCCTCCAACTCCTCCGGGGGGACCCCAAGGCGTTCCCAGGTCAGCCGGGAGACATAGTCCCTCCAGCGTGTCCTGGGTCTTCCCCGGGGCCTCCTCCCGGTGGGACATGCCTGAAACACCTCCCGAGGGAGGCGTCCAGGAGGCATCCGGAACAGATGCCCGAGCCACCTCAGCTGGCTCCTCTCGACGTGGAGGAGCAGCGGCTCTACTCCGAGCCCCTCCCGAGTGACTGAGCTCCTCACCCTATCTCTAAGGGTGCGCCCAGCCACTCTACGGAGGAAACTCATTTCAGCCGCTTGTATCCGCGATCTTGTCCTTTCGGTCATTACCCAAAGCTCATGACCATAGGTGAGGGTAGGAACGTAGATTGACCGGTAAATTGAGAGCTTTGCTTTTTGGCTCAGCTCCCTCTTCACCACAACGGTCCGGTACAGCGACCGCATCACTGCCGACGCTGCACCAATCCGCCTGTCAATCTCACACTCCATCCTCCCCTCACTCGTGAACAAGACCCCGAGATACTTGAACTCCTCCACTTGAGGCAAAGACTCCCCACCCACCCGGAGAGGGCAAGCCACCTTTTTCCGGTCGAGAACCATGGCCTCGGACTTGGAGGAGCTGATCTTCATCCCAGCCGCTTCACACTCGGCTGCGAACCGCCCCAGTGCACACTGGAGGTCCCGGTTCGATGAAGCCATCAGGACAACATCATCTGCAAACAGCAGAGATGAGATCCTGTGGTTCCCAAACCGGATCCCCTCCGGCCCCTGACTGCGCCTAGAAATTCTGTCCATGAATACAATGAACAGAACCGGTGACAAAGGGTAGCCCTGGCGGAGTCCAACATGCACCGGGAACATGTCCGACTTACTACCGGCAATGCGAACACAGCTCCTGCTCCGGTCATACAGGGACCGAACAGCCCTTAACAAAGAGCCCCGGACCCCATACTCCCAGAGCACTCCCCACAGGACCCCACGAGGGACACGGTCAAATGCCTTCTCCAGATCCACAAAACACATGTGGACTGGTTGGGCAAACTCCCATGAACCCTCGAGCACCCAATGGAGAGTATAGAGCTGGTCCAGTGTTCTGCGACCGGGACGAAAACCACACTGCTCCTCCTGGATCCGAGGTTCGACCATCGGCCGGATTCTCCTCTCCAGTACCCTGGAATAGACCTTACCGGGGAGGCTGAGGAGTGTGATTCCCCTGTAGTTGGAACACACCCTCCGGTCCCCCTTCTTAAACAGAGGGACCACCACCCCGGTCTGCCAGTCCAGAGGCACTGTCCCCGACCGCCACGCGATATTGCAGAGACATGTCAACCAAGACAGCCCCACAACATCCAGAGACTTAAGATACTCGGGACGGATCTCATCCACCCCCGGAGCCTTGCCACCAAGGAGCTTGCCAACCACCTCAGTGACTTCAGCCAGGGTGATGGACGAATCCGCCTCCGAGTCCCCAGCCCCTGCTTCTTCCTCAGAAGGCGTGACAGTGGGGTTGAGGAGATCCTCAAAGTATTCCTTCCACCGTCCGACAACATCCCCAGTCGAGGTCAACAGCTCCCCACCCGCACTGTAAACAGTGTTGGTGAAGCACTGCTTCCCCCTCCTGAGGCGCCGGACAGTTTGCCAGAATTTCCTTGAGGCCTTACCTATTTTGCTTTTGTTAAAACATGTTTCTATTGCTCGAAAATAGTTTAAAGATCCTATATTACACAAATTTGACTCTTGTGAGCTTTAAGACATGTTAGAATGTTGTTACCTCCTCATAAACGTACCCGGAGTTGTGTTTTGTTTCATTTACACATGTTTGAGTAACACTGCGTTATGTGTCTGTCCTTGTGATGTCATGAACAGCTACTTTTTACCTTTTGTTCAGTAGAGATCGGCAATTCCAGGTCTAAAATTATCCCAGTGAATATAGTGAAGGTGTATGGAGTTCAAAAACACAGCGGTGCACTGCCTGTATTACCACATGACATCACAAGGTGGAACAGAGCATTTTGAGCTTTGGAGACAGAGAGTGTTTAGAGTGTTTCTGTTTGAGAGAGAAGAATTCAGCCTAAATATTGTGTGTTAAACATGTGTGAATGAAACAAAACAAAACTGCAGAAAACAGAATAACATATATATATAATAAAAAAATATAAATACTATATAACATTTGTATAGCTCTTTTCAAGATACTCAAAGACGCTTTACACAAAAAGACAAAGGCAAACGCATTTTTGAACATTTGAACCTCTTTGACCCTTTTACATTGACGTAAATAACCGTTATGAACATGAATTATGCAGTTCATTAGTTGAGTCTGGCTTTCTCCAGGTCAGTGGGCAGTGTTAAACCTTACATGGACTGTGCACATTCAGAGTTTGTGCACTCAAACTCCAGCCCATTTGAAAAGCCATTAGCAAATGTAAATAGTTTTTCTGTCAATTAAGATATGAATTATCCATCCCACATCGGCAGGATTGATGTAATGTACTTGTGCTAATTGGACTAAAAGGAAAAGGAGTTGTTACACATAAAATTCAATCAATAAACTTTGTCAGCCAACCACTGTGTAAGCAAACTGCTGCTGAATATCAAATAGATGCAAGTGTGCAGAGATAGAGACATGTGTAAACAGCTCCTCATCTGTTTGAGTGAGATATGATACCATTTGTCAACGCAACATGTTTAATAATGTGATTTATAGAGCTGCTGCTAAATGTGGGCTTTTATTTTGCAACAGTTGAAGACAGACTGCATTTTTTTATGGTATTTCCAAGTAAACAATAATTGCCTTTTATTATTATTATTATTATTATTATAAAGAAAATAAATATACATTAACAAATATATTTGGCATTCAGTTGCAGCCAATCCAATGGAAGTTAGTAGTTATAACAGCTAATTTGCAACCAGCAGAAGTCAATTGGAACCAAACTTAGATTAAACCAATTTGTGCCTATGCTCATGGCTATGGCTATTTGGCAGCAGCTAGCGTGCATTGTGTAACTTTTCTGGTGGAGGGTCTGTCAAATGCTTTTCTCCATGGAGATGTTACTGCTTTGTCTGGAATGTTTCACAGTGTGGTGTTAAACCTTTCTATTTTCATGGAGACTAAACCAGACCAAGTTGCAGGTCAGATCTGTGGAAAGGCGACCCCGCTCACAGTCAGAATCCTTGTTTTTCTACATATTTTTGAGCGTAAAACCACCTGTAATTGAATAAATGTAAAGTAGAGCTGTTTAATGTCATTCTGTGGAACATTCCAGGCACAGCAATCTCCACATCATCTCCAAAAGTTACACAATGCACCTTTAAAGAAATACATGGAATTCTTTACAAATTCAACTACTCACGACAGTTTCAGTGTCATTACTGCTTTGACCTTTACAAAACCACACATTTTCAAATAAAACCTCCATAAATGTTCACAGAAGCTTTACTTACCAGCACCTGTTGTCCTGCTGGCCCAGTCTCTTCATTCCCAGAGGCTGAATAAATGCGTTAATCTTGTAGTCATCAATGTATGCGTTGGATCCACTCACACTCACCTCCCCGATATGCTACATCAATGGGCTGTAGCAAGTTAATGACCAGCTCCTTGAAGGCCCATTTACATGAAATATGGACAGAGTTAAACGAAAACGGAGAGAGCAGGTGCCACCACTATTATGCAGTCCATAACCTGACCATATGCTAGTGCAAAAGCTCATTCAAGTCAATAGGACAGAGCTGCTAATATCTACCTCCCATTTTCACTTGTCGCACCGTGAGCACTGTATGAATTTGCATAACTATCTATAGGTAAATGGTACAGTAGAGTGGAAGTGCGCTGACTTTCATTTGAATAGAAATCATAGCACTTTTCAGCCTTAAAGAAATCAGCCAAGAGTATAGAGCTATTGATACTTTGCAGTGATGTCACACTGGGGGTGTACTGCATGTGTGTCTACGGCAGAATGTTCAGGAGTTACTATGGTGACACAATGCACACATTCGCAAACACTGCCAAATAGGTTTTAAGATACAAGTCTGAAAACTCAAGAAAAAAATACAAAATGGATTTGAACAGCACATTTTCAGGAGACTGTGATCAATACGAGGGTTCATGGTCCTGTTCAGGTGTTTGATTTTCAACAAAAAGGTGAGACAGACTAACTGAAAAACTGTTGGCAAATGTTAGCCGGCTTGTAGCTGTAATGTTATTTGAGAAGGATTTGTAAGGGTGCACTCACACTAGGATTTTAAAACCATCCTGTGATACACGCTCCTCTGTGAGTTATGGATATGAAAACACTGCATAGATGTGAGGGAGGCCGAAGGATTGAGGTCGCAAAACTTTTGTCACCATACACAGTCTTTATTGAAAGTAAGTGCGGATTTGCCGTGTGTTTAGGAGAGGAATTTATGCACCGTTTATTCACACAGAGCTGGTATATTCTAAAGTCGTGCGTGTGCGTGTACACGAGCAACCGGGCCGTGCCAAAGTCCCAACTGTGCGTGCCTGGGCACGTTTCCATTGTGCGCACAAATGTACCACGCTTTAGGGGCTATCCGTGCTTGTGGTTCAATTGGGCTAGTGTGAGCGTGGTGTACAAAATCATCTCTTCTATTGTAGTTCCAACTATGGCAGGTCTTTATGGTCAGATTGACCATAAAGACCAACTGATTGTTGATGAAATCAGATATAAAGTATCAACATCAACAATTTTAGTCCTACAAAAGCTGCATGTGAAATCCACAGATTATTTTTGGGAACAACAGTTTTATTTTTGGGAATTGTTCGGAGTCAAAGGAGCATTAGACAATAATAATATTTTGTAATAACACAAAAAATTAAATATAACGTACACACTGATTGAGCTGCATGAAAAATGAATGAAAACATAGGACATACATTGGTAAAATAATAAATACAAAACCAACATATTGTCAGAAGAGAATGTAAAAATATGAAAGAACTGAACAGAGAAACAGTAAATAAATATCCAAAAAAGACAAAACATTGACGTCACAGTTTTGTAAAAATCAAAACAAAATTCAAACACGTATTTGAAGTCATTAAGGTGCTAGCAACAGCTCTCCAAATCCATCATAATCTTTCTTTATTCTCTTCTCATATTTTAAAATTTTCCATTAAAAAAATAAACAACATGAAATCAATTTGCAAAGAAGTCCCAAATATAAGATATAGGGGAAGCCTGCTTTGAATGACAACTTTTCTTAGTCAAATATTTAACATCTTAGCATGAAAAACTAGACTCGTAATCCAACGTTATTTGCACCCCTCATAAACAAAGTACTGAAATGCAATGTACTGCTTTGTCTCCAGGCGTTAACTGTAAATGAAGAGAGATGATTTTCTGAAATGTTGCTACAGACATGAAATCAAATCTAATACAAGAACTTCAGATACGGAAATTTGAGTTTTCTGAACAACCAGCAAAGTACAATGGATATGAAGTAATATAAAATGTAAACATATTAGCAGTTTTGTCATTTTAACCCAGACATTGAAGAATTTATAGCCAAACATTTAAACACATTTTCAAAAGGTAAAAGTGATGTAATGTATTTTTCACAGCATAAATCAAAACTGAAAAAGAGAAGACAATGCACTTAGCCTGGATCTCTCACACTTACAAACCATTCGCATTTTTGGACGGCTTTTTTGCTAGCAGTCTGAAGCTATGTCCCCATGTACAGCATGTATTATGAAGAATGCGTCACGCTTTTCTAATCTTAATTATTAGAAATGGTCTCATAAGATTGACAGACCACTAGAAGGTGCTATATAAATCACGTACTTAAAAATGACCTTTTTAATTGGTGGCCATTTTTGTTTTACTGCTGTTTTAGTGCAAAAAGTAGTAGCCTAGCAATAATATACTGTAGAGCAATCAAAACAATTCATAAAACCAAAAAGTTAATTCAATTTGAAATACATTTTCATGTAATTTGTATAGTTAAATGCAATAATAAACTGAAAATGGTGTGTACGGAAAGCCCAAATGACCAAAACACCTGCCTACATGTGAACATAGCTCAGCTCATCAGAGAAGGAGAATTACACATTAGGAAACATAAGGAAGGTCTAACCTTGGGTCGTCTTGGCAACCCACCATTATCTTAAAAAACAAAAACAAAACTCAAACGTAAAAAAATCTGACTAATTTAAATACACATAAACCTCCTTTGTCATCTGTGTTAGCTACATTAAATGAAACCGTTTGCAGGCTCTTCTTTATGACTTCCAACCTTCCCCTTACAATCATAGTTTCTTGAGGTCCCTCACTTACACAGATGCCAGCACCACGTCACATACACCTCACATGCAAGCTCAAAATGGCCCAATGACACTGGTCGTATTTTACAGGGTTAACAATGGACAAGGTTGTTTTCAGAACTCCGAGGATGGCGCCCCCTACAGTCAAGTTAAGAGGGTTGCGTGGATGTCAACAGTGATGTTTTTATTCACACTACTAAATGTCTTCAGAGGGGGACTCCTTGAAAAAGTCCTTTCGAGCCCCACTAGATTTTCACTGCGTTTATTTGTCCGTAATGGATACAATAGTGTGCTTCTAGGAACACCAGAGTTCTTTCAGTCCAGTTCAGGAGATGTCTTTCTTTTTTAATCACAGTTGCCAATATGGTACTGTCTAAAAAGTTTATTTATCTCCAGTTTTTGTGTGTTGTAAATGACTAAATTTTCTATACATAATATTCCTTGTCCTTGTCTTTCGGTCTCTTGCTACTCCCGCTAGCTTTGGCGCTGCCACTGGGTGCTTTCTCTTTCACCACAGCGCCGTTGGTTTGCGCCGAGTTGCTGATGTAGTTGCGGGTTTCGTCCACCTGGTAGGAACCCTCGTCTCTGTTCCTATACTTGTACATGGCGTAGAGTAAGATAAGGATGCAGAGGGCGGCCGCTGATACGATGCCCACCACCATGCCCGTGGTACTGCTGGACTCCCGGATCACCTCGGAGGCTCCAGGAGGGACGCGCCGGACGATGCCAGGCACAGTGGGCAACGCCGCGGGTACAGTACGCAGCATGGGCGACGTGATGAAGGGCCCCCGCGGTTTGGTGCCATCCGCATCGAAGGCCGTCGGCAGGGGCAACAGAACTATGTCTGGCTGGGGTGGTTTGACCTCACGATTGTTCATTTTCCCCGCAGGCCGCTTTGGGGGCGTGTCTGAGGGGACCGCCGGCGTGCCACGGGGGCTGAGGACAGGAGAGGTGGATGTAGTCCTACCTGCCTCAGAGGCTTTGCTAGGCCTCAAGTCCTTGGATTCCCACTTGGGCGCGATAGCTTTGTAGCCCCCTTCATAGGCCGACGTGGTCAAGATCTTATCTGTTACCAGGGAGAAGGTGGTGTAAAAATCTTCATCGTCAGTCGGGGGCAGGCTTGAGTCGAAAGCCTCGCCAGAGCCAAACCCCGAAATCACCATGCCATCATCACCATCAATATCACCATCACCATCATCACAATCATCGCCGCCTCGGTCCGACAAGCAAGGGACCCCCGCCTCAGTTGCCATGGTGAGGACAGGGCGGAGGGTCGGGGGGAGGGGGATGAAGGGAGAGCGGGTGGATACAGAAGGGATGTCTATGGGGTCCTCAACTAGCACGGGGATCACTAGCTCCCCTCCTAGAAACCAAAGAGAGAAAGAGCAGAGTTAGGAAGAAGCCAGCAGGTCCACAGACAAGACAAAAGTTACAGCGAAAGTCAGTATAAAGAACATAAAAAAGCAAAGCCCAACAGAGGAACAGAGGAACTTAAGAGAAACAATAAAAAGAAACTATACCAGTGCAAAAACAATGGAACTCAGAACCAAACAAGACCCAACTGAAAGAAAACAGCCATAAATAAAGTGAACATTGCATCAAAAGGCTTTGAGGGATGCACAAGGGAGAGCCATCTTAAACCTAACTTTCCTACTGAAAAAGTAATATTGGTAAGTTAAAATGATCTGAATTAAGAATATTTTATCTTGATTTGAGCAGATTTGATTTGAAAAGTAAAATTATCTACCAATGTAGTAAGACTTTCGTACTTCCACTTCCATTTTGCTTGTTTCACTGGTAGATCAAGTCTAATCTTCTCAAATCAAGAAAATATATTCTTAATTCAAGTAACTTCAACTCTCAATATTACTTTTCACAGTGTATCCAAACTATCAACTATTAAAAATATGTAACTTTTCTGAAGGAGGGTACGCCACCTGCTCGTCTCCAACAGTATATCTTTTTTTTTCCTTGGAATGATCCAAAGTATGGCATTAAAGTTATCAATCTCTATGGAGACAAGCAAGTGGGGAAAGAAGATATTTTTAAGGAACCAGTAATTGAATAAATGTAAGGTAAGTTTAAGGTGATACTGTGGAACATTTTGGCACAGCAATCAATATCATCTCCATGGAAACAAGCAGGCGTTGTATCGTCCTCCAGAGAGTTACATAAAGTTACATTACATGACTTTAACTAGAACTGTGTAAGCTGTGCCTCCCTGTAAATCACTACCTGATCCTCCTGCATATTTTTTCATTTAAAGGCTAGTCTGGTTTTGTTTAATTTATCTAAGAGTAAATCTGTTTTAAAATCTGAGCTGTGTGAATTCAAACAAGGGTTTAGCATTTGTTTGCAATTCATATGTGAGCTGTGGGCCCACAAGCCAGTTAAGAGAAAGATAGTGTTCAGTGGAGCAGTGTTTAACCCTACTGACCTCCACAGCCAAACAAATCCTACAACTGCAGCTGCCTGGAAAACTCAGAGAATGAAAGAGTCCAAGGCTAATATGTTAGAATCATTTAAAGTGTAAGCCTGTTTCAAAGTTTGGAAGTCACAGTGACATTGAGGTTGGTGGTAAAAGTTTGGACTACTTTCATTACTGATTTTTTTAGTAAGTGCGATTTTAGCTTGGGCGGAATCTATATACTTATATGCAAAAATACAAAATTCAAGTATTAATCTTTCACTAGTTTTGATGCATTTACCTGATGGACCTAGAATATCTGAATTTTCACAAAACATCTACACAGACTAAAATATATCTATAAAAAAATAACGTTAATAAAAAAATATATATATTATAATTTTAATAATTAATTTGAGTAGATTTAACCATTTCATTTACTTATTTTTTTAAATACATAATAATGTTTTAATACATTTTTAGGTGTCAATGTATTGCTTCTTATCATCTTGGACTTGAAAAATCCACTTTCCAATCCCAAACGGCAGATTATTTCGTAATTTGAAGTTTAATCATCTAGATCTGTCAATAGTGTGTAGAAATTTTAGCCCTTTTTTTAAATAAACAATTCTAAACTAGTAAAAAGGTAAACTATAGCAAAGATTACACAAAACTACATTAATATATCAGTGTGTATCCAATGTAATCTGATACAGGATTTTCCATTCAACTGTCTTACCTAAATGTATTTTTCGTGTATTTTATCTTATCTCTTATTTTATCGCATAGTACGATATCTATCCCTGTGTTATGTGCCTGCTCTACCCTTGATTAATACTGTCTAAAATTGTCCTAAGTGGGCTCCCCTATTTGTCCCGGCCTCTTGCCTTTTGACCCCTACAGGGACCACTATGGCACAAAGTCTCACAGCAGTTCAAGTACACCTGAATGTTTGCCTCTGAACAGATTTAGAATAAATGTAATATATGTAAAATAATATGTTTTTAAATAAATAAAAATACTATATGCTAATACTTTGCTAGCATGTACTTATTAAAGGGCCCATATTCTGCTACTTTCTGATCCATGTTATAATGTTGTTTCCTCATTACAAACATACCTGGAGTTGTGTTTTGTTTCGTTTCCACGTTTAACACACAAACCTGCATATTTAGGCTGTGTTCTTCTCTCAAATGGAAAACACTCTGTTCCACCTTGTGATGTCATGTGGTAATACTGGAAGTGCTCCACTGTGTTTTAAACTCCATACCCCTTCATTAGAATTATTTTAATCATTTCAGCCCTGGAATTGCTCATCTTTACTCAACTAAAGGGTAAAAAATAGCTAATAACTACTGCTTCATGACATCACAAGGTGGAACAGAGCATTTTGAGCTTTAATGATATACACAGACTTATAATAAAAGATTACACAACTCCAGCTATGTTTTTGAGAAGGTAACAATATTCTAACATCACTTAAAGCTCACAAGAGTCAGTTTTGCAAAATATAGGACCTTTAAAGAAGACCCCATTACGGGCACTTAACACTGGATTTATTTTGCAATTTACATCAAAACATGGGAAACATTCAGATATCTCTTGAAGCTGCTTTTCCTCTTGCCAATGTGGCTAGTTAGAACATTGCAAAGGCACAAACGGGGCACTATAAAAAGAGATGCAAACCTTTTGGAACAATAAGGAAAATTAACCAAAAATAAAAGTGAAAGTAAAAGTGAAACCAAGGCATAAGTAAGGCATTGCAAAAAGAGTTTAGAGTTAGAGCAAACATCGTCAAAACATTCACAAAGTAAAGCCACAGATAGAGCTATCCAGAAACAGGGATTAGTATAAAAAATGAAAAGAAATTTGAGCTTGGAAAATGATAAAAGCCTACGAAAACTTTGTCAAAAAGGAAGAAAAGCATACCAGTCAGTTTTGTCAACTTACATCAACAAATTGCCCGCATGATTTTGGCAGGAAGAAAACAAAAATTTACAAAAGAAAGTTGTGTAAGAATGCCTTTGGACAAGTTAAGTTTCTTTTTTTATACAACTTCTGATTAAGTAGTATATAACTCTGTATTTTCAGACAGGATGGGAGGCAAACACATACATCCACACATCATGACATGAAAATATTCTTGACCATTCTGTTAGGGGTATATCTTTTCTTTATAAAAATGTTATAGCTATACTTCGATACACAAGTCTCTCCGTTAAGTATCTTGATGACTTCTTCTGTTTTTTTTTTTTTTTTTTTTTTTGTTTTTTTACTTCCAAAATGGCTGTACAGTTTTTCTAGTAAAGTAATGGGAGTTGGGGAGAAGGTACGGTAGAGTGGGTGATTGAAAGGGGGTGGGGCCTATGAACATACTAGGAAGGTAATGATATAAATGGGGGTGAAAGTGTACATCAGCTGCCATGTCCATGTAAAGGCGGAACGGAGAGATCGGACGGCATTAGAGCTTTTGGCTGTAAGGAAGGGATGGGAATACAAACAATGAGCATAAACATGCCCATCTACAGAAGAAACAGCACTCTGAACAGTCACAGTGTTACAAACCCTAAACTGCAACTTCTTTTGACATGCACAAGTATAATAAGAATTAAGTCAGGTAATTCAAATTTGCAAGTAGCTGCTAAGAAGATTTCAAGATTAGCATAGAAACAGATCGCAACAATAGGGTCTGAGTACTTTTGGAGGTGGCTTCGCTTTTTTCTCAGTGAAATTTTCCGGATTTCGATTTAGAGTCGCAAATTTGGGAATTCAAAATGGCCGCCCGATGAGGTGAAATTTTTGAAAGTAAACACATTTCGTTGAGAAAAAAGGAAGCGTGAGTCTAATAAGGGACAAAAATTCGTTAAACATTTCTATACAGATTTGTAAAAATTGGAACATTTTCAGAAAGTATAAAGCAGAGAAACATATATGCGTTGGGACATATATGTACAAAAAATAGACAAGAAAAAAGAAATAAGATTGGCAAGCAAGAAAGAAAGGCATTTGAATTTTCCACAGTTTCAAAGATGGACAACCAGAGAGCACACACTGAGGGACAGGTCGGGGGACAGTTTGTACGCAAAGTGTCACCACCTTAAGTTAACTAATAATAAAGTGAAATTATTATTAGTAACAGTTTTCTCTTGTTAGTATAAAACACATGACAGGGCGTGCAATCTGGATGTACGTCAAGAAAAAAAAGTTAGGAAATCAAAAATACCGGACATGGTGTTTTTCTAATTGGATTTTAGTTTCGCTATCACAAGTTAAGGGTTAATGCATGCGTTAAGTAAGTTGCATTTAGGGAGAGTAATAAACAAATAGAGTTACAGAGCAAGCAATGGGTACGGTGATAAAGGAAAGGGAAAGGGGCTTAGAAAGGTCAAAGGTGAATAAAGAGGCAGCTGCAACCAATGGCTGTCGGGTACATCCGTATAAAAAGACACCATTTATCAGTGGCTAACAGGGAACGTGAGGTGATAAATAAGCCACATTATAAGGCATTTAAGCTGGCAGCGGTCGCTAATTAATCAAGGGGTGGAACGCTATGGTAATTAATGGGCAAGTTTTATTTAATTTTTTGAAAACCAACAGCCTTCGCTTGACAGAGGGAGAGAGGGAGGGAAAGAGGGATGGAGAGAGGGAGGAGTTCCACAAAGAAGCATTCATTTGGGCACTGAAGTTAAGCGGATGTGAAAGGGACATTTGTCTTCACATATCAGAGATGGGGGATCTGTGCAGGGTGCCGAACGAAACCTGATCTATTAAGCGGCGCTGAGTGTCGTGAGGATATTATGTAAAGGATATGGGAAATGTCATTCACCTGGCAACAGTGTGTTATCAATTTTGGTGTGTTAAATGTGAGGTTTCTGACTGCACATTTGACAGCATCACCGTGTACGTCTTGTATTGATAAAGAGTGCCGTTTTGTTTTTGTAGACATGTATGAAGGGTTTGTGAAAGTTTTTTTTTAGCTTTCTATTTGTTACCACTGAACTACATATTACAGTTTGCATGTTGTTTCAAGAAATGTTCAAATTTAAAGGTCCTATATTATACAAAATGGACTCTTGTGTGCTTTAAGTCATGTTATAATGTTGTTATCTTCTCAAAAACATACCTGGAGTTGTGTTTTGTTTCATTCACACGTTTGAGTAACTCTTCCTGTACTGCCACATGACATCACAAGGTGGAACAGAGTGTTTTTGAATGAAACCAAATACAACTCCAGCTATGTTTTAGATGATGAAACAACATTATAACATAGATCTGAAAATAGTGCAATATAGGCCCTTTAAAAGATGTTTTGAATTAGAATACAAATATACTTTATAACATGCTAGATCAACTCTGGAGGCACAATATTTATTTTTATAATGAACAATGGCATTAATGTGAATTTTTACTAAATTAAACAAATATCTAGACTTTAAGATAGTTGTTTTGTACTTTTTATTTTATTTTAGTGTTGCCTGTTGCATATTTCTGTCTATGTCAACTGTTTTCATTGTCTTCAGGTTTGCATTTAAGATTTTATTTCTGCCAATACAGCACCACAACTTTTCCCCATTAACTTAAACTCCTCATCCTTTATATGCCAACTCTGTCACTCTGGCCTGGGACTCTTCACTGGTGACATCTGCCTGTTGCTGTTGCAGGACACACAATATTTCAGCCACAAAGTCGACCTAATAAATGAACCCAGCCTCAGTCCAGTGAAGTGATTTCACTGGAAGACATAAGGGTTCATGACCATTACTTTCTTTTAGCTTTCAAAATTGGCCCACTGACTATATTGAGAATTACTGAGTATTATATAAGACATTATAAAATTTACGTGGTCTTTTTCAAATACAAACACATTTTTTATGATTTACTCTATAATGGACAATGTTGTTTTTTACTAAATAAAATCAAGTAATTGTGGTCATTTCTCCAACTAATACTCATTGTCTACTATTTACATCTATGTGAGTTGTTTTCATTGTCTCCAGATTTGCGTTAAATTGTAAATGCTGCCTAAACACACCACAACTGAATATCATAACTTTCTTAAAGGTGCATTGTGTAACTTTTCTGGTGGAGGGTCTGTCAAATGCTTTTCTCCATGGAGATGTTATTGCTTCATCTGTTATTGGTTTCGATCTTCATGAAGACCAAACCAGACCAAGTTACAGGTAAGATCTGTAGAGAGGCGACCCCAGCTCACAGTCAGAATGCCTGTTGGTCGAGCTGTTTAATGTCATACTGTGGAAAATTGAAGTGATTTCAGTGGAGGTTTTATTTACTGAAACGCTGTACTTGTTGTCTTCGCCTTGTTTGCATCCCTTCAACTCATTCGCCGTTAGCAGCTTTCTGTGACTGTTAGCTTTGTGCTAAATCAACAGGGCACTTAGAGGGGCAGAAGAAGAGGTGAGGGGTCATTTGGTGAAGTCTGCGTGGGAGACCTTGAGGTTTTGGTCAACATTATAATCCTGTGTAAGCCCCAGCTGAAGCTTCGCCCATCTCACATGTTTTCAAACCAGGCAAACAATGCACTTCCTAATACGTTTACTTAGCCAGATTGAGTTTGTTTTGCACACTCCTAAAGATGGATGAGGATTTCATTGTAAGCCGCTGCCTCCCTGGTAAATAATTCTGCAGTTGACTAGACTACAGACACTTTTGTTTTTCCGATTTTTTCAGTGCTACAACTGCTGATTAATACGTTATTCGTGAATGTTGCTTTCTTTCTTACTCTGAGCGTGGATGACAAAAAAAGTGATTGCGAGGAGCAGCGTAGTGGATGAAAAATAAATAAAAAATCATTTGAAACCAGCAGAACAACGCTACAAAACAAATTGAATTCTATCTCTGACACAACGTGAAGTCTGCTCTGCTTTAAAGGTACATTGTGTAACTTTTCTGCTGGAGGGTCCATCAAATGCTTTTCTCCGTGGAGATGTTATTAATCTCTTCCACTGTAGAGATTAAACCTATCTATTTCAATTGAGACAACTATAGGCTACATTAGAGGTCAGATCTATGGAGAGGCAACTATACACAAAGCAAATTAATGTATTTTTGAGTAATAGAAACGCCAACTAGAACTAGAACAAATGCTAGACAGATGTGTTTAATGTCACACCATGGAACTTTTCTGGTGGAGGGTCCGTCAAATGCTTTTCACCATGGAGATGTTATTGCTTTGTCTGGAATGTTTCACAGTATGGCATTAAACCTTTCTATCATCATGGAGACCAAACCAGACCAAGTTACAGGTCAGATCTGTGGAGAGGCGACCCCGCTCACAGTCAGAATACCTGTTTTTCTACATATTTTTGAGCAGTAAAATCACAGTAATTGAACAAACGTAGAGTAGAGCTCTTTAATGTCACACTGTGAAACATTCCAGACATGGAATGACATATCCATAGAAACAAGCAGGTCATGGACCCACAACCAAAAAGCTATACAGTGCACCTTGCGTAAATATAAGTGAACTTAAATGTGTGGATTGACTGGCTAGCTCAGCAGCATGGAGTCTACACACGCACTGAAACCTTGAAACAGCACTTTCTCTTCACTGATCCATGTGTCCCTCTACTGTTTGCTGAGGTTTCTGAACTGTGGGTTGGGGGATTTCACTCCTTAAAAGTAAAAAAAAAAAAAAAAACCTGCACCAGCATCAAATGTGGAGTCAATGGGATTGCAACATGGCAATCTGTGGCCGATTCGCTGGCTTGCCGACCTTAAAATCCCATTGTAGTCACATGCATTGTGCCCAGAGACCTTGCTTGCTATGGCAGATTAATTCACTACCAACAGCGACAGGTAGCGGCTGATTGCTAGCATGGAGGCACTAAGGATTATGTTCTATGCACGGGTTAGCTTCTCACGCCTTTAAGAGCCTCGTACTTTAGCCTCCCATTAAATCATCTTATCTCCGCTGCACACATGCTAGCTAGCTAACTGGAGCTAAGAGAAGTTGGGTTTCTCACCGATGGACAGTCATTCGTTTTCATTGCTCAAAAAGTTGGATAATGTTTCATTTATGGCCCGAGTGAGTGCGAGATTCACTGCTGCCCGGGGAGAATGGAGAAAACCAGAGTAAGGGCAATATAATATCTACAAGAATGGAGAAAACTGTTTGGGGGATTTGCCGAATTGGAATTGGTAACTGTGCAACCAATTTTAGGAATCAACCAAAAATCGTCGCCAAAATTTTAAGAGCTCAAGAGAAAAGTAATTATGTGTATTATGTGATTTCTCTGCCTTTTTGTGCTTCTTTTCTGCAACAAATTAAAGTCGTGCTACGTAACTTTTCTGCTAGAGGGTCAGTCAGTTGCTTGTCTCATGAAAATATCATTGCTTTGCCTGGAATGTTCCACGGTATGTTTTAAACTTGATCTTAAATTTATTCAACTACAGATGTTTTTGTGTCCAATGCTGTCCATATGTAAGTATAAAGTGTTTTATTGTGTGATAATCAGGAAGTGCTTCTTAGCATGCTAGTTGTTGTTAGCTTTACCGTGGCAAAACTTCGCTCTGGTTTCTGAAAGTTATGAAAAGTGCTTATAAATTCATCGCGGTGAATAATTTGGATGCTAGGAATATAAAGGAAAGTGAGGAGTAACTTGGGACCACTGCAAACCTAGTTCTGTTTTTTCAAGTTTTTTAGTCAAATCAGTTACAGCTGCCTTTAACCACTAAAAAAAACATTAACACTCACATTCAAGCAAATTCCATGTGGGTTGCAATGATATTTTTGCATTACTGTTGTCACGGTAATGAAAAAAGATATAGATAAATGCGGTTTTATCAGTAGAAAACCAAAGTGCGTGCCCTGCTAGATCCTGATCCATCACCGCGGGGCACAGGACGGGAGCACTGTGGCATATTAAACTGGCATCTTGTACCAGGCGCGGCGACTCAGGGCCATGTCAGACGCTCCATTTGGTGCGCAGCTATTAGGTGTGTCAGCCGGATAACCTTTAAAGTGATCTGAGGGCTGCGCTGGGTGTCACGGCAACTGATGGGGCTTGACGGAAACCAGAGAAGAAGAGGAGACCCGCTGATCCGTGCCTATCATAGCTCACGCCGAACCAAATACAGTTGTCTAGCGTACTCTTCATAATGGAGAACTCACATGACAAAAGCCAGTCCGTTTTATTGTCCCGCTGGAGATTTGTGGCTTCCAGGAGCGGTAATGTGCGCTGACAGTTTGAGGGGTTACACATGTGCATGGATTTAGTGCCCACTTAATCAACCAATGATGGGGCAGAGACTGTGTATGATCTGTTATACCATGGTCAGTGAGAATTCGAAAGGCTCATTTATACTGTAAGTTCTACAGATACGCATAGAGGCTTCGGTCCGTCTGCGTTGTTCTGTCCGTAATGTGGTCTGTTTCTTCAGATCATGTGGAATCTTAGCAATGGAGCAGTACAGGAGCTGACCACCAGGGACAGTAGTGAACACAGCGCGATTGTGGAAGGTAAAGTTATAAAAAAAAATTTACTAGAACAAACTGAAAAAATAAAATAAAATAAATAATAAATGCTTCACTCACTTATTTTTTCTTGGCTCTTTTCCAACAGATGCGATACTTATTAATTTGTTTGTTTCATTGTTGCTGAAAACTGAATTTCCTACAGGATCAATAAAGTATTTATCTCTCTCTCGCTCTCTCGCTATCTATCTAGCTATTTATCTTAAAACTGCCAAGACTTATGGTAATTCTCTTAAGGAGATATAAAAGTTGCGCCTTGTCATTTTTCTGATGAATGGCTCACTACCCACTAGACTTGATGGAGATGTCATTGCTGAGAATGTTCCACTATATGGCATTATACTTATGTTTTCATGGAGACAATCAGGTGATGCCAAGTTCTGATGCCATGCCAGTGAAGAGATGAGCCCACTAACAGTAAGAATGCATGTTTTTAAGATATAGAAAGACACACCTATAATTGAATAAATGCAAAATAAATAAGTTTAATGCTATACTTTGGAACATTCTAGGCAAAGCAGTAGCATCTCCATCACTATCAGAAAAGTTATAGAGTGCACCTTTACCGTTTAGCTTTTGACCAAAATGTAGAAGTTCAAATCATCCCAACACTGGTACCTTTTTAATCTCTTATCTATTGTGTTTTTAATAGTCTTTTTAAACTATTTCTTTAATATTAGAATAACAGACAGTGGCATCAGAACTGAGTTGGTGCCAAAAACTACATAATTAATTACCTTTAGCAATGTACTTTCTAACACACAGACTAGTTGAAGATCTGTAACCACATGGATTTTGATTGCTTGAATGCACCTGCCAAATTAAGTCTTTCCTAATAATAGCTACATTTGGGAAATCTCTCTCTAAAGCTTCACTTTGTTGAGTAGCTACTTTCTTATCTCCAACTTTTCCCTCTGAGTGCGGAAATTAAATGTTTGTTTTGCATAATCCTATTAAAATTTATATACAGATGTTATCAAAAGTTGTGCATGCGTCAAAACCCCCAAAACAAACCAACAGCAGCATAAAATTTAGCTGATTAATTCACGAAGACTGAAAAGATTGGCACTAGAGACGCCAGTGTGGTACTTTTACAGCCTCTTTTCCTCGATGTCCAATGTTTTAAGATGCAAATGTGGTGGAATTTATTTTAAAATGAGCCGTCGGTTGGCTTTTTGGTGCTGGCCAGATGATGAGGAGCCCCGCTGTTGTTCAGAATAACTCCAATGATTCGTACTGATGTGAAACTAAAATGACTGTTGTTCAAGATTGCTCCCACACAGAGCAGAGCCAAAAGACAGAGGACATCACTTTTCCAAACACAAAACTACTAAACTAAAGATGTAATTAGAAGTAACTGCTTAACTTGTTGTTTTTACCTGAAATGTTCTACAGTATAGCATTAAGAGACAAGCAGGTTACATCACCAGGCCAAGTTACAGGCCAGATCTGTGAATACGTGGACCCGCTCACAGAAATAATGCATGTTTTGTGGTAGTTTTGAGAAATAAAAACACCTGTAATTGAATACATACTATTTGTTTAATGCTGTAGAACATCCCAAGCAAAGCAATAACATCACGGAGACAAGCAGATGGCAAATGGCAAAAAAGTTACACAGTGTACCTTTAAGCATGTTTAGGTATTGTAAAAATCATCTGTTATAAAGTGAGTCACATCTTTTAAGGTTAAAATATGTTTCACAACGCATTCAAGATGGCTCCCACACAGAGCAGAGCCAAAACACAGAGGACATCCATTTTCCAAACAGAAAACGACTAAACTAAAGATGTAATTAGCTGCATTTGTTTCACCTACGCCAGGTCAAAACGCTCCCCACGACAACTGCGCTCATTTGAGTGGTGATTTGTCTTTCCTTTAAATCCAAAGGGAAAAGTTTGATGTGTTCCGAAGTAGAATATTCAGATTTATGGAAATCATTTGCATCAATTATGAGAGTATAATTACATATTAATCATAGAATTGCTCTGATTACACGGTAATGACAAGCTCCAAAACCGTTAATCTCTGTGAAATGAAATCATAAATTGGCATAGTGTTCTTGTATTTATCATTGAGAGGCTGTGGTTTCTGGGCCAGAGAGTGGGACATATGAGGGGGACAATAACAAAGCACAAAAGTAGAAGTAATGTATGAATATATTTACAGTGGATAATTTTATGTTTACTTATTGTATTATTATTATTATTATTATTATTATTATTATTATTATTATTTATTTATTTATTTATTTATTTATTTATTTATTTTATTTATTTTTAATTTTTGTATTTATTTATTTCATTTGGGCTACTCTTTTTCCTCTTTTACAAAATTTACAGAACCTAGTCATCATAATCATATCACTTCACTATATCTGAAAGCAGGTATCTGTACTCTACTCCAGTGTTTCTCAAACAGGGGTAGGCAGACTTAGCAGGGGGTACTTCGAATGATTTCAGATTTAGAAGAAAAAGGGAAATTGAAATTGAATAATTTTGGATACCAGAATCTTCAAAACAATAACATTTAATAATTATAATTGGCAATATACTACAGATGCACCGTATATATGACATATGACATAAGGGGTACTCAAAGTTTGAAACAACCACCAAGGTTGGGAATTACTACTAGACTCCATTTTTTTTTTTATTGGACTTCAAAGTAGAAAGTAGAAATTTCCCTTAAGGTTTAGCTGTTGAACTGGCTGAAGGGTTCATTTTTTTGGGGCAAATATTTTTTTGGATGAAATATGAAAACTGTATTGAGTTGCCTCAAATTTCAAAATTTCAAATGACCATTACATTTGACCCGTTAATAGTTTTAAAAATATGTTCTGTCTTACCCTATAAGTACATTTTTGGGCACTTGAAAACTTTTACTTAAGTACATTAGAATAAAGCCCATTGAATGTATTTGGTAAATATCATGAGTTGGAAACGTGTGTTGTGTAACTTTTCTGGTAGGGGGTCCATATTGTTTTTTTCCTGAAATGTTCTACAGTATGGCATTTAATTGGACTATCTCCATGGATACAAGCGGGCCACATCACCAGGCCAAATTCTGCCATAGTTTTGAGAAATAAAAACACCTGTAATTGAATAAATAAAAGATATATTTATGTAATGTCATACTGTGGAACATTCCAGGCAAAGCAATAACATCACCATGGAGTGATGAAGTTACACAGTGCACCTTTAAGCATGTTTAGTCATTGTAAAGTCATCTGTTATAAAGTGAGTCACATTTTTTAAGGTTAAATATATATATAGTTAGTAGTATAGTTAATGGAAAATGTATGTAAGATTAGTGGTGTGAATAAAACTGGTATTGCTTGCTAGAAGAAAAGTGGAAATTTACGATATATATACGCTTGCAGGGGAATGCATTTTCACAATATTTTTTTGAGGTAGTATCCGTCACACCTGCACAGTATCTGCCTCTTGTGGAACTCCAGGGGGAATTGTGGTGAGGTTTAACACTTGTATTTAAGACACAGACAAACAAAGAAGACGACAACCAACACACAGCCAACAGACATTGCTGCTTTGTTGGCTACTGACAGGAGACAAGCAAGCACCAGCACCAAAACACGAGACACATTCAACGTCAAGGGGAACAGCGGTGGGCCGGGACCCCCACGTCACCCCTAGCAACACACTGACATGTATTAGAAGCCAGCTGGGGTTATGGGTGGAGTAGCACACAAAATGGCTGCCAATCGAGTGCATGCTAAAGCAACAGGGGTAAGTGGGTTGGGAAGGAGGGGCGGGGCTATATGCTATATGTTAAAGGTACAGTCCAGTTACATTGCATGCCACAAATACCTTCTACTTGGAGCAACAGATAGAATAGAAAAACAGATATACTGTGTGGCAATAAAAGTCTTTTTTATGCCATCTGCAATTCAAACAAACATGTAAATGCAAAAGAGGCGGTAAAGGTAGGGAGGTAGGACGGAAAGGAGGAACGAAGGAGGGTGCTGGGATGGGGATGAAGGAGTGGAAAAGGAGGCGGGGTCACTCAGGGAGAGGTACAAGAGGAGTCATTCTTTCACACACAACTTTCTTGAGGCCAAAATAAGGGGTGATGGCAAGAAAAGATTTTGTTGCCGTTCAATTTCCCTATATGGTCGAATGGAAAAGGGGGCGTGGTGTGATGATAGGGGGCGGGGTCACTTTTAGAAGCCATTAAACACAAACTTCATGATCGTGATGAGGGAGCGAGGAGGGAGACTTTGAAAAATTTTTCCAACCACCAAAAGTTCATGCGGCACAAGATGAGGCAAAAACGGGAGGAGCAGCTCTATCCTTGCTTGGAAGATGGTGACGACGATGATGAAGACATGGTGATGGTGAAATAAAAAAATAAAAACAACAAAAAACACACCCCTCCCGCCCCATGTCAAGCACTCAAGCCCACCCAAATATGAAAACAAAGTAGAAAATTTGACCCGAGTATCAGATCCGGACCACCACACAAGAGAGATGTTCAATGTGCAATCACAGAGGAAGAAAAAGCAACACAAAAATCATGGCATGCAATCCTCAACCGACAGAAAGCAGGGCAAATAATGAGGAGATGAATTTCTGTGTCAACATGGAGGATGTACAGTGAGTGTGTGTGTACAGTTCGCAGACATCTTAGCAGCTTTTACAATGAGTGCTATGGTACAGGTCTGTTTGGATAGTGGCCCCAAGTTTAAATTTATAACCTTGTCAATTATGAACATTTTTATGTTTTAGGAAGAACAAAATTAAATGCATCCACTATAATTTTATAGCAGTTATTAACATTTTATTAACTGTCTTACATAGCAGAGTTGAGCCTTTAGGGAGCAGATTTCTTTGATTAAAAATACATATTAGTAAATAAAATTATATTCTACACTGCATAGATTTGAGGAAGATTAATACTACTGTTTAACCTAAGATAGTTTGAGTTACTATCATTAAAGTATAATAGTTTTATGTACATTATTTCTGAGTAGAACCAACATTACAGTGGTGCGTGTCGGTTAATTGTTTGACCACCAACCTGAGGGTCAGCAGTTCTGAATTAGCCGTTTGTGCCATACGTTTTTTGTGTCCATGTGCAAGACACTTCACGTAAATTTGCCTGTTACAATATGTGGATATTTGCAAAAGGAATGGCAACCAAAGTAGCCACTTGTTTTCACTTTTTTGTGTGTTTAATCATCAGAACTTTTAGATGTAAATTAGTCCTGGTAACAGATACATATTTTAAATCTTTGACTATGAATGCTTAACAACTTGGTATGGCAAACTAAATTACAACAACATTTAGATCAATATTAACTAAATGAACCAAAGTAGAAACCTTGACTTTTTTGGGACACTACAAGAAAACAGACCTGTACTGGATCACCCGTACCATAGCACCCCAGGCCTTTTGTGAGGAGGGTCCCTTATTGTGAGTAAAAACTTCTTTGCTGCTCTACTGCTTTGAGAAATCTTGGGTTTGAGCCATTAACAGTTGAAAACATGCTGGAAAATGTCTCTTTAACACTTTAACACCATTTTCAAATTAGTAAAACCATTTGTGCTCAAAGATAATGCACCTAACACAGGGAAAATGACTTTGTGCTTACATCAAAGAACAAAGACCCACACATGGTCAGAATATTCTACGAACTGCCACTGCGTTTTGATAAGACCTCAAAGTAAATAAATGAGGAACATTGCAGGATGAATATTAAATTTTCAGCACTAGCTTCAGCCCTTATAAACACAGGGTTGATTATCCGTGGTGCTGTGTGAGTGCTGATAACTAAAGGGAAAGGGCAAGGCATTGTGGGAGCTTGATTATGGGCTGTGAAAAGTGGACATAGCCTAGGTGCTAAGCTCAGCCATATTTAGCCCGATTAATGCTACGTCAATTAGCGTGGCGTGATGGTGCTCTGAAGGACAGTGAGGTAATCAAGTCGTCTCAACTGTTAATGATTCACACTGGGCCTAAGGGAGCAGGTTTTTGCATAGTAAGCTAGTTTCTACTGGATATACCGTGCACAGTAGATACTATGTGTGTTATACTGCTAAATCAACAGATATGTGGAATAAATACATTTCTGAATACTTCCTATAGAAATGATAATTGATTGGTTTTACATATTTATCACATTTTAAATGCAGATTATGTTTTTTCGTGATAGCAAATGCAGGCTGAAGAAACTGCATTGAAATTTCAGGTTCACAATGCACTTATCTGTAAACAATTGATTTATGAATAATTCACCTCAACGTTACTTCAAAGGGATTTCATTACTTTAGAAACGGTTAGGGATTGTACTATCTGGTCCTTTTTCAGAGCTATTACAAGGCAATTTATAACAACTGGTATAAAAGTATTGCAATACAGCATCCTTGTATCGATACCTGTATTGCCAAGAGGTCCGTCACCATATATAGAGTATAAAGCACTGGACTACTAAGTGGATGTTCTAGTTCTGACTTTGAAGATCAAATAATTTCCATTTGAAATTGTAATGTGAATATATTTAAGTTCACACACTGAAGACTACTTCTGATCTTAGACTTAAAGGGTTCTCTTACAGACCAATGCAAAGGTGAAATTGCTTTTGCTCATATAAACCTAAAACGCACCAAAGTCTACAAAAACTTGATACAGATGGTGAACTGTGAATTCAAGAACAAGAATATATGAATCACTTTTAATTCTAAGAAGTACGATTAAAGGTGCATTGTGTAACTTCTCTAGTGAAGGGTCCATAAAATACGTTTCTCCATGGAGATGTTATTGCCTTGTCTGTCATGTTTCACAGTATGGTATTAAATCTTTCTATCTTCATGGAGACCAAAGCAGGCCAAGTTACTGGTCAGATCTGTGAAAGGGCAACCCCGCTCACAGTCAGAATGCCTGTTTTTCTAGGTTGTTTTGAGCTGTAAAACCACCTGTAATTGAATAAATGTAAAGTAGAGCTGTTTAATGTCATACTGTGGAACATTCCAGGCAGAGCAATGACATATCCACAGAAAGAAGCAGGTAACGGCTCCCCAATGAAAAAGTTACATAGTGCACCTTTGAACAAAATAAATTTACTAATCAAAATCGTATTATTCCAGTATTTATTCCACAGTTCTGTGCTGTCTGGCTGTATTTGATTCAGCAGACTGGGTTACATTTGGCAGCTAATGTGAGACCAACCCAAGTTTCCTCAAAACCGATGTCAAATATACTCTCTTTCTTCCTCCCTGACCCTGAATCGTGTCATTCACTTTGATCCAACCACAAAGTGACCGATCTGTTGTGCCTCTGTGTGTGTATTTGTATATTTGTGTGTGTGTGTCTGTGTGTGTGTGTGCGAGGGAGGGGGGAGAGAGACGATGTGCACAGAAATTCTAGGATATCTGTTCTCTATTAGAATGTTTCAGGTAGGGCAAGCCTCCGACGGAAAGGAAAAACAGAGGTACAAACAAGAGAAGAAGAGTAGAAAGGAGGAGGAGGAGAGGGGGAAAGGCTCTGTTGCAGGTTTATAGTCTGCTACATTTCACAGTATCTTGGCTGAAAGCATCTTTGCTCTCGGAAGAAATTCAAAATGTATCCAATGTCAGAAAAGGACGCACACAGCAAGAGGAGGTCAACCAGGTACAAAACGGATACATTTTGAAGCATCAGTGCGGGCAACATGAGGCTTGATACTAACTTAGTAGTTTGGCTCTCCACTGAATGCTGAGAACTCAAAATTAGTATCAACGCTCGCTCATGTCTGCGACCAGTGGCCCCATAGCTAAGTGTAACTTGCATGTCTCAGAGCTGGGGTGCTAAAGACGCTATATGAAGAACAGGGCCTATAGCTAACTCAGTTTAGACTGGGGGTCTATCCAGTTAAAAACATTATCAAGAAAAATGTTCTAAACCTATCTGTCTATCTGTCTGTCTGTCTGTCTGTCTGTCTGTCTGTCTGTCTGTCTGTCTATCTATCTATCTATCTATCTATCTACCTATCTAAACACAAAGCATTTACTACAGTTCTACAAAAATAATACTTAGGCCAGTACTTTATATTACAGTAATTAATTATGGGCCAAAGGGTTACACGATTTCTACTGATTGTCAATATGGTGTAATACGAATACCTCAAACTTCTTGTTGGGGGGCCAAAGCAAAGTAAATGAATTGCCTCTGATTATTTTTTTTTTTCATTATAATGTTTGGGAATTGTATAATGTAAAACTGAAGATATATTTATGTTCAAAACATTATGTCTGAAAATTCTATCTGTTGATCTACACCTCTATCTCCTATCTCCTCTCAATACACTACAATAATGCATCTACTCCACATGTCAATGTATCCGTCTCCAGAAGTCTCAACTTCACTTTCCAGTATTCTATATTCACTACTCCCCTAAAATAACCCTAAAACTAGAGTGGCTACAGAGGTGGGGTCTTTGAAGTTACACTTGAAGTTCCCATGGGACCTGATGCTAAGAGGAGAGACTCCTCTGCAGCAAATCAAAGAAAGGAAAAAAACTAGACCAAGTAAAGAGCAAGCACAGGGCGCACACCCATCCCACCTGCATGTCCCGAATCGCACTCCTCCAGGTCCTCATCGTCACTTGAACACTCCGCTGAAGATACAATGTCATCTGTTGTCTGTGGAAATATAAATACAGGAAATGAAATTAGGTTAGGTTAGTTTATTTGCCAGTTAAAAATCATATATCACGCACTAACTAACTAACTAACTAACTACATGACATCACAAGGTAGAACAGAATGTTTTCAGTTTGAGAGAAGAACTCAGCCTAAATATGCAGAGTTTATGTGTTAAACATGTGTGAATGAACCAAAACACAGCTCCAAGTCTGTTTTTGATGTGGAAACAACATTATAACATAGATCAGAAAATAGTGTAATATGGGCCCTTCATAAACCACATTAGAAAGCATGTGTGTGAAGCTCAACGTGCACCATGAGACATCACCCGTACATGTGGCCAGTTTTAAGTTATCCCTCCTCCCTGTGTGGTGGTAAAGAATCTGTTTGTGGAGCAGTAGGTCACAGGTTCAAGCTCCAGAGGAGATACTTGATAGACCAGGTACTCACACTACAATTAGTTTGGAAAATAAAGAATACTGAACCAAAACAAAAACTAAATGTGTAGAACAAACAGTAGGGAACAAGAAGAAAGAGTTTAATTGAATATAAAAGGGATTGCCATAGTCATAGTTTATCTGTTTCAATGGTCAGTTTATGTAATATCAAAGTGTATGGAGGAGGTTAAATTTTTGCAGTCTGGTCATCCTTCTTGTGTTATGGTGAATTCTCTTCCCAATGTCTGTTATATGCATGAGAAAATATTAGTGTGAATCCAGATTTAGATAGAATTATTTAGATCGTAAATAGACTGAAGCCACTGACTAACCTCCTGTGCAGTTTCAAAGACAGAAAATTAAAAAAGATGTCTTATTTTGTGTATATTTCATTATCTTGATACCTGCTGTACATGCTTTTTGATCGGAGCACACATTTCCTTGTCCGAAGCCATTGGCTGCTGGACAACACATGATAATACAGTGATTATGAGGTATTTTTATGCATTAAATAAATACTGCCAAAAAAGTTAATTGAATTCACCCAAAATACATTATGTGTACATCTTAAATGTTCTTCAGTACTACAAAGTGTCCAAAGTGATTTTCCATGAGCGCTCAAAAGTGCTCTGATCGTTGTGTCACTATAGCAACTCTTCTTTGAACCAACTTTTGTTCCACTACCTCCACACTGTCCTATAACTGATCATATGATCCACTCCTCCTCTACACTGCCCCATGTCTCAGCTCTGGGGCAGGTGAGAGAGAGCGCCCATCTCCCCTCAAGGATATCAGCTGCAGGCCAGGCTCTCCGCTTGTCCCCTGGCCTCCATACATCACCCAGCAGTCGATCATATTTCACAGTGTTTATCATTCTTCACTTTATGTGCTTTCCACCTCCACCGATAATTGTTTTCCTTCACCCCTCGCACCGTGCCTCCCCTTATTTATTGCCCCTCTCGTCTCACAATCAATGGACCTATAGCAAGAGAGCACCGGTGCAGATTTGTGCTGGAGGGGTGCAGCTTCAAGGGGGTGGGGGAGAGAGGGGGCACTAAACATGAACCAGCAGCAATGGATTATCTACAGCTTCCAGCCCTGACAATTCTGATTTATCCACCCGCCCCATGCATGGCTTTCCTTCGGGTCGACCCAAGGAGGACAGGAGGGGCGGATGGCGGATGGTGGTTGGTGGTTGGTGATGTGGTGGTGGTGGGGGGGTGAGGGTGTATTTCAAACCGCGGTGTGAGTGAATCAGCATGGCGATAAAATAAGACAAAATATTGAACTACCAAATGTTTTCAAAATGCTGCTCATGTAAAGAGGAGCTAACTGACTCCAGAGAAAGGGTCTGTCCATTTCAAAACAATACAACATATAAAGCTAAAACCCAGGAATAAGAACAACTGTTTCTTGCCTCCATTACTATATCTAATGACTTCAGTCAACAGTTAGAATACCCAATAGGTATAGGTATAAAAGTTATGTTTAAAAAAAAAATGTTGTAGTACGTGCTTTACTTTTTTGTTAGTCCCAGATGACATTCCATTTTAAAGTTTTTAAAGATGCACTTTGCAACTTTTCTGGTAAGGGACCTGCCACCTAACCTTGCACAGCAAGATGGATACTTGCAATATTTGAGTTCACAAACTCACAAGAATCCATCTTGGCATGTGCCCACTGCTGCCATAGGGCCCGCCAGGTAGTTGGTGCACCAATCACAGAGCAGCACTGAGGTGCAGAAGCCAAAGGCAAAGTGCCCAAGCAAACCAAAACAAACATGGTGACGCCGAAAGACGTACTTCAGTCTATTTTAGCATCATTTTGTGAAAAATGTGCAGAAGGTAAACACTTTTGCATTTGTGGAGAGGGAAAACAGATTTTTTCTCAACTGGATGTAAGAAAAGTTCAATTTTTCATTTTATTCTGTTGTTGTGATGCTTTGACCAATCAGATTAAAATAGTCACCATGACGTTTTGCCTTTTCTGATCGCTTTCAGCAAGAGCCTTCCCAGATTGATAATGTGCAAAATTCAGTTCACAGTGACACATATACCAATCTGCCGTGAGCCAGGTTACCCGCTCCTGCTTGTCTCCATTGATATGTTATCACTTAGAATGGAGCCTTCCACTGTACTAAACAGCTTCCAGCCCTGACAATTCTAATTTAGCCATGGCTTTTTCTTTGGGTCGACCCAAGGAGGACAGGAGGGGCTGGAGCTGGGTTGCGGTTGAGGGTTGGAGGTAGCGCTGATGTAGGAAGGGTGAGGTTGTATTTCAAGGCGTGGTGCGAAGGGGCAGCTAGCGTTTATTAGAATGAATCACCATGGCGATAAAATAAGCCCTGTCATTGCTTTGGGGTTATGAAATCAAGAGTGCTGATTGAGTTTTCCAGCGTTGGCCCGGGCGACTCGGCTCTAAATATCATACGCAGTGACAGACTAATGAAACGCACCCCACATGCTCACACTGCAGCAGCTTTCAACAGGCTGGAGAGGAAGGCTTTGTATGCATTAAAGTGGGATTTTGCAGGGTAAATGTGGTTATGATGTGAGGTACAGCGATGGCAATTTCTCAACTCCTCCACTCTACAAATGCAACTGAGAAAAGAACTATTATTCAGACCTTTATTGTATCTTTTGTACAACCCAAATGATATTCAATTGATACTTTGCAACTGATGTTTTCAACATTCCCTGTGGGTGAGATGCTAACTCAAGGCACTGCTCTGTCTAAAGCTCTGTGTAATCTGACCATGAAGAACTAACTTAGCTGGAACTACAACAGGTGAGCTGATCTGTGCTGCTAAACAAGCCCCTCTCAAATAATATTACAGTCACATATTAGCTAGCATTAACCAATACTTTTTCAGTTAGTCACTCGCACATTTTTGCTGAAAATCAAACACCTAAACAGGACCATTAATGCTCCCACTGATCACAGGTTCCTTTTCTTGAGTTTTCAGAAAAATGAGAAAAATGGTAAGTGATGTAGAACACCCCCATTGTGATGTCACTGCAAAGTATCAATAGTACTGTCTTGCAATTTGTAACTTTACAATTATATTTTTGTAATTATATATATATATATATATATAATTACAAAAATTATATATATATATATATATATATATATATATATATATATATATATATATATATATATACTCAAAAATGCACTGGAAAGCATGCATTTATACTGTTAGCAGGGCATCTTTGTCTGGTCTCACATACATTTAATGCCATACAGTGAAAGATCTCCATGGTTACAAGCATAAAAGTTCCTAGCACAACTTCAGTAACACAAAACCATATCCATGTATATATCAAAAACCTACAGTAATGAAGTTCATTGCATGTACCATGTTGTTTACGTCACAAGCTGTATTACATGTAGATGTTAGCTAGTGCACGCTCTATAACCTCTTATGCAAACAAACCTGTCGCCTCGGTGATGTCTTCACTGTGTAATCAGAAGTCACAAAGGCTGTTATTTTCACTACATCTCATAACTCCATAATGTGTTCCAGTGCCATTTACCGCCAAGGCGAAGACGAAATGCTCGCGACTAAATAGCTGAAAAATACAACCCCTCGGAAAACATGACATTATTTATTGAGGCCACATTATGAGTGTAAAAGTCTGGGTTATTGCTGAAAGAGGGGTTATTGCTTGTTATTATGATGAAAGCGGCAGATGTGGAAGGCAGTGAAATGGAAAAGAAGAAAAAAAAATCTATCTCCTTCAAATTCTGCTCCAGTCGTTGCAAACCGTGGACCATTGTGCCATAACCCAGCATCAGCAAGACCAAAATGTCGCCATCTCTCTCTCTTTCTTTTTCCCTCTCTCTTCTCTGATTCTCTGCAAATATTTTCACAGCTCCGTTAGCGGGTCCCGTCCACTTGTGTAAAATGTGCTTGTTGTGGTAGAAATGTGATCGTGCACAAAGCGTTCAACTGCGAGGACAATGTTCTGCAGCCATCCAAGACGTACAGTGTCTATTTTATGGGAATATGAGAATAGCCCTTTCACAGTGAGAACGATACACTGGCACATGTATCACTTGAGGCAAAAAACCCTGCATTCTACATTGCAGTAAGTAGATGAAAGTAAGCCTAGTAATAGCTAGGCAAGTTAAAATGAAGTAAATTAAGAACTTTTTACTTGATTTGAATAGATTCAACTTTACAAGTACCAATCGCGTGTGTTTTTTCTTGATTTAAGCAACATATGGTTTTGTTTCTTATTTTGACTGCAAAGATTTGTTGTTTTTCTTATCTTATGTATAACAAGATGTATTTTATTATTTCAAGTACCGTATTTTCCGGACTATTGAGCGCACCTGAATATAAGCCGCATCAACTAAATTTTCAAAGAATTTTATTTTTGTACATATATAGGCCGCACCTGTCTATAAGCCGCAGGTGTCCACGTCTTCAAGAAGTTTTCAAGTTCGGAGCATCTGCTTGTATTGCCTCTAAAGCTTTTGTCGTCTTTTTGCATTGAGTCAGTTCGTCACGCGCGAGAGTCGCTCTGGCGCTCTACTGCGCATGTCTCGAGCAGAAAGAGCCGCTGTCCTGTCTTGTATCATGTCAGTGTCTTGTAGGATTTCAACAGGATTTCAGGCTCTCCCGGGGGTCGGGGTTAGTTGTATCGATCATGTATGAGTGGATGTCCCGCTACTGAAGTTTGAGACGTTTCGTCTCGTCATTTACGCCTCACCTGCATTTAACACATACGGGTCATTAAGACGTATCCCACTCACTAATGTTCATTTAGCAGCAGAACTTATTTTATCACGCAGCGATAAACTGTTTTAGTGCTGACAACAGCGCTAGCGAGTGTTCTAACTAACCCTAACCCATGTTCACCGCACAGACAGCGGCGCTTTCTGCACTCAAGCTGCGCGCGCATCCGCTGTGTTCATAGACGAATAATCCGTCCATATATGAGCCGCATCGGTGTATAAGCCGCAGGGTTCAAAGTGTGAGAAAAAAGTAGCGGCTTATAGTCCGGAAAATACGGTACAAAAAAACTTGTTCCATTGGTAGATAATTTTACATACCTATTAAAATGTACTCAAATCATATTAAACTTTCTTAATTCAAATAATTTTAAGTTAGATAGATTTTATTTTTTGCTGTGTACTTAATATGTAACTTTTCTGGTGGAGGGTCCAATACCTGCTTGTCTCCACGGAGATGATGTTGCTTTGCCTGGAATATTTCACAGTATGGCATTAAATGTATCCATCTCATTTCAAACTATTTTTAACTGATTAAACTGAAGATAAATCAGTTTCATGCAGGGGGGCTATATCTCTTGGTTGGACTAAGAAACGCCTTGGGGTCCCACTGGAGGAGCTTAAGGAAGTGTCTGGGGTGAGGGAAGTCTGGAAGTCCCTGCTTAGACTGCTACCCCCGGAACCCTGAATAAGAGGAAGAAAATGGATAGATGGATGGATAAATCAATTTCAGGCTATACTGTGGAACATTCCAGGCCAAGCAATAACATCTCCATGGAGACAATCGGGTGGTGGACACTAGATTACATAGGGGACATTTAAGTACTGGCAAATTGCAGACTGCTGGAGTTTTATCTGTGACAATTCACCACATGATAGACAAGAGCTGCCACTTCTTCACAAAGAATGGTTCAACTGGGACATAATGATAGTGATAAGAACAAATATAGAACATTTTAAATATTGGCTTTAAAACACGATGCCTACAAATACTGAAACAAGCCAAGGATGAGTGCAGCTAATAATAGTTATCTCCCAAACAAACAGAAAGCAGTTGTTGAAGTGAATACGCATTAGTTTAATGATAAATCCACTCTCTCCACATCATTATTCTTCACCTGGTTGGAGCACTCCTCTTGCTATTGCTTCACTGAAAGCACTGGGAGCTTCCTGGGAGGCTTGAGTTGCCAGGTATTGTGCAAGCATTGCGTCTGGAGCCTCACAGGTCTGCTCTGTTTGATTAAAGGCCTGTAGCAAACATTTCCATGATTGGGGCTAAGGTGGATACAGAAAATCAATAAGTACTTAAACCAATGAAGACAGTGGTGTGGAGAGAGGACACGTGTAGAGGTGACGGATGCGGGGATGCTGATGATTAGTGCGCATGTGGGCTAGCTAATCAATGTATATTAACACCAAAAGAGCACAGCCTTTAGCCTTTATAGCTCTTCTGTGCTTTCTCTTCTCAGAATTACATCTTCGCTTTACAGTAAATGGCGTCGGTGAACACTTCAGACGATTCTCTACCGCTTTGATTGAAAAACCATTCTCGGCGAAAAGAAGTGCTCATCCACCTTTCAATCCACTCCGAGAAATTGAAGAGGGCTCCTGTTTGACATTTGGCGACCCTCTCCACCACGCGTTTGATTCATTTTCATAAACACGGCGTACATCAACGATGCTTCCGATTCCCAAGTGCTGTGATTAGTTTAGGGTGTCATTTTTCTACATTTAGACTGATGCAGAACCAATGGAGTGAGTGGCACGCCGTATCTAGGGTGTCCATGATAACATATGGCGACACAGTTCAATGCGGAGAATGTAAAAGCTTCATAGAGTGGAAAGCCTTAGACGGTGCATATACAAAACCTTGTATGGTATTATGATCCGGTTGGCTAGCACGACTACAAAAACTGATTTCACAGCTGGGGAAATCCAATTCTTTCACTAAATCTCCATAACGTAGAGTGGGATAAATGTTGACAGCAAAGTGAATTCATTTTTTAGAGTAATTATTCTCTACAAATCATTTATAAGAGTAGAGGGATGTGAGGGTACAGCTTGCTTACTGCGTGGGAGGGATTTAATATGCGAATCTTCATCTTCCAGTACCAGAGTCGATTGTATGAAATTCCAAGGCTGTGAGCAGAACTGCTGATGGTCCTGTTTAGGCTGCCTCCTGTGAGTCATGTGCATAATAGAACACAAACTTACACGATTCCACAAGAAGATTTCATTGCCATTTTCACCTTTTGACCCCTCCTGCACTCCATAGACATTGGGCAAAGTAGACGGACAGACAGACAACGCTAAAATTACATGAATAAAATATAGTTTGCACTATGTTTGGACAGAGATTCATTCAATATTGTGGTCTGTAAATCAGCCAAAAGCGATAAAGAAACTGTTAACATCGACAAGAGACTAGATAATCTGCAATTCATGAGAATATAAAGTGTACAAAGAAGTACTACATGCCAGTGGAAAAGCAGATGAACATTCTACACAACATTCTAACTCCAGGCTTAGCTTGGATATCACATTTGTGTTTGTATTGGTTTCTTTTCTTTTCTTTTTTTTTTTTTTTTAAGCCTGTTTAGTTCTGAAGTAGACTTGGTTCAGTCCTTAGTCACCCCAAGATACATATGAAATGCATAAGGAAAACTACCAAACAGAGGACAAAACCCACAAGAGCAATGTAACAGTGTGTAGCATCCATATCAAACTGAAATCAACAATTGTTTTTTTTCACTGTTTAGAAAGAAAAAACAAATCTCTTCAACGTGACAGCTCAGACCACTCTTCTGTCCTTACTTTAACCTCAGCCCACTTCTTACAAACAGCCATATACCCCATAGAGGTCCTTGTGCACTCGTAACAAATGCATGTGTTGATAGCCAGCTGCTGCTTATACCACAGCTGAATTTAGTGTTGAGTTGTGATGCTGATGCGAGCAGTCACATCAAAAGCCACAGAGAAAAAGACATAATGTAAAAAGCCACTGTCTGCAGCTGTCCCCTGGGTCGGCAGTGGCAGTAGAAAGGGTAAAACGCAGCCATGGCCCCGGGTTACAAAACATGACATGAAATATGAGCGCCGAGTGGACCGGAGAGGTGAGGAAAAAAGAGGAAAAAAAGGAAAAAAAGAGTGAGAGCGTATACATGGTTGAGTAACAACTGTATCGTATCATGAAGAGGGCAGAAGAGGATGTCCCTGAACGCACCACAAGCTTATCATAACAAATGACCTTCAAGTGTTCTCAAAGTCCACAGGGAGAGGGGAACTGGTGGTTTTCAGATGTGATGTAAGTATGTCATACTCCTAGATAAGGGACAAGAGGTAGGTTTTGATTATATGTTATTCTCATAAAAAATACAAGGTACATTCACATATGCGGAACCTGATCATTTCTATTAGTGACAATACCCAAGGGAATTTTAACAATATGCCTTTTAGCTAATAAGAAAAAATAAGGAAGTATCTAAACGCATATAGCTAAAATACTATGTTTCAGATAACATCACAACATTCTAAAGGTCAATAATATTTAGTGCAGATGGGAGGCAGCTAAACTTAGCTTTATTAAAGGTCCTATATTACGCAAAACTGAAACTTAAGCGCTTTAAGCCATGTTAGAATGTTGTTATCTCATCAAAAACATACACAGAGTTGTGCTTTGTTTCATTCACATGTTTGAGTAATCCTTTATTATTAGTCTGTCTGCATCTCCAAAGGTCAAAATGCTCTGTTCCACCTTGTGATGTCATGAAGTGCCACAGAGTGTTTTCAGTTTGAGAGAAGAACTCAGCCTAAATATGCAGGATTTGTGTGTTAAACATGAGCGAATGAAACAAAACACTCCAGGTATGTTTTTGATGAAGAAACAACATTATAACAGAAAGTAGCATGATATGGGCCCTTTAAAATGCAAAGTTTTGTTGTAATACAGCTAGTTACAGTAATACAGCTAGTAACATTTGTCAAATGCAATCAATAGAAAAACTGTCTCTTGCCCCACGTTCTCAGAAAATCACCAATAAAATTTACTTTCTTCCTCAAACAGCTACTTTTGATACTGGTGTATGAAAAGTTGCCTCGTTCCCAGTGGCTAACCTGACACTTTTCTTTGCTGTGAAGGGACTGAACCCTAAACAAATCAATTTTCCAGCAGCACCTTGTCCTTGCAGCTGGTTGCCATGGATATCCAATGTAGTGCATGTGCAGAGATCAAAGTGACGCCGCCAAGGTAAGGGCGAATCAAAGGTACAAGAGAAAGCATATTCCCATGGGGTCCTGTGGTCACCTTGGTCATATATTATACATATTAAAGCGTGTTTGATGGAAATACACGCAGCAGGCTATTTATCAGTTTGAGAAATGACCTGAGTGACAGATATCAGAGGTCACTCCCACCAGCTTGTTCTGTTTCTCCATATTTGCGGTTTAGTCCATCCCCTCCTCTCCTCATACCAAAATAAGATAGTCATCTCCTCTGCGGAAGCCTCTATTGACGTCTGTCTGATGCGCGCGTTATCATGTCCGATCTGGGCTTTGACAGGTCGACAAGGGAGAAGCTTGTATTACAAGGGGAATCAATGGCACTGGGCCATAGTCCTATCAATAACCTGCCACAACTCTTTTCGCTCATACTCGCCCACGCCATGACAGATAACGCCCTTTATCAGGCAGTAACGGGCCAGTGATGTGACTAGTGATAGATATATGTCAGTGGGAATCACACCACATCTGAAAGTTTTTATTTATTTTTTACTTTGGCTTAATCTTAATTAGTTTGTTCCACGGTTTGTAGAATCCAACTTCAAGCTCAGAACAGTGGCATAACAAATGGATCAGATAAGAGTCAGAAATCCAATATTTCATTTCTATTTCCAGTAAAATGTGAATGAAATAAGTTGTTTCCAGAATCAGATACTTTCCCCCTGGACTTTCACTTCAAAATAGAGGCTAAAGAAAATATATTCTCAGGCCGATCCACTATCACTATGCAGACACACCAAGGTGCGCTTTAAATGATGGAGGGTCCGTCTGGTGTAACATTTCTGGTGGAGGGTCCGTCACCTGCTTGTTTCTATGGATATGTCATTACTCCGGCTGGAATGTTTCAAAGTATGACCTTAAATATCTTTACCTTCCATTTATCAAATTACAGGTGGTTTTGTAGCTCAAAAGCTACAAAAGCATTCTGACTGTGAGTGGGGTCGCCTCTCCACAGATTTGACCTGTAACTTGGTTTGGTTTGGTCTCCATGAAGACAGAGAGATTTAACACCATACTGTGAAACATTTCAGACAAAGCAATAACATCTCCACAGAGAAAAAGCATTTGACGGACCCTCCACCCTCCACTAGAAAAGTTACACAAATCAAATCTAATGTTGATATTTTAACAGAGCTGACTTGGTGGGCCTATCTGGGTAAAATCTTATCGTCAGCATTTCTTTTAGAGGATTGGAAATAACCACTTTGGGAAAATAAATAAATAAATAAAAAGAAAACATTTAATTTGTTGGTTGATGCGTGTAGGGCTCGAGCAGCATACCTTATAAGTATATAGTCTGTTTTTCAAGGACCTGCCCCAGTCCACGGCGAGGCGAGGGTTTCTGGCTCACTGCAGAGTCTAATTGCCCCGTGGCCATAGGCAGCCACTTCCAGAGCAGGTCATTCATCTTCCCATGGAGCAAGGAGCGGTGGCCAGCCCTGATCCTTAATCACCCCCATGCTGCAGCGTGCAAGGTCGTCAAGGAAACAGGTGACAACACTCACGCCTGCCCCGGGATGAGGTCAGGTGGGCAGGTGAGGGACAGGTGCGTGACAGGCAAATGACAGCTTTTCCCATTCAAAAACACAGGGAGGCCTATGAGTATGTGAGCCCATTAAAAAGGGAAATTTATTACCGTTTTGATTGAAAATATTGGTGCTGAATAATTAAGGGGAAAAAAATCGAATTCCCAATCCCAAGGCTGAAATTTGAACGGACAAACTAATGGGCTTACAAGAGTACAAGAGTTGCATTTCAGAACATGTATTTACAGATTTTAACTACAGAGTTACCAGGTTCTAAACAGAAAAAGAAAGGATATTTTAGTGTTTGTGGAGGAAATTATGATCCTTTTTGATTGCAGCCATAATTGAATATGAACTAATAAAAAATATGACAAACAAACTACATATACATAAGGCATTTTGTTTGAGCAGGCTAATTAAAGAATTGACACTATTGCTCAGTAAAGTCAAGCAAAAACTGATATGATTTCTGTAAGCATTTAGTTTAACATACAGAATTGCTTATAAGGGTTGCTAATCAAAACATTTTTTATTAAACAAACTAACACTTATAAAAAGGAAAGTAAATTAAAAAAATGCCTTGGTTACACTGAAGATATAATGAGATATTTATGTTTTTAAATAGCCTGAGTGACCTTGCTAATTGCCACTAAATACTACAGTAAGATGAGACTTTCTATTGAATGAACTATTGGCTTTCTATTGGCCATGTGTGAAGTCATGGAACATGTGTCTGAAACCAGAGCTCGCACTTCTGTCCTGGAGGAGTGTTTTGATTTGCCTTTTCAATCCATTTCAATATTGCCAAGTTTCTCACCGTCAAAGGCTATTATGATTTCAAGGCCGCTACACCAAATCAATGTAGGCGTTATGTAATGGGTACCGCTGGAAGATTTGCATTTCAGAAATTAGCCAGGGGTCCCTATTGGGTTTGTGTTCATAATGAGCACAAACTAAATTAAGCATTCGATTTGGAGCTGTTTTAGTAGATGAAAGTTGAAACGTAATCACTAACCAGCGGAGGCATTTATCTATACTACACACAAGTCTCCAAGTATCCAAGCTTGGTTCGCTGGTTGCCATGCGTGCACACATAAAACCTAGTCTTTATTCCGTGCAATTATCATCTGCTTATGGCGATTAAGTGCAGAAGGCGTCAGTGAAGTTTGAATCCATTCTCTGCGGATGCTAAAGAAGAAACATTAGTGGGCTTTGTTAACAGTTCAAGCTAAGCAATGGGACAGAACACTTAATTGAGGCTAAACATCAAAGCGTGCTGTCTGTGAAATGCAGAGGGAAATTCAATTGTGAAGGGCCCATGTGGACAGAGATCCAGTGATGGTATAATTTATAGAGCAGAATTTACTCCAGAAAATTTGAAATAGAAGTGTTTTGACCTGGTTTGTGGATAATGTTTTGAGCTATTCACACAAACCAACCAAAAAAAGGAAAAAAACAAAAAACAAAGTTCAACATCTTGACAGTCGGCAAAAAACCCCAAACAAAATCCATTGTCATTATGAGTATCAGTGAATATAGGAACATTTTACCACAATGTTGGTCAATGGTACCTGATTTTCAAATGATAAAAGGAGGTAGTATTAAAATCTGTTTCCTATAGCCCTAAGAAATTCTATGGCACATTGCTAATATTGTTGCTAATGTGGAGCTGTATAAATAAACTTTTGCTTGCTAGTATTAATTCACTTTACATTATTTTTGGGCAGATACTAGGGCTGTGCAATTAATCACTTTTTTTTTTCGAGATTCAGTCATATCTAATGAACCAAAAAAGAACTAAAACTAAATATATTTATTTACAAATTTACAAGAGAAAAGTTGGGTAGTGCAGCTTTAAAGGTGCACTGCGCAACAGTCCTGGTGGAGGGTCTGCTACCTGCTTGTCTCCATGGAGATGTTACTGCTTTGCCTGGAATGTTCCATGGTATTAGTCTCCATGAAGACAAGCAGGTGACAGACCCTCCACTAGAAAAGTTGGAGGGTCCATCAAATACTTTATCCCCATGGAGATGTTATTGTTTTGGCTGGATTGCTTCACAGTATGAGATCAAACCTTTCCATCATCATAGAGACCAAACCAGACCACATTACAGGTCAGATCTGTGGAGAGGCACCCTGAAGAACCCCGCTCACAGTCAAAATGCCTGTTTTTCAAGGTATTTTTGTGCTATAAAACCACCTGTAATTGAATAAATATAAGGTAGAGCTGTTTAATGTCATACTGTGGAACATTCCAGGCAGAGCAATGACATATCCACAGAAATAAGCAGATGACAGAACCACAAACAAAAAGTTACATAATGCACTTTTAAGAGAAACATAAAAACCTACTGTATCAGCCCCATTCACTCGTACACAGAAAAATCTACATAATTAGAATGCATCAAGAGTTAGCTGGAGATGTCTTCATAAAGTACATTTCCTTCCCAGTGGAGCAAGCCGTGAAAAGTGTTAGAGTTTCCTCCAAAAGGGTCTCTTCATTACTCCGCTCCAGGGGCTGCTCTTGATGTATACGATTTATAATTTAACATTTGTGGGATTTCTCTGAGCACTGTTTCGACTAAATGATGAATGTCAATTTCATATTTTATCTTTACTGTGGTGCAATGTAAAGGATGTGACATGATAAGCCCCGGGCTGAAAACAAGCTCTGAGGTAAAGTCAAGCATTAAAATACAAACAACAGTGTAAATGTTTAAAAATCAGATCAGAATCAACTTTTTGTAGCAAGTGAGTGTTTTCTGTGGGAAGAGGCTGTTGTTTTTTGGTAGTGTAAAATCTAAAGTAAGACTACACACCTAAACTCTGCCCACAACCACATTGCACATACAACTGCTAAGCTGTGTAGTGCCAGGAGGACTAAAAGAGGGGCGGAGTCTAAAGGTTTAAGGAACAGTGTGATTGGTCTAACAGATATGCACATTTCAAACTCCGCCCCTACAGCAAATTGTTTATTATCAGAAACACGTGGCTTTAATTAGGCCAGCCCTGTGTGATGTCACGTAGTACTTGAAATCGCAGTAGCCACATTCAGTTTAGACTGTTCTTGACCACAGTGTTGCAAATTTATCTAATTTGCACAAAAATGGCCAAAAATGACAATGAGCAGTAGACAATGCTCATAAAGACCATATAATAGACCATATACACAGTTTGGTAGCAAAAAAAACAAAAAAAAACTATCTACTTTAACTCATAATGTTAACTGTAATGATAAGTTCCTGAACAGAAACAGGGAAATACATTTCAATCATTGCCGTAGTGGAGCCGTAGGTAACAACATTCTACCATGACTTCAAACTCACAAAAGTCAATCTTGCGTAATATAGAAGCTTTAAATTTAAGATATTTTTCTTCAACTAGCTCCAAACCTTAGCACATTGTTTAATTTTCATATTATTTCACAAATGTACAAACCCAGTTCTCCTGCAGATGTAATCGATCCAGTACCACCGCTGAACGTGGCCTATCACAGTGGAACAGTTGGTATTAAATCCATTGCCAAGTCATTTTGAAAACCTGGGTGAATGCTGTGACATCCTATGTAATGAAAGGAATGAGGACCAATACATGCTGTAATGTGAAAGTAACTGGAGCAACTGAGGGCATGGAAAGTTGCTTCAGTTACTTACACATTAAAGCATGTAACGGTCCCCTTTCCTTTCGAAAAACACCACCTCCTGAGTTTCTGTTATAGTACTCTGCCTTACCATTACGTCAATATTAAGCTAATAGGTTGCTTTCATATTGCAAAATTTGATGTCATAATTTCAGATGGAGGGCAGGGGCCTATATAACTCTATGGGAGAGTTACTGTTTTTGAACAATTCACAAATGTTCAACCTTATCATTGTTTACTATGGATTGGTGACAGAAAATTGCCATATTAATCTTAGGTCCATTCAACTGACAACAATCACATCTTTGGAGTTGAATAATGGCTCCAATTTCTGAAGCTATTGTGAGAACAAAATTTCTTTTGTTTATTTGTGCTGATCAAGAAAATGTCCAGCTTAGTTTCTGTTTCAAGTGGACAGGCAATCTGCAATCTGACAGTTAAAGGACCTATATTACTCTATTTTCTGATCTGTTGTAATGTAGTTTCCTGCATATTTAGACTGAGTTCTCTCAAACAGAAATCACCCTGTTCCTCCTTATGATGTCATGTGGTAATACAGGAAGTGCTCCATTGTGTTTTTAAATTCTATACACCTTCACTAGAATAATTTGGATTCTCTCTCTCTCTCTCTCTCTCTCTCTCTCTCTCTCTCTCTCTCTATATATATATATATATATATATATATATATATATATATATATATATATATATATATATATATATATATATATATATATATATATATACAACCATGGTATCTATTTACAAACCCATGGATCATTGTTGAAATTCTACCAACAGTTGGCTGTCAAGGAGCTCAGCTGACATGAAGCCGAAATTGAATCTCCGAAGGTTCTAATCAATACTCATGAGTGCATCACAAGAATATGATATCAAAATCTATGCATTTCGGTTTTGCAATGCACACATCCATTATGCTAAGTTTAATATGACAGTGAAATGGGAGGACAGTCTGCAGCCCTGTGCTAAGCTGCTCTAATCGTATCATGCAGCTATCGGTGTTCACCAAAGACAGATGAAATTAATATTGATCTCCATGCAGCCTTCATCAGAATGCCTCTCGAATATTCCAGCGTAAAACAACAGCATGAAAAAGCTCAAATAATGCCTAGAAAATTAGCTCTTTTTGTATGTCAAAGCACCGGACTTCAAAAACTCACTATCAACTACCTTGTGAAGTGGAAAAGAAAGAAAAGGATAGACAGGAATTTTACTTTTATAATAGTTTTGTTCTGGGGAGCGTTGTGTTGGAAAAAAAGTTAATTACAAAGCAGCAAGAGAGTAGGATGTCACAGCATTCACACAAGTTTTCAAAATGACTTGGCAATGGATTTAATACCAACTGTTCCACTGTGATAGGCCACGTTCAGCGGTGGTACTGGATCGATTACATCTGCAGGAGAACTGGGTTTGTACATTTGTGAAGTAATATGAAAATTAAACAATGTGCTAAGGTTTGGAGCTAGTTGAAGAAAAATGTTTTAAATTTAAAGGTCCTGTATTACGCAAGATTTACTTTTGTGAGTTTGAAGTCATGGTAGAATGTTGTTACCGGCTCAGAAATATACCTGGAGTTGTGTTTTGTTTCATTCACACATGTTTGAGTAATCCTTTATTAGTATTAAATTATTATTATTATTAGTCTGTCTACGTCTCAAAAGCTCAAAACGGTCTGTTCCACCTTGTGATGTCATGCAGGGGTAGTTTTCAAATTAACAGCTACCTTTTACATTTTGCTCAGTAGACATTGGCAATTCCAGGTCTAAAATGATCCAGTGATTTTAGTGAAAGTGTGTGGAGTTTAAAAACACAGTGGAGCACTTCCTGTATTACCAAATTACATCACAAGAAGGAACTGACTGTTTTCTGTTTGAGAGAAGAGCTCAGCCTAAACATACAAGGTTTGTGTGTTAAACTTGAGTGAATGAAACAAAACTTTTGGTAAGGAAACAACATTATAGCATTGATCAGAATAGCATAATATGGGCCCTTTAAAGGACAAATTCCATGTGTATTTGCCGTGTATGTAATTTAACTTTTTGATGCTTGAAAATGCTTTGATAATAATAAAAGAAAAACTCTTTAAATGATTCCCCACGTGTCCATAAGCAGTCAGAACAGCACTGTAGACACTCCAAGAACATTCCATCCACATAAACTCCATTCTCACGCACAAACATCCCTCCCCTCTGCTCCTGTGTGTGCTGGTTGTGTCAGTGACAAGACAGCGTGTCTCCTCTCACATAAGCCTTCCCCCAGGATCTATAAGCTGTTGTGCCACTAGGGGGGAACATCCATTACAAGACCCCCATAGTCCCCCACCACAGGAGCTGAATCCCGGGGCCCACACTGAGAGACAAACTGCCCACAACACACCCAAGAACATGAGATCGCCAACACCACACGCAGAGAGGTCTAATGGATACTGGTCTATGTACATGTTGGTTTTTTGTAGCGAGTAACATGAAAAATGCATGGAGTCACAGCAAGCTTTGCATGCTGCGTGCACGGGGCTGACGGAGCAGACAGGCCACGCATGACTGGGCTGAAATGAGATTGTCATGTCTGGGAATCTCAAATGAAAGAGCAGATGTGTCCTGCTTTGGCATTTTGATGAAAGAGTGTTGAAAAATCCTGCTTACATCATGCAAAATTGACTCTTGTGAGCTTTAAGCCGCTGTTATCTCATCTAAACATAGCTGAAGTTGTGTTTTGTTTCATTCACATGTTTGAGTTCTCCTTTATTATTAGTCTGCAAAGCTCAAAATGCTCTGGTCCACCTTGTGATGTGGTGGTTAGTAGTAGTTTTCAAGATAACAGCTACATTTTACCTTCTGTTCAGTAGCGATTGGCAATACCAAAGCTGAAATGATCAAAATGATTCTAGAGAAGGTGTATGGAGTTTTGAAACACAGAGAAGCATTTCCTGTATTACTACATACTGTAAATCAGAAAGTAGCGTTATATGGGCCCTTTAAAAGATACTGAATTCATGTATTCGCATTGTTGTTCTGTCCATATTGTACATTTTGTATCTATAGTCTCATTTTTATCTAACCTTATTGTTTGCCTTAAAAAGAAAATTCCTAGTTTATGAATTTTGTTAACTGACAATGGCAAAAAACCTATTGATTCTGATATTTTTGATTATTTAGTTTATACATTTTATTTTTGCAAACTTAGATTCGCCAGTTCAATATTTAGCGTTCGTTTCAATGGTGTAAATAAACAGTTCATAGTCATTTTGGAAACAAACGCTATTTCAGGATGCTGCTAGCTCTCATTTAAAAAACACAAGACAAAATTGTTGCAAATTGTTTCATTATGTTTAAAAAAAAAAAAAAAAAGTAATCAGCCCAATTTAACTAGCAGTTATCAGAGCATCCTCTAATGCAATATTCAAATTTGACTTCCCAAATGAAATCACTCAGGTGAGCATCACACGCCGACCAAACAGCTCTTCCTCTTTCATTAGCATAAAGCGTAGTAAGAGTCTTCATTTAGCGGCGCTCGTATGCAAATGAGGGGGATAGAGATGTAGCGAAGATGGTAGACGCCGCGTGCCTTCTCTGCCGCTTTTGTGCTAATGAGCCAAACACCTCAGCGGGGTCACCATCACTCTGCCGGCTCCTAATTGGTCTAACGGTGCTAACAGCAGACCTCCAGCATTCATCTCCCATAATGCATCAGGACATCATAGCTCCACACAGACAGAGAGAGAGAGAGAGACGGAGGGTAAAGTGGAGAGAAAAGAGAGAGAGCGAGAAAGAGAGATGGAGAAAAGAGAGGGAGAGAAATATGAAGAGGAGAAGAAGAAGGAGACAGAGAGAGCAGAGAGAATGAAGAAAGAGAAGGGGAGAGATGGAGAAATGGAGACAGAAGCTAGGGAGAGAGAGAGGGAGAGAAAGAGAGAGAGCGAGGGAAAGAAGGAAAAACAAAGAAAGCAAAAAGAGAAGAGAGCAAGGATTATGGTGCAGTTGACCTTTTGCATCCCAAATGCTTTTAGGATTTGTGTGTTGGGCAAAAATATACATCAGCCAATACACACACATCCAATCTGCCACTATTACATCTATAACACACGTGTGGTGTCAACACACATCTACAGACTATATGGCATCGAAACATTCAAATAATGTTTCCTTGAACTGATCTATTGCAATTTTGGATTCTATTTAATCTTTTCTTAAAATGAAAATAAACTTGCTTCAATAATAATATCTTAAACAAGGACAAGACAGACTTAAATAACAAAAGAGTTAAATGTACTCCTGCACAGCCTGAACTCTGCTCCAACCCACTTGATTAACTGACTGTAGACCTCTCAATTAAAAAGCACCGAGCTGATCATTGATGACTGATTCACATTCAAATAACTGCACAGGCCTGTACGGTGCATAGTAAAACTGGAGTTAAATTATAATCGTGTTCTGACTCCTGATGTGTTCTCCACAGTTCTATATGATCATGAAACTAGTGGTTTGTATCCAAATGCATCTCTCTAAGCAGAAAACACAAACACACACACACACGCACATGGACGCACCAGACGCGCACACGCAGGCGCGCACGCGCACGCGCACGCGCACGCGCACACGCACACACACACACACACACACACACACACACACACACACACACACACACGCACGCACACGCACACGCACGCGCACGCACACACACACACACACACACACAACCTCACACTCAAATGAATGCTGATCAAACATCATCAAGCACCACTTGGAGACACGGCGCTTTAAAAAGAATAAATCAGTGATTATCACACAAGCTCGAGCGTTTAGAGATGCAGTGTACTTTACTTCAGACAATCAGTCAAAAGGAAACTGAAAATTAGGATCCATACATTATAATATATTATACAAGTTTCAGCCCACTTTGGAGTTTCAGATGGCATCACACTTATATAGGCCTATGGTATTTTTAATACATATGAAGGCAAATACAATTAACTAAACCTTTAACTAAATGAACTGTAACATTTGTGATGGAATTCTCCATGGATGTTCCGCATTGTAATATTCTCCAAGGTGGCACCACCAGGGTAAGTTAGAGGTAAGATCTATGGAGATGCAACTCCAATCAAAGTAAGAATGCATTATTCAAATATATAGTTTATATGCAATAAAACACCTGTATTTCAATAAATAGATAAGAGATAAGTGTTCTGACTGTGGAGCATTTCAAACAAAATGTTACACATGTTTAACTTGTAGACCTTTTATGTGCTTTGAGATCTTACACACCAATATAATTTTATTCATGATGGAAATACAGGTTTTCAGCCTCCTGTCAAATGCAACATTTTGAGAACTGTTTCTCATTCAAAAGATGTAATATATATATATATGTATTTATTGAATGGTATTTCTGATCATAACGCAATCTTCTGTTTGAGAAAACTAAGCAAACAACGTTTTGAAAATTCAATTACTAATCATTCAAATAAGCAATCAAAATTCAATGTTATACCAAAAAATCAAGAAAAAAACATGGAAAGAGCATTAAGTGGCTTAAATTGGGAAAATCTATGGTCAACTGATGACACTGACACCTGTTCTGAATTATTTCTTAAAAAAATTCAGGAAGTTAGTCAGTCCTTTTCTAAAACCATAATTAATAGGAAAAAAAATAACAACTTTCTTCCATGGTTGAACTCAGAGTGTTTAAAATTAATGAAAATGAGGGATCAACTACTTAAAAAATGTATTAAATCAGGGTTGACCACTGATAGACTAAATTATACATCTATAAGAAATAAAGTAACGTCTAAATTACGGAGAGCTAAAGCTAACTTTTATATCACAATAATGGAAAATGCAAAAGGGAATGGGAAACAAATCTGGCAGAATATTAACAAACTAACCATGAGACAGAAAAAGCAAGACATCAAAGACATAGAGCTAAAGGTTAACAATCAGCTTATCAATGATCCTGCTGTTTTAGCAGATGAGCTGAATCTGTCCTTTATAAGATCTGTGGAAGAAATATCCAAGTGCTTTAAGTCTCCTGAGTTCTCCTATAGCCCTGAAAATAGTACTCAACAAACTTTTAACATAAGACAGATAACAGCATCAGAAGTTATTAAAATCATTAATGCAATGAAGAATAGCAAAGCTAAGGACAATTACAATCTTGACATAGGCTTTCTTAAAAAATATAAAGTGGCCTTATCAAGCCCCATTGCTCATCTGATTAACTTATCAATAAAACACTCTGTGGTTCCAAAGGCCTCGAAGACTGCAATTGTAACCCCCATTTTTAAGTCAGGGGACAGAACAGACATGAAAAACTATCGGCCAATCAGCATACTACCAGTTTTTTCAAAGGTGCTTGAAAAGTGGGTTGCAAAGCAATTAATTGAACATATTAATGACAGCCAATCTCCTCTGCACCCCATGCAGTTTGGTTTCCGTGCGTTACACTCCACTGAATCTGCAATAACTACATTCTTAGAAAAGGTTAAAGGTTATTTGGATAAAAAAACATATGTAGGAGCAGTTTTTTTAGATTTAAGAAAAGCGTTTGATGTTGTGAATCATAATGTATTACTATCAAAACTGTCTTCCTTCAATTTCTCCGACAAAACTATAAAATGGATGGAATCATATTTATCCAATAGAAAACAGTGTTCTGTGGTAAATGGGGTGAAGTCCTCTTTCCAAGATTGCCCACTAGGGGTTCCCCAAGGGTCAATTTTGGGCCCCCTTTTATTTTCCCTCTACATTAATGACCTTCCGGACATTTGTAAAGATGTGGACATACAGCTTTATGCAGACGATGCAGTGCTCTTTACAAGTGGGAAAAATTTTGAAGAAGTATCTCAAATTCTCTCATCAGCATTAACACATGTTGAGAATTGGCTCACCAGGTCCTGTCTCCTGTTAAACACACAAAAAACTGTGTGTATGTTTTTTTCTAAGAAAAAAAATAATATAATCAGGTCAAATGTGTATTTCAAAAGTCAAGAATTAAAATTAGTGAAGGAGTTCAAATATTTGGGAGTAATGTTGGACTCTGCACTTACATTCAAAAACCATGTTAAAATGGTGTCCAGAATAGTCAAATACAATCTATACAATTTTAATCAAATACGCAGGTCATTAACTAATGAAGCTGCAATGATGTTTTTACATTGTATGATTTTCTCTCACATTAGTTATTGTATAACCAGTTGGTCTTTGTCAGGTGTTACAATTCTTAAGCCAATAGAGTCCCTCTACAAAAAAGCATTGAAAATATTGGACAAGAAACCCTTTACTTACCACAGCTGCAATGTTCTCTCCAAATACAATCTATTGAGCTTTCAGAATTTTATTAAATTTAGAAATGCCTGTTTGATGTATAAGACTTTACATGGTTTGGCTCCACCCCCACTCAGTGATTATATTAGGTACAGGTCAACTCTTACATCTCGCTCCACCAGGGCCACAACCAGAGGTGACTGTGAGGTGCCTGACAGAAAAACCTCTTTCAGTCAAAATGTGTTTTCATATAAGGGCAGTTTAGAGACTCCCCCAGCTTCACTACTTTTAAAGGCCATTTAAAGACATGGCTCAGGTCAACACAGGTGTGTGATCATTTACTATAGTTTATAATATGCAATGGGCAATGTGCAATATACTATTTATTAATTAAGCACTTTAATACTTTACTTACGGGCAATATGCAATATATACTAAGGAATTTTACCTTTGAGGGCACATGCAGTACATTGTAGAATAGCACTTTATAAGCCGGGTTATTTAGCAATCTCACCTTGCACTTTTTCTTTTCCTTTTTTAGGGTTGTGCAATATACTGTAATAATTTTAGCAATGGGCTGTGTGCAATACTTATACACTGGCACCTTAACTAAACAGGGCAGCGTGCAATTTTGATCAAATAATCTAACATCCTTTAGTTGACCTGTGTCTGTGATCTTGTGACTGACCATCTCTTTATGTCTGTCTATTTGTAGTATTGTATTGTCTGTCTGGGTGTATTGTTTTTACTGTGTGTATTTGCTTTATGATTACATCAACCTGTCTAGGGACAGCAGATGGAAATTAGCCCTGGGCTACAATCTGATAACATATTTACGTATCATATATATGTTCATTAATGTGTTTTGTCCCTATTTCAAATAAATAAATAAATAAATAAATAAATAAATATTCTGTTTAAATTATTAATCGCTGTGGCAACAGCCCTAAATTCCTAATGCCATCTCTCGCTTAAACCAGTAAAGAACCAATAAAGCTCGCCCATCTCTCTAAACTCCATCCCTCTTCTAGCTTCAGGAACCCCAATCTCACATCATACTGTTATAATTATATAAATTGTTAATTGCTATGGCAATAGTCCTAATTCCCCCTGATTCTGTATATGTCTATGCTCGCATATCTCTCTACACTCCATCTCTCTTCTATCTTCAGAAAAACATGCTCTCCTATTGCTCGGCATGTCAGCTCAATGTAACACTGTCAGGGGAACCAGGAGAAAAAAGCCCAATTAAACCACAAACAATTTACCTCTCATTTCCCCTGGACTTGGAGCGCGGTGTAGCCGAACATGATGGACGTGAGCAATTTCGGAAACACGGCAGCCATGCAAATCATTTAGACTGGCTCTCCCCACAGTACGCTCCAGACCGCCGCCTACCTCCCTGCAGTTTTTCCGTAATTGTTCCCAAACATCTCAGACTTTCATCGTAAGTTAATTGAGTATGCGAATCATGCTGATCTCTTGATAGAGGCACGCTCCCAAAATGCGCACCCAAGATCGGAGTTGCAAAGCGGAAAAATCCAAGGTACACTTCAATGGGAATGCAATGGAGAGAAAGAGATTTGTTGTACATTATATGGTCATGTGTAATATTAAAGACACATTATGTAACTTTTATAGTAGAGGGACTTTGTTTTTCTTCATGGAGATGCTATTGCTTAGACTGGGTGTTCCACAGTAGAGCATTAAAGGTGCACTGCGTAACATTTCTACTGGAGGGTCCGCAATCTGCTTATCTCTATGGAAATGTTATTACGTTGTCTAGAATGTTCCACAGTATAGATTAAACCTATCCATCACGAGGGAGACAAGCAGGAACCCTCCACCAGAAAAGTTGTGTAATGCACTTTTAAAAGACACAACATAGTAGTCTGGATGTTCCACAGTACAGCATTAAACTAATCTATTATGCATTTTACTCAATGCAATGCAGTCAGTAGTACAAGATGTCTGTAGTATACATTTTAAGATTCCATATGACACTTTAAATTGCAGTGGGACATACTGTGACGTATGTGCTAAAAAGAAAATTAACTCTGTATAAAGGATTATTTTAATATATTTGGGTAAAAAAAAAATCATACTGCAGGTACGTTTTAAAGTACAAATAGCCAGCCAACATGTCTAAAAGCACAAAAAGGTGAATCTCTTCAACACGGCGCACTTTATTTCACCTGTTACATATTTAAGACTCTTTACTTTAGCTTAAGGTACTGATCTGTAATGTTAATAAAACTACTACTAAAATGTCCTCTTGCCTGAAGTTCCAGACCACAGCACATGATTTTACTTTATGGTGTGAGTGAGACATATTTAAAAGGGCCCATCCATCTCGAGCTGGCTTTATCTATTTGAACATATTGGAAAGCTGTTTCATTTTCGACCAAACTGCACAGCGTACATACAGAGAAGAAAGTTTGGTCAAGCAATACAACTAGTGTTAAAAAATAATGGGTAAAACAATACAACAACTACCAGTCAGCTTATATCCTTGATTCATATGAAGGAATATAAGCAAAAAATATGTTATATCTTCACATTTACACTACAGGAGATAACCAAGATACTAATTGATAATAACACTTTTTTGAGCTGGTGTGAATACTGAAAAAAGTAAAAAGAAATGATAAAATCATCTATATCACCATTAGTAAAAGAGTTAATATCAGCTGAAATGACATTTTATCTTATTTTCTAAATACATAATATTTTGTATTTTTATTGTCATTGTAGTAACAAAATTGGTATTGAGACTTTTCCTTATTATTTAAATTAAGTTTGAAATTTATTATTGTGACTAAAAGTCTCCATGGAGACAAGCTGGTGGAAGATCTACCACTGAAAAAGTTACCTAGTACACCTTTAATTATCTTAATGGAACTGGTAGTACAAGATGCCTGTAATACACAATAAAAGGTTCCATATAAGGCTTTATTCAAACAGGACACTTATTTCACCTGTTTGGCTCTAAGCATTTCGACCAAGTTTAAAATCTTAGAATTGTAACAACACTAACAACTATTTTATTTAATCTATTTTTCAAGAACCCTGCCATTGAAATTAGGTGAACTTGAGCCAGCCCCAAGCACAGATAAACAGGTTGCTGCTGTTTTGAATGTAAAAACCAAACCCATTTCCAATTGATTTCACTCTTTCCTCCTTTCTTCGACACACGTTAAATCTCTCCCAACCTGGCGTTATCTGTCTTCACACAAACCATTTTCCTTTTCACACTCTGAGACAACACTGTGCACTAGGGTGTGAACAGTCCATCCTACATCCTCTTGTTCCAGCCCCCAGTGGACCACCTGACCCATCCGAGTGTCCAAAAACCCCTCCTACGAGGATGGGGAAAGCAGCCAGAACGCGCCCGTCACAGTAGACCATATACCCAGTTGGAGCTATCATTAATTAAGCGTGAGATTGGCTCCCTCCACCACCCCGCCCCTGTCTGCCCCGTTCTGTTGATCCTTCGCTGCCTTGGGACTCAACGCTTCTCACCTCCACAAGGAAATAGGCGAAATTGGGGCTCCGAAAATAGACTTGTGCTGATTCAAAATTCAGCGCACATGCTATTCGGCACTACAGCCAGTCCAAGCGGTGTCAGGTGCCTATAGCTCACTTTGAACACTGCAGTACATCACTAGCGATAGCTCAGCTCCCCTATGCGGCATGTTACGCGAAGAGGCGGAGAAATCTGCCAAGACGAGGCCAGTTCCCTCTCTGCACCTCTCGAATCGCCGTGGTTGACATCCGGCGAGGGAGCTGTAAAATTAAAGGGCCTGGCAAATGAAATTCCGTGGCACAGTGGCGTGAATCAAAGCAGATGTCGCCATGGGAACGGAGGTGTGGATGAAAAATGAATTTAGTGCGTGCGAGGAAGAGGAGAGGAGATATGGGGGAGAACTTCTGACCCTTGTAAAAAAAAATAAAAAACTTTGGTCTCAGGTTGTCATGTTGATTCAGTATGTTTTAGTGTCAATAGAATAGATATAGGAACCAAAACATGATAGTTTGTAGAAACGAGGGACAACTATTCATGGGTTTTAGCTTCCGGTTAACTTTTCATCACTCTGAAATACATGAATAAGACATTATGATGATAGGGAAATGTTTTTAACTCTTTCCATGTTAGTTGTGTCTGGGTAAGCAAAATACTTTGTCAGGCTGGTACATTTGTTGTCGATGCTCTTGTCTGGTATATGAAACTATTAAAACTAGGAGGTAGAATTAAGTTTTCCAAATACTTGTCGAACATTACACATCTGAATAGAAGGGCATCTGGGTAGGAAATCCACCAAATCTCACACTAGTAGGATCCACTAATGCCAGGGTCCCCAACCACTGGTCTGTGGTCCAAAACCAGGTCGCAGGGCATCTGGTACTGGGTCACAGAGAAAAATATCAATATTCATAAAAAAGAAATAAAACCTTTTAGTCTACCATCATATTTATGCTGAAAATATAGTGCAAATGAACTAAACCTAAACAGTAACTATGGTTAAGAGTATTTTTGTGCTGTTGTTACTGGCCCTGCCCCCCTCCACTGGTCCCTGAAAAAATGGTATGTTTATTATCAGTCCTTATGAGAAAAAAGGTTGCCCAATGCTGCGCTAACGCAATCTTACAGTGAGATTTGTGGTAAGTTGGACTCCATCGAAACTCAGATCTTGAAGCTGCTGTCGTCATTCAAAGCTGACGAATAAAAACCAAGCAGACCCCACTTGCGTCACTAGACAGTATATAACTCTTTAGGGACTAATTCTTCTATCTAAAGTTTCTAGATTCTGTGACTATAACAAAACATGGTCTAGACAGCTTGATATTACATTTTTCACTACCGAACATTCCACCATTTTGAAGTTAAGAATGAAGTTGCTTGCAGAGGAAAGTTACAATGAGAACATATGTCTCCATTCTGCTATTGACAAAAGACATATCACTATATCCATCCACCTTGAAAAGAAACACGCTCGCACAAAATCTCTTTCAAAGTATTGACTACCCTTGAATTTAATAGCGTATAACTCAGAAATGCCTCCTTTTACCAGTGCGATCTGACTCGACCTTGTTGGAGAATGAAGAGGACGACTGTGTAATGTATCTGAGATTACTGAAGTCATGCAGGTTTACAAAGATTTTCAAGTTTGAATTATGACAGCTTGGGGTGGGCTTTTCCCCAGATCACAGGGTGTTAAGTGGCTTTCAATAGGTCATATTCACATTCTACACTCTGACTCAAAATGATTCAAGATGTCCGAAATGGAAGGAAATTGAATAAAAACAAGATATGTATATGTTTAATGCCATACAGTGGGACATTACAGGCAAAGCAATAACCTCTCCATAAACACAAGCAGATACACAGTGCATCTTTAAAGGTCTTACACAAAATTGACTCTTGTGAGCTTTAAGCCGTGTTAAAATGTTGTTACTTCATTAAAAACATACCCAGAGTTGTGTTTCATTTCATTCACACATGTTTGAGTAATCATTTATTATTAGTCTATCTACATCTCCAAAGCTCAAAATGCTCTGCTCCACTTTGTGATGTCATGAAGCTGTAGTTTTCAGTTAACGGCTACTTTTTACCTTCAGTTCAGTAAAGATTATAAGTTTATCAGCGGACTTTTACTTTCACGGTAATGCTAACAATAACTACAATGCTAAGAGCACACTTCCTGGTTCCCAGACAATTAAACTGTTTAGAATTAGATGCAGACAGCACACATCTATCTCATTTAGACTCCGAGAGCTGCTATATATCTGCACTGGAGCAAAATAAAATGTACTCAAAGACACATTTTATTAACTTCAAAATAGTGGAATGTTCAAGTACAGCCACTTTTATGCACTGTCGAATGTAACAAAGCCTGTGCGTTATACAAACATCACTCATATATGATTTTCTGAATCATTCTTGATCGTAACAAAGTTTGCAGAAATTTTTGTTATTTCGCCCTGACAAATAAATACAGAAATGATCACCTCATATTACGTCAAAACATCTACAGTATAAAAAAAAACAGCAGGAGATTCAACTATGCAATTCTTACCAGGAAGACACCTCCACAATAAACTATAGCGCTATTACAAACTGATAGAGCACAGCACTGACACATGAGGCCATCAGCGCCACACGCAATCTGCAGTTAAGGTGAAGAGTGTGATAAGAGTTACATGACGGGCTCTGACTGAGGAAGGGCCAAGGAGAAGACTTATGACTTCAATATGAACACCACATTCATAGTTCAATCTCTCCTCTGGGTGTGGCGGGACAGCGCGGCGTGATTACTTTTCCAGAAGTGAGGTGACGTTCAGTGGTTTAGACGATTGGAACAAAAACATAAAGTGTCAGGTTGTCACAGTGACGGATGAACGAGAAGAGAAAGTAAAGTGTGTAAGTTGGTTTTGTACACGCAGGTTAACAGAGTAGAGTCCGGTGACTGAGGGGTGACCTTGACATGGCTGACAGTCTGCCCAAAGTACCACAACAGCTCAGTATGCAGTTGTTAGAGTTAAAAGAGATAGAGCTTTTCATGTGCTCTAGTTTAGGTTTACCAGGTAATGTTTTAAACAGCAAGCCAATTATGTATAATAACTATGATACATAACTACTGCAAGCTTAGTGAGCACCATCTGTCACTCAAAGTTGCTATAGAATCATAATAATACTGTCAAACATAAGCAAAGTTGGTGAAGTGTCTTGTCAAAAAACACAAAGGCAGTATGCAATTCTAGTAGCGGGGTCAAATAATCAATCAATCAATCAATCTTCTGGTTAAAGGGTCTTCTGATCTTATTAACTATTGGTGTTTGGATTTCAATATCAGTCAATATTCACGTTCTATTGTTAACAATGCCCAACGATTAGCTAGGAATGCATTTTCTAACTTACAAAAGTATAGCATCTATGGATTATTTCTGCAGAAATATTAGGATAGAGATAAGTGAATCTTCAATAAAATGTGATGTACAGATGCAATAGTTAGAAATGTGTCACTTTATTCTCTCCGGAGCTTTTCAATTGATATTGATGTGTTTTAACAATGACAGTAGTTGTAATGGATGAATTGGTGTAGAATTTGGAATTACATATACACTTTTGACTTTAAGCCTATGTCTCTGGCTGGCCTAGGAACGCCTTAGGGTCCCCCCGGAGGAGCTGGAGGAAGTGTCTAGGGTGGGGAAGTCTGGGAGTCCCTGCTTAGACTGCTGCCCCCGTGACCCTGCCCCGGAGAAAGGGGAGAAGATGGATGGCTGGTTGATTCTAAGTACAGACAGATATCAGATTTAATTAAAAGTATGGCTCACAAGAACACCCTGTGAGAATTATAAAGGTCTATTTGTCAAAACTGAGTTATTCATATATTCTCGTTCTATGATACCTTCTATTTGGTTATGTATAATCTATGTATGTTTTTTTTAGGTTTATGTGAGCAAAAACAAATTTCCTGATTCCATTGTGCTCTACGAATGGTCAGAAATCTTACACTTACACAATATCTCAGAGCTACCCAGAATGCAGATAGAACCTTATAATACTAAGGGGATGAAAATGAAAATCTACCAGCTACCAGCTCGGCCATGGCTGTTGTGAAGTCTCATCTTTTGCCTTACCTGAATAGTGGGTGGAGAACGCTGTTTCCTCGTGGTGGTAGTGGACAGTGTAGTTGTCGTCTCTATGAAAGTGGTGGACATTTCGGGGGGCACTGAGGTTGTGGTTCGCGCTGCTCCCTTGCTCGTGGGCACGTCTCCCACCAATCGCACGCTCCCGTTCACCTTGATGTTGACGTGTCCCTCGGCGGCCATGTTGAGGACCTTGAGGCCGTTGTAGTAGAGGCCTGAGAGCTGACCCTGGTAGGGCCTCTTCCTGTCATTGCCTCCGATGGAGATAGTGGCTTGGGTGTTGAAGATTGTCAGCTGTCGGCCTAATGTAGAAGAATGGATAGATATTTGTTTAAAATTCGACAATGTTAAGTTTGAGTACACATATTTATGCTTATTTAGACTGTTTTGACTACATTATACCAACAATTATCATCCCAAAGCCATTGAACTTTTAGTCACTGGTCACTGAAGTCATTTTCTTAGCAAAAATGGTGAAAGAATGACTATGTTTATGTTCAGTTCTGGTAAGTAACCCCCTTAAAGGTGCATTGTGTAACTTCTCTGGTGGAGGATCCATCAAATGCTTTTCTCCATGAGATGTTATTGCTTTGTCTGGAATGTTTCACAGTATGGTTAAACCTTTCTATTTTCATGGCGACCAAAGCAGACCAAGTTACAGGTCAGATCTGCATAGAGTCAACCCCCGCTCACAGTCAGAAGGTATTTTGCTATAAAACCACCTGTGATTAAATAAATTTAAGGTAGAGCTGTTTAATGTCACACTGTGGAACATTCCAGGCAGAGCAATGACATATCCATAGAAACAAGCAGGTAATGGACCCCCAACCAAAAAGTTACACAGTGCACATTTAAAAATCTTCAGAAAGGGAGGATCTAACTAAAATGAACACACCCTTATTTACAGTAAGGACTATGTGTTATTAGTCGTCTATTGAACTACTCACTACACAAACGTGTTAACTGTCATATTTTGCAGTATTTGGTAATTCTAGCCCATTTTGTTTTGCAATTTATTTTACCTTGAGAACTTTTTATCAACTCTCTGTTAAAATCCAACTCATTATTAAAGTAATTTCAGTTTAAGTCAACAATTTCAGTTAATCCCTACGAAACTATGACTGTTGATATTAGGCTATTCAAAATAAATGAATTGGACACACACTTCTTGCAATCTGTTCTTTTATGATTATTAAGGCTAGTCAGAGTGTTTGCCCATTAGCGTACAACAATATATTATCTCTCTTTATAGAATACATCTTTGCTTTTCCACTGGCTGATTTCTATGCCAATGTTTGAAGTCTTTTCTCAACTTTTCTCATTATCACATTTGTAAGCTGTGATTTTGTCTGTGAAAACCCATGCAGAGACTGGATATGATTCTAGCACACTTCCTTTGTGGTAGTGGAATCTAACCTGAAACACTAATAGTTTTATAGTCTTAGAGAAAGTATGGAAGCCCTAAAGGGACATGTACTTCATTATGTTAGAAAGTTAAATTACTGTGCTGTACTGCTTGTCTCCATGGAGATGTGCCCAGAATGTTTCGCAGTATGACCATAAACTTATGAATCTCCGTGGAGACTTGCAATCCAAATTACAGGTTAGATCTGTGGAGAGGCGACCCCACTCACAGTAAGAATGGATGGTTTTTTTTTTTTTTTTAATTAGATATGTTTGAGCAATAAATACCATCTGTAGTTCAATAAATGCAAGACAGATTAGTTTAATACCATTCTGTGGACAATTTAAACCAAAGCATTAACATCTCCATGGAGACAGAGAGGCTGAGGACTCTCTCCAAAAAAGGTACACAGTGCACCTTTAAATAAATAAATAACTATTTTTAAAGGTGCATGACGTAACATTTCTGGTGGAGAGGCCGTCAAATGCTTTTCTCCGTGGAGATGTTATTGCTTTGACTGGAATGTTTCACAGTATGGTGTTAAACCTTTCTATCATCACCAAATTGCAGGTCAGATCTGTGGAGAGGCGACCCCGCTTACAGTCAGAATGCCTGTTTGTCTAGGTATTTTTGAGCTGTAAAACCACCAGTAATTGAATAAATGTCAAGTAGAGCTGTTTAATGTCATACTGAGAAACATTCCAGGCAGAGCAGTGACATCTCCATAGAAACAAGCAGGTGACGGACCCCCAACCTAAAAGTTACACAGTGCACCTTTAAATTCAGTTAGTCACTTCAGTTGTAAATAAAATTGTTTTAAAATCTTGAGGTAGTACTTATATGTTTCGGTGCAATTTATATTCCTTTAGGTAATGCTATAACATTTTAAACAATGGAATATGAGACCTCTAATATATAAAATTATATTGTGTTTTCCCCATCGTGTTACCAGCAATGAGTTATGTCATATAAGCTTATCAGACCAGAGACTAAATGTTGCTACAAAGGCTTCGGGATGCTAACCGCTTGCGTTTACTGTAGAAACTATATTAATAACAATTTCTACTCCATTTATCAACACTTTATAAATTGCTTTACTGGGGTATTATATATGGATGTGCATGGAAAACAATGAGGAAAAAAAGAAAAAGCTGTTATATTTTTTCATCTGCTCCTCTCACTACTGTATTATAAATGATACAGCTACAAGAAGTGATACCAGAGAATGCATTATGGAACTTGTTAACTCTAGAGAACAGCGCGCATAAATAGCAGCTAACAGTACACATGCAGGTGGTGTATAGGGAAATGTTGAAAAATGAGCCTGAGCACTTAACATTCTCAGGACAAAACACTGGACTTGTCCGCTACAGTGATTAATAAATATGTATACGAAACATGGCATATTATGATAAAGCGTGCACTACACACACCCAGTGACCGTCATGCAGTGTGCCATTAGCAAAATCGAAATATCGTTGTCAAAACATTCAGCTCATGCGTTAATTATAAAACACACAAAATATTCACAATATGGAATCGTAATTGAAATCTTGCTTGTATAATTTGCAGTCATATTACATTGCGAGTGTGTATCCGTAACAGAACAACAGGGCGTGACGGGGGCCTATCACGTAGAAGCAAGAAATGAAGCATGTGGATTGGGGCATGCATTTCAAGGCCTGATGGTGGTTTAAAGCAGTTGTTAAAGGGACTTTATAATCAGGTTAAGATGAGTTTCAACGCTAGCAACTTTATGTGAAGTTTATAGTGATATTATGCAAGGTAAATATAATTAAGTGGAAGTTTCTGGATTGGTGTTAACTTGTTAAAGTTCCTATATTATGCAAAATTGACTCCTGACTTGAGCTTTAAGCCATGTTATAATGCTATTACCTTCTCAAAAACATACCTGGAGTTGTGTTTCGTTTCATTCACACATGTTTGAGTAATCCTTTACATCTACAAAGCTCAAAGTGCTCTGTTCCACCTTGTATGAAGCTGTAGTTATCAAGTTAACTACTACTTTTCACCTTTAGTTCAATAAAGACGGGCAATTCCAGGACTGAAATTATCCAAATGATTCTAGTGAAGGTCTGTGGAGTTTAAAAACACAGTGGAGCATTTCCTGTATCACCACATGACTTCACAAGGTGGAACAGAGAAGAAGTCAGCCTAAATATGCAGGATGTGTGTGTTAAACATGTGTGAATGAAACAAAACACAACTCCAGGTATGTCTTTGATGAGGAAACAACATTAAAACATAGATCATAAAATAGTGTAATATGAGCCCTTTAAGTGGAAGTTTCTCGGTTGTAACTGAGCGAGGTGTTGACTTGTTAATGGGATCACATTGATTAAGCTTTGTAGACAGTAGCTGTCAAAAAATCCCAATTATCTCTCCATCATTAAACAAGGTACAAGTCTAGAACATGTGTGAAGTGTAGTCAGCGCTGGCGGGAGTTGCACCTGCTGTTCATGAAGTTTTCACAGGTAGCAGTGAGCAGATTAGTATGTACTCAAACACAGCTACCAAATGGAGCCAGTTTTCTTCACAACAGACTGACTCCTGTTTCCACAAATATGACAGGTGATAGTCAATTTACTTTAATTTGTTTGGTGAAGGTTGACATAAGCATTCCCGGTTTCCAGGACCAAGCTGTTCTAAGTGAAATCCAGGTTAACAGCTTGTTTTCATTTTTTTTTTTTTTTTTTTTTTTTTTGGTAGAGTTCATTTACTATTGCAACTAAAACTAAAGCTAAAGCAAATACTATTTACAGGGCCCATATTACGTTGTTATAATGTTTGTCATCAAAAACATACCTGGAGTTTTGTTTTGTTTCATTCACACATTTAACATACAAATCCTGCATATTTGGGTTATTTAGTTCTTTTCTCAAACGGAAAACACTCAGTTCCACCTTGTGATGTCATGCAGCAATACAGGAAGTGCTCCACTGTGTTTTTAAACTCCATACACCTTCACTAGAATCACTCAGATAATTTCAGATCTGAAATTGCCACCTGAAATCTCTACTAAACAAAAGGTAAAAGGTAGATGTTAAATTGAAAACTACAGCTTCATGACATCACAAGGTGGAGCAGAGTATTTTGAGCTTTGGAGATGTACACAGTCAGTTTTGTGTAACATAGGACCTTTGGTTGACTTTAGATAAACTAGTTAACATTTTCATGGGTTTCAGTCTAATGTTTATAGACGCCATTTTGAATACTTTTAACCATTCAAAAGATATTATATTTATTTTTGAATTGTTAATTGCTATGGCGTTTTACATCACTCTGAAACCTATGGAGAACGTTAGTATTCTATTAACACTAGTAAATGTGTGCACAGTTTACTTCACACTTCATTCTAATGGAGAGGTACAAATATGTTAGAAGCAGAATTAGTTTTGGCCAAATTATAAAGTCAATACCTGGCTCATTTTTTTCAGAAAGCGGCCAATTTAACTGCCCTTTTTTCCCTTTTGTGATATAATTTTGTTTACTCTAATTTTATCTACACAAATTTTTCGTAATATAGATTTTTGTATATTGGCTTGAACCCCCAAACCTCTGTAAAAATATTCTTTTTAGACAATGGTGCATCCTTTACCCAGTCCCTTTAACTGGACACCATGATTAAAGAAAATTTGAAAAGAACATGACGATGACAAGAGGGCATGTGAACTCAAAAATATAAAATAAATAAGAGAAAGGAGAGACGACGGACTATGCACTGATTTTGTGCTCTTCTGGTTTGCTTTAAGGTTTAAGGGTTTCATTCAGTCGAAAAAGGGGGGCAAGCCGATGGGATGACAGATAAAATCAAAACAAAAGAAACATTCTGGAAGATCAACATAGATTTACCTTTCTCCTGAAGCCAATCTTCTACTGGCCGGGTATATTTGAACGGGATTTTCTTATTTGCCATTTGATAACGCTCAATGTCACTGTTGGCTTTAAAGTTTGAGAGTGTGACAAAAACTTGAGAGGACATGGCAACAGCAGCACACATCACACATTTATACAGTGGTTTATAATGTTGTTTATCATAGTTTAGGGTGATTTATAAGAGCTTTATGGAGAGTTTTGGTAACTTTAAGTGGCATTTATATCATATTTATACACACTGCAGAGATAATAGAAAGACATATTCACAGACATAACCTGGAAGAAAATGTTAGCGCAAGGAAAGACACTCAAACACATCACAGCAGTAAAACAAGGAGCTGTTTCAAGAAGCAGGTTTAGTCAGTATAACCCAAGTCTGTCGCCATGGTAACTGCATACATGGGTCTAGCTGGGTTTAAACCCAGAGTCTACTACTGCAAGCTCAAAACACATCTAATTGATATCTTTAGTATGATTTTTAATTGCATACTTTTGTAACGTCCATCTTGTCTTCCAAGTTACGATAATTAACTTCTTATTTTCAGAATAGACAGTTCTGAAGATGCTTGCAGCTAGCAGCCAAAACATGTCAAGGTAATTGCATCTCACTAAGAAGTTGTCGGAAGCTAAAATAAGAAGTCTATATGTCAAACAATATAGCAGACTACTAATTTTGATTTAGCCACTTGGCTGCTAATGCTATCTATCCACTCACTGTCGTCAAGTTTATTAAGTATTCAAGGGTTCCAGCTTCATTTTATATGTAACATCTAGAGTCTGAATTTACTTTTTTTTTTTTTTCTTATAAAAACATAAACAATCACAATGGCAACAGCCCTAATATTTTAGCATTCTGAAACCCTAGACCATGTTATCTACTTAAAAACAGGACATTTTCATTTGTATTTGGGCTCTAGCTTCATTTTATTTGCAACATTTTGAGTTTCAATTTAATTTTTCTATTCAAAAACATAAATCATCACTATGGCAATGGCTCTATTGTATTTAAATATTTTTATCATTCTGTAACCCTTGGCTTGCCAACATATCTACTTAAGATCATAGGCTTGCTTTAAGCTGCTTCGTGAAACATGTCCCAAATCTCAACAGCAAATTAATCACTGCATCAGAGAAACAAAATGACATATTAAAAGCATGCATTAACTGTCTATGTGCACCATTTTCCATCTGGACACCAGCTGTTTTCACATTTCAAGGACTGAAAGATGATCCCCAAGAGAGTCAGATTTGAAATAAAAGAAGCTTGCTGCCTGTATCTTAGTGAAGGAAGAAGAGGTAATTTAAAACAGCACAAACCTATTGAGAGCAGTTGGGGTGTCCCGGAGTGGCATAGTTTTGTAGAGGACAATGCATAGAAATGAGGTCATTACCAACATGGCGGGGACCTATCGCCATAACAACCTCAACTACCCCAATCCACGGAGACTTCAGAATTACAGGTAAACTAGAATTACGGATAATAGAACATCTTTACTGGATATCCTCCGTGTGTTAGCGGTATCACTGCTGCTATTATGGGATTTGGGATGTTGTGTCGTGAGCTAGGGTGCAATATTTTGTCAGACAATCACAGAGGCGTTTGAAGAGAAAAGCCGGTTTTAGTATTAGATGATTTGAAATGCTCAGCAAAGAAGAGATGAGGGTTGTAAAGATTTGTAAATGGTAGCAGTGAGTCATTTGGATCCTGGGTGAGGGGGTGGCCTGTTATCGCTGTACACATGTAAAAGAGTGAGGATTTAAATGAAGTGCTATTGTTGCCCATGGTTACAGTAAATAGGCTTCTTTGACATTCAGCATCTTTATGAGCAAAATACAGTCATAGTAAGTGCATTTCCAGTTTAAGTATAGTGTACAAGAAGGAGCTGGTTTGTGTAAATGTATTTGAAATAAAAGGAACCACTCACCCATTCACACACACAGGTGTCTTGCCCAAGGACACAATGACACCACCAACCAATGATGTTTATGTCAAGAGTAAGATTCAAACCTCTAACCTGCAGATCAGTGGACAAACATTATACCAACTGAGCAACTGTTGCCCCATTACTACTAATAGCAATGGTAGTAGTGATAATTACTGTAGTATAATAGTAGTATTAGTATTAGTATTAGCAGTAGTTGGTAGTAGTGGTAGTAGTAAAAGTAATTTGGAGAGCACATAAAAGCATTCAAACAGTAGTCATAGCAGTCATAGTAGCAGCAGCAGCAGTAGTAGTAGTGGTGTTAGTAGTAGTAGCAGTATGTGGGCCAATACACAAAATATGAAAGCTGTAATTAGTACCAAACAAAGTTACACTCTGAATCAGAACTATTCCAGGTAAAATTCCTCAGTCCTTTTGGCATGATGTAACCCTTGGCCCAAACCTCTCCCTATTCTCCTGCACTTTGTGATCACAGCACAGAAAAGGCCAGCGCGCTGTTTGCAGCCAGCTGGGAGTGGGGCACGTATTGGGCTCTAAGGGGGCTGCTGGAGGAGCTAAAGGAGTGAGTCTGCAGTGAGCCAGCAGGTTAATCAGTACTGAACAGGCCTCCCTTTGCCTCTGCTTTGATGTGAGTGAGGTCTGAGAGAGGGGCCAAATACACTCTGGTCTGGACAAGGGGCGCATGGGGAGAGCTGATGATTGCATGTGCAGCTACAGAAAGGTTAGAGTGGAGAGTGGGAGAGCATCAGAGGCGTTTGCTTCAATATGGACAGTTTCAAAAAGTTGGTTCAAGTTATTAAAAAATGTGAAAAAGGTTATTCAAGGGCCCATATTACGCTATTTTCTGATCTAAAGTATGTTATAATGTTGTTCCCTGATAACAAACAGACCTGGAGTTGTGTTTTGTTTCATTCACACATGTTTAACACACAAACCCTGCATATTTAGGCTGAGTTGTACTCTCAAACAGAAAACACTCTGTTCCACCTTGTGATGTCATGAAGCTTTGGAGATGTAGACAGACTAATAATAAAGGGTTACTCAAGCATGTGTGAGTGAAACAAAACACAACTCCAGGTAGTTTTACATAATAGACCTTTAATTTTCAGGCTATAGGCTATATCACTATATTACTGCCTGAAACTGAAATCATACTGTGTTGTTAAAATTAATAGATTTTTTTTTTTTCTAAAAGTTTCAGATTTCTTGTTGCCCCAAAGACACACTAAAACTATCCACAATTCTGTTCTAATAAACTCCAGGAGACAATTTGTTAGCATTCCTGCCTCACAGCAAGAGGGTCCCCTGTTTGCGTCAAGAACTGGAGGCATCTGAGTTTGTCCAATTTCACCAACCATTAAAAAATGGAGTATGTGATGTACAGTTTAATGACTTTTAATGTAATTGAGATCTAATCACTTCAAATTGTCAATGATCAGCTTGTGGCTTTTTAATTTAGAAGTCTAGAGCCAGTCTGGCAGCAAAATCATGTGGTTTGCAGACTTCCAAGTGATTAATTGGACTTTTTCGACACTGAATTAGCATGTATGTCTTCCTGAAATCTGAAATGAAATGCATTTTGTTTGTTTTAAAATATTTTTGTTTTGTTTTTAAGTTGAATCGAAAATTGTGTTTGATTAATCCTTAAATCCCATATTGCCCAGCCCTACCAATTCCAAGATTCCAAATGTTTATGACACTTTCCACAAACAGTAAAGTAGTTGCTTGGATTTATGGAAAAGTTTAAATTAAATTGCCAAATGCACTTGGAACCAGGCCATAACTACATCTCAAGCAAGCTACATTATCACCCCATCAAGTCTGCTAAAAAAAGAGAAACCTGTACCTTTTTGGACTTGTTCCATAATGGACTAGTTTGTAAGAGAGAAACAGAAAGCCTGCGCTGGATGCTAATGGCATATAGTCCCAGGTACAGCTCCGCCATTGTTTCTGGGGTGATTAATGAGGTGACAGTGGCGCAGTAATGAATACACCACAAGCTAATTGTCCAACTAATGAGAAAAATCTCTCCAGTTTGTCAATTTGATATTCAGTTTCTTACGCTGACTCCAGAATGGATGACCTTGCCAATAAAAAGAGCAATTGGAGATCTTTATATGCACACATTTCAATATAACCTCCACCTATAGCTTCCTGTTCTTACCGTACAGCCAGTGTGGAACTGAACTGTTTTTGTAGTTACTTTTCTACGAGATTTTGGATGTATGATCATTGATTATTGATTCATTTTTGTTCTAACAGTCAGCCATTTTACTGAACTGGCAATCCAATCTATTTGTTAGCATCATGTTGCAAGTGTATGACAAATTGTGATTAAAGCGCCCATATTATTACGCTGTTTTCTGATGATGGGATGTTTTTGAAGAGGTAACAACATTATAACATGGCTTAAATTTCACAAGAGTCAATTTTGCTTAATATAGGTAATAATTAAAAAATTACATTCAAATCATACATTATTTTAGGTTTTAAATATGAAATACAAATGCATAGTTACACGGTTGTGCTCTGCCACCATTTGCACCAGTACTAGTTGTGTCCTTGGGCAAAACACTTCATCCCGCTTATCTGTGTATGAATGCAGTGTGTGACTGAGTGATTAGTGTTGCCGTGTGGTGCAGTGGTGCAGCCAGAAAAGTGTAATATATATAAATAAACCTTTGATAATTTTTTCTGACACCCCAAAAGCAGCACATTTTTAATTATCACCATAGTCAACCTTATTCTTTCACTCTTTCACACGTCTAATTAAATTACATTAGACAAAGTGGCCCTGTTGGATTCCTGGCTCCCATTTCGCACCTCAGTCTAAATTAGCCAACTCATTTTTGTTAATTCATACAGTAATCATGTACTCTTTCCAGATTTTTTTCTTTTTAAACTCCCAACTGAAACTTTCTTCTCTCTCAGCCAGAACAGTTTTCCCTCTGGTGGCGTGCATTCAGTAGACATTCTCTTGTCTTTGCTTTGGTTTGCCAGACTCGACTCACTGGGGTTTCATGCCCAAGCCCAGACCCTGAAAAACTGTGTAAAATTGCAGCCTAAATGGCGACTTCTCCTGGCACTGACACCACTAGAAGCTGATGGTTTTGATACATGACGGGCCCTGTCCAAAAATCCCACAATTCTTTGCTCCGCAGCCTGTCCAAGTGAGCGAGTTGCCATTGCCACTGGACAGGAAAACCACCCACCTACTTTCCAATCCGTCACTACATTTTTATCCAACTTTTGGGCTTCAACTGCACTTTTTTCTCCTCTTGTCTGGTTCACAAGGCTTTCTATTTCCAGATGTTTCTAAATGTAACCACGCAGGAATTCTGAACTTTTTATACACAAATGTTGGGATGCCAGGTAAAGATTGATGACAACTCAAACAATATACTTTAGTTACTCTGACCCTATGGGAAATACTATTACAAAGATATCACCATAAACAAATTACTCTTGTGTCCCAATATGTAGAGAAGTGGTAGTCGTAGTAGTCGTGGTAGTAGTTGTGGTTGTAGTAGTCAATTTTGTTTCTTAAAATGCAATGCTTATGAATATTATTTTATTGTTTTTGTACTAACTTATTACAATAATAAAAAAAAATCACTAAAACATGGTTGAGGTGAAATAAATATTTCTTAAAAAAACAAAAAAAACAAAACACATTAAAATTTCAGAAAATGTGAATGGGAGAAGCTGACATTTAATTGGTAATTTCAAAATTTGACTCAAATTTTAGTGAAATGTTTGAAAGTATGGAAGGCAGTAAGATATATCTCTTTCCTTACACAACGTTTTACAATCACGGTAGCCCAGAAATCCCAGAATTCCTTGCTCCGCACCACAGCTCGACTTCACTATCTGCTGGACATGCATGCCACCTCCCACCTCCTTCCCATCTACACCTGCCTTTCATCTCTCCGCCCCTGGACTTTGGCAAGCTCTCCATCCATCTTTTATCCCTCTCTGTGATTCTCTCTCTCTCCTCTTTTCTCCTCCATCTGTTCTCTGTCATTTTGTCTCACTCAAAGGCAATCACACACAGATGCCTGCCTTCTCTGGCTCCTATTAGGTGGCTTGAACTACAGACACAATCTAGTTCCCATTTATGTGCTTTTCTGTCACTTGCTCTCCCGCTCCGAGCGTGGATCTGTCAGGGTCAGATTGTTCTCTGTCCAGTCCATGTGCGGAGGTGAAAGCCAAAGGGGTAAAGGCCATGAAGGACAAGTGAGGAGGACAAAAGCAAAACATGGATAGCTAAAAAATAGAGAAATAACATGAAAAAGTGTATATGAATGAAATAAAAGATTGACTGTAAATGCACCCAATCAGTAACATAAAATAGCTAGATCTTTTCAACTACAATTAAGATACATTTCCAGAGCACAAAAACAAAAAATGCAAATAAAAAATAGAAAAAATGATTTGTTTTAAAATGTGTTAAAAATGTTGTTAAAGGTTCACTATGTCACTTTTCTGTAGGGTCCTTCCATTGCTTATATCCATGGAAACACTATTGCTTTGCCTGGAATGTGCCACATTAAGGCATTGACAAGAGGAAGACGCACCAGTCTTCAACAAGTCAGATCTGTGGAGAAGCGATATATCCAAGTTACAAGTCAGATCTGTGGAGAAGTGCTATATATCTCACAGTAAGAATGCATGCTTTGAAGGTAATTTTGAGCAATAAAAACACCCATAATAGAACAAAAGAGGATAGATATGTTTAATGCCAAATTGTGGAACATTCCAGGCAAAGTAATAATCTCCATGGAGACAAGCAGGTGGCAAGTTACAATTATTTTCTCTCTCTCTCTCTCTCTCTCTCTCTCTCTCTCTCTCTCTCTCTCTCTCTCTCTCTCTCTCTCTCTATATATATATATATATATATATATATATATACTATATACTATATACTAATCCAGTTATCCAATTGCAATTCATATCTGTCTATTGTGTTCCCTCAGCATGGAGTGACAGTCACCCCAGGTGAAGTCATATCAGAGCTACATTATTCATAGTTCCTGTCCGTACATTGTTTTTCCATTAGCAGACAAAACTCAGGAGCAAATTTATCATTTATCAGAGCGCAGTGAGATGTGTGGCACTCAGAGGATGAATGGGGCTGGAGGCTGGGGCATGGCGCACTTCTGAGGGGGACAGCGATTGTGTCAAAGATTGGGCTAATCGCATTCAGCCCCCGGGACGCCAACGGATTTATCAGGCTACAGAGGAATTTTTAAATTATTTTTTTTCTTTGTTTGTATTTCTAGACAAAAGAATGACAGATAGTTTTAGGATGACAGAGTTTGTTTTATTAGCAGTAGTTTCTCGAATTATAATGTTGTAGGAAATAGAAGCGATTTCATAAACGCTCATAAATATTCTAATCAGTGAAACATTGGCATATTGATCCAAGTTGATAAATTTGACTTGAGTATACTTATTCTCAAAAGTGTTTTAAGGCCATCTGTGTCAAATTAATTTTAAAATACTGTAGAATTAATATTCATGGATTTCAGAGTGGTGAAAAACTGATGGTTGCCATAGCAAATAATAATCACAATCTACAGTAAATCTTATCTTTTAAATAGAAAAAAGTCCTAAACAAATATGATCGGGGAGTAATAAGGTCAGCCAGTCAAAGGTTTGGACACACGCTCTCATTCAATGTTTATTTTATTTTATTTTTTTCCTACATTTTGTATACATACAGAAGACATCAAACATATGAAGTAAGATGTATGGAATTATGTAACAAAGAAAAAAATGTGAAAAAACTTAATTTTTTAAATATATTTTATAATAAATTCTCAAAGTAGCCAGCCTTTGCTTTGTTGAAAAATACTCTATAATTGCCTATGCCTTACTTCATATATTTGATGTGTTTTGTATACAAAATGTACAAAATAGTAAAAATGAAGAAAAAAAAAACATTGAATGAGAGAGTGTGTCCAAACTTTTAACAGTTTCTTTTTTTTAATTTAATATGACACAACTATTACACATTTACCCCTTAACTACATTTACGAATGGTACACAATTTTACTCATTCCGAGTAATTCCCAAAACTTCTGATTCAACTTCAGGATGATTAATTAAACATTTTAATTTAATCATTTTTCTTCCTTGGAAAAAGTGGATATTTTTTGGTTGAAAATAAACCCAAGGCCAGATCAGATGCTGGAAGCCAAATCCTCTCCCCACAGTCTGGTCCCACAGAGCCAAATGGAGCCATGGGTAATCTATCTGAGGTCCTCACACTCAGATATCAGTCATCTTCAGCTTCATGACGATCTGGAGCAGCGTGATGATAAATCTGTTAAAGTGAGCTGTACTCCAGGTGTGGTTCATCGATCTGGGCTGGAGTGAGAGCTGAATGCACGGCTAAAGTCAAGCTAAAGTGCATCGTATTCTATGTCCACTAAACATAACATGGACTTTATTATATTCTCTTATATCCCTCTTATGTTATTGTACTGTTCAGCTCAATACATAAAACATGCATACTGCGAGCAACATTTCCTCTCCACAGATTGAGTTGTAACCTAGACTGATGTCTCCACGGAGACAGACAAGGCAATAAGGTGGAGGACCATCCACCAGAAAAGTTACATAGTGGACCTTTAATTATCTAATATCCAGGAAGTAAATTATATCTCACTTCAATCTGCCTCAAGTTATGTAACAAAATGGCTGCTGAGAAACCTACAGACTGGATTCCAAGTGAAGAATTTGCAGTAATTAAATGGAGGGCACATTGTGCACATAAATAAACTATGTCCCCGACCCTGTATTTTAAATAAATAGCCAAAATAAACTCCCACATGAACTAATGCTGAATCAGAACATACATTTTTGCTAGCAATTGAATCCACAATAAACTCAACTCAGCAACTGCAATAAGATGATAGTTTTATTAAGATATATTGTATTACAAATGGGCTCATTAATTACAAAAAACAACATAACTTGAGTGACATAAAGTCCCTCATTTCTTCTCAATTTTTTATTATAAGACCTTCTTGCATAGTTGTATGCATATGTTTGTTGTTGTTGGTGGTAAATTGATAAGATGGGAGACTTGTCATTTGGTTACACAAGAAATTACTAAACCCAGTGCTGAAATTTTATACCACCATTACATTCTATGCTATATCACTGCGTGTATTCTTTTGCTACTGGTCATCTTCTAACAGTCCCTTGTTTATTGTCTGTCGACAATGCCTCAATTTTAACCAACTGACACAAATCTGGCAACATCATTTTGTCATCTATGCCATCTTCTCCCACCCTTCGGAGATCCACATTCGCACAAAAAGAACCGTGTAATCCTCAGTCAAATAATGGCGGGATTGAGAGCGTTATATAAGAAAATTGGAGCTCTCTCACCAAACAAAGCCAGACCCTGCAGTAGTGTGAGTGGGCTGCCGCTAAAAACACAAGATTGTAGCTGAGATGCACAAACTGGAAGCGGATGAGGAGAGGAGATAAAAGAGAGAGTAACAGAGGGGACAATGAAAGATTGGAGATCTGAAGGGCTCTGTTTTGGGGGAGGAGATAATGAGACAATGCAAGATACAAAATAAGTAGAAGTCACAACTCGTGTGCCTGAAAGTACACTTCTATATGCACAAACTAAATGGTGTAATTGCATTGAAGTACAGTTTCCGGGTACAATTTTAGCTTATTTGTCCATGGTATTTGAGTTTCTCATTGTTTTGACCATCTGAGGCTCCCATAGTTAGCCACTTCTTTCCTCAACCCAGTTCTACTAAGATTTGTCTGAAAATAACAGCACTTTACCTTGGTGCAATGCTAGTTAAAGGTGCAATGTGTAACTCTTATGTTAGAGGGTCCGCCACTTATTTGTCTCATGAAGATGTCATAGCTTTGCCCAGAATGTTCCACAGTATGGCATTTAAGTCATTTATCTCTTGTACTGATTCACTTACAGGTGGTTTTATTGCTCTGAAATACTTCGAAAAACATGTATGTGTACTGTTAGTGCGCTCTCTCTCCATAGATCTGACCTTGGCCTGGTGATGTCACATATTTGTCTTTATGGAGATGGATAAGTTTAATGCAATACTATGGAACATCTTGATGAAGACAAGCTTTTCAAGTTAATACAAATATTTAGTCAAACAAACATTAAAAGACTGGGGATTTAGATTTTCAGACTATTTTAATTTTTTTTTTTTTCACTCAATTACACTCAACTATTAATTCCAGAGGATCTTATTTCAAATAGGTAACTGAAAAAACACACAGTTAATACGCTAGTCATCGTAATTCACTTTCTTGTTGGCTAATCTTATAATACACATTTGCCAGTAATTAATTTTGCAACTAGTACTGCTAAGCCTATTTCAGTGCGAGCTTTATTCAGAAATACATGTGGAGATGCTTGAAATGAATGTGACTTAAAGGGCCCATATTGCTTCACTTGCACATTTTTAACACACAAATCCTGCATATTAAGGCTGAGTTCTCCTCTCAAACAGAAAACACTCTAATCCACCTTGTGATGTCATGTGGTAATACAGGAAGTACTTCACTGTGTTTTTAAACTCCTTCACTAGAATCATTTGGATGTTTTCAGCCCTGGAATTGTCCATCTGTACAGAACTAAAGGTAAAATGTAGCTGTATGTTTTTGAGGAGGTAACAACATTATAACTTAAACCTCACAAGAGTTTTTTGTAATATTTTGTGTAATATAGAATCTTTGAACATGCAAACTTACAAAACTTCACATTTAAGATATAGTCGGCTCTTCTGAAGAATATTGAATACTTAATGAACGGCCATCTCAAGTGCAGTAGAACAGATCCTCATCGCCGTGGTGATTGCAATAATTGCATCATGTTCCGCGTTAGGTTCAAAGACCCCTCGTCCTTTCCTGTTATTTCTGACAGATACACAGGCTTTAATGGTAATGACACTGATCTCAATTCACTAGACATGTGCTGATGTGATGTATCCATAAATCTGCCTGGAATTATTTCTTTTCTTTTAGTTATGGAATAGATGAAAGAATAATGCAATCTGAACTTTTCCGAACAGCCCATAGACACGTGCATAAATATAGTAGACAATATTCGTACGTGTACTTGTACATACTTGTATGAATTTGAATTTTGATAATGGCATTATCGTCTCCTCATACACCCTCCTCCACCAAATCTTCCGCTCTGTCTTGGAGTATGTTTTTTTTTTCTTTTAGATCTTGTTTTGGTTTCTTTCTTCATGCGTATGTAAAAAAATACGTATGGTGGAGAGTCCATCACCTGCTTGTCTCCAGGGAGATGTTACTGCTTTGCCTGGAATATTCCATGGTACGACATGAAACAGATTTCTATTGCTCAAAAAGACAATAACTCTCTCTGTGAAGAGTTGCCGCTCCACAGATCTGACCTGTCTCCACCAAAAAAGTTGCGCAATGCACCTTTAACATAAAATGACTGATATGAATGTATGTGTAATAATATGGCATTACTATGTGAGAGTGAACTTGAAGATGAGGGTACGAGCTTGTATAACTCTATGGGAGATTCACTGGATATTTATTTAAAAAAACAAACAAACTTATGATCCACAAATGTTGAAATCAATCATTATTTGTTTGGGATTACATCTATAAACTTGTCATACTAATTTTAAAGGTGCATTGCGTAACTTTTATTGCTCAACCTTTAAACACATGCATTCTTTCTGTGAGTGGAGTCACCTCTCACCTGTAAATTGGCCTGGTGGCATCTCCTGCTTGTTTCTATGGAGACTGAAAGGTTTAATGCCATACTCTGGAATGCAGGAACATCTAACTAACATCTCCATGGAAACAAGTAACTGGCAGACCCTCTACCGGAGAAGTTACACAGTGCACCTTTAAGAATTAAAGTCCTTTCAGCTGACAACAATTACATCTCTGGGGTTGAAAAATGCCACGGCTTTCTGAAGGAATTGTGAGACTATAATTTCACTTTGGTTTATTTGTGCTGATAGAGAAGACATTGAACTTTGTGCCAGTTTTTGTTTCATGTGGATATGCCTAGTAATTACAGAGATATTACGCATACAATCTAATCTATTTGATTTTCTGTCTAACACTAAACTGTCACTTACACTGTCAAATAAAGCAATATACCCAATTTAAATACATTGTTTTGTATAAAATAGTGACATGAAAGTGCTCTTCTGTAGTCCAACTTTGTAAAGCTAAAAATGAGATGTTCAATGGTGCACGCCCCAAGTTATTTCCTTTTCTTTAACTATAGCAATCCCCTTTACTATTACTACAACATGGACATACCATTTATGTACATAACAATTTATTGATACAAATCTGGTGCATTCAAGTTAACCATTGTTTAAAGTGTGTGTGTGCAAGCAGTCAATGCAGTTTATCCCTAACATACAATTACTCATGAGATGACAGCACCTTTAAAGGGGAAGGAGAGACGGACACAAAAATCAATCATGGCTGAATTACTATCTCTGAGTGTCCTGCAAATTACGCACACGTCGACCAGAGAAGAAGAAATTACGAGGTTTTCGATCCTGGTGCCGACCTCAACTTCATTCAGACACATTGACAAGAAAAGCACAGAGACTCGCCACCACGAATGTAATGATTAAAAATGAGGGCGCATGTTCGGAAATGTGAGCTTTGGTAGAAGAAAGAAGTTGTTTTCAGTGTTACGTGTGTGTATATTTTATTGTTTCATATTTTGGTCAAGAGTTACCAGTAGACAAACTCCTACTATTGCGGCTGCTACTATCTCCATTATTACAATTACTGCTTCTGTTACTACAACTATTGATACTTCGCAGCTGATCATCAACATCCCAGAGGTGTGATGCTGACTGTAGGCACTGCTCTGTCTGAAGCTTTATTACTGAAGTTAGACTTTTATTTAAACGCAATCTGACCAGAAAGAAGTTGTTAAACAAGTCCCTGTCAAAAAACATAACACACAAGCTCGACAGAATTAGCCAGCAGTTTTTCAGTTAGTCTCTCTCACCTTTTTTGTTGAAAATGAAACACCTGAACAGGACTATGAACACTCCTATAGATCACAGACTCCTAAAAATGTGTTGTTTAAATCCATTTTATATACTTTTCTTGTGTGCACTGTGTCTCCATGGTAACTGGTGAACATTCCCCCAATTCACATACATGTCGACACCCCCAGCATGATGTCAGTGCAAAGTATCAATTAAGAGTACAAGCCACTTCAAAACAGGCTAATTCTTATAGTACAAATACTTTTGCAATCACAATTAATATTACTAATATATTTTACTGGTTTCTATCACAACAGCTAGCAAGTTACTTTTCACAGTACTGGAAAAACTACTTCATCAAAGTGCTTCATCAATTCCACTTAAATAATTTCTGCAACTACTACAACGTTTAGTTCTGCATCTGTTACTGCAACTTTTACTACACTACTACGTTCGCAAAATACTGCAAGTATTTTCCATTCAAAAATGCCCATCTGGATGAAATCGGACTTCTTTCTGTTGTGCATTGTTTTAGCTACAGATCAAAGCGAGAAAGTATTTAGCAATGATTTCTGCCTGTAGGGGCTGCTGCCGGGATCAGGAATATTGGCGGCCGTATTGATAGAAGAAGAAAACAAGCAGTGAATACCGATGCACAAAGCACTTTGGGATAATTATGGAGGTGCTGAGGGTTAAATTGCTGTGCAAAATTGCCAGTGATTAAAAAGGCAAGAACAGTTTTTATGAAATGTAATGACATGGATTTGCTAAGAAGATCCAGCGGCACAAAATAAGCAAGAATATGGACATCAAAATACCACCCAGTGAAATTGTAAATATTGGTTTAATTTACTCATTTATGCATAGTGTGATTACGATCAGTATATTCTTTATTATCACTCATGGAAAATGTACCCTCTGTATTTGATCGGTCAGTGTTAACAACTCTTTTCGAGATCTAACAAAGTATCGAGATCTAACCCTAACCCTAACCCTAACAGAAATACACTAATCTATATCTGGAAGTTTAAAGTGCTCATATTACGCTATTTTCTTATGTGTTATAACGTTGTTTCCTCATCAAAAACATACCTGGAGTTTGTTTTTGTTTTTCACACATGTGTAACACACAAATGCTGCATATTTAAGCTGAGTTCTCATCTGGAACAGAAAAGACTTTGTTCCACCTTGTGATGTCATGTCGTTATTTAAGAAGTGCTCCATTGTGTTTTTAAACACCATACACCTTCACTAGAATCATTTAGATCATTTCAGACCTAGAATTGCCCGACTCCATGTATATTTTTGATGAGGTAACAACATTCTAACATGGCTTAAAAGTTCACTAAGTCCATTTTGCATAATATAGTTCCTTTAAGGCATTTCAATCATATAGGATACACAGGAACAAGAGCTTTGGAGAGGGAACTGCACCTGGAACCATTTTGCTTGTAGGTGAGACAATTCTTATCACCAGGTTTACTTTGTTGGGCTTAAAATTTTAAACCAACAAGCTAGAACATAAAATAGTGAAGATTGTGTTATAAAATCTCCCAGTATTGGTCTGAATGAGAGTGGTGGCTAGGTTGCAGTTATGAAACCCATCCACCTTTATCTGCTCAAAGAAAAGCTTAAAAACTGCTCAGGGCAAAAACAGTGGGAGACACAAAGTATTAGTGTCACCTGTTAGCGCTGAAGTGAAACCACAGCAGCTCATCTGGTATAAGGCCCTGCTCTGCTCCAACTAAATAAGCCTGTTTTTTTATTTGTACAAAAGACAATTGCAACCTGCTATAATCTGATTTGCTCCATTACTCTTGGTACTTAAAGTCCTATAGGTCCTATATTGCACAAAATTGAGTCTTCTGAGCTTGCGAGCCATGCCATAATGTTGTTACTTCCTCAGAAACATACCTTGAGTTGTGTTTGTTTCATTTACACATATTTGAGTAATCCTTTATTGTTGGTCTGTCTACATCTCCAAAACTCAAAATGCTCTTTTGTTCTGTAGAGATTGGCAATTCCAGGGCTGAAATTATCCAAATGATTCTAGCGAAGGTGTGTGGAGTTTAAAAACACGTGGAGCACTTCTTGTATTACCACATGACATCATAAGGTGGGGAAAGTGTTTTCTGTTTGAGAGAACTCAGCCTAAATATGCAGGTTTTGTATGTTAAAGGTGTGAATGAACTCCAGGTATGTTTTTGATGAGGAAACAACATAGATCAGAAAATAACAGCCCTTTAAGAAATATATTATGGTAATGGATTGCTCTTTACATGTTAAGGTTTGACTGACTTTAACCTAAAGACACATCACCCTCATTGCCAATAGTACGTGTATGATTCTTGCTCAATTACTCAACAGTAACGGTCAGAGAGGGAATCTAACACCAACTCTCTGGTAACTCATGTAACCTTCAATCTGATCTTGGTTTAGTAGAAGAAAATAGTAGTTAGTAAGTTAGTAGTAGTAGTAGTAGTAGCTTTTCTGGTAGAGTGTTGGAGCTTGTCTTCTTGGAGTAGTTATTAGCCTGAAATGTTCCACCTTATGGCATTAGACATATCTGCTATTTATTTTTTATCTGAATTATGGGTCTTTTTATTCCTCACTCCTTGAAAAAACAGATTTTCCCCCCCAGATCTGACCTGTAACTTCCATCCAGCAACATCAACTTATCTCCATGGTGATGATGGATAAGTATAATGCAATACTGTGGAACATTCCTGGTAAAGCCATAATCTTCATGGAAAAATCTTCAAGTAAGCAAGAAAGCGGTGGGCCCTTCTCCAGAATAGACATGTAGTGCAGAACAAGATGTTACAAAAATCTACTATTTGTAGCTGCACAATTTCCTTCCATTTAAAAATGTGCCTGGTAAACTTGATTCAAAACACTGCTGTATTTGATAGTCATATTTGTATTCAGATTTGCTGCTGCTGTTACTGACCTGTGGATGAGAGATAGGAGCTTTATCTGACCAGCAGCCCACCTTTACTCTCTACACTCTTCTCCTCTTTTTGCCTCACCGACCAAATGCCTCTTTTCCACCCTTTTCTCCAATGAGCTCACCAGAGGTTGTTCTAGTCTTGCCTCTTTCAAGACAATACTTAAGGGTTAAAAGGGATATTTTTGTAAAAGATGGTTGGCTGTGTGTGGGTCAGAAAGGTAAAACACAAAAAAGACATTTTTATTTAAAATTGCATATTCATGTGCTACTCAATTAGGGGACACAAACTGACCGAAATTTAAATATGAAGTTGGGTATTGCACTGTGTCGATGAGTCAACTGTATACAAGATACATCTTTATTGTAAAATAATATAAGAAAGTTTCACTGAATTTCATTTAGCGACAGTAGCTCAGTTGAAGTGTTTGCCCTCTGTTCAATGATGATGGTTCATCCTGCTCTCAACATTAAAAAAATAAACATATTCAGTGTGATTCTAGCTCCCACAGATGAATGTTGTGTCCTTGTCTCGAGTACACTGGTGTATGAATGTGCGTGCGGTTCCTTGATTTGAGCGCCTTGACGGTGGAAAAACACCATAAAAAACTTACTTTATGTGACCACTGTTGAAAAGTAGAAGTTAAATTAAGTTGTTAAAAATGAACACTAAAGCTACATTCATTGACGAGCACCCAGTTTGCTTTTAAATTAGTAGATGGTGTGTGATAATTAAAATCTACTTGCAAATTTGAAACAGGAACAATATGATCATTTGAGCATTGGCCATATACTAAAACTGTGACAACTGTGGATTTCTGCCCTTGGTGAAATGAAACAGGTGGTGTCCAGTTTAACCATCTATTCTTAATTAATACGATTATAAAAGGGCAAACAGACAGAATATAGAGCTTTTACCTGAGGGAAAGTGCTCATTGACGGGCCAGTTGTCAACCTGCAGAGTGGCGTTTCCTCCGTTCCTGGTGAATCGGACCAGGTGGTATTTCCCATCATTGACAGCGATGTCCTCCCTCACGCTGATGTCCACTGTGCCGATGTTGAAGGTCACGCCCACTTTGCCTTGTTCCTATAGAAATGAGAGGGAAAAACAGAGAGCATTTAGGCATGATATCACTGTACTATCAAGTCTGTTTTCTTCACCGCAGCAGAAACATCAGCCACCTCAGCATGTCCTCCTGCTCCACTTCCTTCATAGCACTGTTCGGGTTTACAAGTGCAATGTTCTATTTATCAATAGTCAATAAACTATTACTCACAAACTCATTGTCTGTCTCTTGATTATGGTATAGAGATGTATTTTTGTAAAGTTTGTGAAAAAAACAAAACAAATGACTGGGGATGCACAGATACCATACTGGTATTGCATATAGGCATCAATATTGAACATTTTGATGGATCGGATATCGATTCCAGGATATTGGTTCAGTCGATATCCCATTTTGGTCTATAAATTGGTGTAGTAAGATGATGTAGGCCCAAAACACCTCATAATATTTACCTTGTATTTTTTTCAAAGATGTTTTGTAATTACTTTACATGATAAATAACAGTGACAAAACACTTTTGGATGTAAAAGGAAATAAATCATATTTTCAGTCTCTGCTCTGGTATCGGCAGATACTTAAAGCCATAATATCAACATTGGTATAGGAACAGAAAAAGCTGGAGCGGTGCAGCCCTACAATTTACAACTACTTACTACTAGTACTACTTCAAAAATGCAACTTAACTAAGCCTAGCTCAAGATCTGGAAATAGGTTGGTGCACTAACTACTCTATACAGGTTGCTGCTTTGAAGAATTGGTCAAATGCAGATGACCAGTTTCCCTATGGATATAATAAAATGCACCTCAACCTACAACTTGTACATTGCAAACAATTACACTTGAATCTCAAAGCTAAATTCCAAATGGCGCTGCACATGGCTGCTTCCGACCTGCGCTAATGGTAAGCTATTCTCTCCAACCTGCGGCAGCTAGCATGCTACGCTTCATTATACCCCCATAATGTGACGCGACCAGGCTGCCAGCGCGCTTTGTAATGATGAGTAATGTCCCCAGCTTCCTGTCACTGCAAAACTAACATGACATAAGCCTTTTCTACAAGCTCTTACCAACGCCACTATGCCATATGTTTCCGTCAGCACGCTAAAGCAGCTAAACTAATTCATAAATCTTTACCGCTGTTGCTTCTTTCTGCTAGCAATGACCCCACTAATTTTTACAAGCAGGTCATGTAGTTTTATAGCCCGGGTGCTCATGGGAAGTGTACGCGTTACAAGAATAAGGTTTTTAGAGGCAAGGCATGGTAATTTGAGTGGTGGAGCTATCGAAATGCAATATCTTTTACATAAAACATTGAAAGAACCTAGAATACAGTCAATTGCACAAACATTATGAGTCTAAAAATTCCTTTAGATTACTACTTCAATAATTTCCCTTTACTAGTTCACCTGACCTGGATTGATGCCTTTGGTTGAGGGTTTGATTCCCATGTAAAAGATCAAACGAATCAACAAATGGATCAACAAATATTTTTAACAACTGTTCTTAGGCTTAAGCCCAAGGAAACAAGGCATATCTTAGCTAGCAACTACATTATAATTTCTTTTGTAGTTTTAACTGTATAATGTAAAAAGTTTGACTACAAACTACAGTATTTCACACAAAGTTCTTCAAGAGCTTAGACCTTTGATATCTTTTTTTAACTGAAACAGTTTACAATGCATTTCCTTGAGTGCTTTTGCTGCACATTTTTGCCGCAAGCCAATAAAAACGAATCTTCAGCGATCAATGAAAGACAAATATTAAGTTTTAAATCAACTTTTATAGTATACAAAAGTGGAGCAGCTGGAAAACTGCAACACAAGCCACCTTTTAATATCTTGACATTTTTGTTTCTATGCATTTTAAGACCAATGTATATTTAGAGTAAGGTGACGACAGTACAGTCGCAGAGGCCAATATTTCTTCCCCTTAAAGAAGTACAAAGTTGTCCACAATGCATGATAAATACTGTGATTTATGGCCCACCAGAGTCGTGCGGTGACTGTATACTCTACAGTCTAACTCTGCAAACCCTTTTTATCAAGTCTCCGAGGCTGGGTCAAGACCAGTGAAGAGTCTATTTAGGTCAGAGAATGAAAGTACGCAGTATAACAAAGAGTAAGATATTCTCAACTGCATACAATAGACTTAGCAAAAAGTTTAATAAGATGAACTTTGATAAGATGTAGACCATTTTTGCACTAGAGGCAACAGATACAAATTAAAACTTAAAGGTCCTAAATGGATTCTTGTGAGTTTTGAGTCATGTTATAATGTTGTTACCTCATCAAAACCTACTTGGAGTGTTTTGTTTCATTCACATGTTTGAGGAAACAGCATTATAACAGATCAGAAAAATTTGTAATATGAGCCCTTTAACCAGCGTATGAAACAAAATATCTTGATAGGAAAGTTCCCGGATGATTACCAACAAAATCTTTTCTACCTTGGACGAACGAGGGATTACACTGCCTTATTTTGATAGCCATATATAAATGTACAAATATAATGAATAAAAATAGATTCATAAAAACATGGAGTTAGCTGGCTAATAATGTAACAGTAATGTGGGTGAAGACATGAAAAAGCCATCTCCTAAAAGCCTTGGCAGGGCTATAAGTGAAGGCGTAGTACCAGAATTAGCACTTAGCATCTCCGGAATATGCTAATGCACATTTAATTCAAGCAGTTAACATTAAAATTAGATCTGGAAAAAAAAAAAAGTGTCAGCTTTTTTAGCCTAGTATAAAGTGTGTATGTTTGCAGGCTTAAGGTAGGAGAGGCTGTAATTTAATGTGACTTGGTGCTTGGCGTAGCGTGAAAAATACTACGAAAGCATCTCTCGCCCTTTCTGGTTAATGACGGGACCTTTCCATGTAATAAAAACACAACATCTCTCACGAAGCACATGGAGGACATCAAACCTGAACCTCCACAATGACCTTGGGCGCCTTCAGCAGCATCAAAGCCCAATCAGTGACCCTCTAATGTGGATAGACAAAAGTAGATACTCCCCGTTCTTGTGTCATTACCAACAACAAAACAATATTACACACCCTTTGTAACTACTAAAGTATGGCCCAATTATCAACTGTTCAAAGTGTGTCAGAGGCAAAGACAGAGGCCAGCAGTTACAGGAGGGAATTTGGAGCTGAGTTCCAGATTAGAAATAGGAATTTATTTGCAGACAGAATAGTGAAATAAAAACATTAGGATCATGTAGAGCAGGTTAATACGAACATTTTAAGACCAAAATGACGAGGTTCACAGCAGTATATATATACTGTATATATAAATGCATATAGCGGGTTAGCTATATGCATTTATATATACAGTACTGTATATGGTCACAAGGTTGTTGAATAAGTGATAGGTTTTTAGTGACATTGATTATTATTTTAGTTTATTATTCTTTCTAAAGTGCAATATTGATCCGTACTGACAGAGCTGTGGTCATGACAGGGGGTAGGTGAACATTTTCTGAGCACAACCGATAATGCAGGATTATTCAAACATGCAAAAATACTTATAATGCAACTTTGTTTAAGCTTATGGTGTGGGAAGGTCATTATAGCATGGTTAAATATTATAAAAGTCAATTGTGCGTTTTATGTCTACTTTAAAGTAACATAAAACGATGTCAGTGAGTGGGACATCCATACAAATTGATAATAAAATCCAAAATTGGAGTTTTGATTTCATAGTTAAAGGTACACTGCGCAACTTTTCTGGCAGAGGGTCCACTACCTACCAGTCTCCATGGAGATGTTACTGCTTTGCCTGGAATGTTCCATGGTATGACATTAAACATATGCATCTAGTATTTATTCATTACGGGTGTTTCTATTGCTCAGAAATACAATAATTATTGAATAGGGGAGACTCCACAGATCTGAACTGTAATGTAGCGAAGTGCTGTATCCTACTCGTCTCCCTTGTGATAGATACATTTAATCTATCTATGTTAGAAATGCACCTTTAACGTTGTTCAAAAAGTAGGTCACCAAAGAACAGGAAGATTACGTCAAGCATGTTTTTCAGTTTAACGATTATGATTAGATTAAACTGTCCCTCTTACTGTTTTGGTCAAATATTCAATTTAAATAACACCTGTCAATGTACATTTGGAGTTTCAGTTGGCTAATCCTACACTTAAAAGGAAGTACCTCATCTACTGCCATTGATTTGCTGTTATCTGAAGGTCACTTTTGCAACTGAGTCAACAGCTTTAGTTTGCTTCACTGTCCAAAAGAATACATTTTACTTTGCTATCAGACTCCACATGCCCCTCTTACTCACAGTTGGGGCTATCGATCTGAACCACCTGCTGCCAGTCCGCTGTATGCTAACTTTACAGCGTACCTCGTGCATAAAGGGAACATGGACCTAGCTTGTTGTCCATCTGCCCGCCTGCCCAGTCTCCTACTACCAGCTACGTTTGACTGACAGATCCAATTACGCTTTTTATTGGCCTGTCACTCTTGAGGCGGGGAGGTACTTCATTGTCTGGGGGCAGAGATGGCTATTGTTCTCTTAGTGGAAAAGATGATGGCCACTATTCCAGGCGTAAACAAATGAACCGCAAGATTCACTTTCAGACTGGCACTTGAATTGGTGGAGATATGCGCGGGGAACACAAACAAAGTCACTGCGGTGTAACCTCGTGGCAAAGCAGCGGGTTTATGGGTGTCACCGTGAAGTCCCCAAACAATCACTCAGATACTAAAGTAAACAAAGAGGTATGAACAGTAGAGGGCGCAAACTCTTGACTCTGAACTGGAACATTATCAGATAGAATTTTGATCGACTCCACCGTGCAAGCAGAACCAACAGCCACCTCAGCTTTTTAATCTAGTCCTCCTCACACACTACACTTTTCCAGTTACGAACACCATTTTGAGAACTTCTAGGCAAAAAGATGACATCTCCAATTTAGACATGCAATTCATCAGAAAAAGTTACATAATCAACTTTAAAGGTGCATTGTGTGACTTTTCCAGTGGAGGGTCTGTCACCTGCTTGTCTCCATGGAGATGTTATTGCTGTCCCTGGAATCTTCCATGGTATGACATTAAACACATTTATCTAGCAAAAAAATCTATAATTCTCTCTGTGAATAGGGTTGCCTCTTCACAGATCTGACCTGTAATGTAGCCTACAGTTGTCTCCCTGGAGATAGATAGGTTTAATCTCTACTGTAGAACATTCTAGACCATACCATCTCCATGAAGACAAGCAGCTGAAGAACCCCCCACCAGAAAAGTTGTGCAAAGTCGATTTTGCAGTGCTGGGTGACAACAAAAACATGCAAAATCGAACTAAAACCTCTTATGAATTTAGTTTTGTACAAAATATTTTAATTGCTATGGCAACAGTAATATTTCTTCACCACTTGACCCATGGATAGGCTGTACAGAGGGAGATCCTAACAGTAATCCAGTTATATTACATGATGCTTTAGTAAACCAGAACACATTAAATGTTTCTGCAAAATGACTAACTTTTCTGAGCTGCCATTTCATTACCTGACACTACTGTTATAAATTACTCAATTTGAAATTTGAAATCAATTTGAAGAGAAATTCCAGCAAAGAGACATATTTACTCAAGCCTTTGAATATTCATTTTTACTAAACAAGCAGCACAATATTTCCAATTCTTTTTCCAATTCTAAAATCATCTCTCCAAAGAAAACTTGTGCCAACAGAAACTCCACGCCTCTGTATTCACAAGTCCTATACACAGCGTTCCCTCACACTCAGCTGAGCTCTAATCAGGCGCACTTTACCGGAATAGAACAGATTATATTAGCCGATTGTTTGTGCGTCATCGTGACTACAGTACATGTGGGCACCGTTGGCTTTTATCACGCTTGGGGAAATCTAAGCCTGATAAATGAACCTCTTTACCGCCCTCCCCCTCTCCGCTCATCTTCCTCTACCCTTCCCATTTTCTCTCTTTCTTCTTCTCCTCCTCTGCCTTGGCACGCGGAGCTTTCGGGGGTCCCACGTGATTTGCCACACACTGACATCAGTAATCAGGCTGTGCTGCAATCCAATTCAGCAGCGATCAATGCTCCGACACAGAGCGCCCGCGGCTCGGGGAGAGAGGGGGAGAGAGGGAGGAAGACAGAGAAGGAAGGAGAGAGAGAAGGAGGAGAGAGAGGGGGAGAGAGAGAGAGAATGAGTGAGAGGAGAGGGTGGGCCACTCCTGCAGACAAGCCATCAGCCCGAGCCGACAGGAGACGAACCAGGAATGTAGTCATTACACTAGACTGCAATATGAACACTCAATGTATATTTATTATGACATTAAAGGTGGACAATGAAACTTTTCTGCTTGTCCTCAAATACTTGTCTCCATGGAGATGTTATTGCTTGGTCTGGAATGTTTTACAGTGAAGTATTATTTTTTCTAGGCATTTTTGAGCTATGAAACCACCTATAATTGAATAAATGTAAGGTAGAGCTGTTTTATGTCATACTGTGGAACACTCCAGGTGAGCAAAGACATATATCCATAGAAACAAGCAGGTGATGGATACCCAACCAAAAAGTTACACAGTACACCTTTAAGACTTGACCTGACAACTTGATGATTAGTGTTTGAACCTCACCAGAGTTTTTAAGTGTTCTGTTGGCTGGACAATTCCCTCAGATTGCCTACTCCAGTCACAGCATGTGATTGGGTGCAACAAGAAGGGCTTTTGGCACAAACAGCAGACCAAATTTCTAGTTTCTGAATCTAACACAAACATAAAATAATAATGGGCCTTATCAAGTCTAAACATGACTAAAATGGGCTCAAATCAGGACATGAGCGAACGCAGTCTAAGATTAATACAATATACAGCCCCAAGAGCACATCAGACTATTTTTCCATTTCATTCGAAGTACATATGCATTTATATAAGCTCTTTTATTCAGACAGTTTGAAATTAGCATTTCCGCTCAATAGGGGTAACAGCTGACAAAGACTTTCACAGACTGAAGGGATAAATTACCCAGCAGTGTTAAGTAGCACGTAAATGTACAGGAACTCTAACCACATTTTGAGGCCACACAAAGGTATCAAAGAGAAGTTTTCAAAACTTAGCTAGAGTCTGCTCCTTGATGGACTGCAGTCATAGTGGGATCTATATAAAGTCTCACATGTGAACGGGATAAGATCTCACAACAAGAATGCAAACGTGTCCCTTGGCGAGAGTTTGGGTTACATATCTTTTCTTTTCATCTGACATCAACGCTCTTTTTGCTTTTTGCGGTTGACGGACCATCAGAACTATATGGTGGTGGGAGCTGCTCAGGATCAATAAGAGGAGAGGCTATTGGACGATGTGGGGTGTGTTGGATTGATGCACCTGGCCTTCCCTCCGTGCCAAAGTCATTTATTGTCGGTAATTGACAAAGATAACTCGTAGCCGGAGAGGTGATTTGTGGCTGTCAGGGAGGATGCAGGTTTGTTGTTGCTGTTGAATCTTTGTCAGTATATGGTATAGGTCACAAGGCAATTACCTGGATTTGCATTTAAGGCAGGTTTAGTATTCTATTCTATAAAGTGATTTACTTGTTGTGGGTAGTTTTTCCAAATATCTTAAAAAGGTTAAAAATGAACAGAGCTGGTTTTTAAATAGCGTATCGTAGAAATGTTAAATGTCATTAAAATGCATCCAAACCATGAAAGGTGCATTGTGTAACTTTTCTAGTGGAGGGACCATCAAATGCTTTTCTCCATGGAGATGTTATTGCTTGTCTGGAATGTTTCACAGTATGGTAATAAAACCTTTTTATCTTCATGGAGACCAAACCAGACCAAGTTACAGGTCAGATCTGGAGGGAGGCAACCCCAATCACAGTCAGAATGTCTGTGTTTGAGGTATTCTTGAGATAAAACCACCTGTAATTGAACAAACGTAAGGTAGAGCTGTTTAATGTCATACTGTGGAACATTCCAGGCGGAGCAATGACATATCCATAGGAACAAGTAGGTGATGGACCCCCAACCAAAAAAGTTACACAGAGCATTCTAAAAGATCTAAAAAAAAAAAAAAAAAAAAAAAAAACTCTCTTAAAGCCTCATTTTTAGCCACAAAATATAATAATGATGTTTCATAATAATGAAATATAATAATCATGTTCTGTTATTTATTTTATTTTTATTTTCTATTAATTTTGGATGTTTCTATTGCACTGAAAAGCAGAAAAAAATACATTCTGACTCTGAGCAGATTTGTATTTCCAAAAATCTGAATCTTATTTGCCTGAAGGAGGGCCTCTAGTTACTTGTCTCTATGGAAATGTTGTTCCTTTGGCTATAAAAATCCACAGTATGGTATAAAATCTGCATGAAGAATGTTCTGAATTCTGACATTAAAGGGCCCATATTACACTATTTCCTGATCTATGTTATAATGTTGTTTCCTCATCACAAACATACCTGGAGCTGCATATGTCTAGGCTGAGTTCTTCTCTTAAATAGCAAACACTCGGTTCCACCTTGTGATGTCATGTGGTAATACAGGAAGTAACAACATTATAACACTGCTTAAAGCTCACAAGAGTCAGTTTTGCGTAATATAGGACCTTTAAACTATAACTACTTCTTGAACAATCCAAACTAGTGACTGAATGCTGGGAGCTGTGTGTACATGAAGGCCTCTTAGCTCCACAGTCATCCCTTCTTTTCACGTGTCATGTACTCATTACGCGACAGGCCCAGGGCTCGACATATACGCATTTGTTGTGGTCGAGGAAAAGTGTAACGCTGATGGTGAAATTCATAGGACTAATTAAACAAAGCATGTCTCTATTCCCGCAGTAAATTAAACAGATCAGTCGCTACAACACAAAGCATGCCACTATGCAAATGGCTTGAAATGGCTTGGTAACTTTTAGTCAGGGAAAAGTAGGCTAATATCTCATCACACTGGAGGCACAGAGTACAAGTCATGGTTTATTGACTGTGGAACAGGCAGTTGTATGTAAAGTAGGGTTTTGCATATACCAGAGGCAAGGCAAGAATAGGCCCTACTGAAGAATGAGTTTATTTATGTACATGTATTATAATGACAAGGTCTTTTTTAATGTTATTTTTATGTAATTTAAAAGGATCTGTACCCATTTTCATTTCATGTAAGCTAATAAAGTAAAAATAATAAAGTAAAATTTGTTTGCCCCAGTTCAGATATATTGTAAAATCTGGAGACCGACAGATATGTTTTTTTTCCATAGCCGATGCAAATACAGATTGTTTAGAGCAACTGATGGCCGATTAGCTCTGCCGATAATCTTATGTCGATATGCAGGACACATGTTGATTGTTTTCCTCAAATTATGTAATTTAAGTTTACTACAAATTCACTCACAGCCCTTTTGTACCACAAACCCATAAGAGAACTGTGTAGTTGCATTTTGTGCAGTTTTCTCTTGTTAAAGTGTTAAAATTAAGCTTTTTGTGTGTTTTTATCAGCCCAATATATCGATCAAACAATATTTCGGTCTATAGTAAAATCAACTTTTAAGATTGTGAAAATGTGTGAAAAGCCCTAATAAACTCTTTGTGGTGAATAATGTGTGCTAGGAATGTGTTAAGGGGTGGTTTCTGGACAATCAGACATGTGAACATAACATGGACTCTGTCTGATGAGAGTGTGATTTTTGTCTATTGTCTTTAGTCTGTGTACTGTGTGTATGTTCTAATTTTACCAACACTACATTTTGTATTCACTGAACTCTATTGTTTATATATTTGCATGAACTGAATGTTCTCCTGTCTTGTCATGAACCTGCCAATGGGAATACAAATGACAATGATCCTGCATGGCAACTCTGGCACATTTACATGCTGTACTAACACACACAAACACATGCTGATTAATGTGCACTGTCCCATATTACATAAGCATAAGGGACAGCGCCTTTAAACTCATTAGCAGTTATACTACATCTGATTATCTGCTATTAGATTAAATGAATGTCAATATGATAATTTCACCATTTTACGACATCTGAAATTGTGGATGACTCATAAGTGGAAGTTCTTATGCAAATTTGTGCCTATTTATTTATTTATTTTTTCAGTTTAAATGCAAATCACACTATTAATACTGTGATTTTTTGGCTTAAAGTTCAAATATGTAACAGCCTACTTAAAACTCATTTTCAAGTTTGATTTAGTAAACAGTGCCATATAATTTTATTTGAGTAAAAAGCAGCGTCATCTCTGGATCTCTCTTGGGTTTTGACTCAACTGAACCCCAAATGTGACTCAGCCTCGTCCTTCCGTTTTTAAGAGCAGCACAGCATCCATATTTAAAACCCTTTGAATAAAACACTATTTGCCGTACATCTCTATCTTCTGTCCACTCTGACGCTGAAATGCTCATGAAAGACTCGGACCCTCTATTGGAAACAGATCTGCCCACGTGACCGCCAACACGACTCCGCTCTCTCATCCAGTGACGATCTTAATGCACTATTCAAAGAAACATAACCAAAATACTGTGAAATCCTTTTAATCATTTATTCTCTCTTGTCATACTTACGGTAATGGAACTGTTGCAAGAGATACAAGCTTGGCGCCCATTAAATATTGATTACACCTAAAAGAACCCCACGGTCAAAACATAGCTTGTATTTTACACCTGGGGGCTTTGGAACTGCTTCACTGAATGGACAAGAACAAAATGGATTCCCCAAAACGCCAGCCTCGCCTTCTTAGCTTGCTACGGGTAATCGCCAAGTCTATTAGCCAGTTGGTTAATGCTCAAGAGTGCCAGCTAGCATTACCACCACACTGGAATGGAAAAAGACATTGCATTTTTAATATCAGCGTTATAGTGGCTAGCAGTGGTGGTGATGTTGTAGAGGAAAAAGTAAAGGTAATAGCTTTGACTCCTACGCTCGGGCTCAATGTCAAAGTCGGTGCGTTTGATCCTTTGCCGCAGAATATGAATCGGCCCGGGTCAGCCTTATCAATTATTTACAGGCGCTCTTTCTCTATTTCCTGTTTGTCCGCTCTCGTGGCTGTAACTTGCTCTGACACTAATGGCGGACGCGATGGTGAAAACATTTATCAATGTTACCACAGAGGCCTCTCCTGGCTCCGTACCATCATTTTCAGGTATTTTTTTTTATTTTGGGGAGAGGCTGGGAACACTGACACTGCACAGATCCTAATCATGGCCGCTGTACTTTAACTCCCACAATGCCCTGGGACAGTAAAGACATTGTCCCTGAAAGAAGCTTCTACATGCTATACTCTAGTGATTTTTATCTGTCTCAAACCTCTCACTATATGGTGCAAAGTGCATTATATAGGCGCCAAGCAATGTTAAAGGTGTATTATGTAACTTTTCTAGTGGAGGGTGCGCCGCCTGCTTGTCTCCATGGACATGTTATGCTTTGCCTGGAAGGTACACAGTAAGATATAAACTTATCTATCCTGGGTTCATTCAATTACAGGTCTCTTGATTGCCAAAATATTCTTGGGCTATAGTGGCACCACGTGTTCATCACCCTGGAGTTTGTTTTAATGCCATGCTGTGGAACTTCAGGCTAGGCAAGTTTTTGATGAGGGAATAATGTTATAACATAACAGAAAGCTTCAAAAAGTTGACTTTGCATAATATCCCTCTTTAACAATTGCGCTGTCAAGTCTTATCTGAAAGAAAGTACAATTCTTATATGTGTTTATATGTATATTTTTCTACCACAGACAGATGCATAGATTGTGTCAGGAAGGATTCTTATACTTCTTATATTTTTCTCAGCTGTCACAATATATCTCATGATTTGTTTTCGTTTAGACCTCTACGCTGAAATTACTGATGTGAAGAACACGGTGTACTACAGACATTTCAATAAGAAACTGTAACAAGATTGCACTATGATTTCAGTTTTCACATATGCAGACAAATGAATGCAATAAGTACTTTTCATTTCATTACGTGATGAAAAACACAACTGAAGATCACTTTATCCTAACCTGCCATTACACAGTGTCAACACATAAAAACAATGTTCCACAAATGGAGTGTTTTAAATGTACAATGCGTAGACTGCTCAGCTGAAATAATTACAGACTCAGAGTTAATTATAAGCTCCCTGACGCTCTGGAACAAGGTAAAGCACTAACCGTTTTCATTTTACTAACCTGCTGCTTCACTGGAATAACAACAGAAGATTTATATAGTCACAAGCAAACAAAGTCCCATTTCTGGTGTGTGTAATCAATAGTTTTGTGGTAAATACATTTTGATACTTTATTGTGTCCAAGTTACACACACACACACACACAAATACACAAACGCACAGACACAAATCTTGCTTGACATAACAGCAGACACAATATGTATGTTTTGTTTCTATTTTTTCAAGGTAAATAAACTTGGTGGAGATGCCAGCCAATGTGATAAAGGGAAGTAGTTTACATTGTTGGTGAAAGATTTGACTCCAGAACTTGAAGTCTGGGCGAGGAGAGGAGACGAGGAGGCTAACAGTGTTGTGGCTGGAGGATAGATACCAAATGTCAATATATCGATACTGACTTAAAGGTGTACTGTGTAACTTTTCTGTCTTCATGGAGATGTTAAAGCTTTGTTTTAAATTGTCCACAGTATGGTATTAAACTAATCTGTCCTCCATATATTCAGCTACAGGTGTTATTTATTGCTCAAAAATATCTTAAAAAACATCCATTCTTAAAAAAAAGTTTGCAAATGTTTTGGTCATTACTGCAAAATTTGAAATCGTAGAATATTTTACATTATCTGCACATATATTTGACTTTTAGATCGATTCAAGCTAGGGTGGGGCGCAAAAGTCAAATTCTTTACAGTACAGAAGTTTCATTTTAATACAAAACTTAAAACTCAAAAATACTATATTAGTTGGTACCAGATCTAAACAAAAATCACTGATATCCCTCATCACTAGTGGAGTGGGACAAATATAGGCATGAGCAGTTTCATTAGTGTCCATTTACACACTCTCTTGTTTGTGCAAAAAATACAAAAACAATAACAAAAGAAGTCTGGATAATATTCCACCATTTATTCTGCCGTTAACAAGCTGTGCAGTGTAGCATTCTACCCGAAAAACGCAATATCAATCAATAACTCTGGGAGGCGCTGTCATGTGAAGTTTGATGCATTTTAGTGAATCTATTTCCACACTTGGATGTCCATTAACGGCAGACTAGTGTGACCCCAGCGCGCGGCGAGTGGGGCGGGTGGTCCCTGTGTGCCGAGGGGCTCATTTAGAAAAAAAATATGAGGCAATGAATGGGATTTGTGCTAGATGGAATAATATGCTGTGAAAGTCCATTAGGGAATAGGCTAATGAAATTGAAACAGCTTGGTGATCAAATTAGAATCTGTTCGGCACATATTTAATTTAATGTGCAGCTGAATTTCTCTCCGCACTTTCTATTTGGTATGGTCCCCGTATGCACCTAGCACACAATTAATCAAGCTAGCGTGGAATTCATTCTTCTCCTTTTCTCCCTTCGTTCCTCAATGATCAACAACTTTTACAATTTTCTCAATGACCTAACCTTCACCTGCAAACCCCAGAAACAAAAATGGGCTTATATTCAAAGCTGAAATGTAAAAGTCAAGGCATGCCAGTTTCCAAATATTACAAAAAGAACAATATATGTAACCTTTGAGTGTTTTCCCTTAGAGAATACCTTTAGTCACTATTTCATGCTTGAAAGTGCAACATCGGCTTGAGTTGATTTGAATAGACACAAAAGATGTGAGTCTGTTTTGAAGGGCTGCCCTCTGCTCACAGCACGCTCCTTTTAGCGAGTGTCAGGTAATATGCAAAACACAGGCACGGTGAAAGAAAAGGAGACAGTGGAAGATATGCTATTCAAAGCAGAAGAGTTTGATGCACACTGACAAAATAACCAACTCACACTGAAGCTAAATTGTTGAACATGAAGTTATTGCAATATTATCTTTTACCAAGGTTATTGGTGATCTATAAAGAAAACTGAGTATTATTTAAAGGTCCTATATTATGTAAAAAATGACTCTTGTGAGCTTTAAGCCATTTTAGAATGTAGTTACATCATCAAACACACAGCTGGTGTTGTGTTTTGTTCTACCTTGTGATGTCATGTTTTCAAGTAAGTAGTTTTCAAGTTAAGAGCTACCTTTTCTTTTGCAGAAATTGGCAATTTCAGGACTGAAATAATCCAAATGATTCTAGTGAAGGTGTATGGAGTTTAAAAACACAGTAGAGCACTTCCTGTATTATCACATGACATCACAAGGTGGAAGAGAGCGTTTTCTTTTTGAGAGAAGAACTCAACAGGTATGTTTATAAAGGAAACATTATAAAAATTGAGAAAATAGAGTAGCATGGGCCATTTAAAATGTAGCTTTTGGGTACGTCCATTAGATCTTTATGGAAATGATACATAAAATTACATTATACTTTGTTATAAAAATGGAAAAGAGATCTCTTCAGCCACGGTAGTCTTTAAATTCATAAACCTATGCAATTTAAAACAATAAAAATGTCAAATTCAAAGTCTGAACTCCACTTCAAACCACTGTAGACCTGATGATTAAAAAGACCTCCTTCTGCTTGTGTCCATGGAAACGTTGTTCCCCAATATTCCGCAATATGGCGTAAAACTTGGACAATGTTTAAAGTGTGGTATAACTCGGGAATATAAAGGACGGTATAACTCCCGAAAGTTATGCAGTGCTACTTTAATCTAGACTTATTTGTGTACCTCTCAGCTTTCTGTCTGTTTGTAAAATTTAAAACAAAATCCTTTTACTCCTCCTAAATACATTTTCTTAACTTTAAGTAAAACAGTGTCACTTTATTACAACCTTTGAACCTGGAGAAGCAGAGTTGAGAGAGGAGTACCCATCTGCTGTACAAATACACGATTCTAGACACGCACTTCAGCCACGAACAGACGGTGAATGAATAAACAACCTCTCTCTCTCTTCCTTTCTCTCTGTCTCTTGTTCGCTCTCTCCCGTTTGCCACTTTTTGATGTCTGTCACACCCTCTTGTTTATCTAGCACTTTTTATACATATCGGCATTTCAATTAAAAGACGCACATGCTCCCAAACAGGTGTTCAGACGCTAACGCTACAGTTGGCAGTGTTGACATCTCTTGTTTGGGTGATGTCAGGTTGAGGATATTTAAAAAACTGAGTAAAAAAAGAATAAAAAGTCTCACAAAGATGGAGGCAGAGAGGGTGGTTGCCATAAGGGATGATGAGGCTTGGCTTGGGGGAAATGCTAGACCTTGGGAAATGCTAGCAGCGATGGGATGGAACTGGGAATGCTGGTTGCTAAGGTTTGATTCTTAAACTTATATTTTGCAATTATTTGTAACATGTTTTAAGCACAATGGATTCAACACTCAATAAAATACAACATCTTATTTGTTGAGGTTGTCTATCCGTTGCTATTACACTGAATTGCATATAAAACCTTAAATAAGCAACAGTGGGCTACTCTTCCCTAAAGGTAGAAGGCAACTGGTATAAATTATACATTAATCAATTTCTACTGGAAGGTATTCAGTATTTTCACTGTATTAAACTTACCACTGCAATGTAATGCAACGGCTTTTGTATCTTACCACATACTACTTTGGATTTTGTAGTATTACAGGTTGACCCATGAAAACCCTTTAATACTACTGAAATTTGTTGTATCAGTTGGACTGAAGTATTCATTATGACCATAATTCCTACTATAACAATAGCACTTTTGATTTAAAGATGCACTGGGTAACTTATGAGGGTACGCCACCTGCTTGTCTGCATGGAGATGTCATTACTAGAACATTCCTCAGTATGATATTAACTTTAAAACTCAATTTCAGTGGATACCAGCAAGTGGCGCTACTACCTCCAAAGACTAAATTAGCAAATACTTAAAGGTGCATGGCCTATATTTTCTCTAGCAGGCTATGCCACATGCTTGTCTTCGCTCCATGGTATGACATTAAACTAAAAACTATATTTCCATGGTTACAAACAGCTCTGTGGAGAGGCGACCCAGCTTACAGTAATAGTACTATCCGCACTAAGTACCTCCACTAATGCATCTTCATTATAGCTGCATTCGTATAAACGAGCACTTCTCTTTATCTCGCCACTGAATCATAATCTCAGCAAAAGTTGAAGCAATTACAGTGCAAATGGTGTGAATGGAGACGGCAGGGCTGGGTGTCCTCGTGCTCAGAGGGAGGGAGAGAGTGCGGATTGATATTATAACACTGAGATGGGCTCGATTTGAAACTAAATGAATCTCAAATCAAAATCAAATGAAAGTGTTGGAGTAGACAATCAGAGGTGGAGGAGAGAAAGAGAGAGAGGGGGAGAGAGAAAGGAGAGAGAGCGATATAGGGCAAAAGTGACAGAGAGAAAGATGAGAGAGAGATAGAGCGAAAGTGAAAGACAGAGAAAAACAGAAAGAAAAGAACAATATTTTCAGCTAATCATAATTTCTGAAGCTATCCAACTATGTTTACCTGCATATACTTTTGTTATAAAAGGACAAATTATATTTCGGAAAAATCACACACTGCATTTGAGTCATCTGAGCAGCAATGGTTTATGAGCTATAACCGAAAACTGGGCCAAATAATATGGCTGATAATGCAGCTATAGGTATGGGATTGTTAAACTGCTTCTTTCTCGTTTCCAGGTCCAAGGCATCCGATGGGCTGTGGACATGTTTTCAATTTTCCTCTTTTTTTTTACGACAACTGATTTCGAATTAAAAAGGTGCTGTTACCATAGACACAACGGCTGTTAGCCTATAACTTTAACTTACCTTTAACAATTCAAGTCAGAAATTGATGACATAAAAGCTTCTCTGTCCTGTTTACATTTATATCCATTCTTTTTGAAGCACTGTGGTAGTGTTGAAAACAAAGCAATAAGAAATCAGCTGTGAGTGCTGATTGGACCTGGAGGTGAGAAACGCGTTCTGTCCCATAGACTTCTTTATAGTTCACATAAGAACCCAATCCTTCAAACATGCAAAGGTCTACTTCGGTGTAGCTTTTCAGTCTATTATATCATATTTAAAGGTCCATTACCTGCTTGTTTCTATGGATATATCATTGCTCTGCCTGGAATGTTCCACAGTACAACCTTAAACAGCTCTGCCTTACATGTATTCAATTATAGGTTGTTTTTACTGCTCAAAAATCCCTAGAAAACAGGCATTCTGACTGTGAGTGTGGTCACCTCTCCACAGATCTGACCTGCAACTTGGTCTGGTTTGGTCTCCATGAAGATATAAAAGTTTAATACCATACTTTAAAACTTTCCAGACAAAGCAATAACATATCCACAGAGAAAGTCATCTGACGGATACTCCACCAGAAAAGTTACACAATCCACCTTTAAGACCAAAAATATAAAAAAGTAGTCACCTAGATGAGGTTTTGAGCCATCCAAGAGGCTTTATCAAATCTGAAATACTACTGCACCACTGCGAAATCTGCTGAGTATTTTCCAAGCCATTTTATTACAATATGAAACTTGCCTGGATATCCTGACACAAGGTTAATGTGCAAAATTTTCTAATTATCCACACAACACAGAATTAAAATTAGCCACCACATTTTCAACAATTTGCCAAATATATCACTCGCACTATGTTGACCTTTGAACTCTTGATCTTATCCATGGTGATTTAATGAATGAATCACTACCTGAACTGTGCTGGTGCCATGGTGAAGCCAGCGTCTCCCGTAGTGACCGCCCTGTATACTGCTGAGGCACGTATGCTAACTCTGCAAGTGTGAACGTGGAAGCAGCTTGATACTGGTTAACAGCCCAGATCCACTTAATATTCATTCATTTAGAATTCAGTCGCACACAGAGTTAAATCAAAGTGAAATCAGGCAGTAACGCTAAAAACCTGCACAGAAAGTATAAAAACTGTAAAAAACACAGTGGTCCAAAGTTATTCCTTACATTCCAAGCATTCTAATTATTCACTGCAATAAGTTTGAGCGCTTTTCATTGGTGGAAGAAGTACTCAATTTTTATTATTCTCTTATCATATATAAGTATCATATGAAAAAAAAAAAAAAAACCTTAATTAAAAGTATTTAAGTACCTGTTTAAAATGTACTTAAAGAGCAAAAAGTAAAAGTATTTCATGCAGATTTTGATATCTAATAAAGATTTGTGCCGTATTTTGTTCAGTAGAAACATTTTTTTCCAGCTGTTTTTATTTGTATACTTTTGTTTGCTCAAATTATGATGATGTGTTAAAAATAAACCGTCAGACTTTTCAGCAGGTCTCAAACAATAATAAAAAAATACTTCTACTTTTCAATCTTGTTAAAAATGCAGTGGAGTAGAAATGCTCTCAAATGTAGTGAAGTAAAAGTAAAAAAGTATCCACTACTTAAGTAAAGTACAGATACATACAGTAAAATGGATACTTAAGTACAGTACTTTACTATTTTTACTTTGTTGCCTTACACCACTGGCACTTTTCACAACTGGAATTTTGCAGTGACAGTACAGCTAACGACGACTATCATGCTAACACCCAGTTCCTGTTTATCAGACAATTTCATGCTATGTACAATTCAGTCCCATATCAGCACCTATGTTATATTCAAAATGGACTCTTGTGAGCTTTAAGACATGTTTTACTGTTGCTACCTCATTGTTGTTTCATTCACACATGTTTGAGTAATCCTTTATTATTAGTCTGTCTACATTTCCAAAGCTCAAAATGCTCTGCTCCACCTTGTGATGTCATAAAGTGGTAGTTTTCAAGTTAACAGCTAAAACAAAACAAACAAAACAACACTCAAGGTCTGTTTTTGATGAGGAAACAAAATTATAACACAGATCAGAAAACAGCATAATTTTGGCCATTTAAACTGGGCATAATATGTAAAAGATTAACGGATGATTGATTAGTTAAAGTGTTTGTTTATGGGACTAAGTCTGTGTGAATGATACAATTTGGACGGGATTACAAAATGGATGCAGACTGTTTTGTTGTCTCACTCCAAGTATTGGGACTCCTGCAGTGTACCAGCATGGGGGCTTCTCAGCAGCAGTCGCAATATGTCACTGCACTTTAGGAAGACTTTCATGTGGTTCGGAGAATAGACAGGAAGAAATAATGGACCCAGGATGGAGAGCTACACAAAAAAGATCAGGCACAAGTAACTAGGGACCTCCACCCAATAGCCCAGCTGAGGTAGCTGGTGTTAAGAGAGCAGACACTGTGATAGAATTCTGGAAATAGTTAAAACAAATAAAAATAAAATAAATGATATGTGATGCAATAATTCTCAAGCTTTGTCAAATTTTCTATTTATCATTATTTCTCAGTAGATTAATGACCTTCTTGACTTAAAGCTCAGATATTTGATTGGATGTTCTGTGTGTTTCCTCATCACAAACATACTGTATCTGGAGTTGTGTTTTGCTTCATTTGCACATATTTAACACACAAACCCTGCATATTTAGGGTGAGTTCTTCTCTCAAACAGAAAACACTCTCCATACACCTTCACTAGAATCATTTGGATGTATATACATACATTCATTAGTGTATTAGTGTACAGTGTGCATTATATTTACTTGGTTCTTCCCATATCAGACGTAATAAAGCTTAAACACACTGGTTAATCAACACAACAGTTATTTTCCAGTTACTATATGCACTACTGCAGTACACCTCTCTCTGCTTGTTGAACATCATGCTTCGTACATCCCTTACTGTAATCACTACTGACATGAATGTACGCTGACCTATTTGCCAAGCCAAAACCATTAGCCTTTTTCATTCTCACTGTATTATGTTATAATGCGTCTCAACATGTGCTAGCTGTGTACCACTTGCAATCCAATACACTTTATTCTATGGTATGGTATAATATAAAAATCAATGACAACTTTAGCTACTTCCCGTTTTCCACTTTTTGACTGTCGTGAAACGTGAAAAACAGAATTAGTTCATTGTAAACGGTTTGCAGTTCCTCACTTACCTCAAGTATTCTGAGCATCCTAATTCTTCGCCACGATGAGTTTGTGAGCGCTTTTCACAACTACCACAGACTAGATTAGAGGTTTGCCACGACAGTAAATCTAACAGCAACTAACATGCTAAGGCACACTTCCTGATTTGGACAATAAAATGCTTTCTTATTAGATGCAGACAGCACACAGCAGACTTTTTTGACTACAAGAGGTGTTTATGCAATATATCTATAATGGGGCAAGACAACAACAAAACAAAATCGGGTAAGAAAGTTAATGGGATACGGAAAAGCCTATGTGAATGAATAAACAAACAAACATAAACAAATATATTTTAGTATAGTCTTAAAGCTCTTAAATTGGGCCCCTTAATATGGCTGGATAAACTGAAGCAAATGTAGGTCAGTCTGTCTACTCTAGTTGAAGGAACAGTGCCCTACTTCCTGAATGCTTTGGACACTTTGAGGCCAAGTCATCTCCAAACGAATTCCACTACAGTTTCCGAATGACATATTATTTTTGAACTAAATTAATCTACATCTCCACTTTTCATGCATGTCCTCCCTTGCCCTAATTATTTCCACTTTCGAATGGGCTTTATTTTAAAATTAATTGCCCCAGTAGCAATCAGACGACGCCGTTTCTTTTTTCTTTTTATTTTTTCGAAAGCCAATTTTCTGTTCCATAATGCGAAACGGGTAAAACGATAAGTGCATATCAAAGGCTGTGCAGATAGCGCTTCATTGCTGCGTTCACACAATTAAACAGGAGCCTGACTGCTGTGGCGGGGAATCATAAAAACCTTGGTGATTGGAATGCAAGGGAACGCTAGTGTAATCCTCCGTGAAATGCCATTAAGCTAATTCCCTATGATCGATTATGGAAAAGGGTTGCAAGTATTCCTTATGTATATGTCGTTTGTATATGTGCATGTCAGAAGGTGCGATCAAAAGGGTGCAGGGGGCCTTTTATCTGCCGTTTAAGGATTCTTAGCATGTGTGGGAAAGCTGTGATGTTAGCATGATGAATCCTACAGAAGCTAAAATGGAGAGATGAGTGATGGGTTGCCAAAGCGTGCACGTGTTTTGGAGCCTTTAACATAATAAGTGTGAAAGAAAGAGAAAACAGCAGCATAGTGATCGTGGCAATTGCATTTCTTCTCAAACTGTACTTGAAATGTAATGGAAAATGTTTTATCATGTTGACTTGGGTCTGGTTTGGTCCACTTTAGAACACTTGTGTTTCTATTTAGTGAACATAATAATAGTATTTTGTTGTGGGTTGTTGATGCCACCTGCTCCATGTATCGTATCTTTCTTTCTATGGAGCTTTTCTTTTTTAGCTTTCTACCATGTTATAATGTTGTTCCCTCATCAAAAACATGCCGCAAGAGGTTTAAGATATCATCCATGCATGTTTGAGTGTTTTAGCGATCTCTCCTGGGCCCTAAATTTACAAAAACATTATACAAAACTGTACCCATCAACTTGACAAACCTGATGCGATGTGCAGTAGTCATTAGAGGGATGCTGATTGTGTTGTGATAGCGCTCTGAAGGGGGAGTGACTTAAGTAAGGGTAGGGGAGACATTGTAGAAGACTGTGCTCTAATTTTTTTGGGTTAGCAGTTAAAACCCCCATAGAAGTATGCCAAATGCCATAATCACCAACCACGTCAAAAACCTTGAAATTCAGGATGTATTTTTCCTGTAGGCAATAGATGGCCAACCTATACAGCATTCTTTACAACAGGTACTTATGGTGCTTATCATTGCTCACATCACATATTTTTCCCCAGCAATTGTAGAAAAGTTTGGATGGCAAAAAAGAGAGAGCCTTCTGCGAGCCTGCCAACAAAAACGGAAGATTAAACGGAAATTTAGCTAATGTTTTCAAAAGAATTAGGGAAACAAAGAGCGTCCATGTAGAGAATTTGGGTTGACCAATTATGTGAAAGTAAGCCACACAGAGCGACCAATGGAAAATGTGACACTGATGGTTCACTGAGAGCTGAAATGTTTCCATGCAAGGAAGAGAAGGGGGAGAAATACAACTACCTCAAAATGACTTTAATTATATTATAAAACAATAATACTTTTCTTTAGCGACAAAAAATTGAGATGGTAGATTGATGTAAATAAACGTTACTGGAAAATGCCAAAGAATCTTATCACACTTAAGAATCTCTTCAACAATTTATTTCAATTTCTTCCACTGCCCCAAAACTGGCCTTGTATATCCTGCCATTGTGTCCGTTGGCAAGACTTCATCCGCCCTGATTTCTGAGTTCATGAGTCAGTGAAATACAGTATATGGTCCTCTATGTAACTTCCCTTGAAACTTTTCAAAGGAAGATATTGCTTTGCCTGGAATGTTCCTCAGTATGGCATTAAACTTATCTTAAATGTGTTTTCATACCATACTCCATATAGTTGTACAACAACTCACCCTTATGTAACAGATAATACTCCCTACAACTGTACAATAACTTAATCTTAAGTAATGGATAACCTTATGTCCTGTCAATCAGCATATTATTTGCACTGTCGTTCTTGTCTCTTGTATATAGCTGTGATTTTATAGTTTTATAGTTTATTACTTATTTTTCTATTTTATTTTGACTCGTACATATACATTTATTTTTTTATAATTATGTCTCATTTGACTCCTGTCTCTTGCTCTTTTTGCTATACCATCTATTTTTGTTACTCTCTGTTATAATATATTGTGATGAGTGAGCTACTGTATCCTTGTGGATCAATAAAGTTTGTCTAAGTCTAAGTTTTATTGCCTGAAATACTTGGAAAACGAGCTTGCCTCTACACAGATCTGAGCTGCAGTTTTACCTGGTAGCATTACCTGCTTGTCCCCATGGAGATGCGTCAATGACGTGACGTAGGCATTTTTGTGTCCAGAAGCCACAACTTTTCTAGTTATTAATATATAAAGGTTTAAATTGTTTAAATGTATTTGTTTTATATCACTTTAGTTGTACCAATACACATTTGGAAGAAGAAACCAAATTTGAAAGAATATTACAGGTTCCACAGTGCACCTTTAAATGCATGTGCAGATATTATTCCTCTTCATACGAGTGGAGCCCTGTGCTTTGTCTGGCTCAGTGGGTGTGTGTCATCCGGGGCTGAGTTTATGTGTCATGGAGAAGCAGCCCTGAAGGGAGATTAGACACACTGCACTAGCTCTGCACTCATATCTATCTGCCTGTTTCCCCTCTCACTCACATCAACATTCGGCGCGTCACCGTCTCCGTTTCTGTCCTCTTCTCATTCTCCATACCTCCTCTCTCTCCCTGTTTCTCTCCCCTCTCCTCCTCTCCTGCCATTTGTCAGCCCACGCTTCACTGACCCACGAACACTGAACAGGTTACAGTGGAGGAGTAAAGGGGAGGTCCGGTGAGACAGGCCACGCGAGCCACAGATGGGCAGACGTGTCCAAACTGAAGATTTCATATACGGTATATTTCAATTCACTCTTTTCATTGTAGCAGAACAGACATGTGGCATGTGTTTGGACTATGGAAACATTACATGGACACTAAAAGATGGTTATTGGCAGTTTGGTGTTACTAGTTATTTTTGGCCTACTTTTTTATCTCAAGTCTATGATTAATTGGTACAACTTGATTTGATAAAATTATATATATATAAAGAAAAAAAGAAAAAAGCATGCTTACCTCCAGTACATAGTGTGTGCACCACAATAATGTAGCCTTTTGTAATCATTTTCTACATTTCCAAGTTCCATAAATGTACAGTTGACATCTACACAACACATATTGGGAATACATTGTTTTGCACAGTGAAGCACAGAGGAGTAATATTTACATATGTGTCACACATGTTAAAGTATTGTTGAGCTTTGTTGCTAATTGCCCAAAAGGCAGTCTCAGTGTAGAGTATATGCTAACATGAGCATCTTTGCAGACAAGTAGCTCTAACTAAATCCCAAACAGGGCTTAATCTGGCTGCTGCCAGCGCTGCAGAAGACATTCTACATTTTTATAATTGGAGCGTTATCCAACTTGTGCCATCCCCAGAGTGGCAGCATTGGCATGCGAGCGCCGCAGAGCCCTTCGAGGCTTTTCCAGGCAAAAGCATATGTAATGAGTCACGAGGTCCCTCTCTGCTCCAAATGACATTAATTGCTGTCCATGCAAAAGCCTGCTGGAAAACATCCAAGCCATGTGCAAGTCAGAGCAATTCATCACAGCAAACAAAATCTCTTATTTATCAAGTGGGACTGAGGGAGACTCCAGGGTTTGGGGAATACAAATATTATCTACATGCAGTATCCTACTTTGTAAATGTAACTTCTCCATGATTTTGACAAAATGCAATCCAAATTCAAACACTGTCAAATTAGGGATGTACATAATGTTGTAATAAATTAATTATTCTATCACCTTCACAGAATCACATCATTGCCAAACACACAGAAAAGTTTGAGTTAACCATTTACAGACAGCTTAGTCAGTTGGTTATTTTTGGTCACAATCAACAAAATATTTCCATTAAAGCATATAATGTAAATGAATATACAGTATATCTATACGAAGCATGCTATGAAATTATCATGAAAGTTTAAGCAGTCCATACAAACAAAACCATAGTACAAGTTCCTAAAATGGCTTGGTGCATGAACACATAAAAAAGTAACCAGTGAGCAGCAGATTTTCTAGCGCAAACCCTTGTTAACTCGCACCAAAGAAAAGGAAATTCTTTCTTTCTTCTCGGGCTGTCTGACATATCCCAGCGAAATGTGAATGAATTAAAGATAATGTGGGAAGAATGAATTAAGCATGCGCTCCTCAGTCTTCACAGCTCCTTAATCAAAGGTGTCTGCTCCAATCGAGAGGGAGAGAGAGAGCTGGAGTATGAAGGGGTCACGAGAATCACACTTTGAGGCATGTCAGTGTCTAACATCTGTCAGCACAGGCCTGACAGTGGTGAATAAGGCTGCAGGCTCTTTGCTCCATGGACAGAATGAAAAACAACTAAAGGATTCAATGCAAAACAAACAATAGCTGATAACTGATGGCATTAGCCTGAATTAGCTTTGATGGAGGATGACGAAAAATGTTACCATGGAAATCAGCCATGTTTGAAGCAGCAGTGCAAAACGTGCATACAGATTCACTTGTTAAAAAAAAAAATTAAATAATAATAATAATATAAAAGTCAGTAAAAGAGCTGTGGAACAACCTGATAATCTTCTGGATTACTGGTAAATACATTGATCACTCCATAGTATTAGAATACTTCTGAATTAAACCAGAATGTTCTATTTGGCATCTTAAAGTCTCCATTGGTTTAATATTAGGCTAACTGAAAATCTTCATAATCCCAGGCTCAACACACGTGAATATTGTAAATTCAACTAAAAAGTATTTCATACATCTGGTCTATCTTCGGTCATCTACCTTTTAACTAACCACAAATTAGTCACCGACATTTTTAAATTGGGCAGAAAACTTAAGAAAAAACAATAACATGAATTTAATGAACACTTTTTCGAAACCCTGATCCATATGATGTGTTTGACTTTAAACATGTAAGATAAGTGTGACAAAAAAACAACTGTCTATAATGCTAGTTTGTGACTGTGTTATTTGAGAGCTAATAATTCAAGCTAATAATTCAAGCTAAATATGTTCTTTATGCTCAAATTGTATTACTGAACTCAAATCTGGTTTTGGTTGCAAAAGAACTTCAGACAGAGCAGCGTTTCCAATTAGTTTTGCACCTCAAGGTTTACATAGACGTATGACATAATATAAAAGGTATAAATATAGCATCTTTCTGATATAGCAACTTCAATCAAACCCCAGCTTTACCTCATCACAACAACAGCATTGTGTCTGTTTACAGTGATGTCATTTTTACCAAAGTTATAATACCATAAACTTTGGAACTCATTATCACACCTTTCTTAAACCTTTCTTGTAAGTGGCTCCAATTAACAATAACAGATTTTATGGTGTGATTAGGTTTAATTAACTGCAAACATGCACTTAAATAGACCTTTTCAGAACTCCACAACAAGAAACACACCTAACCAGCGTATTGTTTTTATATACAACATTACCCAATCAGCGGTGTGACTGTTAGCTATACATAGGTGTGATTTTGTAATTGGAAAGTGTCTTCATTTACAATAAAGCTTCCCATTTTACACCATAGTGTTTCCTCAAGGTGATGATATCGATAGTTTTAACTATTTTTAGGTTCTTTTGGTATTACATCGTGAGCAGTATGCCAATGTTCTCACACATTACACAGCACCCATAATATCTGCAAATAATTGAATTTTTACCAAGCAAAAATTCCGTCATGTCCAATTCCAGCAAGTTCAATCAAGATTTGAGTAGTACTGCAGTTTTTTAAAAATCTGGCAATATTTAAAGGTGCATTGTGTAACTTTTCTGGGGGAGGGTCCATCAAATGCTTTTCTCTATGGAGATGTCATTGCTTTGTCTGGAATGTTTCACAGTATGGCATTAAACCTTAATGGAGACCAAACCAGACTAACTTACAGATCAGAGTTACAGGTCAGATCTGTAAAGAGGCAACCCCACTCACAGCCAGAATGTTTTTTTTTCTAGGTATTTGAGCCAAAAAAAATATACAAAAACACACCTGTAATTGAATAAATGTAACGTAGAGCTGTTTAATGTCATAGTGTGGAATTTTCCAGGCAGAGCAATGACATATCCTTAGAAACAAGCAACAAAAAGTTACATAGTGCACCTTTAAAATGTTTGCTGTAAACAGAATTTTCTTAAAAACATGAAAAACTGTTTTAAAATGGTTTGCAGTGGTCCACATTTATTCCTATGCATTCTGTACATCGTAATTATAAACACTTTCACAACTTTCAGAGACCAGAGTGGAGTTTTGACTACACACGCACTTCCTGATTATCGGAAAATAAAATAACAGCACGCAGGGGATATATTTTGACCTTAAGAGCTGCTTAGACAATACAATACATCTATACTGGGGCAAATATATGGCTTAAAAACTATTGTTCTCCACCCCCTCAGGTACTACACACATATAGTGCCTTGCCATTGTCTTTACATTTTGTCAAATTTATCATGTTTTTGCACATTGTATATATTTAAACCAATGTACTTTGGTCTATTGGAAACACATCTGATCCGCCTATACCCTTCACTGCCAACAACCACGCATGCCTGTTATAGGATACACTGCATATCAAAAAAGGTCACGACCCTATTGGCTGACTCGGGCGCCATTCTGTTTTCTATTGGGCCTCTTCGGGAGCCATCTTTGACCTGACAGGAAGCATTGAGCGTGTGCAGAACTGGAGCTCGGGCTAAAAATATCCATACAGTATATTTTTTGAACAATGGAGGAAAACAGCTCAGGGCCAAGTGAACACGAGATGGAAGATGTCACGTCCTTGGCCAAGTGCCCCCTGGTGCCAGTGGCCTTCCAGTGGTACGATCAATAAACAACCCGGGATACACTTCACAACCTCCAGTCAAATGGTAATGATCGGACAAAGGAAATCGGGGCAGAAGTAGTGTCTGTTGTCTTTAGAAAATGCAGTATTGATGTTTCTTTGGTTAAGATTTTGGAATTCTAAAAGTGAGTATCCTCCAAGTGCTGGGCCTGACTTAAAAGCGTGGAAAACAAAACTAGTCTGCAGTGGTCCAAAGTTATTCCTCACTTTATGCATTACATTCTGCATTACAAACATCCTAATTAGTCACCATGATGAGTTTACAAGTTTTAAAGGCTCATTGTGTAACTATTCTGGTGGAGGGTTCATCAAATGCTTTTCTCCATGAAGATGTTATTGCTTTGTCTGGAATGTTTCACAGTATGGCATTAAACCTTTCTATCTTCATAGAGACCAAACCAGGTCAGATCTGTGGAGAGGCGACCCCGCTCACAGTCAGAATGCCTGTTTTTCGAGATATTTTTGAGCTATAAAACCACCTGTAATTGGATAAATGTAAGTTAGATCTGTTTAATGTCATACTGTGACCAATGCCACTTTGAGAAGGCCTGATCTTGTCCGATTTAGGAAACTAAGCAGGATTGGCCTGATTAGTACTTGGATGGGAGACTGCTGGGAATACTGAGAGCCACAGTGGGGCAGCAGTGGCTCTAGTGCTTACTGTCAGGCAAGACTCTTCACCCATTTTGCCCATATATCAATGTGGCATGTGTGTGAGTGATGATGGAGATCAGACGGAGAGATTGGCAGTTTCTCTTCCATCATTCTACTCCAGGAATCTGTGGCTGCTCTAGCTGCTACAGTATCTTACTACCAGTGAGTATGGAGTAATTAAATATTGAAATTAAAGGTGCAATGTGTAACTTTTCAAATGGAGCGCCCGTCACCTGCTTGACACCATGGAGATTTGATTAATTTGCCTTGAATATTTCAGCGTATGGCATTAAAAAATTATTTCTCCATAAAGGCAAGCAGGAGATGTCGCTATGCAAATTTACAGGTCATATCTGTGAAGAAGTGACCTTGCTCACAAAGAAGTGCATGTTTTTAAAGGTATATGTATCATGTAGGTTTTATCACTACATGATAAAAGGAATGCACACACCAGAAAAGTTACACAGAGCACCTTTAAGAGCAGATATTAAAGCAAATTTGGTGCTGTTGAAAACTGTACCCTATTAGCTTTAGATTTTAAAAACAGAGGTGCTTCTTAATTTATTTCCATGATTGTGCAGGTTACAAACTGAATATTTTCATCTTTTCTCAACCAAGCTTGTCACAGTGGAGTCAATAGTGGAAGGATTTAATGAAGTCGGTAAGAATACACGCACTGTCTTTTCCATCCATCTGTGAAGAACACTCAAACCTGATCCACCTCTTCTATTACTGAGAAAAAATATCAACTTCTTGGTCTTTTTTTATCCAGCAGGAGTCTAATCCCCCATGAATACATTTGCAGTGTGTTGATATGTGCATGTGCTGACTGTCTATGGGAGTCACTGTCACTGATACAAGGATTTTTTCATCTGTCTTTCCGCTCGATTTATTTTCTAATGTCGACGTTTATCACTTGAGCAAACCTGCGATTCATCTCCTTCTTCACGACGATAATCCCCCAACAGTCAATTTTCTAAAATAAGAATCTCTTTTGCATTTGCCCTACTTTAACGGCTTTCATCCAGTCTTGATTGACCAAACTACTGACATGAACAATGCCAAATTACAGAGGCTACAAGAGTGTCAAGTATTTGGAGGTAACAATATGCCAATAATGTATATATATATATTTTTTTGCTTTGATATGGAGAGTACTAGGGAAATACTTCATACACAATTTGATAATAAGAGTATAATTTTTTTCTTAGATATATAATTATAGTAATTTTAAACACAAACAAAAATCAGTGGTCATGTGGTCTTATAGTAACAATAAAGATTTAGGCCAAAAGTAATCAGGAAAGGCCCATTGTTGTAATATTTATGCATTTTTTTCCCAGATCAAAACTTCTTAAAATGCGTATATACTGTAGTTTTGATACTAGTTTTAGTAGATTAATTAATATCTGCATTGTAGATTTTCTTTTTCCTCTAAGAATGCACAGACAAACCTCGCACAGTGCTACAATTATTCACCACTACTACTAATGCTACTACTAATACTTCTCTATAATATTAGTGTGAAAATGTTTACACCATTTAAGATCAGGTTAACCTTAAATAATTTATCACTACTGAAATCTAAAGTTCAAAGCTGCTCTGTGTTCTCTGATTACATTAAAAACTGGAGTTTGTTGTGCAGTGGCAATGGCAAAAACTATAACAGCAAAAGACGAATCCTTGTGGAGGATCTGAAGTCTTCTAAGCCAATATGGCGCCTGGCGCTGTGTGTGAGATCTACTCCACGATCGATTCCAAGTGCGTCTGATCTTTCATTAGCTGTTGTCACAAACTCATCACTCAAAGACCAGAGTGAAGGGAGACCAGCAAACAGAGATCAATGCACTACAGGAGGAAATACAAACAGAGAAGTGCCATTTTTCTAATAAAGTGACGTAGTAGGCATAAAAGAAAATACTGCAGAAATGACTATGCTATAATATACTATACCGATATATGCAGTAAGTTGTTGGGTGAAAAATGTATCCTCTTTCCTTAAAACCAGCAAAAATATAATGTTGCCTTAACATTTTATTGGAACGCCCATAATCTCTCTGTTAGTGGAGTAGTGTTGTCAGATAAACCAAAAAATTAAATAAAAAATTCCCAGTTACTAATCAATTCTGGAGTTTATATCGAAAGAAAAATTGCATTTTGAGTTGAAATGAAATTTGAATATGATGAAAACACCACTGTTTTGCATAATTATGAGTTAGAGGATAAATAAAGTTTTCTCTTAGGCATTTGATAAAATTTGGGAAAAACCTTTGTTAAATTAGGTAACATTTACTACAGACCATAAAGCATAATGTGAAATGTCAAACTTGGATCGTTGCCATAGTGATTAAATATATCAAACAAAATTTTATATCTTATAAATATTTTTTTTTTTTTTTTTTTATTCAGTTATACTCCATTGCATATCACACAAACCTCTTTATTCTACTGACCCACACTTTCTCAATCCCTTCTGAAGTTCGAATGTCGTCACCTTATCCAATTCTAATTCAATGAAATGCTACCGCCTGCAGAAAATCCTGTTCCTCTATTCCTCCTGTGGTGTTCAGAAGTGGCCCGAGCTCTGTGCATCCATATTGTAATCAAAGCACAGCCCGTGGACATCCATTATTGAGATCCTCCACTTCCACCCGACCAGGAAACACTTTCTTATACGAACAATACAACGAAAACCTTTTTACATCTCGAAATCTTGCACACCATCCATGCATGCAAACATATGTAGCTATAGCATCTTTCAATCCTAACCCAACATGCATGCGCTTTTATCAGATCCTCGCTCCTCTGCCTCCTGCCAAATGTGATACGGTGGCTCCACTGGGACATATGCCTGTCAATCACCTATACAAGAGACTATACACAGCAATCACACAGCACATGCAGCAAATATCAAGCCAGGAGCATATTGGACACTGATATCATAGAGGTATGTGTGAATGCTGTGGCTGTAGTCCTGGCCTCATTATTTAAAGATTAGGGAGGAAAAAAAATAAAATAAAATAAAACAGCTGGGAAGTTGAATGTAGGACTGCTGCATTAAATAGCACATATTTTATAAAGATGTAGCATGGTGCGAAGTGACCCTGAGCCTGTACAAGCCCATATCAAACTAATGCATTATTGAGTGTTGTTATAATAGGTTGAGTCAGGGCCGTTGACAGAAACTGGGGGCCCGGGGAACACAAGCCACACAAGGCCCCTTCTGATATAAATTAATAGGAAGAGGGTACAATTCGTTCTGGGCCCCTAAGACTCGTGTCCCCCCTGTTGTCTCACGTGGGTTGACACCTGCTAGAAAGTAATGACGTCATAATCATTTAGCCTTATCATTATTTCTTTGGGATGGGATCCAAAAACACGTCATATTGGAGATTATAGAATGTGATGATGTCGTGTTCCCAGATGGAGGACAAGAGCTTTCCCTATTGATAACATTGTATTCTCATAAGAAATCAGGGTCAACATTTAATTAACATTATCTTTTTTTTTTTTTTTTTCTGACTAAACCCAAGAACTCACTGTATCACAACAGAAAATTTGCATTTTAACAATATTCATCTTTGCTGCCCCCATCTGTATTAAAATATTATTGACCAGATGTTGTGATGTCATCTGAAACCAATTAATCATCTAGTCTGAAGTCTTATCAAGTGACAACAATCACGTCTTTAGGGTTGAATAATGGCACCCCTTTCTGAAACTGTTGTGAAGAAAAAAAAAATCACTTAAGCAGATTTATCCTAAAAGCAAGACACTGAACTTTGTGCCAGTTTTAGTTTCAGTGGATAGGCCATATTAACCAAAAAACAGGTCAATACATCAGCAATCTGACACTTAAAACTTCAGTTCTTCCACAGAATCCTGACCAGTCCTCCATCTTAACTTCAAACTACACCAGATTAAAGCAACTGCAGTTCACTTCCTACATTTGAAATACATTGAGTAGGATAAGATTAGTTACCATCTGTTCAATCAACCTTCATATGCTAAACTAATCACAATTTCACATATTTAAATTCGTAACACATTTATTTACATATTGAACGACACATCACACCCTGCCTTAACAACCTGCTGGCACTGGCACTCCAAAACACAGTATGGTGGCTCTGGAGGGACATCTGCCTGTCAGTCACACAAGAACAGACCATGTACCACTCACTCCCGTACATCCCCTTCGTATCAGGAGTGTGATAACAGCTCACGTCAGACAAACTGCACTACATTATTACAATGTGCTGTGTGGCCCTGGCTCCTGTGTGGGCAAATGTATATTTCATGGATTAAGATGAAAAATTCAATGAGTAGCTACAAACAGTGCAGCTCACACCTCTCCCCTGCTCTGCTCTTTGACAGCCAGCCCTCTGGGTAGATCTCATGTTTTCACAGCCCCATGCAAGGAACCCCATTTTCGTGATGAATAGACACAAGAAAGAAAACAAAAAGGAATGCATGCACGTCTCCAAACTCTGACAAATACAATAAGAATAAAAGAGTAGATGAGATAGACGAGAGTGAAGAGATATTGAAAAGTGTTTTGGAATTCTAAGCAGGATCACAGACAAACTCGGGCTCAGATAGGTCTCGGATTGGGAGCGCATTGCCTGTGAATTTCAAATAATGTGCTTCAGTCAGACTTCGCCAGACGCCGTACTCTCGCTATACTGGCTGCACCATCTTCCTAGCTCCCCCTCTTATCTCCGTGCGCTCTGTCTCTCTCGACAACAGTGGTGCTGGAGCTGTTGTTTTCTGAGCAAAGGCGAGACTGGGCCATACAAGTCGGTCACTCACGCACTTTGAATTCAGGCTGTGCTCTGCCACCCAAAAACTTTCAAGAGTTTAGTTACAAAACTGCGTGTAAAGTGGGGAGCTCAGAGAAGACTCTGTTTTGACACTGTTGGTCACCTTGGAAATGGTGGTGTATATTTTATAAACTTTTCAAATATTATTTAAAAAATAAATAAATGCCTGTAAAACTAATCTACACGTCTAACGGTGCACTGTGTACATTTTCCCAGCTTGTCTCCTTGGAGATACTGTTGCTTTTTGTACTGTTATACCACAGCATAAATTCAAATTCTGGCCATAAAGCCCATTGCGTTGAGGAATGTTACACTGTATGGCATTAACATATCTAACTTGAATTTGTTTAAATACAGGTGTTGCTCTACAGATCTGCCATATAAACTGACAAGTGTTAGCTGCTTGTCTCCATGGAGATTAGAATAAAAGAGTATATATAAGATTTAAATAAATGGTAAATGGACACATTTTTATATAGCGCTTTTCCACTTTAAAGGCACTCAAAGCGCTTTACATCAAGGAACCACTCATCCATTCACACACACATTCAAACGCCAGTGTACGCAGACAATGGGAGCGAGGTGGGTTGAGTGTCTTGCCCAAGGACACAACAACATCAATTATCTGTGGGAGCTGAAACAACACCACCAACCTTCGGATCAGTGGACGAACACTATACCAACTGTGCCACTATCTCCCCATAAGTAATAAGAAATCCCATTCTGTGTAACTTTCCAGGCAAAGCAATACAATCTTCATGAAGACAAAAAGGTCCTTCAAAAAAGTTCCATAGTGTAGCTTTAATATCATTCATGTTTGTTCAATTGCATACTTAAAAAAAAAAAAAAAAGAAGAGCTTCTGGATGGTGTAAAGGTTAGGACACACATTCGGGCTGGATAATGTTTTTGATTCAAACTGCGAGAACTTGCTGAATATTCCTCCCCCACACTTCCAATGCTCCACTGTCCTGTTTAATAAACAGTATTTTTTCCTACAAAGAGACATTTCCCCATTGAACAACCTGCGCTCTGTCTCTAGTATAAATATTACCTAATTTAAACAAAGGCTTTATCTAACTAACAAATGCCTAAGAGAAAACCTGATTCATCCACCTACTCGTATTATGCTACCTTGTTTTTTGCAGTAGTCAAAATAGCTGCTGGCTACATTTCCTTGCTTCCTCGTTCAGTATTCATAATAGGGTGTAATGCTATCAGAATGGAAGTACCATAACAGTGATAATATCTGTTTTTCTCCTGCTGCCGAGCCTGGAGTAACTCGATATAGTCAATACCTTTGTGGGCATACGTACGCTCTGGTGCGCAGGTAACATCAAGCATCTGATATTAGGCCTGTCACCGCGGAGACAGCAGACAGGAGAGGGAGGGGGGAGGGTGTGTGTGTGTGTGTGTGTGTGTGTGTGAGTGTGTGTGTGTGTGGGTGTGGGTCATTTCAACAATAGGCGTGTGAGGTGCTGATGAGATTTGGAGCAGGGACAACAGGGAAATGAACGTATTTACAATGGCCGTATGTGGGACTGGTTGTCTATTGTGAACTAACCTGGGATTTTTAATTTGGTTCTTGTCTATTGGCTTGGTCTGGTCTGGGATAATGCAAAGTTATTGTAATAAACAAGTGGAATAGCAATTTGTTCTTATATGAAAAGAGCATTATAATTCAACCTTCAAGTGCAAGCAAAATATGACCGATCTTATGTGTGCTGTTTGCATGCTAGTTGTTGTTAGCTTTACCGTTTTGTAACTTAAACTTTGAGGGCCTGCTACTTGCTTGCCTCCATGGAGTGTTATTATTTGCCTGGAAAGCTACACAGTATGGCATTAAGCTTATCTATCTCCAGGGAGTTACAGGTCAAATCTGGTATTTTAGAGAAATAAAATCACCTGTAATTAAATAAATGCAAGATGGATAAGGGTAATGCTATACTGGGGAACATTCCAAAGCAAAATTATGCATTTTTTATAAAGGCAAACAGGTAGCGGACCCTCCACCTGAAAATTACACAGCGCACCTTTAAGAATGTGTACAGTACCAGCCACCACAACTATGAAAACATACTGCCAAATTAGGAACCTGTTTGTCTCCATGGAGATATTTCTGTTTTGCCTGGATTATTCCACAGTATGCAAATAAACTTGGTAATCACAATGGAGACAGGTTAATGGTCAGATCTATGGAGAAACAAGGCTGCACATGATAAGAATTCATGTTTTTATGGTATTTCTGAGCTATAAAACACTTGTAATTGAACAAATGCAAGTGAGATACGTTTAAAGCCCTATTGAGGGACATTCCAGGCCAAAAAATAACATCTCCATGGAGACAAGCCAGTATCACTCCACTTTAGTCACATAGTACACCTTTTTTGTCATATTATACTTTTGCGTGAGGTATTTCTACAACATTCATAGCCTTTTTAATGATTTAAACACATACCTTTGAACAGTGAGCCATACCCTGAGCCTGTAATGTGCTATTTACTATGAAACCATTATAATCTGGTCTCCATCTCAAGTGTCTGCACGAGCAGTTTCAATTATATGAGAGCTCCTTCTGAATTATCAGGAAACTTAAGGAGGTAATGAAGAGCACTATAACACTGCAGTCGGCTTCAACGCTGTTTGGACCCGACTACTGCTGGACTATTTTATGTGTATATGCTGTTTCAGGTTCATCATCACTCACACACAGGCCTAGATTATCACAGTATTTTGTCTTACATATTCAACAAGAAGCATAAAGCTGCACTATGTAACTTTTCTGGTGAGGAGTCTGCCACCTGCTTGTTCCCATAGAGATGTTAAGCAATAACTATTCAATGGGAGAAGAACAGAATGTTTCCAAGTATGACATTAAACTATCTCCATGAAAAACAGCAAGTTACAGGTTAGATCTGTGGAGACGCAACACTGCTCACAGTAAATTTTTTTGTTTTTCAAGGTATATAATTAAAGTTTAATAATAAGTTTAATACCTTACTTTGGAAAGTTTCAGGCAAAGTAATACCATCTCCTTACCAGTTTAAAATAGTGATAAATATGACTAATCAGATCAACAATATATATCATAATAGAAAAAAACCCAAAAAGCTCTATGCACGCAAGGCAAGACAGTTCACTTACTTACGTTCTTACAACATGAGTACACAACCATGAAATGTGTAACTCCCCATCTAAGACTAAATGTGAAACCACAATGATCCTGGCCTGTATAATGCCCCATTAGGAATCCTATCCATGGTTTACAAAGCTAAAGTTTAATCCGTATATCGCTTTGCAACATTTTAAACTACTGCAACTACTAACTTTTTGCAGATACCAAAACATAATTTTAAGCAAAGTGCATCCATTGAATTGTGCATCTATTTTCCATAAATCACATAATTACATTCAGGCTGTCAGCTCAAACGCGACCCAACCATACTTTGAAATGGTAAAAGTTGCTGTTGACGTTTTGCACCAGGCATTTGATTGATATTTCAAACTTAAATGTCAAAATTTTCACATCCAGCTCATTATTGTGGGGACTTGTAGACTGCGTAGCATATTTTGTACATTGGGTAGGCGTCACGCTGTGGTAGTCGCTCTTAATTGGGAGCTGAAAAGGAAGTGGAGACATTAACGTGACAGGAGCGTTTTGTGCTTGTGCTACCTCTGTCTCGGCCCGTCACCCGCGCGCCTCCACAGATGTAACTTCATCTGGACTACACCTCTCTGCACTGCACATTTGTTCAAACACAGACTAAGTATTAAAAAAATACTGGCATAAAAGTTGGGAAAAGTAAATGGAAGCAAAATGGAGATGAGTGATTTCTATGTAACTATCTAGAAGACTGTTATCTGGGCTGGTAGCATGATCTGCTTGTGTCCATGGAGATGTTTAACGTCATACTGTGGAACATTCCAGGCAAAGCAATAACATCTCCTTGGAGACGAGCAGAAAAGTTACACAGTGCAACTTTTTGCGCTTTTATTTTACAGCTGTGCAATACTCGAACCTCAACCATGACATTTACAAGCAAATTCTTTAAAACATGTTACATCTTGATTTTAGTTTTACCTTTAAAGGGCCTACTGTATATTACACTGTCTTTCTACGCTTTATTAACATTCTAGTAGAAAAGTATACATGACAAATATAATGAAATAATATTACTAGGAAGTAGGCACTTTGGGTTTGAAAACAAAACTTTACTGAATAAAACGTGCAGTTGTTTTTCCATTGCACTCCTTCAGTAATGTGTACTTGGATTGCATTCAATATCTTTAAACTAATTTGCAGTTTAATTTGAGTGCTTCTGGCTTTTAACGACTTGAAACGCTGTCACGGTACACGCTATTTGACTAATACTTATATATAAAAATATATATTACAAACAATATTCATTTTTTAATGTTCTAAGGAGCACTGGCCTAATTATAGTTGATAGGAAAAGAAAATCCCTCTATTCTTTTAATTAATCTATTAGACACAGTTCATTCTCTATAGTACTGTTTTTCATAATCATAAGTTGAAAACATAGTGATGAAATAAACAGAAAATAGGCCAACAGACTAGACAAATTCACACCACCACAAGTAGCTCATTTTAAAAGGCAGTTTTGAGTTTGATTAGTCAGATACTTTTTGTCACCTATACTGAGAATTGGAACTAACACAGGGCCAATTTGTGTTGCCAGTTCCACTCTAAAATAATTTTCCAAAACAAGTGATGACAGGAGCTTTTCAACTTTCAAAATGACTATGAAACAATTTGAGCAATTGCTTAGTCTGACTTGTTATCACACCAGTACCTTGACTTGGTGAAGTTAGCTGACACAAATATTGGAGAAATGTGTTAATTGTACATCTGTTTAGACTTTTTCACTGTCGTCCTGTTCTGGAATCCAGCAGAGAGGAGACAGTCTGTACCTGTGAAAACCTGCTCTAACAGAGATGTCTGAGATGCTTTATGGAAGAAAACACTGAAATTGGTAAATAGTCTCACAAATATAGCCATTTACTTACTACCTGTAAAGTGTATGACATTCAAAATCAATAAACAATTTACCCATCACCTACACAATCAAACACAGGGAAAAACATGATTTATAGGTGCAAAATGTACACAGTGCACCTTCAATTTGAAAGGAAAGGAAAAGGTCCAGGTATACACAGAGCATGCAGACTCCAGGAATTGCCATTTTGTCAATGTACCTCTCATTTATAATAGAGAAAGAACTATATTATGACGATGCTTTTGGGGAAGGATACAGAAAAGGTCAGATTTTGAGCTGCATTGGGTCTTTGTAGATGATAAGGGGAACAATAAGAGCCGTGTAACTGTGTGAGCAGAAAGACAAAATATGCTTTAAATTAAGGTGAATTACAAAAAAAAATAATAATAAAATAAAAGTTAGTGTGATTTTGAAGGATTTGAGAGAAAAAAAATGACAAATATTAACATGAATATCATTAATTTCATATCCTTGAAGATTGTATTTGAGCTAAGAACTTCAGGGATCAACTGTCATCCTAGTTACATTAATTAGCAGTTTTTGTTTTATATTTGCAGTGTATTCAAGAGCTAGCAAAAACTAAAAAAAAAAAAAAAATCCATGAACCAGAACCTGACTTTTTACATAATGAATTGAAAAACCTAAAAAAAAATAAATCAACAAACATAGTGTACAAAGTTCTTCTCACTTCTGCAAATTACCTAAACGAAGCCTCAGATTTCTAACCAAGCGCACGGTTGTTCTTAGCAGTTAAAATGTAAACACTGCAATCAGCATTTTAATTTGCAATTGCCAAACAAGCCGTGAGCTAATCATGGTTCAGAGGGAGAGGGGGTAATGAAGGAGCTAGCGCGAGGAAATTTAGCAGGCATTTTCTGCTTAAGTCTTGTCTCAAAATGGCTGTTTTTAACGTTCCATGGGCTGTGGACAGGCCCCCCAAAATGCAATGTACGCAGTTTTGGTTTGGTGCGGTAAGCTGAAAACATGAGACACTTGTGGTGGGTTCAGGGGCAGTGGGAGACAAGCTTATTCTGTGGAGCGGAGAGGGCCGTTAGTGTAAAGAAAGACTAAGAAAGTTCACGGGCAAAATGGATAGACTATGTCATTTTATTCATTATCTGAGAAATTCTATAGATGTAAATAAGGAATGTCAGAAGCTTAGAGGTTGGTGCCCACTAACTAGAAGGTTCACAGTTTGATACCAGCTACCTAACTGCATACTTCACTCTTCCAATTGATTCATTTTTGGGTTTTTGCATGGATACAGTTTTCTTTACCTGAATTATGACAGTGAAATCATTTAATAATTAGGTCTTTAATTTAAAACTGTTTATATTGTCAGACGGCATTCTAATGATTCTAATGACATTTTTACATATTTATTTTCATATATAAGCATAATCAACTTGCTCAAAACCTCGGAAAACGTGCATTCTTATAATAATTCCATTGACATACATAATAAAGAGCATTTTGCTAGTTGTAGTCATATGTCTTTTAGCCCTACCACCTGAAAATCTAACTAATATCCCTTTTAACACGATATAAAACAGCAGCAGTTTAACTTAGGTCAAATTTACAAAGCATTTTTCTGTGTTGTAACAAAGCTCTTCTGTTTAGAGGCCAAATATTCACTTCAAGGACTCATACATTATTTAGTTGTATTTACCTGCGCAGGAGTTCACTTTTTGGAGTTTATTATGAAACCAAAATGCCTTGTGGTACTTTGTTTTGCCAAGTATGTCTTTGTTGAAGGATAGCATAGCGGTAAATTGTATCTTGACTTTGCTCACCCTTGACTGCTGGTAAATCATTCAAAATATTCTGCGCAATTTTTTTCTTTTTAAATCCATGTATAAAAAAATAACTGCTAATAAAATTCATTAGTGCCTAGAGACAGAAGGAACGGAGATGTGCGCTTCCCACAGATAAATTAGATGAGATACCCTGCTTGGTTACTCCTGCTGAGACATAAAAAGAAGTTACAATTTTGCTTCCTATTGAGATTTCTTTTCTGCACATTTGTGGAAAACTAATTACACTGCTTAATCTTTAAAAATATACTCCACCAGACAAAAGTGTGGACACACCGTCTCTTTCGAGGTTTTTAATCTTTTTAAAAAAATTTTCTTTCTACATTTTTATATACATACAGAAGACATCAAATATGTGAAGTAAGATATATGGATACTCACTCAAAAATATTTAACTTTTTTCTTTAAAACATAATTCCATATATCACATACAGTAGATGCTACCTATGTAATCAACACTGACAATTTATGTGCAAGGAACACATTTTTTGGTGAAATTACACTTTGATTTAAAGGTGCACTGTGCAACTTTTCTGCTGGAGGGTCTGCTACCTCCTTGTCTCCATGGAGATGTGTATTGCTATCCATAGAATATTCCATGGTATGACATTTAATATCCATCAGCATTTATTCATTACGGGTGTTTCTATTCAAAAAAATACAATAATTTATTCTGTGAATAGGGGTGCCTCTCCACAGATCTGAATTGTAATGTAGCGTAGTGCTGTCTCCCTTGTGATAGATAGGTTTAATCTATACAGTGAAACAACATATATCATATATTTGATGTCTTCTGTATGTATTTTTGACATAGGGCTGCACATTTTTGAGTGCAAAAGAAATGCATAAAAATCAAAGTGCATTTTCTGAATTGTATTGGGATTGTGGTTAGATTTGCAATAAAAAAGAGCACTATTAAGACCAATTATGCTAAACTAATACAAGAATCACATGCATTTAGAAAATGTTTGCATAGGTCTAAACCAAAGGGTTACACAGTTCAAATTCAGATTTTCATTTGATAGCGATTCATTGTGTATTCCTAGATCATCACTTTAGGATTATATTTTCAGGATAGAAAAATCACACAAGAGTTTTTTCAACCAAATTTTTCCTCATTCTCATTCAGTTTTTGAGCTTCTCTGGTCTATAAACACCGATCCAATTTTACATTTTCGCACCTTGGCAAGCACGTCTTTATCCAGGTTGTTTTTGGCCACATCTTCTGGCGAGCAGATGGCATGTTTTGGGCGCCACATGGCCAGAAAACTCTTTAAGACTTTCAATCTGCTCCGTAACTGTAGCCCCTCCTCATCAACACAGAGATTTTACACGGTGTCAACAGCAGTGGGTCTGACCTCCTCATGTACTGCGTGTAGGCAAAGGTTTTCATGTTTTTCTAATTATTACTTGATTTGATGGGATAGTACCAGTAACAGATAGTAAATATTTCTCATAGTTTTACAAGAATTAGGTGGAAGTTTGTGGAAAAATAAGTTGAGAAGAAAAAAACTAAACAAAAAACAAACAAAAAAAGAAACACGAAGTAGCAGTGGCAGAGTTCTAAAAAGGTATACCTCTACCCATACCAACATCGACAGTTTTACTTGTGAAAGAGTTATCTTTTTTCCTGCTTTGCTGTTTATAAAAATAAAATGACCAAATATAGAAAGTAAAGTCTTTCGTGGCGGCCATGTTGGAATGACATCCGCTGCAGTCGGATCTGACGAGCCTTTATGCAGCTTCTATATATTTGACCTCTAGAATACCTCTGTATGTCATCGACACTGACAATTTATGTGCAAGGAACACATTTTTCTGTGATTTCACTTTGATTAAAATAAAGCAGTTGTCATCAATATATAATAATCGTTAACATTACAGTTGCTGGGAAACAGTTATGTAGTATTAGAATTACCTCTACGTATGTCATAATATCTGCTGTCTGTGTCCAGCCAGGAAGTGACATTGTTTATCCTCTATATTTCTACAATACCTCACACTTCAAATTGTGTTACTGTGACATTCCTAGTGCTACATACAATTAGCACAAGAACAAGACCAAAAAGGAACATAATCTCAAATATCTTTCAAATTTCATAACTCATAACTTCCAAAAATATATGATATGAGAGCAGATGTCCATGCTATCTACAATTGCTTGGTTTGATTTTACATTGAGGTCCTGTTTTTTAATATGCAAATATAGGCCTACCAACATTTTTGTTTTGATATCAAACAAACCGTGTGATTGGCAGGCCTGTCATAACAGATTTCAAAGCACGATATACGTATTGCTACAGAGATATACTACGATAAAGATCATTTTGAAATGACTTCATGCCACTGACACAATAACAAGATAATCCCAGTACACAATTATTTAAATAGATAATATCACTGAAAGCTGCACTGGAACAAATAAATAGCAGAATAAGCAAATAATTAACCATAAAAAATACTTATTCAACCTTCTACGGCTCAAATGTTATCGTATTACAACCAAAATCTCAACACTATTGCAAAGAAAATGTACATGCGATAAATGTTCAGCCCTAAAATATACAGTTCCAGATTTCATACACTGAAAGTCGATATAGTTTATAAATTATCATGACAGGACTAGTGACTGGTCAACATTTGTGTCAGTGAACCTTACCCTATAACCAAAACTCTATGAAAAACTAGGGATGTGCAAAAATATCTAAATATCGTGATACTAAATTTGATGATACAGGATTGTTAGGGTGTGCTGCTGTATCAATATATGAGTAAGTATTTTTGGTATATATTTTTTATGATCACACTACAATTCTGTTGCTTATTTAGTGGAAGGAAACTTGTTTATGCAATGCACTTGACATATTCTCTGTTATGATGATTAAAATAGATGTATTTCATAACTTTAAATTAAAACAGATGTATTACTTAACTTTGCACTGGCAGTGGTTTAACAAAGCAGAATTGTGGCCAAAATGTATTTGGTTCTTAAAAAACAGCAACATATCACAGAGTATAATGTGCAATATATCGATTATCACCACATCGTGATAATAATGTATCGTGAGCCATGTATCGTGTATCGAATCGTGAGGGACCCTGTGATTCCCAGTCCTACACGACACCCAAGTCTTTTGATGCAGAAGAAGAAGAAGTCTTGACTAATGAAATTGGACAGGAGTTGCGATGTTTTGAGTCTCATTGATATTAACTGTTGACGGTAGCTGTTTTATTCCACTACATCATCAGAAACCCTACTATATCCTTTGCGTTACATCTCAATACTGACATATAAGGGCCTGCCGCCAAAGATGATTATGCTAATACGTAATTCCTGTGTAAACCAGTCAAAGACAAGGTCGACCTGACTGATTATTAAAATGCTGTGTGGATGAGCAGACGACTGGCTGGGAATCCCAACTCCTCGGCTCCAGGCAGCTGCATATGCATGGAGGGCATTCATTATTCATGCTGGGAGCCAGTTCCAATGTGATGAAGAAGTGGGGTTTTTCTGGACGAAGATGGTGAAGAGGAGAAGAGGCAAGTGGAGTGAGATGTCTCTACACTTTTATGGATTGGTAGTTTCTATAATTCAGTGCCGGGATGATGCTGTGAGTTTGGCCAGAGGTTTACAATGTAAATTCTGGAGAGTGAGACTAGCTCCTGTCTGACAAATAGAGTAAAAATAGGCTTTAATGTTAATGTTATCAAGTCATAATGTGATGTGTTTGTTTGGGTAGGTGTATGTCAATTTGTTCAACAGTACAACTTTCCGGGTGGAGCACGCTTCGTACTTTTCTCCATGCTTTGTTGTATATTATGGTTTTTAACTTCGAAATCTCCATGGATACAAGCAGGTTCACCACAAGGCCAAGTTACAACCCAGATCTGTGTAAAGGCAGGCAAGCACACTAACAGTAAGAATCTTGCAGGCAATAAAAACGCCCACAGTTAATAAAATGATACATAGATGGGCTGGTTGCCATACTGTGGAACATTCCAAAGAAAGCAATAACATCTCCATGACGATAAGTAAGAGGCACACCCAATATAAGAAATGTTACACAATGCAACTTTAACATTAGATAAATAAAGTTATTTGCAGTGATATAAACTGATGCAGAACTTTTTTTTTGTTTGTTTAGTGGATATGAGATTGTGGTCAGTAGCCATTGGGTAAAGTGTGTTATTGCATTCATTCAACACTGTGATCATTCCTAAGGCAACTGGAACTTCACACAGTAATACTATATTTACTGTATAAATGTACACACACATTTATACAGTAATACTTGTGACTCGTTTGTTGTGCGAAGAGCAAAATAAAATGAATTTAAATGTCAAATTCTATGAACAATGACCTAATCTAAGCCTCATCTTGTGGTTTTACTGTATTGATACTTTGCAGTGACGTCAAGCTGGGGGAGATTTATAATGCATTTCTATTGGCGGAACGTTCAGCAGTTTCCATGGTGACACAATGCACACATTTGCGAACACAGACAAAAAAAACAAAACAAAATGGATTTAAACAGCACATTTTTACGAGCTTGTGATCAATACGAACGTTCACGGTCCTATTTAGACGTTTGATTTTCAACAAAAAAGTAAGAGTGAAAAACTGTTGACTAATGCTGGCTAGCTTGTGACTGTAATTTTATGTGTGAGAGACTTGTTTAAGCGCACAAATCAGCTCACCTGTTGAAGTTCCAACCAAGTCAGTTCTTTCTGGTCAGATTATGTTAAAATAAAGCTATGATTAAAGTCTAACTTAAATAACACAGCTTCTAACAGAGTAGTGCTTTCAGTTAGCTTCACACCCCCAGGAAATGTAGATGACATCAGCTGCAAAGTATCTATTGACAAGACATCATAATTAGCATTAGTTCAAATTAGCAATAATTTCTTTTGGTAGCAATTTAACTTCCCTAACGGCACAGCAAATTCTCAAACAACAGCTATAGTCAAAAGTCAGATTTGCAACAATAAAAAATATGACTCAGTCTCATAGATTTCTGACTCAAACTTTAAGATTTCAATCGCACCATATATTCACCCTTGAAACATAACTGCTTATGTACCTGTCATTTTCTGCCCAACATTTTTTCTGGTACTTTACCCAACTATTTCTTATAGTGATTGCATTTTCAGCACTGTAATCATATAGCACTTTTGAACAATGAAAAACTCCATTCTTCCTCTTGGCCAGACATGGTAAGTGCTCCAGCAGCCAAAGGAAAGTGTTTTGGTAATTAGCTTGCTCCAGATGTCTAGCCTCAAAGTAATTAAGGGACTTGAATGGGGCACTAGTGGGTTTTAAGCTGCTAAATAATGCAAGACTGGAAATGGTCAAGAGGACTCGGCTCAGTACTCACAATGTGCAGCATGATGTAGTCTCCGAGGCGGGGGGCGGAGTCTATGCGGACCAGGATACCGTCTTTAATGGTGGTGCTGAAACCCACGGCGAGGCGGTCCGTTCTCGTGCTCGGTCTCTCGTTGTTCGGCCACGTGTAGGTGATGAGACCCCCGCCCTTCCCGAAGATGTAGGTGGTGCCAGCTGCAAAGGAGACGAAGAAGAGAAGGGTTAAAGTTAGATCTGGTGTGGTAGAAACAGAGAACGAGGGAGTGTGGGTGTTTGATGATACTGTTGAGTGCGTGTACCAAAACTACACTAAAGATCTATAAAAACTGAAGCCATATAAAAAAGAGTCTTGAATAATGTTAGTCTATTGGCAAATCCACAACACTGAAACAGTATTAACTGCTTAGAGTAGTAAGTTCTGTCAAAACAACGTCAACATACAGGGCTTTCGAAACTTACAAGCTAGAGCAATAGCCTTTTCACAGCAAAATGTCCATCTTACAATAAAATCTAACCATAGACACAATACATGACTCATTCACTCAACACAGTGATTGTAAAATTGTTGTCTTTGGAATCACAGAATCCTAGATAAGCAAGATGCCCAAAAACATACAGTACAACTAGCAAGGAGTGAACCAACGAACTTTTGGTCAGTTGGAGAACATCTCCACTGACTCATTCTGACCAACCATAGCACTAAATGTCCAAATAGTCTCGTTTGTGGCTCAATAAAGTTTGTCTAAGTCTAATTTGCAACCGTAATATGTACACGATTTCAATAACTTTACTAGACACACAAGCCAAATCCAACTGAGCTTCAATCAAACTACAAAACTCTATGTTACTAGCAACATGTGTCAAGTGTCCATAGAGATACATTAGCATTTGCATTAGCATAAGATTCGTATTTAGCATATCTCCACTGGTTTAACATTAGGCTAACTGAAAATTCAACTTGACCCCAATGTCTTAGATAAAAAGGACAAAGTAAACTTCAGCTCTAACAAACTAGACACTGGAGGGTTCAGGGCCTCCACATTACTCCAAGCTAACGCACTCAAGCTAACGATGTTCCAGGCAAGGTGCCATCGCAGTAACCATGTCAGTGTCTATTTTGGGTTTATAAATGTTATTCATTCACTAGCACCTTTTGGGCAGGAGTCAGACGCGTCTCCCTTTGCGCCGTACCTGACCTATTCTGCTCTTAAATAGTTTCTTTCCTGGGAATAACAGTCGGTATAAGCCCTCCAATCCTCATGTATTATATATGAGACCTGCAACCGTAGAACAAAGGCTGGAACAACAAAGAAGAGAAGGGAGGAAGGGAAAAAAAAAATAAAAAAAATCGAAGAATCATAGTCTAGTCTAATTTGACAAATGCTGTGTTGAGAAAGATGTCCTTTGGAACCAGTGGGAATAAAGAAGATTGCCAGAATTACAATTTCACGATTACATCACCCCCTATGCAAATTCATGTCAGCGTACAGTTTCTGATTGGATCAAAGTAGGCCGTGAGCGAATCTTTCAAAAGTGCAGTCCTTTTTATATCACCGCAGATCTGCAAAAAAAATCATTGGTTACTGGGTCGGGTTCAGCTTGTGAATATTCCCCCAGGTGAAATGAAAACGCAGAAGCTACAAGCTGCTTAGTCGTATCATCTACATATATAGGAATCAATAATCCAGAGATCAAACGCATTGGACCTCCAGCAGACAGCAGCGAAGATATACAGCGATCGATAAGAGACCAAACAGATTCTAGAGCTTAAAGGCCCTATATTACACAAAATGTACTCCTGTAAGCTTTAAGCCATGTTATAATGCTGTTACCGCCTCAAAAACATACCTGGAGTTGTTTTGTTTCAGTCACACGTTTGAGTAACCCTTTATTATTAGTCTGTCCACATCTCCAAAGCTCAAAATGCTCTGTTCCACCTTGAGATGTCATAAAGCGGTAGTTTTCAAGTTAATAGTATTGTTTATTTTTAATTTTTTTCAGGTCTGAAATCATCCAAATGATTCCAGTGAAAGGGCATGGAGTTTAAAAATACTGTGGAGCACTTCCTGTATTACCACATGACATCACAAGGTAGAAGAGAGTGTTTTCAGTTTGAGAGAAGAACTCAGCCTAAATATGCAGGATTTGTGTGTTAAAAGTGTGAATGAAACAAAACGCAACTCCAAGTATGTTTGATGAGGAAACTACATTATAACACAGATCAGAAAATAGCGTGATATGGGCTCTTTAAGGATAGTGGAAAAGGTTGTGTTCACCAAAGACTGCTGATGGAGCTGCAGCAGTGATATATTCATTTCTAAAGTTCCCATTACTTCCATATACTGTAGAGTCACTTGGGCACCTGCCTGGCCCTGGAGAGCAGCCGAGGGGTATAGTACAGATGTTTGCCAATTCTTTCTCTCTTTTTTCTATTGCATAAAGTTTGCCTTGCTCCAGTTAAGTACAAAATCGTAGGGAAAAAAAGCTGAATAAGTAAAAGTTATGTTGCTAAAGTGTACTTCTATGACTACTTATAAGGTATTCAGTCTAGTACCACCCCCACCAATGAAGTACAATTTACTGAATGACTACTACTGCTTTATTATAATATTATGTTCACTAATACTTTCACTACTACTTCTGCTATTACTGCTTCTGTTAACACTATCACTTTTACTGCACTACCACAACTACTAATACTGCTACTACTGAAGTTCATGATAGTAGCAGAGAAACCAAGGAGTATAGTACAGACGTTTGTAAATTCTCTCTCTCGCATAAAGTATGCCTTGCTCCAGTTAAGGAGAAAATTATAGGAAAAAAATTTACTTTGTAAACTTAGTAAAATTATGTTCCTAAAATGAACGATAGGACTATGTAGTAGGGATTAAGACTAATACCCTTCCCACCACAACCACATACATAAATTACTATTACAATTACTACAAGTATTATTATCTTTTGCTCTATTTTATTAGTACAGTATTGCTACTACAAGATTATCAGATAACAGTTTAGTTGTACAGCATTATATTATTACTACTACTACTACACTACTACTTTTACTGTTAGGCCTAATACTTTTACTACTAGTCCTACCACTATTACTACCAAAACTACAACAACTACTATTACTACTACTAAAGTGATCATACTACTTCTGATATTACTAGTAATAAATGAGTAAAATTACTAATTACTATTGATATTACTATTATTTCTACTACAACTACTCATATTTACGCTTTTTTTTTACACTTTTGCAACTACTGTAATATTTACTCACATAGGCAATGAAGTACAATTTACATGACTACTACTAATACTACGATTGCTAATACTTTTACTGCTGCTTTTACTGCTATTGTTAATGCTATCACTATTTCTACCACTACTACAACTCCTACTCCTACTGCTACTACTGAAGTTCATATTTTTTGCACACAGTGTATTCCATTTCTATAGTAGAGGTAGTTTGTATAATCCTTCCTGTGCTCCTGATTCCTGTCCCTTCCTCTCACAGTCACCTGAACATCTGCTTGGCCTGGTGATGGGTGCCCAGCTGTCTTTGTGTTTCCCCTCTGAAGCCGCCAACAATCTGCTCCGTGGTCCGTAATACCCCGGAGACTGCATGGAGCATATGGGAGAAGTGATGGAGGGAGTGAGTCTGCTGTGTCCCTGTGCCTGGGAGCTACCACTGCATAAACAGGTGGATGTTTTTTTGTATAAAGTCCTGGTGTCAGCAGTCAGGCCACCGGCTAAGGTCGCCGGCGTCACATACAAACTATCCTAACTAATGGAGCATTGCGAGCCCCCAACAACACTTGTAACTAATGAGCAGACATGGCTAGTTTAGCACACGATACTTTTAGACCCGGTCTCTGGCTAGCTTTGCCACTGAGGCTTACTGAACTTGTATGGTTGATACTTTGAGGTGGCATCATGCTGGGGGTGTTTTACATAGTAGTAGTTACCATGGTGACACAAGGTACACCCCCCCCACACACAAAAAAAAATACAAAATGGGTTTAAACAGCGCATTTTCAGAAGCCTGTGATCAATACAAGCATTCATGGTACTGTTAAGGTGTTTGATTTTCAACAAAAAGGTGAGAGGGACTTGTTTAGCACAAATCAGCTGTTGTATTTCCAAATAAGTCAGTTCTCTCTGCTCAGACTGTGGTAAAATAAAGCTCAGATTAAAGTCTAACTTGAGTAACAGAGCTTCAGACTGAGTAGTACCCAGGGAATGATGACATCAGCTGCAAAGTATTGACTGCAAATGAATATGTATGTGCCAGTTAAGTACTTTAATGAAAAACCTTTGAGGTCTAAATGACTGCTGGTATCCTGGTGACCTGACCTCAAGTAACAATAATAAGTCCTATAAAAATGATTTCTGAGGTGAATCGCAAAAGCAGTATCTGAAAGAGGTACCTGCATAATAACCTAGTGAAAGTATGTGTAATTATAGTACCGAAGAAGCAGTAAGAGAATTGTAATGAAATGCTATTACTTTTAGTGATATAAGCGATTTTACAAAATTTTACAAAGCGTCCTTTACGTCACAGAGAAAGGATACAGTATGATATTCAAGGGAGTTTGGACCTATTGTACCTTTCTGAAACCACATGGCATTGGCAGTGGATTCTGATCTTTCTTTGAGTGAATAAAACATGATAACTCTGCCACTTCCTGCATCTTTAAACAGAGTATCTATTCTAACTTTTCACTACATATTTCACCCTAGTCAACTTCACACCTTTCTCTTAGGTCGGCCAATATACGTCAATCTATTCACAGTCCATATTTTGTTCTCGACAGTTTTCTCGGTAATGTGATGTTACAGCGTTTGAATTTTGCATCATCTTCCACCTGTTTCAAACCCAACCTGCAAGATTGTGAACAAAAACAAGAGAGTAGTACACCACCTCTAGTCAGGTTTGCACCGGATCTCACCTCATCTCAACACCTCAAAGTTCTAACCAAAACGAATCAACTTTAGATCCTCAGTGAAGTTAGCCTTTTGCACCCAAAGCAAATCTTCTTTTTTTCCTCTTTTTTATCTGCTGGGAATGACGATGATGAGCAGAAAAGACATGAGCACCCCAGGGAGCCAATTATCACATTGGGGAGATTTGCTTGGTGTTTTTAAGTAGACAATGTTCACTCACAGTATACAGGCTGAGTCTTGGCGTGCAGACAGCCTAGCACAAATGCACATCATGAAGCTTCCGTAGTCTGAAAGTGTGCAAAAACATCCCCATAGACACCAATGTGCGACGCTTTAGCACATTTGACAACACAAGTGGGTGATTGTCAAAGTACAGGGAAGACAGCGAACCCGAAAGAACACGGCGAATGTGCCAAAGCTGAGGCAACATGGCCCAAAAAATGGCAGATTTATTCTAAGGTGAATTTTAAAGGTGCACTGTGTAACTTTTCTGGTGGAGCTGTGTGTCTTCATGGAGATATAGAGCTCAACAGAGACCGCCCACCTAGCAATTCTGGAACTAGATTTCTCATTCATTTTCCCCACAGACATTCAGAAAAAAAAAAAAAATTAAAAGTTTGAAAGCTTAAATGATAACTCAAGACCAAAAAACGTTATCATTCGCTAAGTTATTAAAGCATTTCACCAAATCTTGAGTTTAAAAGTACTTTTGGGGCTTAAAATGACCATGTTATGATATTAGTTAGCACATAGCTGGTTAGCTCCGTGATGCCTTTAAGCTCTTAATATTTGAAAATTTTTAAACATCTACGGGAAAAATTTATGGAAATATTTACTTCCAGAACCAGAGTGGATGGTCACTGTTGAGCTCCATTATTGCTTTGCCTGGAATGTTCCACAGTAGGGCATTAAACATATCCATTTACAGGTTTTTATGGCTTAAAATGCATTAAATCCATCCATCACATCCATTCTTACTGTGGGTGGTCCCTCTCTTCTCTCCACAGATTAGACTTGTAACTTGGTGTCACTTACATAGAGACAGGCATGTTTAATGCCTTACTGCGGTGCATTCCAGGCAACGCTATGACATCTCCATGGAGACAAGCAACTTAGAGACATTCCACCAGAAAAGTTCCATACCTTTCATGTGTTGAGCCTGTAGTGAATGTGGTATGTGTTAGATACAAGGTTGCCACGTGAAGGTACTGCTAAATATTGACTTGTGTGAAAAATATAGAACAAACTGAAGAGAGTTCCAAGGACATTTTCTCTAAAGCGAAATGGGGAACTTATCTATTATTTGTATCTAAATCAGCAACTATAAAGCTGTGCAAAACAAAAACATAATCTGTAGCCTTCAGGTCAATGGCACAAACTTGAATGTACTGAAAAATATTTGTGAAGGAGTTGTTACAGAAAGTTGATAGTTCTGTTTTTTGGTTTTGAAATATAACATATAACATATAACATTTCATTCCTATGTACATTTTAGCATTTATTTGATCACAGACTGTACCAAACCCTTACACTTTTAAGGTTGTAATTAAAAAAAAGAAAAGTTAGCTTGGTAATGTTGTCTTTTTCTGCATATACTTTAAGTGATTCCTGGGTCTGGTGGATAGACTGTATATAACGTTCGGCTCCAGTCAAATGAAGCTCATGAGGCTAGCAGTTATAGGGGCAAATTTGGAGTCAGTTCCATATCAGGAATAGGTATGATTCACGGACAAAATAGCGAGATAAAAACACCAGGATCATGTAGAGTGGATTAATATGAACATTTTAAGACCAAAATGAGGAGCCTGACAGCAGCAGTTACAAAGTCAAAGTCAGTGGAGTGGGAAGTGCGCCCATAATCATTTCCTATTTGGAACGTGGCGGCGTGGGTTAGCTATGTCCTTTTATATATATATATATACACTCCATGGGCTGGTGTCTATCATAGCTACTTTAGGCTTTGGGGTTCGACTGGATAATTTCAAACTAGAATTGAATACATTCAATGGAAGCTTTCCTCTCCACATTTACTCAGCTATTGCCAATTTACATAACCAAACTGTACCAAGGATATTTCACAAAGACCCCTCTTATGAAATTCATTTTTTCCCTTCCTTTCCATCTGGTACCTTGTTTATTGTTGACATTTGCTCCATTGAATCTCATCAGAGTTACTCAAATGCTGCCCTGTAAACACCATTTGAACATACATCCGTTTCATGGCGGCGGAGCCCTGGTGAAAAGCCAACTCGAGGGGAAATATCATCAAAGGAATCAAATCTACAAACAGATTACTGCACAAGATGTTATTTCAGCGGATCAGAGAGGACTTTCATCTCCATCGTACTATAATGCAATCTCCATGTGGCCATCGGGCATTGGAGAGCGGCCATTTAAAATCTAATCGTGGCATAAGGCTGAGCTATTGATCTGCAATAGAGGCAACGAGAAGGAGAAATGTAAATAGTTAATAGTACAGTGCAATTTGAAACTTAAAGGCCCTGAACCCTATTTTCCCTTGTATTTGAGCAAAAGATAAAGAAGTGGACTAACTGAGTGTAATGTCACCCATAGGATTCAGCTCCAGTCAAACTATGCTCATGATGCTAGCAGTTGGAGGAGCGAATTTGGAGATCTGGAGGTCTTTATTAAGAATAGGAATTTATTTATGCACAAAACAGCAAAATAAAAACACCCCAGAACAGATATATTATATAAACAGCTTTTGAGGTCAAAGTAAGTCTGCTGCGTTCTGTTTGCATCTGATAATAAAGCATTTCATTGTCTGATAATCTGAAAGCGCGCGTTACCATGCTAGTTGTTAACTTTACTGTGAAGGCAAAACTCTGCTCTGGTTTCTGAGAGTTGAAGTGAAATGCACTTATAAACTCATTATGGAGAATAATTAGGACGGTTTGAATGCATAAAGTAAATTAGGAATAACTTTGGGCCACTGCAAACTGTTTAAAATCTGATACAGAGCCTTTAACTGAAGAAAGAATAATTTATCATTCTAAAATTCATGAATAGAGTAAAAAAAAAAAAAAAAATAGCCCCTTTTCCCAAACTAATTTTTCCAAATCTGACTTTACAGAATACTTTAACCGTAGTTGAAGGTCATCTCATACTATAACTGTTACCTTGCATTATTATAATTCACTTTCTAAAATAGATAAAAGGTTAAAAAAAAGAAAAAAACAAGCTCTTTTCTCCCTTTTCGACCAGGACAAAACTAAAATCCAAGGTTCAATATCTTTTCTCACTGGGATAGATACATCAGCAGTGTAACAGAGCATTTTTCCCCCGCCCCGGTGATTTAGTGCAGTCCTGCTCCATTTAGAGACAAAGTGTGCAGGCTGAAGACTGGGTCAGAGCCTTGGCCCCTATTTCAAAGAGGTCCCCTGTGGTGTGGTGGGGGCAGACATGAGGTCGGGACACCTGTCTGCTGTCCAGCGCTGTGTCCTGTCCTTCAAAACCAGGAAGAGGAGGAGGAAGAGGGGGAGGGGACAAAGTGTGGGAGCTGCAATGTGTTTCAAGGTGATCTGGGTGAAACTCAGGTTAATTCTGTGACAATCCAGCACTAGTTCTAATCCCAAAGGACAATGGTCTGTTTTTCATGTATTTTCTTGGTATATTTTGCTTTCCTATCAATATCTGGAGTTGTGTTTTGTTTCATTTACATGTTTAACACTCAAATCCTGCATATTTAGGCTGAGTTCTTCTCTCAAACAGAAAACACTGTTAAACTCCACACACCTTCACTAGAATTTGGATAATTTCAGACCTGGAATTGTCAATCTCTACTGCACTAAAGGTAAAACGTAGCTGTCAACTTGAAAACTAAAAACTAAAACCGCTTCATGACATCACAAGGTGGAACAGAGCTTTTTGAGCTTTGGAGATGTAGACAGATTAATAATAAAACATGTGTGAATGATTCCAGGTATGTTTTTGATGAACACTATAACATGGCTTAACACTCAAAAGAGTCAAATTTGTATAATAAAGGACCTTTAAGTTGCTTACAGTACATGTGCATAAGTAGTGTCAAGGAGGTTGTAGGTTTTATATCCAAGCCACCATCTTGCAATGTGTGTGTGTAGAAGGCAAAGGCAAATTGAAAACTTAACATTTGTAAAATTTGTTATGACTTGATTATTTTTACCTAACATTTCAAGTATATAAGTTAATTTCTATTATTTAGGCCTTGATCACCACGACTGAAGTTAGTGTGAGAATACTGAGTGTCCTTGCCAGTGTTTAATTCCTCTAGAGGACAGGCATCTTCATCAAAAGCAGTCTCAAGTGCTTAAATACTTTACATTTTTCCTCTTTGTAATATATTTACTCAGAAGTCATCACGTCTTAACAACTAGAGTCTCTAAACATTACATTTTGCAAATCTGGTCCCTGGGTAGAGTTATCAGTTTTTGCACAACAATTACAGGAAGAATCCTTTGAAATAGTACAAAGTCTGTGTACTATAGAATGTGCATGCACATATATACTGCCTTATATCTCGTATCAGGTCATTTCTCTACAGGGCGAGCACGGAGTTCGTGCTGTGATGAAGGCTAGTATTACACAGTTGCACATATGGACTAAGTAAATGTCAGGAACAGACTATGCAGACTATTTTTCCCAGTCCAAATAACATGCATTCTGAGATGTTTTTATATAAGTAATTTTAATATTGAACAAAAAAAGGGGGACAGACATACATATGGTTTAATAATGTAAATATGATCTCTATAATATAATAGATTTTTGATTTTTAGTATTGGAACACTTTGAATATATATTAATTACTGTAATATTCTAGGTTTTATTTTGTTTTTAATTTTGAAGTAATTTCAAAGTAATTTCAATTATGGATCAATACAGTTTGTAAAAGTAATTCAGAATACATTTTTTGACTTTTCTGACTGCCGCTTTCCTGGTTAATGCAGTTAATTGAGGACGGTACAGTGAAAGAGAGAGAGAGATATGGAGAGAGGAGTGAGTGAAATCTCTCCATCATCGCGCTCGTCCTCCCCTGAGTCCCTGAGGGGAGCGGCAACAGTTGGAAAACATGAATTATGAAAGCGTAAGTGGCTGTAAAACTAAGATAAATCCTGGTGATTACACAGCTCAGCATCCTACAATTCGATTCCTTCTTAGACTACTCCTTATTGTCATTTGAGTGAAGGACAGCCAGCCTAATAATTCCCCACGTATGAAGAACGATAAGCCAATGCAATGGGATGATAAAGTTCTTCTGAATATGATTGAGGAGGCAATTACGCTTTGCATCTTCTTCTCCATAAACTTCGGCTTTCTTTGCCTCATTCTCCGACGGCAAAAATTTCAGCACATCAAAACAGTCTTGTGTGGCTGTCCCCTGGGGTGCTAGCGCTGCACACAGCCCATGAGATAACAAGGAAAAGACTTAAAAGCGCGTAAACAAAGCGAAAGAAGCATACAGCAGACGGATGCGTGGACAAACTATGGAGATGTACGTTTGAGGTATAGGAGCTTAAATTGTGCTTTGGGGCTGGTTCTGGTGGTACGGTCCATAGAGGTAATATCAGGTAACAAATATGGAAGTTATGGACTGCAAAGGGAAAGCATTACCCCATAGTCTACTATTCAATCCGCAGGACTTATGCAATGTTAAGATGTAATACAAATGCTGCAGGGCTCAGTAAACACAGTGTACTGTAATGCGCTTTTCACATAGTATGGAGAGAAAAAAAAACAAATTGAAAACGTGTCTAAATATACAGCGGTCTTAGGGTATTAGTGTAATCTTTAGTGTCTTTTCATGTATGTACATAAAAAGCATGACTCTTATAAATTCTAATAGAAATTTTGAAAAATCCGCACAAAATATAAATTGCATCTGACCCCCATCCCAAGCAATCTATCCACAGGTTTCTGAGGCAAAATTAGCAACGTTTCTATAGCGATTGATAATTCAAAACTAAATATTGTCTTTCCAGTGAACATAGTCCTCAAAATGTCACCAGTTAAGTTGAAACCAATGTTGTGATGTCATTTAAACCACAGCAATACTAAGTTTTTTTTTTTTTTTATTAAGAACACATAATATCTGGTTCACAGTAAATAAGTAGTAAAAAAAAACAACAAAAAAACAAATAAAATTGAAGCATACATTACATGATACAATGTATACAGACAAGACCGCCAATGTCTCCACAACGTAGAGGTGAATCTGACAGAGCTCCTCAGCTAATCTACAGCTACCTGATTTAATTACCAGTCAGCTTGGGTAAATACATTTCAGAATATCCATGAAAAAGTTACACAAATTTGCTTTTGTCTTTGTCTCCCATCTTCTGTAAGTCAACAGAATGGAGCCTATGATGGATGCTGAGCGCTGTGGTGTGAAAGAATTTCTGTGTGAAGAATACCACCAGCCCTGAATGATTTACACTGCCTGCTCCCTGCTATAATAAGCTGTAGCATTACCGCACTATACGGATCTGTGCACCACCACATCGGACAAAAATGAGGACGGAGCATGAAGTGTTTGCAATTTATGGTAGACAGCGAGATATGTATTAGAATATAACAATAGAATATAATAATGAGAAACAAGCAGCTGTTTTGAGGGTGGTCTAGTGGTATTTTATACGGTTTTGTAGAAATGTTTTAAAGGTGCACTATGTAACTTCTGAGGTGGAGGGTCTGCTACTTGCTTGTCTCCATGGAGTTATTTCCTCACCTGGAATGTGCAACAGTGGGGCATTAAGCATATCTCCCTTACACTTGTTTAATTACAGGTGTTTTATAGCTCAAAAATTTCTTAAAAACATGAATTCTTAGCATGTGCAGGATTGCTTTCTCATAGATCTGGCCATTAACCTGTCTCCAAAGTGACTACAAAGTTTATTTCCATACTGTAGAATAATCAAGGCAAAACCGTTACATCGCCATGGAGACATGCAGGTAGCGGACCCTCTACCACAAAAGTTACACAATGCACCTTTAAAAATAATGATGGTGAATTTATAAAGTTGAATTGCACCAATGCATGAAAAGATGTTGTGTATTACACTATAAAACATGGATTGCCATGTTTTATTATGAGTCAGTCCCTACAGCAAAAGCAGCAAATAATGGAGCTGGCTGAAACTGTGACTATTGGAGGCATTGTTTAATGTGGAAGCATACAGAGCCAAGATGGAGGCAGCCAGAGGGTGGTGACTGTACTATACTAAATGAGATTGGCCAGTTTAAAATTGGATAAAAAGTCTTTTCTTCTACAGAACTTTGGGTTTGGGTGGATAGAAATGATAGACCAGGTGCCAACACATGTGTGCAACAAAAACCAAATCCGGTAGCTTTGTGAGAATTGGTGCAAAGTCAAAGTTAATGTATAATACCATTATAACATCATAACAAAAAGTGGAGATATCTGTATAGTACTGTAAGGTAATTTAAAGTTATAGTATAACACGCTGAAAAAATAGTAGGGGATGCTGAAATTGTACCATTTCCATTATATTAATGTGAACATTATTTATACATATGTAGGTTACCTCTTTAATATGTTTCAAATTGAAGATGAGAAGTGAAGATGAGTTTAAAGCTGTATAAACTATCAAATTAACACGTATACATACAGCAGTACTGTGGAACATAAACTTGGCAGGTGTCAAAATATTTAAATATTACACCTCGAGGTAAAAATGAAAAGTAAAGAGAAGTTGGCAACTCGCAAAAGCAAAAACCTGCTAATTCACCTGAAGTGGGCTATTTATGTAATACTTTACAATTAGAAGTGCTGGAACATTTTACTTACTAACCCCACAAAGTACCATTTGCCAGCCTCATTTATGGATTCCTAGTTCCGATCTGGTAAGCGGGTCATGGACCAAACCAAATGTAAAATGATAACTGAACTATATTATCCACCACACCTCCTCCTGTGGCTTTATTATTCTGTAATTAGACTGTGCTGGGAGACACTTCCGGCTTCTGACGGCAGAGCGCGCGCTAAGATGGCTCAATCACAAAGTTCTTATGGTGTTTGTCACCCATGGGTGCCAGGGGACCTACTTGACACATTTCCACAATAAACAGCTTGATCTGCCATCTGCATCATGACACAGAAAAAGTATGGAACAGGAAGAGGAACAAGAGGATGTTACATGCATGGGTTATGTGGATGGTGATCCAGTTCTGTTGAGGTGGAATGTTAAAAATAAAATATAGCTGACTATTGCTTGTTTTCAGATTAAAAAATGTAATGATGTCATGGTTTCACAAAGAAGGTAAGAGTATTCATTACACTATGTAGAGAAATGCAAAAAAACACAAATCCACAAGTACCCTACCTTGTTCTTACACCAAAATCTGAACACTGATTTAGATTAGGTAGAAAAAATATTGTTAAACATTCTTTTCACATTCTAGGATGTGTGTCATACTCTCAGATGGGGACTAGAGCCATATTTCCCCATTAAAACACTGTAGTTTGAACTATCTAAAAGGTAAAATAACAAATGTTAAACCTGATCATTTCTATTAGTGACTAGACCAAAGAACTCACTGTATTACAACAAAATCTGCATTTTAACATGATTCTACCTGCTCCATCTGTATTTAATATTGGCCTATACAATGTTGTCATGTCATCTGAAACATAGCTATTATTAACATTGACATTATTACCAATTATCAACAAAATATTATATTCCTTAATAATGGTGGGGTTGTATTAGTCTGTAAATAGTCAAATTATCATAATCATAATGGCCAGATTATCTCCAATGTGTATTGCTTGTCAGGGTTCCGGCGGCTGATTGCATACTGACCACTTTGAGCAAGCAAAATTGTCTTCACATTATGCTTTGTCAGTGCCTGTTATTAAGTAAGGCTTGCAAAGTTTTAAATACTCCTCTTGGCATATTAGGAGCAACTAATTCAGATATTTTGATTTTAATACCTTTGACTACCCTTGAACATTGACTACCATTGAACACAGACATGTCAAATACTGATGCCTGATCTTTATACTCTCCACCTACTGCAACACGAAAAAGGCTATTTAATATCAGAAGAACCAACAAATCTCGTTTCTGACAACCATTAACCAAGCCGTCATAGATCCCCAGTCCGCGGTGTACAGCAAAGTCTTCCAAGTGACTACCTACCCATGCACGGAGACTGGAAACAGCATAAGGTGAACCATAACAACTCTCCTCTCATTACTGCAAAAGTCTGACAGGCCTGTGTTGCAAGCGGGACATTCAGGAACAGGTTTAAATGTGTTTTTGCCCCTTTTGAGATGTCAGTGTCGATTCTCTCCAAGGAAAAAAGTAAGAATGGACAGGGGAAAAGAGGAGAGAGAGAGAGAAAGAAAAAAATAGAGAGATGATTTCGGTGAGCTATACAGTACTCCAGGCTACAAAGAAGACCTGTCGACGAGCTTTAATGCAGTTCGAGGCCACCAGTTGAACCTTCAGAAAGAAATGGAGAGAGGAGATGAAAGTGGTTGGAGTCAGAGGTAGGAGGTCTTTGACGAAGGACGATTTCAGGTTATAAAGTCTGCAGAGGAGAGAGTCCGGGTCAATATAGAATGTTTGATGGGGATAAAAGCACCTTGAGATTCCTACCTGGAATGGAATAGGATTGCAGTGTAGTCTATGCATACAGATAGTTTAAGGGTATAGTTACATATATAAAAGTGCGCTCATAGGCTGTATAAAGAAGTGGACTATGGGAGTGTGACGCCACCCATAGTCAGAGTCATACTCTAGTCAAATGAAGCTCACGAGGCTAGCTAATAGTTAACTTTCTTTGTTTATAGGTGCAAATTTGGAGTTGAGTTCCATATTAGGAATAGGAATTTATTTAGCAACAAAACATTGCAATAAAAACCTCAGGATCATGTAGAATGTTTTAATACAAACATTTTAAGACCAAAATAATGAGGCTCACCACAGCAGCAGTTGCTGAGAGAGGGGTGACAATTTTCAATGTTAAAGTCAGTTGGAGCCGGAAGTGCCCCCATGTTCAATTTCTATTTGGAACGCAACGTCTACTGGATTAGCTATGTCCATTTATATAGACAGTCTATGGTCTTGTTATGGAATGTTCTGCAGTATGGCATTAAAACAATTACATGTGTTTCTTTTGCTAAACAATACCTCAAAACACATTTGTTCTTACTGTGAGCAGGGTTGTAACTTGGACTAACTTGAACTCCTTGTCTGGAGAGGTTTGGTGTCTCCGGGCAAAGCAATAGCATCTCCATGGAAATGTTACATAATCCATCTTTAAATGCATGTTTGAATAGTCCGTAATGTAGATTATTATGGTTAAAAACATTATTGGTATCACTATTTTGTCAGTCTGAAGGATGAAGACTACCAAATGTGTGTGTGCTTGTGTGACAATGACTGAAACGTAATACGTGCAATGACAACTTAGGTCTGGTCATGTAAGGTGATGTAAAAAACATTGCTGCCACAGTTATTTCACACTGAAAATTGTCAACCCATTTTCATTTTCAGAGAACAGGTCAAATGTGGTCTTGAGGACACATGAGAGAAAAATGCATAGAATTCTAAACTGAGCTTTCACCATGGGTACAATTTGACTAGATGACTGACTGACTTGGAGTAGAATGCTTTGGCAGCAGCTCAATGTAAGAGTAAAGACAGCCGGTGATGGTAAAATGGGAAAAGTTCCTATTTGGGACACACACAAAAAGCTCCAAAAGACTGAATACGGGCTCTTACTTTGGGGGAAAATTATCATTCTGTCAGAGTAGATGTTCACGCCACCCCAAGTGAAATTAGGACATGAGTGTTTCCGTGGCATCATTCATAATGCATGATGCATACTTCACTTCAGAGAGAGGGGCCACACCAAGCTCTGCAGCGGATTAGGTGAAGAAGATCTCTGAAAGAATTTGGGAATCCAAGATGGCTCCGAGTGGAAGCGTCATTATAATTGAATCTTCCCTAGAGGATAGAGTTGGTTTGCCACAGATTTGCAAAGAACCCAACGCTATTTCGCCTTGTTTTTTTGCAGAAATAGAAAGCCCCAAATGCACAGACACAAAACTCCACAGATCTGCTCGGAGGCCCTTTATGACGCAACTCCCTATTGAGCCCATTTATTGAGTCAGTGCTCTCAACAAACTTTTTAAAATGCAAGCGATGTAAAAAGTTAAGATTTTTACCATGACGACCTAGTAACAAAATGACTCAACTCAGTGCTCTGTTGAGATTCAAATCACTACCCAACGCCAGCCAGTGTCAGAAATCCACCTTTATGAAAGTTAACATCTAATCCCATGTCAGAGGGAGTTTCTTTCAAATCTAAAAAGTCACATTTACTACATGCACTACAAAAATGTGGCTATTACTTTCTTTTTTTTCACAAGAGACACATTTTAATGAAAAAACTCAATATTTGAGTAACTACCCTTTGAGACCACTCATTAAGTGTACAGTGACTGATGTGAATAAAAATAATCATTACATTCATTGTATGCTCTGTTTAGTGCAGTCCTGCTTCATTTAATAGCAAACCATTTGTGTGCCCCTGAAAGAATCGACTTGCTTCTTGGTTAGATATATATAGTGCATTTCTTGGCCACTCAATAGAATGATGAACACACGATGTCGAAGCGCCTGGCTAAATAAAAGAGCAGTGGCTTCCTAGCGATGCAGATAGTGTTGCAAAGTTATTTTTCACATGTCAACAAACCCGGGAAGCAAATGGATTGTGCCAGCTTGGTCTGTTTGCCTCTACACTTGTCTATAGAATGTAATAAGATGGACCCGACTGGAGATAGCCATTTCTAGATGCCAGGTGTCAAATACTGAAAGAGGATAGCCACTACATGAACACTTAGCTTTTTAGCACAGCGGAAAGGCTGTCATAGGGTGAAGATTTAACTTCAACCTGATGCCCTCCATTTGGCGTCGTCTAATTGTGGTTTTAAATAGGAAGTGACAGCTACAAAGCAAATGTTGAAGTTCAAAATGAGCATTTGATGTGCATCCTGCCGACAACGCCAATTTTGTGACATTGCAACAGCACTATCTTCAATTACAGATACATGCTATTTATAAAAGAACTTGAGAATCCCTGTTTCAGATACCTACCTACTCTTTGAAAAATATGGATTCGGAAGGTGGACAGTCGGATGTTAAAATGAATCATCATCTTGTATGAAACCCAGGCTAATATTTCCTTTGATATTGACAACCTCCAGGTAGAAAGAAAGCACTTGAAATTCATATGCTTCACTGTGTTATCTTTGAGGTAAAACAATACAATCAAGATGACAATACATTTTTGTGTTTTGGAGAAGATCAAAAAGAAGTGGTGAATAAAAATTGCCCAGTGACCTTTCTGCTTGCACTGCAGCCTCTTTTTGTTTGAATTTGATGATAGCCCAGAGAAACACAGCTACATTGTCTGCTCCTGAGATCTGCCGGCTGAGCTCAGGTTGGCATAGCAACCGTACATCCCGTCAAAACTGATATGTTAGAATTCATCAATACACTTACAGCAGCCCTGTTTTACTTTGTTTTTAAGTTTGACTTTCTGATACTGATGACTAAAGGTTAAAGTTTAATTAATGCAAACTTAAGGGATTACAATTTGCTTGCAGAAGAAGATATACAAGCCTAAGAAAAATACTGACCTTAAGAAAAGTATGAAAATATGAAGGATTAAGTAGTCTACTGATTTGATTTCATTTATTTATTTATTTTTTTATTATCCTCTGGCAACCCACACTATGAGAACTAGCAACCTATTATCAAAAGGTTACAGAAGTTAGCTTTACAAATACTAGTCTGTAACATGAATCACATACACATTTTAAACCTACAGCCACCATAACTTAACAGCAATACATTTTTAAATATTAACTTTAAAAATAAAAATGAGACTTTTACCCAACCAGCCTCTAGGAGCTAAAAGTTACAGTCCCTTCGTAGCATTTAAAGCTCTGCACGTTTTTTTCACCTCCCTCATTTGAGACCAGGAACAGCCATCATCGCCAGCCCTGATGAAGTGATTGGTTTTGACAGGTAGTTCTTATTTCAGCATGGTGCAGATAGCTTACCTGTGCGGTACATAGCGTCCACATGTAAGTGCACCACTCTACTACAGGCTTATGGAGGCAATCAACTCAAGGAAATAGCAAAGTGAATCAGGATCCATCAAACTGGTCTGTGGACAGCCATTATTTCATGCAGAGAGGAGGTTTTCTTTATATTTTCATATTTTTTAATAGCCAGATTGCAACCAAAGGAAAAAAGTTTATTTTTTTTTTATCCAGCAATGGTTCATACCAACTAGAAACTTCAAGTGGGCATATATTCCCTTTTTATTACAGTTATATAGTATAGTCAGTATAGAACCAAATACATTTTAACAACAACATTTCTTTGTTAAACCACTTCTTGTGCAAAGTTAATATGAAATACATCTATTTTTAATAATGAAAACAGTAAATATGTTAAGTGTGTTGCATAAACAAGTTTCCTTCCACTAAATAAGCAACACAATTGTAGTGCGATAAAAAAAAGAAACGCGAAAAAATTGCTAAAAGATACCAAAAAATACTCTAGGTGATATAGCGATACAGTATTGTTATTGTGGGCTGCTGTATCACGATATATTGATATTTGTATATTTCTACACACCCCTAATAGTCACAGTCACTGGCAATCCATGGTACCTTGCACTAAAAAAAGAACTATAAGAAATGCTATTTTGCACACTGACATCATGTGTTAATTCACACCCTGCAACCTTGTAATATGAATCTGCCCACAACCAAAGGATGTCAAAAGGTCACTGACTCAGAATGCATTCTAGAGAGAAAGGAAAAATTTATATTGTAGGGGTGGAACGAGATACAATTTCCACAAGACAAGAAGAGACACGAGATCTGATCTACAACGAGGTAAGACAAGATTTTGACATAATTTATAATAAATAACTTGTGCAATCATTTGTTGCCTCACCATTTTTGCTTTATTTAATATTTCTGCTGTCTTTATAGTACTGCTTTTTGAGACTACAGCTTGTCAAAATTGTAACCCGCCAGTACTTAAAGTTGCACCTTGTAACTTTTCTGGTGGAGGGTCCGCCACCTGCTTGTCTCCATGGAGATGTTATTGCTTTGCCCAAAATGTTCCATACTATAACTTTAAACATTTCCATCTAGCTAGTTTAATCATTCTACATTCTAGACAAAGCAATAACATCTCCATGGGGACATCAAGTGGCAGACCCTCCACTAGAAATGTTACACAGTGGACCTTTAAACTGTATTTTACATCATAATTGTTAGTGGCTCCTTTTGTTGTGTCTTGGTGCAATTTTGTCTCACGAGATCTTTTCAAACATGATCATCTCTTGACGAAAGCTAGTCACCAAACAAACAAACTCGCCAATGATAGCACCTGGATGAACCAAGCTTGTCTTTGCCACCACTCCTGGCCGCTGATACTGGAGCGGTAGTTGCCGGTTTTCCAATTCCCTCTGGCAGGCAGGTTGACCTCAGCTCTCCATTGAATGTGTCAAGCCTATAATTAATGTCCCCCTCTCTGTAATTCACCTGCCCTCTCTCCATTCTTTTTGTCGGCGACTCTTCTTCGTTTACGCCATTCACCGCCGAACTGGAGTGGGTTTGCGTTGCACTTTCTCTATACCCTGCTTCCAAGGACATTCAAGCTTGAGACAAAACAGCAGTGACTGGGGCCATGGGGAGAATATTTGGCGGTGTAGCGGGCTACAATCCATCTCCTCTTAGTGATTTAGCCAACGTCAGAAAGGGAGAAAGGAGAGGGAGGAGAGAGAGGTCGCTCCCTACGCCACCTCCGCTGTTATCTGTTTCCAATCCTTTATCAAACGCCGCGAATGGCTTTAGGGAGAGGACTGGGAGACTGGGGCTGAAAGCTGATAGCTGCTTAAAAAGCAAGCAAAGAGTTGTAATCAATGAAGTGCGGAAAGAAGGGACAAACACGGTCGAAAGGGTTCCGCTTGGAAGACGTAATTAACAAATCCCTTAGTGAGCGCTACAGATTGGCGATAGGTAGAAGGACAGCGGAAAGACGAATGATTTCTGGCTTCCAACGTCATACGGGGTTAGAAATAGGGCGTTTGGTTGTGTCTGAGGGCAAGACACTTCATTCTAATTCTTCATATCCTAAACAGTTTTCATTCAGTTGGTTGCTACTCCTCGCTACAGTATTAGAGGATGGGTCAGAAGAAACAAAAACAAATTCCTTACATGTCAACATTAAAGCATATTTTAAATCAGAATTGATAGTAGCTATTTTTCTTGTGTCTTTGGACACTTCACTCAGCACTAGGCCTGTCACGATAATTACAGTATCGACTTATTGTTCAATATATGATAGCTAGAAGAATACATTTGGGGCTCAGTATTTATCCTCTGCATATTTTTGTTGCAATAGTGGGGAGGTTTCTGCCATCTATTATTTAATACTTATATACTTGTAATATTTATTTGCTGTAGCTCAGGATTGCTAATGATACTCTATTTTAAAAAGGGGTTTAGTGGGATTATCCTACTTTATTTTTTAATTCTGTCAGTGGCATAAAGTAGTTTAAATACTTTTGTTTAACTCAATATTTCTCTGTAGCCATAGATCGTGCTTCAAAATTTGTTATCCTAAAAACAGTGTAACAAGCATGATGCTGTTTTAATGCTATGTAGTCTTTTTACACAATAATAATTGCAACTCAGTGTAAAAGTATTCAGATGTATTCAGAACACAGTGCTCTGATTGGGTCATGAAACAGAATACATGACAAAATACATGTTAGTGTAGGTATTCAGTATTCTGTTTACATTTTTTCTCCCCAGTGCTGATTATTTGTAGCATCTGCCTGACAATGTGAAGAGGAAAACAGTGTGTATGCTGATCGGCGGCCAAGGCTTAGCTGAGATTTGCCAGGGGTGAGGTTGAGAGCACCCATGGGAGCTGTACGAGGCAGAGGCACAGAACTGGCCTCTCCGTGTGTCTCAGAATTGGTCTAATTAAGCTCCAGCCAAAACCGCTCTCCGAGATTGTTGATGCCTCACGCAGCTGGAGACTGAACAGAAAATGTTACACAGAGAAAAATGTTGTTGTGATTGGTCAGCCTCGTTTGAACTCTGACCCCAATTTGTAGTTTGGGGAATTCTCAAGATATCGTACAACTGTTGAGCTGATTAGAGCGATATCATGTCTGAAAGAAGTACAATGTAATCTAAAGAGGACAACAAGTACTTTTCAGACCAGTGTGTATTTAACAGCGGCCAGTGAACCCCTATCTCCTATGAGATTACATGGCAGACTTAAAGGGACTGTATTAGTAGCTTGAAACCTCTTCTTTATCAGAGTCATCTAAGGTTGAGAGAAAGCACCACAAAAGATAATTGGCTCCACACAAAATTGTCATTAGGAACAGAGAGAATACTGAGACTGAATTAGAGTAAAAGTTGCCAGAAATTGTCTCAGGATAATTAAACCAACTTCCACTGACATGATTTGAGTTAGCGTTGGATTTGCAAGTCCTTCCTGTGTTCTCTTAAAATACACGTTTAGAATCTTAATTTAATCTGTATTTTAATTTACCACAGTGAAGCAATGTCTCTGCTACAACCACTGCAACTTAATTATCAAGCAAGATAAGATCTGTTCTCTCAAACAGAAAACAATCTGTTCCACCTTGTGATGTCATGTGGAAAAAAGGAAGTGCTCCACTGTTTTTAAACTCCATACACGTTCACTAGAATCATTTGGATAATTTCAACCCTGGAATTGCCCGTTTCTGCTAAACAAAGAGTAAAAGGTAGCTGTTAACTTGAAAAACCATTTCATGACATCATAAGGTGGAACAGAGCATTTTGAGCTTTAGAGACGTTGACAGACTAATAATAAAGATTTATTCAGACATGTGTGAATGAAACAACATGAAACACAACTTTAGGTATATTTTAAAACAACATTCTAACATGGCTTAAATCTCACAAGAGTCAATTTTGTGTAACAAAGAACCTTTAAACAAACAGGAGTTCATATATGTGAGGTAAACTGTTTAGAAGTTAATTTTATCATTCGTCAACAGTCCTGCCCGCAGAACCCAGCGACTGTTTATATCTCTATTATTTTCCATTATTCTCGCCGTTTATTTCCTCTTTCTTCCTCTCTCAAACTCTCATTCATGTACCTCGCTCGGCCCCAGTCTTCCCCTTTGAAGATGTACTTAGACGAACTGACGAGAAAATTTAAAGCAAGCGACGCTGGCTTTCAACAGCTCATGAAAGGCAAAAGAAATCTGCCACTCCGCGTGAGACTGAACGGAATAGGGAATTGTTGGTGCCTAGACAGGGACTGTGGGCAGAATTCCTCTACAAAGCTCCCTTCAATCGGTTTTGCCCAAGCTGCTCGTATCTGCGCTCCTACGGCCCACATGCAAATTAGAGGAGACGTAAGAAAAGAAAAGAGAGTATTAAACAACGCAACCCTTAAGCTACTTTTGACAAAACTGAAGTGAAAAATTAAACTGCGTATGACAGGTTAAACTCACTAAAAAGAGTTAAACATCATAGTTCACATATTTAAGAATTTACTAAAAATCTTAGTAGTTTTCACACTCTCTCGATTTTTTGAATGTGGTGAAGTTTATAATTTTACTTCCTGATTGGACACGAGCAGCATAAATGACATATGCAGGTATAATTCCACCACCGTGTCCTAGCAACCATTCTGTAAACAAAGGCCAAAACGTGGATAAATTCTGCCCTTTGACAAGAAGGACGGACACACTTCAGTGCTGGGGCATTTTTATAAAATTTTCCATGTTCATAACGTCGGTAGAGGTATTCCATTTTAGAATTCAGCTCTACTTCCTGGATTTTTGTACTTTTTTTCTCAACTTTTTTCCCCAAACTGCCACTTAACTGATGTAAAACTAGAATAACTATTTAGCACATGTACTCCCACCAAACCAAGTCATAATTAAAAACAAAACTCACGCAAACCTGTCATACGCACTTAAAACCAAAACTGTATCACTCAAATGCATTTTGGCAGATTTTCATTCAACAAGTTCTTTATTCTCCTCGCCCCAGGACAAAGCATAGCCACAAAGCATGGGATTTCTAATTTTTCTCAGTCCAGTGCTGAAATTGAGAAATTTATTCCACAGCCCTGGGGAGAAAAGCTCATTAAAACGTATTACTAAGGCTGTCATAGGGAACCCACTAATAGGCACACAATCCATTTCTGCTAATGGGAAAAATGTGTTAATCTGAACTGACTTGTAAACTTTAAATACATCGAGGGGAAAAGACAAGGTGACAGTGGCGATTGAAAAAAAAACAAAAAACATCATATGACCTGAGGCAATGGGGCAAAAGGAGTCTATTTTGATCTCAAAGTGTGTGTGAATAAGAAAGATGCTTTGCGTAACTTTTCTGGAGGAGGGTCCATCACTTGCTTGTGTCCATGGAGATGTTATTGCTTCGTCTGGAATGTTTCACAGTATGGTATTAAGCCTTTCTATTTTCATGGAGACCAAACCAGACCAAGTTACAGGTCAGATCTGTGGAGTGGCGACCCCGCTCACATTCAGAATGCCTGTTTTTCTAGGTATTTTTGAGTTACAAAGCTGTTTAATGTCATACTGTGGAACATTCTAAGCAGAGCAATGACATATCCATAGAAACAAGAAGGTGACGCCCAACCAAAAAGTTTCATAGTGCACCTTTAAGTTTAATTTTCCAATATTTTACTTTCCAACATTTCTGTATTTCTCTTCTAACAATTTCAGTTTTAACCTGGCTAATGCTTTTGAGTATTTTCATCATGTTTCTAGTTTAACTTTTCTCCCCTGGCAAGAACAAGTCTTTTTGTGCTATCACCGTTATTATTAACTTGGACTATATTGGAAATGTTTCATAGTCACAAGGACATTTTCTGCCTCTCTGCTGCTGGCCTCATGAACACTGTATAACACCTGTCACTTTTATAAAACCAGGTACTCTCACTTATACAACTGTAATTAAGCTGCTATGCACTTCTGCATTTCTTTTGTACAGTTGCTCTTCCCATAATGTACATTTTGTATTCGCCTACTTCTATATACCTTATTTTAATACATACCCTTATTTTGATTTTAAAACGTATACTGATGTTTAATTTAATTCCAACAGCAAATATTCAAAACCCAGTGAGCTGTTTGTGCCAGTCCTAAGCCTAAAACATTACAAAAACCTGATAAATATGATGGTTAATGCATATTAGAATATAATGTAATGTTAAGAAAAAACTAAAAATAAAAAATAGGGGTCTCAACCTTACCAGTGGCTGGATTGTCATTGCAGTTTAAAATAAATATTTATAAGTTCTTTTTTTTTTTTTCTTTCTATAGCTGGGTTGCAGTTGACGTCACAACAGATCCAGATCCAGGCTGTTTAATACAGATGGGCATGGGAGTTCTAGGTTCTTGTCACAAATAGAAATAATCAGATTCAACATTTGTGAATTTTACTTTCAGCGTATTTCTTATGGAGATATAATAATCAACAGGGAAATCTGGCACTTACCTCCCATCTGGGAGTATGACATTAGCACATTCAAAACAAATATAACACCAACATTGCTCTCTATGCTATCTATATGCTGTAAGTATTTTAAAATGACGTATGCATTCTCTTGTAAACTTTAAATGTCTCTTAAATGGCAAGGTGACAGTTTATAGACAGGAGCACTTGTTCAGTTGAAGTAAATACATCAATCTACCAGCCAAACCAATAGGGCAACATGTACCACAATGACACACAACCAGCATCCTACTTCATTTCACTGCTGCAGAGGATATGAATACTAATGTCCCCCAATAGTACCAGGGGAGGCATAAAAATACAAGCAACAAAAGCTATGGCGAATACTATAGGTGATCTTCGTTACACTTTACACAATGGCGCAATGTAAAAGTGGTTTTATCTTGTCACCCGAGCAGCAGTTTCAGTTGTGAGGGCAGGCGGAGAATAAAAAGGCATATGTTCTGAAAGAGTTACTGTGGTGCGGAACTAACCTTGAGCTAACAGAGTGGGCAGCCTGTGTGGAATAATAATCATATTTAGAGTGTGGTGTGGAGCAGAGAGAGAAATGATATAAAGGTGTTTTCAAGTAATTTGTCCTTACTGGGATCCGTAGCACTGCCGTTTTAACCATTGTTATGTTATTTTGAAATGTAAAAGTTCTGAGAAGTAAATGATTTAACAATGAGGTGCAAGGCTGGTTCATTAGTACAGAGTGGCATGATATGGTATTTTAGTTTAACTCTGTACACTCTGTACCACTGAATGCCGTGAACAGACAGAACTATCTCATTTTTGGTGCCAAATGGAAAATCCATATAATAAAAATTGGTATGGAAAAATGTAATAATTAGCATATTGTCTATAATTTAAAGGGCACATATTACACTACTTTATGATCTGTTATTAATGTTGTTTCCTTATCACAAACATACCTGGAGTTGTGTTGTTTCATTCACACGCTGTTTAACATGTACACGCTGCATATTTAGGGTGAGTTCTTCTCTCAAACGGAAAACACTCTGTGATGTCATGAAGTAATACAGGAAATACTCCACTGTGTTTTCCAACTCCATACAATCATTTGATGAATCAGCCCTGGAATAGCCAGTCTCTCAAAATGTAGCTATTAACTTAAAAACTACCACCACATGAGCTTTGGAGATGTTTTTTGATGAAGTAACAACATTATAACATGGCTCACAAGAGTCAATTTTACGTAATATAGGGCCTTTAATATGAAAAATAGTTGTTTAATTTAACTATCCTTTCCACTTTATTTTGTGCAATACTTAAATTATCTATATCAGGAGAATCACCCACCACTATTTGAAATGTTATAAATGGTTTCTTTCATGATAGTACAATGATACAGAGGTACAACTGCAAGAAAAATAGAAAAATCCAATGCCTCGACAGTGGTATTTCCAAGTATTTGAAATTGCAGTAAATCATTTGTATTTGTAAAATGTATATATACAGTCCAAGCAAGATGTCCATGCATTGAGTATTTCAGCATAGACCTTGAGCTGTGAGGGGCAGTATAGAATAGCAATACTTGTGAGCATGACCTGCAAGCTAAACTTCAACTTCATATATATATATATATATATTAAGTTGAAGTTTAGGTTATATATATATTATACCAACCACACACACCACCCCAACATAGAACAGGCCTGAAACCCAAATCCTTCTCAAAAAACTCATTCTGTAGCTTCAACCCTGCACTGAAATCAGCTCTTATCAGAGCATTTCGTATCTGCAGCGCTATCTGGCAACCGGCACAGCTAAAGCCACCGTACTCCAGTCTAATCTCCGTGAAGCAGGTTGTGGATCTTGGTTGAGAAAACTGATGAGCTGAAGGGCAGGAGAACGAGTGGAGAGGTTACAACCGGAGAACCAGGTACTTCAGGTACAGTAAGCTAGTGTACGCATCAGAGCCAAGGGGGCAAGCGCAGGGGTCATGAGAGGAGATCAACAACCTCTGCCAGAGATGGAAAGGAGCTGTGTGTGACTTCAAGCTGCTGTAGACATTTTATAAACTCAGAAAAAGTCAATTATGGAATTTGACATGAGGAATATTTTACAGTTTGGGTACTGAGGCATTTACTTTGGCCAAAATAGATAGCAATGGATGATCATTGCAGAGATGGTTATAATGAGTTAGAAATGAAAACAGAATTCTACACAATCAAATACATACAGAAATAAATGATGTTATTGCTCATAATACTTGGAATGTAAAATTATGAATTTGTCGCTATTTCCTTCCTTTTTGACCTTACAATATTGTATTTAATCTAAAGCAGCGAAAATTTGGCTTTTCAAGTACTTTCAGATCTAAACTAAGATTTTATCAGGTCTATTTTAGGGCTAAACATGGTCTAAAAAGAGAAATATGTAGTTCTACACAATGATTATCCCAAAGGAGGACAAAAACACAAATTATAATTATATTTGTCTATAAAACAAATAATCAAAATGCAATGGGCTGTATACCAACTGATGCAGTCTGCGTACCACAGTTTGAGAAACTAATCTATAGCAGAAGTTATGTTACGCCCATATGTTGACAAATACAGCAATTTAAATTTATTTAAAGCAAAATAGTTTACAACAAAGGATTCTCAACTTCTAGGCTGGGACCCAAAATAATTTGATCAATCAATTCTATTTAAATGAGTTATGATAATAAAATCACGTGAAAAATGCAATTATATTCTAATTATTTACACTATTGTATCTAATATAGTGTAGTTGTGGGTATATGTGGATTCCATGGAGCTATAACATGCTTAACTGGCAACAAGTCAAGGGTATTTGCAATCATGGAATTCATAACTGCCAGAAATCCACAAAAAAATTGAGCACTACGAGGCTTGCTTCTGCCGTACCAGCTTATACAGATCTTCCAAACTGGCAACCCTGACATCAAACATGGCAAAAAGTGGGAGCATCAGAGTCGTATCCGCAAGAATGTTACGCTCTGTCAAGGTAAAAACCTTGATCAATTTTAACTTTTATTGTGTTTCACCGGGTGCACCGTGAGCTCCCTGGCAGCCCGCTCTTCTCCGCACAACTACGCCATTTCAGTCGACAAAAGAACGAAGTATTGCACCGAGAGATGGGATGAGAGCTACTGTAGACTTTATTTGATTGGCAGAGTGGAGGAAAGAAGACACACAAATGTATCTCCATGTTTTTCAAGTTCATGGAAGTACATTTATATAATGGTTGTTGAGAGGTTACAAAAAAAACAACCAAAAATGCTACAACTGATTGGGTTTGGCAAAAATAAATGCATAAAAACATGATATACTGATAAGAATATTAATCAGTGTTTAAAGGTGCATTGTGTAACTTTCCTGGTGGAGGGTCCGCCACCTGATTTTCTCCATGGAGATGTTATTGCTTTGTCAGATGAGATGTTTCACAGTGCGGCATTAACCCTTTCTATCATCATGGAAACCAAACTAGACAAAGTGACAGGTCCAATCTGTGGAGAGGTGACCCCGCTCACAGTCAGATTTTTTTTTGCAATAAAAGCACTTGTAATTGAATAAATGTAAAGCAGAGTAGAGTAGTTTAATGCAATATTGTGGAACAGTCGAAGCCGAGCAATGACATATCCATAGAAATAAGAAGATGATGTACCCCTAACCGAAAAAGTTACATAATGAACCTTTTACTGTCATTATAGTATCACTAACCAAATCAGTATTAAGTACTGAGCCATTTTCTTACTAGTGAAATTGAGTTTTGTAATTGAAAATTGTACAGCCAATCTGTAAAAACTGGATCTCATATTTCGTTATGCTATAATAATTAATTATAATATAATTTCATTGACCATCTCACCATTAGCTGTCCATAACCAAGATATTACGCACAAATACAATTACCTTTTAGGATAATGACTAGGTAAAATGACAGGTATTAAAACGTGCTTAGTAATATGCTTAGTTTTGAATGTGATTCACCAGATGTGCCCTATTTACCGCCATTATTGCGTTGGGTTTCCAGTCTCCATTTACTCCATTATTAAATAAATAAAGCATTGTTATTGTGCCACTGCCGCTAAGTCCTTACAAATTGTCCCCGGGCAAATATTTACGTAGCGGAATGGTGATTGGTTCGCTAATGGCTGGTGTGGAGCGGCCATTGTGGAGAGTCACGCATGGTTTCGTTGTAACTAAGAGAGGCAGGACCGAGGCCATGGGAGCAAAATACGCAGAAAATGTGAAGAATACATAAAAAACAGAAATGAAATGGGGAAGCAGTCACCGTTAACAATTAAAGCTAAGTTTGAGGAAATAAATGTGGTGTAATTTGCAGTGGCATAGCAAGTTCAAAAACATTAGATATTCCAATTTTGTTCCATCAAGATTGCTTTGTTCTACCCTTTGTGTTTAATAAAAGATGGCCGCTTATCTGAGCCAAAAGGAAAGATTAGATTAAAGGAGACCGTTACCTTGCAGACAGTAAATTTTAATGAAATAGTTTTATATTTATAAGCTTAAGGAATACTTCTTAACCCTGCGATATATTATAAAAATATATTTTCTAGTGAAGGGTCTGTCACCTGCTTTTCTCCTGGGATATGTCATTGCTTTGTCTGGAATGTTCCACAGTATGGCATTAAACATGACATAAATATGGTGTTAAAATGTTGTTTTCTCATCAAAAACATACCTGGAGTTGTGTTTTGTTTCATTCGCACATTTTTAACATACAAACTCTGCACATTTAGGCTTTGTTCCACCTTGTGAAGCTATGTGGCAATACAGGCAGTGCTCCACTGTGTTTTTAAAGTCCATACACCTCCATTAGAATAATTTAGATAATTTCAGACCAGAAATTGCCAATCTCTACTAAACTAAAAGCACATATGAGTCAATTTTGCATAATATGGGACCTTTAATGCTGTACTGTGGAACGTTTCAAGCAAAATAACAGTAAAGAAAACATGTCCATTCAAGCATATAGAAGTTACATAATGCTTAAAAGCCCTTTTTTTTAAATTAACATTTCCAATTTAAATAGTTTGAACTTTTTGTGAAGACTGAATGGACCATTACAAAAGCAATATTTACATTAATGAATTCAGATGGCATTTAAGTTTAGTCCCATTTTAATAGTACCCTGTTTTTTGATGGATTTAGCATTTGCACGACAGCTTAAGTGAAATAAGCACTACTGATACAGACAGCTGCTAATTAGAACAGTTTTATAATGGAATGACTCACTCCAGTGCAGACACATTATAACAGATGTGTGGGAGACAACCACCTTTACTCCAGCTCTGCCCTTTTGCCTTCCATATGTATTGTTATGGGTAATGACATAATTATCTGTACAGTGGAAAAGCTATTATCTCACTTTAGCAAAAGCTCGCATAAACAATGCAGGTGGATTTAAAATGAGTCATTCCTGGTCAGTCAGGCCCGTGTATTCGGTTTTTGATTTGCAGCACTTTCTTGTCAAAGCTGCACTATGTAACTTTTCTGACTGACCTGCTTGTCACCATGGAGATGTTATTGCTCTGTTAGAAATAATCTAAATAATTTAATCTAAAGCATGTATCTTGTCCTAGTGACATTACCTATCAGTCTCCATGGAGATAGTAAGTTTAATGCTATACTTGGAAACTCCTAGGTAAGGCAAAAGAACCTTGGAGTTACGTGGTGTACTGTGGAACTTTTCTGGTGGAAGGTTGTCTGCTCATTTCTGTGGAAATGCTATCGCTGAAATATCCCATAGTGTGGCCTTAAACATCCGTCTCCATGGAGTCAAGCAGGTGAAACTACTAGGCAAAGTTACAGGTCAGATCTGTGACTCTGCTCTCAGTGAATGCATGTTTTTCAAGACAGTAAAATCTCCTGTAATCGAATAAATGCAAGTAATACGCTGAATGCAATACTGTGGAACATTTTAGGCAAAGCAATAACTTCTCCATGAAGACAAGTAGGTGACGAACCCTGTCCCCAAAAAGTTACACTGCGCACCTTTAAGTAATTCTGTCATTCTGAACTTCTGAAGGATTTGTTAATGAAGTCTTTTCAAAAATAGTAGTCCATTCATTTATCCTAGACCTTTTTTTGCAGGCAATTAAAAAGTTTCATTCCCTTCCACTGCTCATTGTGCTATTTTAAAATCAACATATTATCTATAGCGCAGCACAAACCTATTCCCTATCTATGGAAAACCCACACTCCAACAAGCCTTCAGCTAAATGCATACTAATCTGCTAATCATGGACGGTGGACGCTAATGCCATACATAATTTAGCTCGGAGCGCTTTCAGATAAACTATTTAACCCTATCCTGCAACATTTTAATTCACAAACAACACATGGCCATACGTAAACCATGTATTTAGCTGTTAGCACTGACACCCACTGCATATTGATTGAAACTTGATTGCTAAGCTCTACCGGACACTGCTCTGTATACAGGATCACTATTTCAGTCTCATCTTGACACTCCTTGGCTTCGATAATACCAGGATTATTTGAGCTTAACTTGCTAACTCAACTCATATTTCTCACTAAGGTAGGGATAAAAAGATCAATGCTTTTATGCCCATGAATCAGTAAAACATTTGTGTGATGTAAAGACACACCCCATGGGAAAGGTGACAGGAGATCGGGGGTCTTCTGCTCGTAAGACCACTTTGGATTATTGGTTTGTTTCATCTTAGTTGCTTTTATGTGGAGAAATAGTGGGCAGATGATTAGCACAATAGAGTGGTATTTTGAAAAGAGGTGGTTTAGTATTCTGTTAAAGGCATGGGGTTGCAGCAGAGAAAATAAACACGAGCAATGCTATTTTCTTGGTTTATTTTGGCTGTATTAGTAATATTGATGTCTTTCTATTAGCATAATATTAAACTTCAACTATAAAATCATGCAAAAATCTTAAAAAAACAAACAAAAAAAAACAACAACAAGCAAACAAACCTTGCATATTTAGGCTGAGTTCTTCTCTCAAACTGAAACAGTCTGTTCCACCTTGTGATGTCGTGAGTAAACTCTTTAAACTATTAATTTTCACTAGAATCATTTGGATAATTTCAGCCAATCTCTACTAAAAACAAGAGGTAAATTTAGCTGCTCACTTGAAAACTACAGCTTCGTGACATCACAAGGAGAAACAGAGCATTTTGAGCTTTGGGGATGTAGACAAACTAATAATAAAGCGTTACTCAAACATGTGTGAATGAATCAAAACTCCAGGTATGTTTTTGAGAAGGTAACAGTATTCTACCATGACTTAAAGCTCAAGAGTCAATTTTGCATAAGACCTTAAAATTGTAGCCTGTACAATTTGACCATTTTAGTTGCCATCCATTGTACAGTAATTGTTTTGTTTCTCTCAACTTCTTAAGAATAGCCCTTCTTAAGAATAGCACCCCTCTACTAAGCATCACAAACAAACACCGATTGAAGTCACCCTTGGGTGGCAGAATTAACCTGTCCTTGAGGTTGTATTGACATTGCATTCACTTGCTCAACCTTAAGCGATTCATCTGCCTCTCCACCAATCAGACAGCTACATCCCTTCACTTACTTCCACTTAGCGCAGTCACATCCAATCAATGCCTCCGATTGGCCCTGGCCCCTCCCTCTAGAGAAGCCTGTTTCTAACTCCACACCCCCTACACTATTTTCGTTGCTTTCTTTGCGTTTGCATTTGCTCTGTGGTGCCCTAGGGTGTGTTTTTCTTCAATTACAAGATTTTAATTCTCTTTGATGATCAGCATCTAGCGCACCGCCATTAGTCCTAATCTGCAGTCTCTTTTTCTATTAGCTCTGGCACTGAGGCGGACTTCTTTATATAGGATGTGAGGGTGGCTGTATCCGGGTATGTTTTGGGGCATGTGCCAGGCTTAAGATGAAGGAAATGAGGTATAAAATGTTCTTTTAAATGTGTCCCTGACGTACAGCAATTACCCATACCCATAAGATAAGGTTTGTGTGTTAAAAGGTTGGGAAGTTCTCTATTCAAAAGCATACAGGCTGTCTCCTAGAATGGAGATTGTGTCTGTGTGAAGTGTTTTGCTCAAGAACACAACAACAGTACTGGCTTTGGTGAGGATCAAACCTTTCACTTCCAAACGTAAAAGTGCAGTATGTAACTTTTCAGATGGAGACCCGCCACCTGATTGTGTCCATGGAGATGTTATTACGGTATGGCATTAAACTCGTATCTCCATGGAAATAAGCATACAACACAGCTAGGCCAATTTACTGGTTAGATCTGTGGAGAGACAACCTCAAAGTAGCAATCCATGTTTTCTAGGTATTTTTGAACAATAAAAATGCAAGATATATATGCTTAATGCCATTCTGTGGAACATTCATGTGAAATGGAAAAAAAAAAAAAGAAAGAAATAATGTCAACAAGAACCAAAAACATCCAAAAAGTTACATAGTGCATTTTTAAGTTGGTTATACATTTCAGGTATAATGTATTTTGCATAGGGGATAGAGGATTATACATGCGAGTATTATGGAAATCTGCCCTTTGCATTTGACCCAGTGCACTCATGATCAGGTCTGTAATGAATTTCCACCTATATTCTTGCAAGCTTGGCGTTGAAACTTTTTATTTCTTTTTTCTATCCGCAGTGACTTTGTGAACGAGGTGTGAGGGAGGGAACAGTCAACTGCCTTCAAGTTCTGATGACAACAGAGAAATTTTGCTGAGAAAGGAAGCTGTAAAATTGATTTGGGTATGAAAAGCTATAGAGAGAGTGGGTGAGAATTTGACAAGGGAAGAGAATACACCAAAAGCCTTGCAGGGTGGATCTGCGAGAGCTGCAGAGGAGGAACGAACAAAAGAAACCAGAGTTGGATGAATAAAGTAGTTTTTTTATAGGACCCCAGTAGATCGACGTGACCTTAAAAAAACAACCAAGTATCACGTATAGAAAGGACAGTTGTATATCTTAAAGGAGCACTACGCAATTTTCCTAGTGTGGGGTCCGCTACCATCTTGCCTTTATGGAAATGTATTTTTTTTTTGCCTGAAATGTTCCACAGTATGTCATTAAATTGCAGTTGTTTTTATTGCTTAAAACCTTGACAAAACATGCATGTAACTGGGACTGATGGATGTATCCGTAGAGATAAATAAGTGAAATATCAGACTGTGGAACATTCTAGGGCAGGGGTGTCAAAGTCAAATGGACGGAGGGCCAAATAAAAAATTTAGCTAAAAGTCGAGGGCCGGACTGATCGAATGTTCATTGAAAAATTTTAAAATTACCGCATATAGTCTAGTGAACCAAATTGAACCTACTGAAAACCTAACAAATATATTATAATATGATCGGATAAATAAAGCAATATTTTCTTATGGCTCTGTCAGTAATGTTTAATTTTCGACAGGCACAAAAGACAAATTTCCTTTATATAAAAATACCCATAACATGAACATTAAATGAATGAAGCTGTATTATTCAAGGCACCATCAGTATTGCCTGGAAATCCAGAAGGATATCTCTCTGTATTTGTAATACAGATCCATAGCGATGAGTCTGGATTTTTCCAGGCAACTACCACGGTGGAAATGGCACGCAATCCCAGGCTTGTCTAAAAAGCAAAACTGCACCGATTTCTGCTGCAGACGTGGTCCAAACACGGATCAACGCCAGACCCCTTTTACGGGTCGCCAGTCACACGCCGCACTGTCGCCACGGTTTGGGAGACACAGCGGCGAACAGCAAAACTTAGTGGAGTGAGGTCCAAACTGTGCAACAACTAAAGAAAAAACGTATAAGAATTTAGGCATGGGTGAATTGATGGGTGTATCGGGCGTGCATTCCCGTCATTACCTGGAATGGGGCGCGCACTACGGGCTACGCACTACGGAGCGAGGGACCGATACGGCACTGAGCTGCGGCCGAGCAGCGGCACTAAAAGAGGTGATGGCGTAAGTCTGAATGTAAGGTGCGTTGGAGCTTAAGCTTGCGATTTTACCTGAGCTGAGGACAGCGCGGCCACCAAGGGAAACCCGGAAGAGCGTGTGGGTCAAAAGGGGGAGTATGGGTATCTGAAAGTTAACTTTTGCTGTTATGCTAATGACTGCTGATAAATAATGAAATGAAGCCGCCTCCCGCTCGGTGCGTCACCGTTGCATTGTGGGAAATGTAGTATTGGTGCGTGTAAAACATCTGCGGCCTGCGGGCCGGTTCTAATAATAAATCAATATCATCCCGGGGGCCATAGAAAACCCTCTGGGGGGCCTGATGTGGCCCGCGGGCCTTGACTCTGATATATGTGTTCTAGGGTAAGTAATAACTACTCCATAGAGACAAGCAAATGATGGACGCTCCATCAGAAAAGTTACACATTGCACCTTTAATTATTGCTCAGTCTCACGTGATAAGGAAGGATAAGGCTTTGGATTGGTTGCTGGTTTTCATAACCTGTCAACATTATGTCAAAGTTAAGACATAAAAATCACCCTACATACCTGCTTGTCTCCATGGAGATGTGGCAGTACCTAGCTAAGTTACAGGTCAGATCTGTAGAGAGGTGACCCCATTCATGGTAAAAAAAATTACATTTTTAATATATATATATATATTATTTTCAGCTCTAAAAACTGTATTTAAATACATAGAATATACATAAGCTTAATCCCATATTCTGCAATGTTTCATGCACACCTGAACTAGAAAAGTTATACATTATAAAATAGTTAATAAGTTACATTACATTACCCTTTCTTTTCTTTTATAAAATATCCTTATGAGTGAATATGGGAAGCATTGAGTACTAGCAAAAAAAAAAAAAAAAAAAAAAATCATATACTGTATATATTTCCCAGCATGCACCTGGCTTTGTGGTGCATACAGCAGATTTGTAGCTCAGACCCTGCCTCCAGCCACAGTCCCCTCTCACCTCTGAGGCTCAGGGCTGCTCTGGCCCTGTGCCTGGACTGTTATGTCCTTGTGTTGGATCCATCTCACTGTCCCTGACCTTCATCTCTCCTCACAACAAACACACTAGGTTTTTACGCTATCAGGGGACATTACATCGACTCCCATTCATTTACTGGAGATCGACCCTAACTTTAAAAAACTATGGCTACCTGTCTAATCCAAACCTAAAACATCAACCTAAAATTACCCATATCTTAACTTCAAACCATGTGATTGATCTAATCTTCAAGCATTTAGCTAATGGGGAGATGATTTTTGGTCCCCACAAAACAAAAGTGAGTGTGCATACAGATGGTCCCTACATTGTAATGAAAACTGGTGGTAATGAAAGCAATAACTGCAGTCTGAAACACTGTTGTTACAGTATAATGGAGGTAATGACAACGTAAGTATAGGAAGTATAAAATGACTTTGCATTCCTGTTTCCGCTGGTAAAGATGCTAATAGCCTACTTTATGTATTTTAATTTACCAAAACAAATTCATTGTACTGCAATTACCATTATTAGTAGTCCTTGCTGTGAATTACACTTAATTAATTACTTAATTACACTGTGTTTTTAAACTCCATTCACCGACAATTCCAGGTATGTTTTTGAAAAGGTAACATTATAACACGGCTTCACAAGTTCACAAGAGTCGATTTTGCGTAATATAAGACACTTCAAATCCAGATCACGAACTGGCAAGACAAAAACTACTTCTTTGATTTGTGCAGCTTTATTATAATTCCACACTATTTTCTCAGTATTTTTAAAAAGTTAGAGCAAAATCGAAGTTAATCAAGCGGTTTTGTAAGGAAATTTGTCTAATAAAAAGTATCTTGTTCTATCTCTTCCCCTTTCTCCTAAAATAATCTTCACATTTTTGCATAGTGACAGTGCTTGCAAAGAATGATCCTCTCAATGCTTTGTTTACCATTTTGCTTCTTGCGATCGATGCTATTAATATCTGTGAATACTTGCAGCTCTTCTCCTTATTCCCGTCTATCTGAGCGAAAGAAAAAAAAAGTCTAAATGAAATAATAATATGACTAGATCTGCCCATTACTTCCTGATGCCAGACCTCAGCAGGAATCCACAATCCAATCACACGCGAGATAATGAAAGCAAGGAAGTAATTTCAAAACCTGGAGAGTCCTTCAAAGCCCATGGTTCAAGTAGAATACAATAGCTCACAATCCCTATATATTACACTTACTCTCTCGCACCTCGACTCCAGCATTTTGTTCAACGCAACGCAAGATAATTTAAGTATACTTTGAAGCCTTCTACACACATCGCTGCCACTTCATAGAGAGTTAATAGAAGTCACAAGTTTGAACCAGACTGAAGATTTCAAATAGTTCTCTCAATTTGAAAAGCAGATAAAAAGGTAAAAGTGATATAGGGTTCTCGACTTCCTCTTCTGAAGAAACCCAAGTAGATATTTAATGGTCCTATATTACACAATTTTGACTCTTGTGAGCTTTAAGTCACGTTATAATGTTGTTACCTGATCAAAAACATACATGGAGTTGTGTTTTTGTTTCATTCGCACATTTGGGTAACCCTTTATTATTAATCTGTCTCATATTTCCAAAGCTCAAAATGCTCTGTTCCACCTTGTGATGTCATGAAGTGGTAGTTTTCAAGTTAACAGCTACTTTTTTAGCTTTTGTTCAGTAGAGATTGTCAATTTCAGGGCTGAAATTATCCAAATGATTCTAGTGAAGGTGTGTAGAGTTTAAAAACAATGTGGAACACTTCCTGTATTACCACGACATCACAGGGTTTTCTGTTTGAACGAAGGAGTCAGTCAAAATATGCAGCGTTTGTGTGTTAAAATATGTGAATGAAACAATATTGGTGAGGAAACTACATTATAACACAGATCAGAAAATTGCATAATATAAGACCTTTAAGTAGCAAAGTTTATTTCAAAATGTATTTGTGGCAAGAATATATATTTTGGCATATCAATCTTGTATTTTTTTACTAACATAAATGTCCACTTCATATGTATAAGATGTCAAGTATTTGCAAAGGGCAGTTTTTCTTTCTTGTAGGTTAGTGGGTGGACCATTTATTTATCAGACATTTCCATGGAGACAGATATGCTGCAGTACTGTGGGACATTCCAGGTAATGCAATAATATCTCCATGGAGACAAGCAGACAAGTTACACAGTGCATGTTTAAAACAATTCTACTAATACATTTTGACAGCATAAAACATAAAAGTACAGTTGCAGCTGGCCATTTTGTTTCCTAACCAGCACTGCAAAATATAGAACATTTCAAGCCTTACCTCATCTTATAGATCATATTTTTCAAACCTTTAAAGGCTTAAATGTGCACTGTGTAACTTTTCTAGTCAAGGGTCTAACGCCTGCTTGTTTCGATGGGGATGTTATTGCTTTCCCTGGAATGTACAAAGTCTCTTTTGTAAATAAAGTTACCTCTTCTCCACAAAAAGCACAGTGCCACAGGAGTATTGACTTCTAACACTGAAAAGACTTGCTCCACTTAGACTTGTACCTCTGGACTTCAGTGAGTGGAGCTCCAGTCTATAGGGCAGCTCTGTGGAGGAGCTGCTGACCTGGAGTCTATTTAGTCTGGAAACACAATACACTTAGACTGTACAATCTGTATATTTGACTTCTTATTGACAACATTTAAAGGTGCATTTTATGGTGGAGGGTCCATCACTTGCTTTTCTGTTATTGCTTTGTCTGGAATATTTCAAACCTTTCTATGTTTATGGAGGCTAAGTTATAGGTCTAGTCTGTGGAGAGGCAGCCCTGCCCCCCCCCCCCCCCTTAATTTTTGTATTTTCGTTTTTCCAATTTTGAAAAAAAATAAAAAAAAAATAAAAAAATAAATACAAGATTTTCCATCATGGTTGCATACATGGAAGTTGAAAATCATTTCGTTTTTGATCAGACACTTGAATCTGAATCTTGAACACTACTTTTGGTATCAGATGTAGGCTGCTGTTGGTACAAGTGCAGCAGAAAATACAAAATACAAAAACAGCATTTTTGTAGACCCCAAAATCACAAAAGCAGTCGTCTTGCATGGCTTCACAAAATTTACCCAATTGAAAGTTGACATTATTCACAACATTATCCTTGAAAATAGTGACTGGTACTAAATACTAGTGTTGATTTTGTACCATGTTCATATCAGTACCTTCTAACAAAAAGTAAGTTGTAGATTTTCCTTTGGTATTTCTTGAAAATATTATGAAACAAGCCCCCATCACTAACATCACCACATCATCTATGTACATCTCTTTCCAAGCTCTCATTTTCTGTGCGATGGCCTGGCAATCCACTGTGGTAATGTTAACATACAGACTTTGATTAGGTCTTTGTCCATATAAACAAAAGCTATACAGTTTCTATAGCTTCCCCACATGAGTACAAGTACATATATGTGTTCATAAATGCGCTCGCCCCCATCCCTGCATAATATTGCATCAAAGCACCCGGCAGCCCCCGCTTCCAGCCTATTATAATGGCTTGTATTAGTCTGGAATGAGACCAATAGAAAATGTACAGTTCTCCTCAAAGACAATAGAATATCACAGGCGTACATGGTGAACAGGTCTTTGTTTTAGCCTTGACAAGATGAGAGAGAAATGCACCTACTGTATCTCTATTTTGGTTTAAGTCAGATATTATTAACAGACAATATAAACACGGATAATTTCTATTTCTTACAGCCAACATTGTGGTCGTAAAATAGCAGATAATTTGCACATATTCCTTCATTTGTGTTGTAATATGAATGGCCACATGTGCTATACACTTTTTCTACTCACGTCTTACTTTTATTAGTTTATTATTTTATTGGTTTATTTTTAATGGCGCTACTTGGATTTTTTTGTTTTTTATTCTCAAAATTTTGATTTGCACCTTTAACTAATCATTTATTCCTAATTCCTGCTAAGAAAGAAATAAACCCCATTAGTTAAAACAAAATGCTAGGCTAAATGCTAATAAACATACATTTTATATATTCTAATATATTACAAAATTAACCATGCTACTGTATTCTTAATCTTTCTCTTGACCCTTAAAGTAAATTACAATCGCTCATAATTCTTCCACTGTCAGTATCAGAACATGGGCTATGACCTCTTGCTCGCTTGGCTGCTCTCTTCATGCATGTTAGAATGCAGCTGACTTCCTTGGCTTTAATATGAACACAGCTTTATTCATATGGATGCGTCTATAAGGGACCTCTCCATTGCTTTACGCTGCACACAGGCCTTGTTTGTGTCTCACTGGATATATATCTGTATGTGACTTTGAAGTTGGATGTACACTGGGGTTGTATTGCGCCTGGCAGGAGATATGGCTGCTGGCTGGGGGAAGTCATACAGTGCAGAGGAGATGCACGGAGAGGACACCAACGGTTGGAGGCGATATGGAGATGTAGGGAGCACAGAATTCTACGCGACAGCAGCAGAGTGGGCTGGATACTGCCACAATCTATTCTGTCCCGGGACTAGAGCAAACAAGACCTAACTAGTGCTAAACAGAGCTAACTAGAGCTAACCACAGCTAACTACAGCTATCCAGAGATAACAAGAGCTAACTAGAGCTAACTACAGCTAACTACAGCTAAACAGAGCCAACCAAATCTAACCAAAGCTAACCCCATGAGCTAAGTCTGAGCTAGCACAATATTTGACACTTGGGTTTTGTTCAGTAAGAATAGGTATGACAGGTAGTGGAACAAGTTAATAACATGGCAACCTTTGTCTGACCCAAAATTTGCTATATAATTTTTGTATTTTATTTTTTTTTTTTAATGGGCCATAGCTCACTTTAAAATTGTCAATACTGGACAACCCTATTGTTGTAACCTATTGCTTTCAAACACTCGATCTCCATGAAAAAAACAACAACAAGGGAGTTATTCTGACCTCCAGGTTTTCCAGAATATCCTCCCATCTCTCAGCTGTGGAGCACCTATCAGCCGATCGGACTGCGGGCCTCTTCACTTCATCACAGGGTCAATACAGCACTTCATCATTGATCCAGCCCTCTGTGATCAATACCTACTCAAATAATCACCTATGTCCACTCATCAGTTACTGCTGTTCCAAAGCCTAAGGTTAGATAATGGGGCTGTGTTCTGTTAAAGAAATCAGTACCATGGACAGCGGCAGTGGCTAGGCGTGTGGAGGGGAAGACAAGACATAAGGATGTAATAGCAAGTTTTGGCATAGTTTTATTATGACTATACTTACTTGATACTTGAATGTGATTGATTGAAGCATGCAACAGCAGAACAAGCCAAGAAATCAAACTTTTGTTGAGTCCAATTGAGAAAACCCCTGCATTTTGTGGAGCCTCTGCATGTTTTTCAATACCAGACCTAATCAAAAGTCATTTTTTTTAGCTAAACTAGACTGAAGTACTTCTGACACTGTTGCCATGTTTGTTTGAGTTGGTTTGGGTGCTTCACTTTTGGCTCCGCCCATGCCACAATGCTGCTCTGTGATTGGTCTGAACCACAGATAACCAGGAAATCATAACAATGTGACCAAAACTTTGAATTTCCTTCGGGATTAAAGTATGTATGTATGTATCTATTTATTTCTCTATTTACATGAGAATTCATCTTGTTGTCCAGATTATCCTAAATTATAATAACAGTCTCAATGAAATCTCATGTTGGTAAAACAAATACAGCAGGTCCGTTGCTGCTGTTCTTTACATTTGAAGGTCAGGGCCAGTGTTACAAAAATATATTTTACTGCTGCTATTTAAACACTCTTTAAGGTCAACCAAAACATTAGCTCCATCTGCAAAGTCTATACTGTATATTCAAGAGAATTTGACATTTGAAAAGTGTACCTGCATGTAACCTGCCCTCTCTGACTCATATATTCACTATGGCATTACAGTCAGCATTGTAATACAGATTTGAAAAAGAAATTGATTGAAACTAGTCAGCCTTACCCAAAAATATTAATTCCGGATATTCAATTTGCTATTTGCTCTAACTTGACTTGACAGACAGAATGGGGTCACGGACTTCTCCTCTTTACTCTTCTTTCCTCTCCTCTCTCGTCTGCTCTGTCCTAGATGTCTACTCCCTTTCTTCCTGGCATTAATTCTATCAGACGCTGTCACGATCGCAGCTCTGAGCATGCTGGCAAGAGGGAGAGCAGGATAAAACAAAATAACACTACCACAGAATGATCCACCTGCAACATCAGAATAAACAATATGGCGGAGTGGCTACTGATGGAGAAGAAGCGGCTTTACATGTTGGTTCATTGGGAATTAGCGTGTTGACAAGGGCATCCCTAGCATGGGTGCATTGACACATGGGGGCTGGATGTGACAGGGTAATGGGAGAGGAGAAAGTAAAGCCTGGGTTTATGCTGCATGCGTTGATCTTATCCATCGTATTCAGAGTCCGCTCGGCTGCCAGCTTCTTCTGCTGTAAGCCCCTAACAAAGGCGATTCTGGAGTGACGGTCCTGGAGTGAAATGTATTGAGCTGATCTCACCTAGATGGAGATTTGGACTGGGGTAAAAGAGTGGTCGTAATCCGGGGTAATTGATTCTGTTTGTGCAGGTGAGTTTTGAGTGCAAGTGCGTTTTTTGAGAGTTATAATGGACAGCTCTGGTCAGTTTTAATGTAGATGTCCGTATGGTCAGTAGTTTTCTGCATTTCAGTATGAATGAGTTGCTTGATTAATAATTAAAAGTGTTGTACCTGATTTTAATTATTTTAAAAATGTGAAAAACAGAACTAGTCCATTTTAAACTGCTTGCAGAGGTCCTCATTTTCTAAAGCATTCCGGTGTTCAAAGTTTTGCTGTCACACCACTGCTAACACCAACTATCATGCTAACAATGCATAAAGCGATCTAATTTTGAACCTAAAAAGATGATTTTACAGTGTATTCCTGCACTGGGACAAATATAAAAATCACTTTATTACATGAAAAATGTACAGCCACTTTAACTAATGCTCTTCTAGGCTTTTTCCTTTATTAAAACAGCATGTGATCAGCACCCAACTGAAGGACAGGACATATTTTGGCTGATAGTAGAACTAAAGTATCTGGAATATACCTAACCAGACACGATGAGAACTGTCAAACTCAAACAAAAAAATGTCCCAAACTGCCTGGGAATTGAACCTCAAACCCTTTCTGCTTATAGGCAAAAGAGAATGAGTGATTCTTTAGTCTTGTAACAGGCTGAATGCACCAACATTTCACTCACTGAGATTCAAATGCCATAATAATTAACCACAGTTATTGATTATTTGAACTGTTTTTACAAGGCTATTAGCAAACTGAAAAGCTTGCCAATGATGGAGACAATGATTAGAAGACATCAGTTTGTTTGGTTTCTTACTGAAGAAAAAAAACCAAAACAAAACTATTCAATTACAGAGTTTTGGACAGACTACTAAACAAGATCTTCCAAATAAAAATCTTTCAGTTATAATTTTTTCTGTGAAGCTTCTATGACGATATATTTTGGTGTATTGATTCCATTTGTATAAAATTACTGAGACACTTTTTATATTTATTTTACATACTCTTAAAAGGGCTCAAAACTATGAAAAAGTATCCTGTGAGGAGGGCAGAGGAAAGTAGAAAATCAGTCGTAAGTAGAGAGACGGCCTGAGGGATACTGTATGATGTAATAGAATCAGTACTTTCACAGCAGACGTGAGGAGCTCTGATGGTGTGGTACTGATGGAGAAGACAGAGAAAGTGGGAGAAGAGGGAGAAAGAGGGGTATAGAAAAACAGAGGGAGAAAAAGAAGATAGATGGATAAAGAAGAGAGAGCCAGAGGAGAGATAGGTAGATAGGCTGAAGTGTGGACACAGGGAGATCACTTCTCACAACTTCTAAAACCAAAGCACACACTACAGTAAAGACTCACTTAAGCAGAGCGAGGAGAGGAGCAGACTGTAAAGCCAAAACCAACCATTTCCTGGCCCATCAGTGGAAAGTTATATCAACACTGGATAATACGCAGGAAGTGGTGGATAATTAATATTAACTTTCTCTTTACATCTCAAAAACTCAAACTGCTCTATTCCACCTTGTGATGTTATGAAGCGGTTGTTTTCAAGTTAACAGCTACATTTTACCATCAGTACAGTGGAGATTGGCAATTCCAAATAATTAAAGTTTAAAAACACAGTGGAGCACTTCTTATATTACCACATGACATCATAAGGTGGAAAAGAGTGTTTTCTGTTTGAGAGAAGAACTCAATAACAACTAAATATGCAGGATTTGTGTGTTAAACATGTGTGAATGAAGCAAAACACAACTCCAGGTATGTTTGTGATGAGGAAACACCATTATATCATACTGTAGATCAGAAAATAGTGTACTATAGACCCTTTAACTGCCCGCTGAAATACTAACCCCAACAATACTCCCCATTTTAAACATACACAAGTACATATCTCGTCAGCGCACTCTGATATAGCTGTTCAGATAATGGCATGGCTCCATATCATCAGCACGATTAATCCATATTCTTGCTTCTGGGCACTTTATAAATCAAATCAAGGAAACTCCCACTCCCTCCCACTTTTCGTACTGACGCAAGCTAGCATGGAGTAATGAACGCCTAATCAATCTTCTCCGGCTGCTGTTTCATCGCTATCTCCAACCCTCCTCCTCTCATCCAGCTGACAAATACACGCCACATATATTGTTTACATCTACAGTACCCTGGGGGGCTTTTGGAATCTATATGAATTATCCATATCCACTAAGTGCCCTGTAAAATGCGATGAATCACAGGTTAAGGCGCACTTTAAAATATCGGGGCTGTTATGTAAGACTCAAGGGAAGCTTTCCTCTCAAAGCTTTTTATGTTAATATCATCACTTTATTTGCCACTCAGGATTGCAGCATAAAAACAGAGGCATATTGGAGCGTGTGCTTTGAAGAACTGGGTTGGTTAATGTTGTCAAAGTACACGTAAACTGCAAGTTTGAGAAAAAGGTCATCCGTTGGGACTAACAAAATACTCAATTTGTTGTTTACGCAGGTGCTTTTCAAAGTTTTCACCACCTAAGAAAATATGTGGTCTTCAGAGTACCAGCAGGGCTAAAACTAAATGATTCTCAGTCTAAACCAGGGGTAAACCAAGTCTAAAATAGTTTTACATTATTGCTATACTAGTTCTAAACAAGGACTAAACCAATGGAGGACCAAAATCTGTATTTAACTGACTCTAAATTCAGCAGAGGAAACCAAAATGTATGTACGAGTAGGAATAAACACCTTTTCTTTTGCTATGGATGAGAGGGACTACATTATGGGTTTTAAAACAGTGATTTACATGGTATAATTCAGGTTATGTTGTTTGTACTCACAAATTAGTTGATTCAAAATATGAATACTTTTTTATACATTTGTGTTTCAGTATCAAATCTTAAAATGGGATGAGTTACTGCTGAAATAATGTGTCTCTAAACAGATTTTCACCCTTTAATTCCACATTATACAAGTGAGACTTTGAAGTGACAAACAAAAAGTTTTAAGATCATCTGAGAAATAATTTAAAAAAAAATAAATAAACTGTAATTTTATGTCGGAAACCACTCAAATCAGCTCACTTGTAGTTCCAACCAAGTCTTTCAGGTTAGATTATTAAAACTAAACTCAGATTAAAGTCTAAGACAGAGCATTGCCTATAGTTAGCATTACACCCCCAGTAGCAATACAAATAGTTGTGCTAGTTAATTATTGTTATAAGCATTAGCTATTCACGATTATTACATGTCAACGTGCATTACTTGAGTTTATTTAGTCTGTTTAGGTTTAGTTTTACAGTGTGCAGGAAACAGGAAGGGTATAGAAAAACACAGGTGACCTTTGACCTCTTGTTTAACTCTCTCTGTCCTCCTCTGTCACAAACTGCCCTTGATAAACCACTAACCAGCCCCAGGAGAGCTGCAATAGTGCGTGGACCGGATAAAAGTGTCCACACCTCATTTTCGCTCTCAACTTATGTTTAATTCATCCAACCAGGCTTTAAACACTGATTTATATTTTCCCACAACTACACTGATGTAAAATTTAAAAGGATGCTGCAGGACTGTATAATTAATCTAGACCAATGTAATACGGTTTTAATGAGCTTCTGTAATTTAGATGGGCCATGCTGCAAAGTGGACTCTATCCCCCAATCTACTCTGGCATTTGTATAAGAGCCATGTCGAAAATACTGCCAATGAACAAAGAAAGAGAAACACAACATGATTGAAGAGACGGCACTAAAAAACAAGCTTTCATCAAGGTGTCGCCACGATCTTTAGTTAAACATTTATAGTTGAGCTACAAACAAATGTATAGTTACGTTTACTCAATAATGTATGGTGTGTTGACTACTCTTTCTTTTGTTGTGGCAGTGCACCAAAGACTTGTCAATGGAAGTTGTTTTTGTTAGAACTTTGTTTTCTGCAGTGTTTGTATCTGAGAGCTAACATGACCGACAACTGAGAAGTGATGGTTCAGTAGTACATCTGATACACCCATCAAATACATGAATTAGTACTGTCAAACCTTTAATTAAGCAGAATAAATGCACTAACTGATGCATTATTTTATTATTATTTCTCTTAAATGTTCATATTTTTCCCTAAATTGTCCCTAAATTGTCATTTTTTTTATATTTCAATATAGAATACAGCGTTTCTCAAACTGCGGTACACAGGCTCTTTCAGGTGGTACTTGGACAGCTCTTCAGTTTCTGGTTTGGTCTCATTTAGAGTTTATTTTATTCACATTTTTGCCCTCCTTTGATCATTTCGTGTTTAGAGCTACAGTGGGAATGATGTAGTCCACTTTTAGACCTGGTTTAGCCCTGGAATAGTCCTGTTATGTGAAAAAGAATGAAAAAGAAACTTATTTTGTCAGTTTATTGTTTTAGGGTGCCACCATTTTGTATATATTGTAAACATTATGATGCTACACAGTGTAAAAGTACTACCTCTTTATTTTTTATTATATATAATTGTACATTTTGTCCTTATTTTACCGACACTTTCCTTCACATAATACTTACTAGTGTCCTCCCTAAGGCCTGTGCATGATGTCCAGATGTCAGAACAAATATCTACGTTTTTTGTTTTTCTTTTACAGTGAGGAAAGGACAGCAAAGTCATGTGTTTGTGTGTGATTCTCTGTCTCCCCCTGTGTCAGGATACAGCACCTGCACGTCACCACACCTGTACTGACCCATGCATATGACTGACAGAATAAAAACAAAAACAAATTAGGGTTCACACCATTGCAGTCTGTCCTTTAAAAACCCCTTCTGTCTTTCAACTACTGTAAGAAAACACATTATGATTTTGAGTTTGGTCTTTTTAAATTCAATATCAACTACCAAGAATATTTTTTTATAGCTTATACAACAGGTACGAACCATTTTAAAATTTTGGTAAAATAAAATGACACTCTAGCTAAACTGTAAAAAATATTATGCACAGTTAAAGACATATATTTTGTAAATGGGACACTCCAGAAGTAGTCCTCAGCTCTGAAGAATTCTAAATATTCAGAGTTTGTGTGTTAAACATGTGTGAATGAAACAAAACACAACTCGTAGTTTGTTTGTAATGAGGAAACAACATTATAGCATGATCAGAAAACATTGTAATATGGTCTGTTTAATTTCTACATGCACATTACATGACTCTACCTCTGTATGTGTGTTCATATTAACAGAGCTGGTGAGGTGATATCATGTTTCCGACTGGCCAGCTCAGCCTCTTAGCCAGCCCGGGCAGCCTGTTTGCTCAGGGACTGCTGGAAGTCCCAATGCAATATCCACTCAGTGCATCTGGGGCTCCCCATTAGCTACTTTAGCCTGGACCGGAGCGCACCGCAGAGGCTACCCCAATCTCTCCTCCCCTCTTCAGTTGCTTGCCTCCATTTTCGCCGGCTCTCTCTCCATAAATAGACTTCTACATCTTTTATATTTGCTCTGTACAAAAAATCTGTTCCAGTGTGTCCATTCTTTTCCTTCTAGACAATAGAGTAAGCTGGCAGAGCACAGGCTAGGCATATATAAAAGGTATGGTCTAAATATGTTTCTTGTATGTAAATATTGAATGTATAGTTGTCCATAGAAAGTTACCTCTACTAAGTGCTACCTCAAAGTTTAGCCAACAGCAATGTCTTACAAACTATGAACCTCTTTAATTTTTTATATCCCTGTTGGCAATTTCTGTTTTAAAGCCACAGTATGTAACTTTTTAGCCAAAAAAAGAAGATTTTTTTTTTCTTTTTGGTTATGTTTATTGCACTGAAAAACATCCTCCTTCTGGTGGGCTTGTATTCTTTTAAACTGGGACCACTGTTGAAACATTATTCACCATAAAATATCAGATTTACATTGGTGTATTGCTCCAAATATAGTCAGTATTGTCTTTATACGCTGAAACATTCACTGCCCATTTCTATTCTTTCCTCACAGACCACAATAAAAGAACTTGGCAGAGCTGGACAAGATACTTATCCGATTTCCACTGGGCAAAAGATGGAGTGGATTAGAAATATGATATCTGTTTGGGCGTAAACAAATTTATCGGGGGAGGAATTATCTGTAGCTTGTGAATGTGTCTATAAAAACATGTTTGGGGAGTTACCCATATACCACCTGGAGGAGTACAAGCAAATAACAAAACCACCTATGACTCTACAGCCTGAGCCTACACTGTGTACTTTAGATCTTTGCAAACAGACCAATGTAAGGTTCATTATGTCTACACTTAACTCCAGGCTCAATGCAGTGCTTCAGCCAGTGTCCTGAGGGACCCACAAAACACACAACTTTTATTTATTGTTCAAGACAGGGTCAACACCACAGATTCCCAATGTGACGTAACAGTAGCAAAAGCAACTACAATGTACAATAGAACACAGTAGCAATTTACAGTGTTGCAAGCTTTTTTCACTTTAAACGTGCACTGTGTAACTTTAGAGTCTGAGGTCTGTTGTCTCCATAGTGACGTTACTGCTTTGGCTGTCGGGATTAAACTTACGCATCTCCATTGAAACAAGGAGAATGCTTTTCAGTGTACGTTTTGGCAATGAAGACATCTGTAATTGGATACATGGAAAATTGATAGGTTTAATGCCATGCTCTGGCACTTTCCAAAGCAATAACATCTGCAGTTACCTCCTATTCAAGATCCCATTATGATACAGGCTCCTAATAGTGTTTTTATGAAAGAATATGCGGGGTTTGTGTGTTCAACATCTGTGAATGAAACAAAATACAACTCCAGATACAAAAAACATAACATAGATCAGAATAATATAATTATTGAAATACAGTACTGTATATTGCTTATTTCTTTCCTTATGTTTTTGTACTATGTAGTCTTACCTTACCATATTTAAATGCATGAATGGAAGAAATAAACACTAGCAATAATGAATACAAAAACGCACTTACAAATACACATAATGAAACTCTACTCTACCGAGAAAAAACACATTAAACAAGTGTAATTTCCAGCATGATGACACTAAAATGTGCCCCACACATTTTAACATTAGAGAATGGTCTCCCTAAAACAGGTCACATTTTTTCTCATAACACCATAATGAAAATAATCCATCTCTACAGCACATACTCAGACTATACACCATTATGATGCCTTAACACAAAGATGATTATGTAAATTACCAACATTATGAGTCATTGTCTTTTTAAAATATTCTATCTTGCTGCCAATAGCCTCCAAAAGCGAGAATCAATCACCAGCGTGCTAATTAAACCCAACCTGGAGCAGACTCTTTCACTGCCCATACAGCATTAATCACTCAAGGTTACGCCCCAACGGCAATACAATACCATATTTCAATTTGCGTCATCTTAAGGTCAAATGATGTCACCAATTTGAGAATGAGGAAAAAAAAATGTTAAAAAAGGGGGTCAAATATAAATTAAATACACGCCAGCTCTTAAACTATCTCATAATGAAAACATTTAGATCACTGCATTGGTTAACCTTGCCATTATAGGTCACTGGTAACATCATCTGAGACCTCAGTGTCATTGTTGGAGGTCATTGCCATGGAGACGAAAGTGTTAAGATAGTAACGCTAATCCAGCTAAATGGTCCATATTATGATATTTTCTGATCTATGTTATAATGTTGTTTCCTTATCAAATACATACCTCGAGTTGTGTTTTGTTTCATTCACACATGTTTAACACACAAACCCTGTATATTTAAGCTGAGTTCTTCTCTCAACCCGAAAACACTCTGTTCCACCTTGTGAAGTCATGTGGTAATACAGGAAGTGCTCCACTGTGTTTTAAACCCCATACACCTTCACTAGAATCATTTGGATAATTTCAGTGCTGGAATTTCCTGTATCTACTGAACAAAAAGTAAAACGTAGCTGTTAACTTGAACACTACCTCTTCATGACATCACAAGTTGGAACAGAGCCTTGTGAGCTTTGGAGATGCAGACAGACTAATAATAAAGGGTTACTCAAATGTTTTTGAGGAGGTAACAACATTATAACATGAAAGCTCACAAGAATCCATTTAGCATAATATCCAATGTAAAAGTAAACTTGAAAAACTAGTAAATAAGGCCATGAAGGTGACTGGCAACAAAGAGTTTCCTTCTCTGCAGGACATTTTTCAAAACTCTGTGCTCGCTCAAGCCAGAAGGACTGTGGGGATCCCCTCTCACCTGTTGCATAGGGAATATGAAGTTCTTCTGTCAAACAGGAGCTATTGAACGCACCACTTCAAGAGTAACAGATATAAAGTCTCATTTGTGCCCACTTCTCTTGAACAAATCTGCACAACAAAGGCAAACTTAAAGGTTGTATAGAGGATTATTCAAGGAACGAGAAATACAGCGACTGTTTGTCCTTTTTCAAATGTTGCACATGTGTAAAATCACCCCCCTCCCCCACAGCTCTCTAAGTAGAAACGCCTCCTCCCGCCTCCTCCTCCTTACACTAGAAATCTTTTTTTTTTTTTTACAGCCGGTGCACATTCAGAATTGCTGTTACTGCTGTAATTATACTGTACGTTTTCAAATGATAAGCAGAAGTTTCCTGTCCAGAAGTAATTTAGCGACCAACGCATCAGTCTTTAGACCCTCTGCTTCACTGCATGCCATCGCTGGAAGGAATCTCCGAGAATCACCCGAGTTTAGCTGCACTCCGTATCGGACTTTCTTTTGCGGCTAACTGGTAGTGGATTCTTGTCTGCCATTGCAACAAACTTTGTGCAAACTGTGATGAAGCTACAGTTGGAAAAAGCCGCTAAGAACTGCTGCGTTGGTTGAGTAAACAGCGTCTTGCGTATGTTGAAAGCGTGAGAGGCGTAGGTAAACCATGTAATCCCAGTGCACCAGCAAGTCAGTTGCGCTAGAAGCGTAGGGAGTTTGATTGACAACCTAACAGCCAATAAATAACAAGGTAGCCTCATGGGCTGGTGCAATAACTTAGATACTTAATGGTTGTGCATTGCACAAATGGACAATGGGCATTAATAATGAACACATCATGTATCTTGTGATAAATTCTAACTGTTGTCTGACCGTACGTATGTGTGAGTGTAACTGTGTTTTTAAGCTGCGGGCAGTGAGCCCAAGACAATAAGGTTGACAAGTGGGACAATAAAGTTTACCTTATCTTATCTTATTTTATCTTAATATAGGACCTTTAAATTACATCATAATGAAAAATGATATGCTAATCCATTAAATTGGATGATATGGTACATAGCTAACCCTCTAGCCACAGGGTTCCAAATAAGAAGTTTGGGATGCTCAGGCTCCATCGACATTGATCCTCATCATTTTGATCTGAATATTTCCATATTAATATATGATCATATATGATCCTGGTGTTTTTATTTTGCTGTTTTGTATGTAAATTCCTATTACTAATTATGGCTCCAAATTTAACTGGAGCTGAATGCTATGGGTAACGTCACACTCCCTTAGTCCACTTCTTTATACAGTCTATGGTTAGATCACACCATTAAAATGAAAACAACGTAAATGGATGGAATAACTGTAAGACACATGAAATATAGATAAGGTACATTTGCATCAAAGACAGTGCAGTAATCAGTGGGGTTCAAATGAATAATGACATGCCTGGTTAATGATGTGATTCAAGTACAGGGCCATAACTCTAAAAGCTACAGAGCACCACATAATTAGAAAGAGAAAGTCTGAGTGACCACGTAGAGAAAGAAACAGCACATTTGAATGTAAGAGTATGCATAGAGTATGGCGGTGTAGTGCAGAGTTTGCTGATTTGGGGCAAAGAGTTGGGGAAGTGAAGATATTTATCAGTATTTTAAGAAGGCAGTATTAAGTATATGCTGATGTGACAGGCAGTGATTTTGAGCTGAGCAGGCATTGAATGCTGGTGGGAAAAGGTCAGGATAAGTTATATCAGTGTGGTATATGCAAGAAGTACAGCTATGTCAATGCAGGCCCTTTGTTTTTTTGTTGTTGTTGTGATAGCTGGTTCGAAAAGGCCAAGGCCAAAGCGCGGTGAGAACTTTTCTACGAGAAGTTCTACTGCAGCCCCATCAGTCAGAATTAATTATAATTCCATGTCAACTCAAGCTTCTGTTTTGTAGTTATGCAGTGAGTGACAGTTGGATATAGCCAATCACAGAGAAACGTTATCTCTTAAAGGCAGTAAAATATTACTCCATACAAGTATCATAAAAAAGTACTGTGTAAAGTAAAGTGGTACTGTAGATTTATTTTCCATTTCTTGCACCATTCATATATAGTATACATTAACCCCCTAACTTGAGTTCTACGCAAATAAATCTTCACTGTAGTGCATTGTCAAATATTACATTGTGATATTGATGACCAAAATCATCAAAACTGTTCGTTACTCAAAAGAACATTTTATTTTTTTATTTGCAGACTATTCAGTTTCACGGTTTTGTTTAATCCTCTGGTACTGGTGGTTGGAAAACACTATAGTTACCTACACCTATCATTAGCAACAGAGCAAATGCAAAACAACTCAATACTTTAACTGTCAATCAAAAGATCTGACACTTCTGTTATCCATCATTGATTTTGATTTGGTTTCTTTGTAAAGGCAAAACAGTGCAATCCTTCCATAGATCCTGCCATACTTAGAGATTCAATTACTGCAGCCCAAAACTTGGACATGCATTTTTAACATCCCATTACTCAGACTGAGGCTATAATTCAAATCTCTCTCCTTTCCTGTCTCATGCTGCTCCAAACACGTCCTCAGAGAACACAAAAGGCCAGTCGCTAAAATCCATTTCCCTATTGTAGCAAGGGCATCGGGATAAGCCTGGAATTGAAAATGCCAAAAGTATTAGTTTTCCTTCTCAGTGGGTTGGGATATTTGCAGAGATAGCACAGCAACAAACTGGAACGCTTGGTGTTGTCACAGCTGAAGTTATGAAAAATGTATTGGGGCTCTCGGTCTCCTGTAAAAGACATTGGTCCAGGTGCTGCATAATCACTGGTCCCCCATGTATATGAATTATTCCAATGAAAAACCAACGCCACACACGGCTACGGTTTCTGGCCTCTACGTATTATACAGCAGTAATGGGCTTTCCCTCTGGCTATGGTGAGAGGAGATGGCTAAAGGCATTGGAGGACACATATATTTATTCATTTATTTATTTTTAGCTCACAAACATTCCTGTAATACATTTTATAGAACAAAGTCATGCAAAGTGCTCTTTTACGCTGTCTCAATCTGGAATGTTAATCACGGTAAAATATATACAAGAACACTATACAGCAGTCTGTCTGTTTGTTTGTGTAATTTCAAAAGTGAAGATGACAAAGATTTTATTTTATTTTATTGACGATGTCTCATGGTGCACTTTGAGCTTTTTACACCTGTTTTTCCGATGTGGTTTTTACTACAAATTCTCCAACAGGCTCCTACAGCTCCGCTCAAACAGTGAGAGATACAGGACTACATTCATACCGTACTCCATACAACTCTTATGTAATATATATAACCCTATGTCATGTCAATCATCATATCATCTTTGCACTGTTTTCCTCTTGTATATATAGCTGAGGTATTTTTAATTACTTATTTTCCTATTTTATTTATTTGTACATATACATTTATATAATTATGCCTTATTTGACACCAGTCTCTTGCTATTTTTGCTACTTATTTTGAATTTATTATCACCATTTATATCTTTTCTCTTTCTTATTATAATATATTGTGATGTGTGAACTCCAAGTCTATGTCTCAGTCTATTTTATTTCATTTTATAAGCAATGGCCTTAAAAGCAAAATGGGTAGAAAAGTATGCCCACGGATATCAAAAAGTTCTTGGTTTTGAATGCAGTTCTAAAGTAATAGACGGATGTGCAAATGATCACACTGTTTATAGAATGAATATCCTGTAATTTGCTCTGGTTATTTTGAATCTGGCAACAAAACATTAAGGAGTCAATATGTAGTACATGCTATAGGAAGCAGTTCATTTGCTCTGACGATATTGAAAGAAACACAACCAAATAGAACAGGCCTTCTACACTTTACTATAGTATTTGTGGTTCTTTCTGAAGGATATTGGTAGACAGCGTTTCCTGACTCCAACACAAAGCTGTATAGTCTCATTTGGAGACATTTCTTCTCTTCTTTCTCCACTCTGCCTCTTCTCGCTCCACTTGTTGCCCCCTTTTCGCCTCTCTCCTTCTCCCTCTTCATGTTTATACTCCAGACAGCAAATCAATAGGAAGAAACCATTCAGGGGGCTTAATTATGTGCTTCTTTTAGGTTTTTGCCTGCTTGGGCTCTTGCTTTGCCCTCCCAAGCTCAGGCGTTTTATCTTGGAGGAGACATTGGCGTATTTCAGGATGTCTCGGAGAAGAGAAGGAGGGGAGGAATTGGGAGCGAGCTGGAGATCGGAGTCAAACTAAAAACAGAGAATTTAATGGGGCCCCAGCTGCCTTGACCTTTTCCTGACTGTCTTTTATGCCCAGTCAGTGGAATATCTCCACTGTACAGTCACTTTATCCCTCTGCAAATTACTTTCTTAAATTGGTATTCAAATGTGCATGTATACGTTTGGATATGAGCTATTCTCCCAAGCGTCTTCTGTGTACTTGCTTAGCTTGAACTTTTACGGTTGCGTTCACTCTTATCCTGGTTTAGCCTGGCTTGGGCAGTTTTTTAAGTCCGAATGTAGATTTATTATGGCCCAGGTTTAGTCCTGTTCCATCCCAGGTTGATGTGATTGTGCAAGTATGAATGCACCTTTAGTGGGGGAGAAAGAAAGAAAAAAAAAAACCCAGATCTCTACTTCGTATTTATTGGAAATGGCCACAGCATGTGACTGATGTAAGAAATATGACTTGGATGTTTTGCCAAAGGACACAACATATTGTGAGTAACCAACAAATCTACTCTAACAGATTGTTCCTTAAAGCCACAGTCAGTAACTTGTTAGCCCAAAATAGATTAACATAAAAGCATGTTTTTTCATCTCCACAAACCTGATTCTTATTTGTAAATGTTGTTCCCCTGGCTATGGTTCCAAAGTATGATTTTAACTTTTTGTCTCCATGGAATCATGCAGGTGATGCGACACCTCACTGTACGTTTAATTTACTTATCACACATAATAAAATAAAAAAACATAGTGCACACATTTACAGTTAACTAAGCATTACTCATAGTCCATCTAACATGTGCACACAAATAGTACACTATATTTGTCCATTTACTCATTTAACACAGTAATTTTCAGCTTTTAATGGGGGACATTTCGCAGAGGTCAAATTAACAACCATGGAGGGATTGTGGGTAATTGCAGAGTACAAATATATTCAATACAAAAGGAAATCTCCAGTGAATGGGTGCACGCTGTTTAAGGCTCCATCATAAATAATACAGAGTGTTTTCAGAGCGTGTTACTGAAGGCGAAGAGTCCTCCCACGCCACACCACACACCTGAATCTAGTCCATCATATATTTATGGGCAGATTTACCGCACCACTGTCTTTGAAAACAGCTCCATCTTCAACATTTTCTCAGTTTGAAATGCTTTAAGTGCATATGACAGGTTAGAGTACTCATTTAACTAAAACCCACTAACTTTATTACTTGGTGGTGTTCAGAATGCAGTTACATTTATAAAATCAAAGTAATTCATGATTTCACGTGATCACACAATTTCGGATTCAAACAAAAAAATATAAAACAACTCTTATGGTGCAAGTGTGATTTTTTTCTTTTCTTTTCTGATCAGCGATAAGAAAATGCACAACAAACGGTCAAACAAACAAAGTTGTTTTAAATCCTATGTTGCGTGTTTACTCCAAAGTATTTTCAAAGTATTCTTCCCATCACTGAATATGACATACTTCCAGGCAATGCCATAACTATTACCTGTAGCAACCATAGTGTTAGGAAGAGTCAAACCTTGCCTAAATTGCACAATTATGATTAATTACAGTTATTATTCATTACTATTTTCCACAAACTTCCAACTAAAATACTTGTAGTACGTGTTATATGCACTTAAAACACTGCTTCCTCTTCATGGGAGTGAGTAAAAATCCATCTCAGTTAAAACAAGTGTCAATTCTTTCACTTTCTCTCAAGCAGAGTCGTAAAGCCCCGAGCAGGCAAAACAACACTCCCTTTAAAAATGTCACCACTTTGATAATTTATAAAAGAAAGAAAACGAATGAACTGACGAAGGCTTCAGTCACAAAGAAAGAGCCCGGCTTGCAAAGGGGCACATCTAAATGATAATTCCAGTTGCATTCTCCAGGTATTCTCCATTATAGATGAGAAATGAGAAGCGGATGCAGTCTTCGTAGTTCCTCAAGGTGATCCGGCATCAAAAAGCCCGCCACACATTCACTGTTATTCTCTCTTAGTGCAGAGGACAGAGTTTCAAAGCAGGTCAGAGCACTTCCACTGTTGTTATTCAGTTGATTTGGCCTCTTTTAAACAATGTCCGGCCAATTTATAGCTACTCAGAGATGCTTTTACTCGCGGTGAGTGGATCCGCTGTCCGTGAAGTCCACCAGGTGTATGATGGGTAAAGTAGTCCCGGGTGGGTGGATAGGGTTATAGATTCTATGCTAGGTCCAGAAGGAAGATCATTTCAGTCATCTTTATTGAATGGTTATGGCTCGCTAAAATACGTCAAAGGCAATATAGCAATTTGCATGTTTGACCCTTATATTAATATGATGTTAAGATAATCTATATAAGTATATTAAGAGTATTAGATTTAAAAGGTGCACTCTGCAGCTCGCAACCTGCTTATTTCCATAGAGATGTAATTGCTCGGAATGATTGGAGAAAAGCTCTTGGTGCCACCAGGCCAGGTTGCTGGTACAATTTCTTGAGAGGTGATCACGCTCACAGTAAAAATGATTAATTTTCACTTAATGTAATTTTCACGTAATGGAATAAATGCTATACAGTATAGGCAAGTTTAATGGTATATTATGGGACATTCGAGGCAAAACAAAAATATGGTGGGTCCAATAAGAAAGTATCTTTATTTGAGGACGTTATAGCTCCAGAGACTGCAGCCATAATAGACAGCAAGCCATTTGAAATGTGACATGAGTCTGCAGTCACCACTGCGTCTTTAAAGGTCCTATATTACACAAAATTGACTCTTGTGAGCTTTAAGCCATGTTAGAATGTTGTTACCACCTCAAAAACATGAGTAATCTTGAGTAATCTTGGTTTGTTAGTCTGTCTACATCTTATAAGCTCAAAATGCTCTGATTCACTTTATGATGTCATGTAGTGGTAGTTTTCAAGTTTACAGCTACCTTTTACCTTTTGTTCAGTATAGATTGGGAAATCCAGGGAATGATCCAAATGATTCTAGTGAAGGTGTATGGAGTTTAAAAACACAGTGGAGCAATTCCTGTATTACTACATGACATCACAATGTGGAGTGTTTTCTGTTTGAGATAAGAACTAAGCCGTGCAGTGCTAAATGTGTGTGAATGAAACAAAACACAACACCAGGTACGTTTTTGATAACCTAACGGTATATGGGGCCTTTAATTTATTTATTGCTCTAAATTGAACCTTACCAATGTAACTTCACAATGCAACTACTGAAGCGTGATGTGTGCTTTTATTACAGCGACTACAGCATGCTCTTATACACGGGGAGACTGACACATAATAAAATAAAAACATACCATATTGAACTTTGGCGGTGCCCTTTTACGCCGCAGGCTGCATTACAGTTCTGGGTCAGCTGTCAGTATCAGGCCCTGCTCTGAAACTTGCTGAATACGCTGTATGCTAACACAGTTCAACTTCTAAATACACAAGTAAAACACACATCCCACGGGGGGCGCCACGGGCACAACAATATTGAAACAATCGCAAATCTGCCGAGAATTAGCCCATTTCTGTTTACATCACAACAAACTGCTTTTTCATACATCTCGCATCGCTATTTCTTGCCGGACTTGTATGTGATAATGAAACGCGAGCTAATGAGCAAGGCTAGTTTTTATAGAATTTTTTTTGTAAAACTAAAGGCGCATTGTGTAACTTTTCTGGCGGAAGGTCTGTCAAATGCTTTTCTCTGTGGAGATGTTATTGCTTTGTCTGGAATGTTCTACAATACGGTATTAAACATTTCTACCTTTATGGAGACCAAACCAGACCAAGTTACAGGTCAGCTCTGTGGAGAGGCGACATCGCTCACAGTCAGTATACATATTTTTCTAGGTATTATTGCGCTATAAAACCATCTCTAATTGAAGAAAAGTAAAATAGAGCTGTTTAATGTCATACTGTGGAACATTCCAGGCAGAGCAATGACATATCCACAGAAACAAGCAACAACTTTTCTCCACCAGAAAAGTTACACAATGCACCATTAATGTTTATCTTTAGCTTTAAAGTTAACATTTGCATAGCATTTTACTTCTACTTATAACAATTAAGGCTAAACTATAAATTGGGAAAACAAGAATTCTTACTTTGTGTAGATGCTAAAACAGTTCAACTTCTAAACACACAAGTAAAACACACATCCCACGGGGGGCGCCACGGCAACGGCAATGACAACATCCGCAAATCTGCCAAGAATTAGCCCATTTCTGTTTACATCATAACAAACTGCTTTTTCATATATCTCGCATCGCTATTTATTGTCGGACTTATATGTGATAATGAAACACGAGCTAATGAGGAAGGCTGGGGTGTAAATAAGTAATATAAAAATACAAAAATAAATTGTGGGAAGATATTCACGCCTGTAGCGGTGTTAGCACAGTGACTAGCGTGCATTCTGAGTTTTTACCCTAACAGCGAGGATCATTTCTAGTCACTGCCTCTAATTAGGAGTTTACATATGCCGAGGGTGCAAATCCCTATAGGAGTCTTAGCTTATTAGCAAAAAGAATGCATGAAGTCAAGCAAAGGTGGAAGAAGAAAATTTCAAAATAAATTCTCATAATGAGGTTAATTTCATTGGACATTTTCACCCACTCTTTTGCACATTTTTGGCGTATCTGATATAACTTGAGCTGATGTAAGTAATTTGGAAACTATCTGACCCAAAGATCCAATTAAGTGCTTTCTATTTGCATCACTCCTCCAGCAGTTATTCAAGGAGATTTGGGGCCAATGACATCATCTTCCAGACAGGTTCATTTCTAGGTGGGATTATAACGCACCAATGTCACTTCAAACTCTTAGTAATTATTCGCCTGGTGTTGGGAATCCACATTTTTCCACAGTAAGTATTTCCTTTATTAAATGTGATTGTTAAATGTGTTGTTTTTGAACTGTGTAACTTTTCTAATGTAGGGTCTCTTACCAGCTTGTCTCCATAGAAATGATTGTTTTGCCTTGGATGTTCCACAGTATGGCATTAAACATCTATTTTATATCCATTTATTCAATTACAGGTGTTTTTATTGCTAAACATACCTTGGAAAATGTGTTGTGAGCAGGTCTACCTCTCCACAGATCTTTACTTTGTCTATACTTTACTTTGCCACTTGTCTGTCTCCATGGAGTTAGAGAAGTTTAATGTCACACTGTGGAAAATTCCAGGCAAAGCAATAACTTCTCCATGGAGACAAACAGGTGGACGGCCCTCTAACAGAAAACTTACTCAATGTGCCTTCAGAGCTTCTAAAGATTCAAACAATGCGTACATGTATATACCATTCCTTGACTGTATCTGCCAAGGGTGCCAATATTAGGTTACATTTCAAATTACTATCTTAGTAGTGATATTTTTATGTAATTAATGTCTATTTGTAGCTTTTTGCATACCTCTACTTACAATCTGCAAGTAGAGGTATGCAATTTTACATTTCTTCAATTAAATATACCTTGGAAAAACATGTATTCTTACTTTGTGTGGACTCGCTTCTCCACAGATCTAACTTGTAACTTGGTATTATGGTGTCATATGCTTGTGTCCATGGAGATACATACATTTAAGAACACATTGTGCAGACCCAGTGGGAACTGGTAGTATGATATTTTGGGGGACGCCTAGGCCAAAAGTATATATTATAAATAAATATATGTATTATATATAGGCTATAGTATTATAACGAATGGCAGAGACAGACAGTCATTTGGTCACTATTGGCTGAACTATGTCTTGAATGAATATAACTCATTTGTCTCATTTCATCAGTCCCCTGTCCTATGCTTGCACTGTGCTTGCACAATTGGAACACAACGCACAACGCAGGTTTACGCAGCAGCACAACCTGATCCACCACTGCTCACAACCAGCCTCAACAACAGTCCCAATGACACAACCTGAGACACCGTCAGAACGAGCCCCAACCACGTCAGCAGAACTACAATAAGAGGCTACGGTCACAACACGACCACATGGCATCAGCGCTGTTCCTACAGCACACAGCAGAACACCGGAGCAGCTCCGTCGTACCCACAAGCTCATTTACGCACTATTTATCTGTGAGGCTCCGTCCTCCGTCCTAGCCCCAAACCAACAAAAAAAGAGGACTGAAGCAGAGTGTGTTCTCTATTTTCTGTCCTGTTGGTTCTGTCTCCAAAAGTGTATTATTGTCCAATATGAAGAGATGAACTTAAAGGTGCACTGTGTACTTTTTCACATTCTTCATTTACATTTACGTATGGCATTACACTTATTTATCTCAACTAAGAACAAGCAAGTGACACCACAAGGCCACGTTACAGGGACAGATCTGTGGAGAGGCAAGCCCACTCACAGTAAGAAGGCATGTTTTTACGTCAATAAAACATGTAATTGAGTAAATGCATGGTGGATAGTTTAACGCCATACTGTGGAACATTCAAGACAAAGCAATAACATCTCCATGGAGACAGCAGGAGGCAGACCCTTCACCAGTTAGTTACATAGTGAATTTAAACACTAGTGATCCAATATTTCTTCAGCCTTTTCTTCACCAGTACTTGGTTTTATAGATGCACATACACACAAAAATCTAAACTTGTATTATTATATCTTTCATCGCTGTTTTTGTCCAGGTCTCTGCATCTGTAATTACAATCAGCAGAGGCAGGGTCAGCACTGAAGTACACACAACACACAGAGTACAGCTCTGACACGTGCACGCTGCGTAAACCAGGGCCCTAATCTGCAGATGTTATCCACACTCTTATCTGCATGTACTGAGTCACCACATTGTGCATGCAAATGTGCCCAGCCAGGAACAAACCCACTAAAAGCAAGACATAAGCAAAGAGAGAACAGTACAATGAAACAAAGGGATGATTGTAGGGCAGCTGGGAGCTCAAAATTCTTCAAAGAAAATATATGGATTTCAAAGTAGTGAAAAATTAAGGCCAAAACAGGGCACAACTATTACTTAAATTATTCTCTGAGCCTTGACTCATGTAAAATAAAGAACTATAATCTCAGATATTATCTTTAGATAATTATTCCACTTATCCATTGATGTTAGATGAATTGCATAAAAAGTAAGATTTACAAAAGGAAAAATAATTAGAACTAAATACTTTTTGCGAGTACTGGCTTTCAGGGTTGTAATATGAATGCACCTATTGCTACTCCAGTCTCTTTCTGTGCATTACAATTGATATAAAAACTAAAAATCCTGTGTTACTGCAGTTATTATCTATGAGTCTGTCCCTCTTTTTCTACAATTTGGACTAAACTAGGACTTAATGAGGACTAAACCAAGAATAAACCAGACCTAAACCAGAACTAGACTAGAGCTAAACCATGACTTAAAGGTGCATTGTGTTTCTCCATTGAGATGTAATTGCCTTGTTTGGAATATTTCACAGTATGGCATTAAGCCTTTCTATCTATCAGACCAACTAGACCAAGTTACAGGTCAGATCTGTGGCAATGCCTGCAGAATGCCTTTTTTTTTTTTGCGCTATAAAGCCACCTGTAATTGAATAAATGTAAAGTAGAGCTGTTTAATTGTGGAAAAAGCAGAGGAATGACATATCTATAGAAATAAACAGGTGATCCCAACCAAAAAGTTACATAGTGCAGCTTTAACAAGAAATTAACAATTACCCCAGTTAAAAATGAAAGGATAAAAAAGGCTGTAAATAAGGACTTCCAAATATAACTGACAAATGATTGATGAAAAAATGAGTGGAAATTACAATTTTTCATCCTAATTCTGCCAAAAGTCACCATCACACTCAAATGAATGTTGTCATTGAATTTAATTAGTTGATGAAACAAGCCTCCAGGCCTCCAAATACAAGTGTCAAGATTATAATTCGTTTGCTTTTACTCTCTACAAAATTAACTGTCACACCACGATGGAAGATAGACAGAACAATAGAACAATAGAGTACAGTAGTCAATGCAAGGGCTTGACTGTAAGGACAATATAAACTTAGGCTTAGACAAACTTTACTGATCCACAAGGAAAAATATTTGGACAAAGTACCACACACCATATTAGAATAACAAAGACAAATGGTAATAATAAATTCTAAATGAGTAGTAGAAATAGCAAGAGACTGGTGTTAAATAAGTAAAAATAAAATATAGAAATATAGTACTAAACTATAATAATAATAATAATGATAATAATAATAATAATAATAATAATAATAATAATGATGATGATGATAATAATAATAATAATAATACATATGGAAGGTACTTGGTCATATAAAAGGATTGCTGTGATAACCTGCATAAAATTACTTTTAGCTTTTTTTCCCCTCTTTCTTTTTTCCTCGTAAGCCATCATATTTGTTTGGATACGGCTGAACCATGCATGCCCCTGATTGGCTAACACCCCTGTCAATCACACCCATCTGAAAACGTGGAGATTAAAGGTGCATTGTGTAACATTTCTGGTGGAGGGTCCGGCAAATGCTTTTCTCCATGGAGATGTTATTGTTGAATATCTGTTTTTATAGGTATTTTTGAGCTATAAAACCAGGCAATTCTCAAACCCAGGCAATAAAATGAATAAAACAGGTCAAAAAAATTATAACGCACACCAAAAACACTAAACTACTAGCATCTTGTTTTACTAACTCTGACTCAAATGATTATACAACAACAGCAAAAGGAACATCAATGGTTTACAAGCGCATTACAATTTGGACATCATTCATGTTTATGCTTCGGGCAGCATTCAAAACAAGAGAAATTAAACAGAGCAATTTAATAAAGAAGACACAACCTCACCAATGAAAATGAATAGTAAAAATGTTCAATTAGGAAAATGGGGCAGTCTCTGTGTGTAATCAATCAGCACACTGTCTTCTGGCACAGCGGGCTTTCTACCTCGGGCTTGTTCAAATGGCTCCCTCCCAGTCCCTGGCCAGGCTAGCGTTACTTTGTATGGTTTGCACACTGCACATTAGTGATGCAGATCTCCTCTCCTCTCTTCTCTCTTTTTTGTCACTGCTGCCTGTCAGCTCATCTGCTCCAATCGCCCTCAATGTGGGGAAAAGCAAGCCCTCTGTGTGGTAAAAGGAGTCAAGCTCAGAACCTGCGTACACACAGTCATTTTCAAACTCATTTCAATATTTTTGTGAGGAACTGACAGATCAACCGTGATACTGGTCATGTACATGTACCCAAGTCAAAGCTATATTTTTATTTATAGTGGCATGAAGCTCTTTAACATCAGCTTGAATTATTTATAAGAAATGATTAACTACAATTAAAGTAGTCTGGTGTTGTGAAATTTGCATGTGAAGATCTAAATCTGATAATCTGAAATCAATGTAAACACACCAGTAATCAGATCTCCAGTTATCAAATTTTACTGGCCATATACATGTATCCATTTCAGACCTCTACTTTTGCAAAAAATACAATTCACGATAATGCCCTGTAGCTCTTTATAGTAAATGGTCACATTTCTTCCACCTTCAAGGCACCCAAAGCGCTTTACATGTAGGAACCACTCACCCATTCACACACACACATTCATACACCTGTGAGCGCAGACACTGGGGGTGAGATGGGTTAAGTGTCTTGCCCAAGGACAGAATGGCAGCATTCATCTGTGGGAACTTGAATCACACGCCACATCGAGACCGGGATTAGAAACCACCAACCTTCAGACAAACACTCTAGCACCTGAGCTACTGTCACCCACTTTAACATCAAATTTTACTGTCCAATAAACGCACAATCACTAATTCATGAAGTTAAACGCTTTGAATCTTCAGTGTTGGATTTGCAATGGAGTTAAAAGATTCAGGGGTTCGCATAGCAGAGTTGCTAGCGCTCCAAGCTCTTAGCAAGGAGGTTGTTGGTTCAGTACTCAGGCCAAACAATGTGATTTCCTCCACTGTACAAAAATGGACATACTGGCTCATTTCTTATTTGTGTGTTTATTTTAAATATTAAAAGTTATCCTTGTATGCATCTGTCTTCCTGTAGTCTGTGGTTTACCCCTTTTACACCCAGAGCTGATCTCCACCACCCCTAATGGAAGACAATGAAAGAGGACACATGACAAAATGAATTACTATGTGGTTAAGGGCCCATATGAAATGCGTTGCCCCACGTCTAGACTGAATATATGCTATTTACGAGCTTGCTCTAACACTATTACGCACTCATAACGAATAGTAGACTACATGAATATTTAAAGTCTATGCTATAAACAGGACAATTAAAAAGCTCTTCATGGAGATAGTAGGTTTTAAAAGCTCCGCAGAGTGAGTGTCCCGACTTGACCACACGAGACACTTTCTTCGCCTGATGTCTATGTAGCTGCTAATGGGTCAAATACATCACATTAAGCACCTATAAAACAAAAGTCAATATTGAGCAGGATGGGGCTGCTTCTCACTCCTGGGTGTGTACAGTGAAGATTAGCTTTTACTACTGCTGCAAAAAGGACAAAATGGGTGCCAGATTTTACACATAAGTTGGTTTAGTTCTGCTCTAGCTCTGGTCTAGTCCAGGTTTAGTCCCAAGGTTGAGTCCCAATTCTGATGTGATACATGAACACAGCTTGTATGATAAATTTGCATTGTGAATCTAAAACTTATCCTAGTTTGGTCCTGGTTTGAGCCCAGTTTTAGTCCAGATGTAGACTTGGTTTAGTCCTGTTCTAGTCTTAGTTTAGTCCTGCACTAGTCCTGGTTTAGTCCTGATCTAGCCCAAGTTTAGTTTCGGATTTAATCTAAATTTTGATGTGATGTGTGAAGGCACTGCTGGATGATAAGTATTTGCATTCTGAAACTAGCACCTATCTTGGGTGTTGTCCTGATTTGTGTCCAGTTTAGTCCAGATGTAGACTTGGTTTGGCCCTGTTCTAGTCCTGCTTTAGTCCTGGTTTAATTCCAAGGTTTAGTCTCAATTTGAATGTAATGTAAGCAGGCGTTCTTAGATGACAACCATTTTTCTTCTACAAAGAAGTATAACACTAGTATTCACTGGTTTCAGCTTCCATTTGAGGACATTTTGAGGACTTTTCCCATTCAAATGATAATGTATTCTGTTTTGAATTGTCTATCACTATGGCAACGGTCCTACAGTTTCATCACTCTGAAACCCATGGACAGATAAAGCAGGAGTGGGAGAGATTACGTATTGCTAGAGAATTGATGAAGTCACAGTGGGTGTTTAGCTTGTCAGAATCTTTCATTGACAATTAAAAGCTCTAATCTCATAAAGGACGAACATCTCCTCATGCAGAACTGTCTGTCAGCTTCAGTTAACCGTGTACTGGTGAAGGGCCGTGAGGGGGACAGTGCAGGAAATGCTGGTTCCCATTAAAGGTGCATTGTGTAACTTTTCTGGTGAAGGGTCCGTCAAATGCTTTTCTTCCTGGAGATTTTATTGCTTTGTCTGGAATGTTTCACAGTGTGGTATTAAATATTTCATTTATTGTGAAGACCAAACCAAGTTACAGGTCCGATCTGTGGAAAGGCAACCCTGCTTACAGTCAGAATGCCGATTTTTCTAGGTTTTTCTAGGTGTTTTTGAACTATAAACCTTTAATAAAGGAGCTGTTTAACGTCATACTGTGGAACATTCCAGGCAGAGCAATGACATATCCATAGAAACAAGCAAAAAGTTAGTGCACCTTTAAGGCTTTTAAGATATATAGTACAATTAGGTTTGAGTAAAACAAAGTACCTGTTTTTCAAAGTAAAGCATACAGTATCCAAAGTTAAGAAAAAGCAGTTGAAAAAATCTCGAGACAGAACAGGGTAAAGCATTACGTAAGCCAAAATATGTGGACCAGACACACAATGGTGGATGAAATATTAGAAAATCATGATATAGTTTTGTTTTCATCAAAGCTTCTATATTATCCCAAAAGCAAACTTTATTCAAACCACAAAACACAGCTTTACTTATTCTTAATACAAATTTTGAGTTTGATTCTAAAACATGCATGCAAACTCCAAAATTCAGCTTTGGGGGACTTTAATGATCTATGAACGTTTTGTAGTTCAGTTCGCCATGTGAATGTATAGGTGTCATTCTCGAGAACAGACGCTGAGCAAAAGGGGTGTATCACAAATGGACACTAGACAGGGTAACTCACCATGTCCAGAGCGGAGCGAGGCTGGCGAGCGGTAAATAGAAACAGGTGGTGGGTGATGCTTTGGCCCCGGGGGACTTTGTGGGTGCTCTGGGTGCTCGGGTCGGGGCAGGGCGTGGGGCAGAGCACCCGCTCCCTGGGTGGGGGAGAGGAGCTGGAGGTCCGACGAAGACGAGGACGAAGCTCCAGCGAAGCCCAGACACAACCATGCCAACAGAACGCCAAGACGCCACATCCAGAAGAGCCTTCCCTCCGCTGGCTTTCCTATGGGGAGCATGTCTCACCCCCCCACGGTATTCACGTCAAGTAGTGCAAAGAAAAGCTAGGAATCTCAAAAGAAGTGATCCAACTGTGAAGATGCAAACTCCATAGCATGCATGAATAAAATAGTATCCGGAGATTCTTCTTTCTTTCTGTCAACTCCACTGGTTGAAATCTCCGTACTGATGCTCCTGCAAGCTTCCCAACTCTTTTGAACAAGAATCAAACCAAAATATGCTCAGAGCTGCTACGTCTCTGCTCCCTTAATGTAAGCGGTGATAACTGATCCACCTGGCTTGTGTTCCGATGTGGTCCTGTCTTCTTTTCACCAGCGGCGTGCGTGAACGAGAGAGGAGAAAAGGAGAAAAAAGGGCTCCCCGTGCTCCTCGCGCTCCTCTGCACGCGCTCTGCAAAGATCCACACAACCGCGTCTGTAGAGCTGTGGAGCTCGGAGGGGAGGGACGGAGAGAGAGAGAGCCAGAGCCAGAGCCAGACTCCGCTGCCAACTGTCAGTGCGCTGTCTGCTATTACAAACACATCCCCAGCTCGTTCCAGCACAACCAGGGTGACCCAGCGCACTTTTGAATGCCCAAGATTTCCAATTTTTCTTTTTATTTCATTCACTTTTCATGCTGATTTTTTTTTTTTAACCCTTTTCTCAGAACTCCTTCAGTAAAAGTGCACATCCATCCACTGCCTTGTTAACCCAAACTGATATCTTATTAGAGTCTACAGTAAGATCGAAAAGCTTCAAGATTTGCAGACAGATTGCGAAGAGAGGAAAAAGAGAGAGAGCGAGAAAGAGAGGGAAGGAGAGAGGACGGAGAGTGGGTGGTTTACACAGGTGAAACTAAGCGAATATGATGGGGTGGGGAGGGGATGGGAACAGCAAAAGGGGGAGGAGACAAGCTGAGAAAGGGGCCAGCCTATGCAAATCCTCCCAGCACAGAGAGCAAATCAGGGAGGCAGGCAGCCACTGCAGAGGAGTGCGCTGCTTTAGACACAGCCAGGAGAACAGCAGCCAATGGATAAAAGAGAAACAGTCCCAAAGTGCTATGTGTATTTGATGGGAAATGCACATCTGGTCTGTCAAAATTCTACAAGCGTAACACATGGAATTTAACAGCCTCTGAAAATGAGTTAAATCTTCTCTGAGTCTAAGATTAGTGTTCAATTATTTATTTTACTTTGACTTATTACTTTATTTGGACACAGAAAATGCACATTAATAATTTGGCTGTAGTGCTTCAGCTGTTTAGATGATTCATTGGTTGATGGTGTTTCAGACTTAAAAGAAAGATGACATTGAATGGAACTTGAATTTAAAATGGTCTTCAGTGTATCTCTGAGAATATTTTTGTTGGATAAATTTAGTATACATTTTATTAAATCAATTTATTAGGATCTTCATTTAAAAACATATACAACACCAGTAAGAAGAATGCATAGAGTTAGCTGGGGTTTTGGGAGTGAGTGCCATTTCATTAATTTAATAGACATCTGCCATAAGTACAAGATACAACAACTTTTTTTGTTTAAATGAAATAAAACAAAGATAATCTAATAAATAACAGAAAATGCAAGACATAATGAAATAAGCATGGTTTGTCATTTCAGACTTTTTTTTGTTTTTGTCTGTTGCATGATGTGCTTGATTATAAAAAAAAAGAATACAAAAGGGGCTTTTTTAATACAAACATGGCAGAGCAAAAATAGCCAGGAATTTAGCACCTCTACAATATGCAAGAACATTAAGCCCTGTTAATCAAATAATGACAAGAACTTACAACATAGGTAGCTACAATGCAAGACTTATTCACTGTTTTGCATTCAGGAGTGACATGGACAAAGAATGTAGTTTGAACTGAATTCTTGTTAGCAACAAGATGCGACCTTCCTCTGATGCCCCATGAAACCCCCATGACTTAAAAGATATTGTAACTAAATGAAAATCCAATGCGTTACATCACAGCCCATTACACAAACAATAAAAGCATGGACAGTTCTGCAAATCCTGTCAATCTTTGTATTTTCCAGATCTCTGGGGTTTGCTGGAATAAACATGGTCTGTCATCCATTTGCACTTTAATCATGTGGTCTGTCATGGCATAATTTGACATAACATTTTTCCAGCTAACCTTGTACATCAGTGGAGGGACAGCTATCGCGTTGGGGAACGCACTGGTCAACATGTATTCCGCTTCTTATTAGAAACAGCCGTTGGGACAATTATTGTTCCAGTTTCCATGTGGGCGGAACAATGCGATTAGGTTTCAGGGGCAAATGACTGACAGAGGGAGTGTATTGATCCATGTCCAAGGAAAGCTGTACAACGCAAGACAATTAGAAGAAATATGTAAAGGAATGTACGGAATAGAATGGTGTTTTATCAGCAGAGTTGAGAAGCGTCAGGTTTATTCGGTCTTTTGGTAATGTATTTTTGAGCTAGAGTTGGACACTATTTTGTCTTGAAGGTGCACTGTGTAACTTTTCAGTTAGGGTCCATCACCTTCTTGTCTCTATGGATATGTCAGGCATAAACAGGCATTCTGACTGTAAGCGGGGTTGCCTCTCCATAGATCTGACCAGTAACTTGGTCTGGTCTGGTCTCCATGATGACAGAAAGGCTTAATGCCATACTGTGAAACATTTCAGACAAACAAGACATATTTGGACGAACAATTTCCTTTTCAAAAGTATGAACTTTCTACTCCAAGCCACATTTTTTACTGATTAGCTGTAGACCTTTCATGAGAATGTGAATTACAATTAAAATGTGATCATTTTTACAAACTCTTCATTTTAAACCAGAGGGACTATAAACCTAGACGAGGGGACCTTTTTACTCACACACCTAGGATACTGTACTGAAGGAGTCGGACTGCAGGTGGCGCTGTCCTGCCTCTACCAGTGATAATATAGTGTGTAAATCAGCTGACCAGAAACACAACATCATGTGACCACTGACTGTCAAAACTGTCACGTATGATAACAGTGATGAACAAACTGATCTGAAAAAAGTTGCAGTAAAGTTGGGTAGCGTTAAATATAAAATAAAAAAAAAAAACTTGAACACACATTGTGCAAGCAGCATAAATATTCAATGTGGTACACCATTGCATATAAAAATATAAAAATAGCTGGACATACAGTAAGTGTATTTAAGTCTCTTCATGGCCAGTTCGTCAGCGTTAATGCCTTTGCTAATAGCCTTATAAACCACAGGAATGACAGTGGGTCGCCACACTATGTATTTGTAATGGGAAAACTGCGATTCACAATTGGTTTAACTATTTATTTTTTTCTTAATGGCTAAGCAACAACTGGTGTGCACAATATGTTGATATCCATAATAGCCATGACAAAAAGGGCTATAATAAGATGATTGCATTATATATATTCTGCACACGTTATCTTCAAAATACCCCAGAACCATCCTAAAATTAGCATACCTCTTTGTTATATTGCTTTTGTTATATTGTTATATTACATATTCTTGGTTTCAAATTTTGGAAACTGAAACTGTTATTTTTAAATAGCTTTCAAGACCACATTATAGGCTGGCAATACTCACATAATTGTTGCTTAAAGTTGTCTAAATGGAACTGTTATTGCCTCGCCTGGAACTTCCCACTCTTGGTTTGATATAATTACAGGTGTCTTTATTGCACAGAAATACCTTAAAATATGCATTGATTCGGTTTCTGGGTGTAGCTTGGCCAAATAATGTCACTTGCTTGTCTCCAGGGAGATAAGCATGCTTTAAGTTGGACTTAACATTCCTGGCAAGGCATAAAGCATATAGCACTTCCAAGGACACAAAGCAGGTGGTGGGCCCTCAACAGCACATTCATTTACATAGTTGCTTAGTGGTGCTGTTTGAAAGTAGGATTATATTTTTTTTTTCAGCTTTAAAATGGTTAAAGGGTGTGTTTTGACTCCTACCAGCAACCCTGAATATACTGAACCCACACAGGCTAATTAAGAGTGAAAGTAGATCCAAAATATCTCTCACACCAGCACAAAAAAGCTTTATTCATAACAAAAAGTTTAACATGTAGAGCTTGAAAACTGCTTGAAAGTAGGAACCCCTCTGCGTTTTAAATTTCAGTATAGGCAAAATGACAAGTCTAAACATCTCCCAGAAAAATCAATACCCACTTTGCATGCTGTTTAATCATCCTTCATGACCTGAACAGAGGCAGCTCGGAGTGAGACTGATTTCATTTGGACTGTGGAGGGCTGTGGGGCTCTCGCTGTGAGTTTGATCTTTTATGAGGAAATATAACAGAATCTGACAAGCCCACAAAGACATCCATCAACCCTGACACAGCACCCAAATTATCTGTTCATGTCAAACCACGGCGGGACACATGGGGTGACACAGCCCAGCTACGAATGCTGTCACTGCACTTCACATGTGAGGAGTTTAGCATCTTTTTTACTGTTGAATACATGAATGACAAGTAGTAATTATGAATCAATTTTACATGTATTTTTTATTTGTAAATTTCAAGGGGCACTAAGTCACTTTTCTGGTGAAAGATCTGCCGCATGCTTGTTTCCATGGAGATGTCAACGCTTTACAGAGAATGATCATAAGTATGGCATTAAACATGTCTATATAATATGGAGTTGAGCAAATGAAGCCATTAGGCCAAGTTAAGTTAAGCGATGTCAGATCTGTGGAGAGGCGAGAGCGAGCAAATTAAAAATGCATGTTTATTTTTTTTAAGGTATTTTGACAAGAACACCTGTGAAATAGATATAGAACACAGAATAGAACTTTAATTATATACTATGGAACATTTTGGACATAACAATACTATTTCCATGGAAACGAACAGGTGCAGTATCACGTCAAACTGTGTAGTGCTTTATTGTTTTCTTTTTGTTTTGTATTTATTGTGTAGACATTTCAACTTCTTTCAAATCACTTACCATTTTCCCTTTTCAGTTAATTTGTACTGTGTATCTTGTTTCCATGGAGATATTATTGCTTTGCCTGAAACGTTTCGCAGTATGGCATTAAACTCATCTATGTTCCATTTATTAAATTACAAGTGATTTACAGCTAAAAACAGTACGAAAAAAATGCATTCCTACAGTGAGTGAGCTCCACTCTTCACAGATCTGACCTGGAACTTGGCCTGGAGGCATTGCGAGCTCGTCTCCATGTAAATAGATAAGTATAACGCCATACTGTGGGACATTCTAGACAAAGCAAGAACATCTCCATAGAAACAAGTAGGTGACGGACCACAATGCACCTTTAAGATAACTTTACCTTCAAGAGCTTATGACAGCATTTACATTTTGGTCACAAATGGCTCTCTCTTCTTAGATATTTTTTTCCCCTTTTATAATAAATTCCTGTACTTTTAAGATCCACTATAACGAGGGCTGCACAGCATGTATCTCAGACTGAAATAGGAATCTCTTAGACATAAGTAGTAGCAGCTTATCGCCCATTAAGCTGGAGGCTGCTTTGTGAAATGAATTTATGAGCACTCGGAGGCAAAGACAAACACACTAACTGCATTTCTGCTCCTGAACCGCTACTCGGATGAAACGCAATATATCAAGTTGCAATTATCTCCATCTTTGAGTCTTATTATAGCGACTGTTGTCTTAAAAGGGGAAACGTGAGAGTACGGCTTAATGCGTGCTATTTGTGTTGTCTTCCTGGATTCTGTTACCGTCACCTTTCGCTGCTGTGTCAAAACCAGGAGAATCGCACCTCTTTTAAGTGTTGAACAAGGTCTGAAATAGAACTACAAAGTTACATGGTAGATTTTCAGGAAAACTTTCTTTTACAGTTACAAAATATATATATATTACTTTTTTTTTTTGTTAAACTAGTTAATTACATTTTTTTAAAGCAAGTTACATGTGTGCATTGATTAAAACTTTAAAGTGAATAATTTTCATAGGGAACTAGTAGTAAATTCAAGGGTTTCATCTTCCTGTGTAGGACCATATACAATTTGAATTGTTAATTGCTATGGCAACAGTGTAAATTTTCATCACTCTGAAGTCCATGGATGATAACACTTATATTTTAAAATTCTACTTTTTTATTCTATTGACTACATTGTGTTAATTACATTTATTCACGAGTTCACCAGCTTTGAGTGATGCTCCAAATCCTCCAATCGACCTGTTGCCTATAAATCACTTACTCTCAGTATTTTTACGTACATATGGTCCAAAATGTCACATTGTAAACAAACTCCACCTGGTAGCGCAGTGAAAATGTGCAGTAACAAATATCCACGGACAGGGCTGGCGAAAACCCCGTCAACAGATGAAGGCTCTGGCTCAACCTCCTGCCAGCAATAACAATCAAGCACAGCTCCTCTCTCCATCTTCATTTCCATATGCACACATGAATACGCAAATACGCCACCTGCACAGTACCACCACACTCCAGTGAATACAGTTGCAAGTTTCTGTCCCAAATCTCAAAATGCAGTCATGAAACTTGAGGGAGTGCGGGGCTGCTGTTGACTGGAAAATGAACCGTCATCAGGATCGGTGCTAATTAGTGTTTTACAATGGGATTTCTCAGTGGCGTGTCAGTGCTACGGATCAGGCGTGCGCCGTTTGCTTAGCGGCGCGGAGACAAATGGGGCACAGCGCGTCTCCATGTCACACCGGGGCGGAGGGAAGGAACAGAGAAGTCTATTAACCTCTGTGCAAAGGAGGAGGTTCACACGCTTGTTATGACAAATGGCTGAAAAGTTGAAGCAATTCTAAGGAAAGCAGACAAGCTAGCATATCAAATTACGTGGATAAAATCAAGTCAAACGCTAACCTCAGCCCTTGCCAACTTAAAAACTATGATTTGAACATGCAAAATGAATCAAATGTAGCACAAAATTAACTGAAATGTTTTGAAAATTATCTAAGGATTACACACTGAATCCCTAAAAAAATACAGTAATTGAAGGCACTAAGAATCTACAATGTTTTGGTGCGGAGTCTGGCACTTGCTTGTCTCCATGGAGATGCTATTACTTTGCCTAGAATGTTCCACCGTATGTAATTAAACATATCTTGTATTTACGCAATTACAGGTGTTTTTATTGCTGAAAAATACATTGAAAAATATGCATTCTTACTGTGAGTCGCCTCTCCACAGATCTGACCTGTATCTTGGCTGAAAAGTTACACAGTGCACTTATAAAGTAAAGACAATAATGGTAGAGTTAAAGGTGCAATGTGTAACTTTTCTGGTGGAGAGTCCGTCAAATACTTTTCTCCATGGAGAGAGTTATTGCTTCGTCTGGAATGTTTCACAGTATCATCATGGAGACCAAACCAGGCAAAGTTACAGGTCAGATCTGTGGAGAGGCACCCCCACTCACAGTCAAAATGCACATTTTTCTAAGTATTTTTGACCTACAAAACCATCTGTAATTTAACAAATGTAAGGCAGAGCTGTTTAATGTCATACTGTGGAACATTCCAAGCAACACAATGACATCCACAGAAACAAGAAGGTGACGGACTCTCAACAAAAAGTTACACAGTGCACCTTTAAATATTTTCAATAACTACTATTGACCAGTTCACCAATATTCTATACCTTCAGTAAAATTATCTTGAAAAAGTTGCTTTTTGGACATTCGTATTATATAAAGTCTATTCAGATACAGCCCATTAAATAAATAACACTATTCTATTTCATACCACAGTGTTTATTTAATTAAACTTTCATCTGTCGCTTTCAACAACAAAATAGTGTTTGGTGCCCCATTCCCCATCCCATTTCTGTTTTATGTGATTGTCGTGGCTGGGTTTTTGGCACAGAGACTCTGATGGCACACTCCCGAATGGAAAATCATGCCGGCAACGCTACAGTAAACAGCTCCTCTATGGTATCTTTCAACATCACATGCACTTGTCTTTAGTGTATTCACCGTTTCATCTCTAACACTTGGCAAAGGCGTCCGACTCCTAGGAACGTCAAGCTTTTAATGAAAAATGCTCTTGTTGAAAAATCTACAACGCACCAGTGTCCCCGGAGAAGATCGCGCGATGCGTTTTGAAGTTAAAAAACAGTAAACATTCGTGCCATATTGTGCCGTAAGTTTTTCTCAGGGGGAAGAGAAAGGAAAAGCAAAATTCCACAGTGAGAAGAGCTATTTTGAGTCAAGATGTTGTCTGAGAAAAACAGAGCTGAAATAAAATAAGAAATAAGCAGATAACAGAAAGAAATGGTGATGCAGCGGTAATGGCCGGTATATGAACTCAAAATCCTTCCGTAGCAAAAACATTATTTGCTGGTTTTTCTATATTTTTCTAGCTAAATCCATTGGGTGTTATATCTGTTATCTACTTATTCCAACAATAAACCAATTTTTACTGTGGAATAATTTACATATTTGAATTACATTTTTATTTTCCGTTCAGTATCACAGTAACACAACAAATCATCCACACAAGAACTGAGCACCCAGTGAGTGATGAAAAATTGGCACTGTTACAATAGCAATTCAAATTTGAAAAGAAAATATGGTATCCTTTGTATGGTCAGAAGTCCTCAAAATGGCGTCACCTTGAACTTAAATAATCTGATCATTCATAAAAGGAAATTTAAAGCTCTCAATGTGACAAAGGTTCTTAAGAATGAATGCTTTTGGTACTCATCTAAGTAGCTTCTTCAGTTCTGACAGGGTTCTGATAAATCACTGCCATTAATTTCTTACTAAAGGAATAATAATAATAATAATAATAATAATAATAATAATAATAATAATAAACAAGAAACAAGGTTTACAAAGTGCCGTACAGACAAAAAAACACCAAAAAACAACAGTATGAAAACATGAAATAGCGTACAGAAAGTGTACAAAAACAGACAGACAAAAGCAAATCAGTTAACACAATAATCAAAACTAGGATCAGCTAACTACACTGAAGGGGCTAATTACCCCTAGTTGTTTGCTAAATTATGCAAAATTGACTCTTGTGAGCTTTAAGCCATGTTATAATGTTGTTACCTCATCAAAACATACCTGGAGTTGTGTTTTGTTTCATTCACAAATGCCTGAATAAGCCTTTATTATTAGTCTGTCTATATTTCAAAGCTCAAAATGCTCTGTTCCACCTTGTGATGTCATGAAGCTGTAGTTTCAAGTCATCAACTACCATTAACCTTTAGTTCAGTAGAGTTTGGCAATTCCAGGACTGAAATTATCCAAATGATTTTATTGAAAACACAGCGCAGCGTGACATCACAAGATGGAACAGAGTGTTTTCTGCTTGAGAAACGAACTCAGCCTAAATTTTTCTGCGTAAAACATGTAAAGGAAAAAAAACACACCTCCAAGCCTGTTTTTTCATGAGGAAACAGCATTATAACATAGATCAAAAAATCGCATAATATGGGCCCTTTAAGCCATCCTAAGGTGTGAACCGCACATCTTTAGATGAATAACTTTTTTTTTCCCCAGTGTAGTCTAACCACTGAAAATTGTACTGTATTTTATTTGCCGTCTAGCATTTGTCGAGTGCACAATTCCAAAACAGACTTAGTCCAAGCTGCAGAGGACTTGTTGTATACTGACACTAAGCGCCAGTTCATTTGGAGTAAACACAGCACTTAGCTTTTGGGCACTATTCCCCCTCTTTTATGGAAACAGAAACCCTCCATCAGCACAGTTACAGCAAACACACGGGGCAGCGCTGCCATTATCCGCCGCAAAGCCAGTTTTAGGACCAAAAGGAAGGGAAGAAAACCTGAAATCTGTGAGAAAAACTGGCAACATCAACAAGTCATTTTAAGTAAGATTTTTACATCAGGTTCTCTTCCTGTCGCATCCTACTTATATTCCTACTTACTACTGAGTTTAATTAGCAACCCATTTCTTTGTGACTGAGATGCAGTCATTTTCATTTATTTATATAATTTAAAATAATTACATTTCTGATAGTTCAATGAGAAATTCACAACTAATTATGCAGGAGGAATCTTCGTTTAGCATGAGTACAAATATGACTCTCCGCAGATCTGAACTGTAATAGATTTAAGCAGGTTATACTGTGGAACATTCTCGACAAAGCAATGACATTTCCATGGAGACGAGCAGGTGGCGGACTCTCCCCTAGAAATGTTACGCAGTGCACCTTTAATGAATGGTGGTGCAGTGGGATAATATGGCAGCTACGTTTTCGGCAGCTGTCCCTGGGGGCAGCTGTGGCTACAAGGACAGTCTCCACTTATTTCTTTACACAATACAAATGGGTTCAACAGTACAAATCTCTATATAGATTTTTTACTTGTTGAATAACATTTGTTCAGTACATCTCTGCTGAAGCTGTTTAAATGAACCCCGTCAGTATATCAGAGCCAAGTTCAGTTGCCAAGTCAAGTTTGGGGTCAGACAGGTTCGCTTTTTACATAATGCAATTTGACACTTTTAAATATTTATAATGATTCAAATTGGGTGGTTTTATTTCCTAACGAGACTAAGGCATTAAAAAACTTGTCATCATGCATATTTCATTATGTCTTCGACTTTGGCTGTGTTCTAGGTCAGGCTCCATCTGCTCCTCTCCAGAGCCACTAAAACACCAATAGCATGGCTACCTCTCTGTCTGCACATATGAAGGAAGCTATGGCTCCTCCCTCCATACAAGCACATCGCTCTGTCTACAGCTCCGCACGGCTCTGCACCCTAACTCGCTTAATAATAAATGAATCATAAAATCAAAACTGACAAGCAGCAATTGAAATGTGGTCCGTTTGTTTGGGAGATTAAAAATGCAGCAGCGTCTACATCACTTATGAATGAAGAGTAGAACCCCATCGGAAAGACAAGGGGTAAAATGTTTAAGTTCAAAAAAGGCACATTTTAAATAACATTATCACTTTTACAGATAATTTTGGCGTTAAAGGTGCTATATTACTCAAAATTTACTCTTTAAACCATGTTATAATGTTGTTACCTCATCAAAAACAGACCTGGAGTTGTGTTTTGTTTCATTCACACATGTTTCAGTAATCCTTTAGTAGTTTTCAAGTTAACAGCTACATTTTACCTTTAGTTTTAGTTATGGGCCATTTAAATTCAAAACGTAAATAAAAATGCTGTGCTTTGTCTTCACTTTTATATGCACCTAAATCCAGTTGAGTTTGTTGAATACAGCATTAATCATTTGTGCAACATTCTAACAGTTCAGCTAAAAGCAGACTGGGGTTACAGATGGGAGCCCAGCAGGGACAAGTTTTTGAAAAATCAACCAACAATTAATTCAAGTCATCAGATTTTCTTTAAAAATAACTAATGTATAAAGTGTTCAGCATTTTTTACAATGTATTCCTGTTGAATCAAAGTATACATTTAATTGCTGGCCTAGATTATAGTTATATACTTCGATTAGAGTTATATACTTCGATCTGCGATGCAGTTTGAGAATTTCAGATTCAACTTTGGTCATTTTGTGTAACTGGTTAGCAAACTATGAAAAATTATTATGTAACTAAACAAATATTTCCACACCAATTTCTTTCTTTCTCTATTTTTATGGATCACATTTTGAGGACTTTTCACCACACAAGATGTACATAATTTAGTTTGAATTGTTAATTACTACGGTGGTCATTTTTCATCACTCTGAAACTCATGGATAAGATCTATACATACTATTTAATATTTGTATCAAGCACTACAGGACTCTATAATATATTCACTTGACTGAACTAAACAGACAGCCCTTCACATGGAATACTGAAAAGAAGTGAACGTCAATTGATTTGGCTCTGTCTGGCCGAAAGGGGAAATAAATTACCTGTAGGGGGAGCCCATCTTCATTTTGTGCATCAAATTGTGCTTTAAGCGTGCCCTTGGGGATGTCCCCTGAAGCTCACACACTTCTGCTGCTGCTGAGGATAAACTTTTGTGGCAAATATCTTCTTCCTCCATAGCATGATACAAAAATAAGAAACATAGCTTTGGCATTTGGTGAAACGTCTCAGAAGGCATATATCTAAAGGTCTCAATGACAAATAGAGGCCCTGAAAAGAACAAGTGTTATTTTTACGATTGGAAAAAGGAACACAACACTTGAAAAAGGTAATTTCTACATTAGTTCAGACTAGGTCTATCACGATAACAAATTTTGAAGCGCAATATTGCTTAAAGATGCACTATGTAACTTTTTGGTTAGAGGTCCGTCACTCTAACCAAATGTTCCACAGTATGGCATTAAACAGACATCAATTACAGGTGGTTTTATAGCTCAAAAAAATAGGCATTCTAACCATGAGCAGGGTCGCCTCTCCGCAGATCTAACTTTTAACCTGGCCTGGTGTGGTCTCCATGATGATAGAAAAGTTAAACGTCCTACTGTGAAACATTTCGGACTCCATGGAGACAAGGATTTGACAAAGGTGCACTTTTCTGGTAGGGACCAGAAAAGTGCACCTTTAAGTAAATATAGACTATAAACAATACTACAACTAATTTATGCCACTGACTTAAAGCACAAAAACTATTCGAAATCTACAACATCTGAAAGACTTTAGTACTTAGTTTTCATTGGTAATGAGTCATAGAAGTTATTAATTTAACATTTGATAGCTTAAATATTATAAAATAACCAAACATCTCCCACTAGTTCAAGCAAAAAGTATAAAAAGTATAAGTATAAAGTACAAATTTTGTACATGTGGGCGATTCCAACAAGAATACCTCATCTTTTTCTAAATAATTCTAACAACAAAAATATTCATATGTGGCATTTGAAAGATAATGCTGTAATTTCTTGTATTTTTGCTTGGCTCTTTTTTAATACAAAGATTTTTATAATCTATTTTAAAAGTGCAGGTCAGCTGCTTGTCGCCAGTGGAGATCGATGTGCCATACTGTGTTATGTACGATCAAAACCTACACTCTCCCTGCTAACCACCCTGCCACTGCACGCTTTTGCTACACAGTAATTGTGTATTTTAAAAGATCCCAGATAATGTACTCATATTTCTCTGTATCACTCCCCTGTTCTAGGACAGAGGAGGAGACTTGTGTGGAGTCAGTGCTTCTTTAGAGCAGAATGGGACTGTGATTGCTCTGTTTCACGAAGCCTTTCCAACATTTTAATCCCTGTCTTAATGCGCTCCAGCAAATTGGTTCCAATGAGTGCACGCTAGTTTGCCAGTACACAGATAAACCAAGGAACCAGAACCCAGCGACATTGTAAAGCACTGCTAATAGGCACAATTCAAACACGGAACTCTAGAAACAGCCTTATGCATGTTTTCTACAACAATTTGAATGGAGCAATCCTATACATCTTAAATGATAAAGGACCTATATTACGCTATTTTTTGATCTATTCTGAGTTCTCTCAAACAACAAAAAATACTCTGTTCCACCTTGTCATGTCATTTGGTAATACAGGAAGTGCGCCACTGTGTTTTTAAAGTACATATACCTTCAGTGGAATCATTCTCTGAACAAAAGGTAAAGGGTAACATGAAAACTACCACTATATGACATCACAAGGTGGAACAGAGCATTTTGAGCTTTGGAGATGTAGACAGACTGATAATAAAAGATTACTCAACCATGTGAATGACACAAAACACAACTCTGAGTTGTTTTTGAGGAGGTAACAGCATTATAACATGTCTTAAAGCTCACAATAATCCATTTAGCATAATATAGGATCTTTAATATTCCAAAAAACAGTCAGTGGTTAAAAAAAAGGATGATAAATCACTAAAATCACTAAACATTGTATTTTTGTCTGTCATGTATTGAACAAGAAGTAGATCAGAGAAAGGCATTGAGCAAACGTGCCCCATCCCTCCACGAAAACCAAGAGATTTACAGGCAATATGTGAAATATGGATCCGAGCTGGTTTAGGGAGGTGGGGAGGAGAGGGGTTGCTCTGGAGAGTTAAGGGTTCGTATGAAGGTGGAGAGCGTGGGAGACTGAGATGATTGCTTATGGGCTGCAGTAGAAATGAGAGGCAATCACTGGTAGCATGAGGCAGTCAGGTGGTACCGCAGACACATCTATAAACAGATATGTGCTCTGGATCAGATGTTTTCCCCCCATATATTTGAGCGGAATTTGTCTTGCCCCAGTACAGATATAGTATGTTGTATAAGCGGCTCTTGAGGTCAGTACAAGTCAGCTGAGTACTATCTGCACCTAATAATAAAGCATTTTCCTGTCCGAGAAGTATTAAGTGAGCAATTAGCATGCTAGTTGATGATACCTTTACCAAAATGGCAAAGCTCTGGTCTCTGAAAGCTGTGAAAAGCGCTTATAAATTCATCAGAGGATTGATTTTGGATCTCTACATTTTTTTTTTTTTTAATCAGGTACAGCACCTTCAAATTACTTTTTGCCAGGACTATACTGATGTTTTAAGTCCAAAACAACCCAACGCTAATCAAAAAGCAAGGGGTTTAATACCTGCTAACGACAATGCACTGCTGTATCCTTTGGCAAGACACCTTTAAATGATTGGTGGCATTCGGAAAAACTCTAGCAGTAGTAGTAGTAGTAATGGTAGTAGAGGCAGTAGTAGTAGTTTTTTTGCAGCACTACAAGGACATAGACTACAACCCCATTTGGATCATGACATGACTGAAAGAATGATTTGATATTGATGATATTGTCAAGTGCATTTTGGTGTTAGTATTGATAGCTTAGTGGTATAATTAGAACAGGTAATAGTTTTGACTTGAGGTAAAGAGAGCAAAACTCCATAACTACTAGTATATTCCCATGATTAGAACAATTATGCACTAGAAAGGGCATCTGGTGTAAAGTCAAAAGACCAAAACAAGGATCTAAAGACACAGTTGCCACGTATTAAAACTCCCAGCAAGATTTTCATTTGCACACACACAGAACTCAACCTCGTGTTCTTTATAAGTCTTATTAGGAGTCTAAACGCTGGCCAGGGTTATGCGTTATACTAGAGAAAAGCTTTCATTTGGCTCTCAGCACTGGCATCTGTGAGGTAAACAAAAAGACAATTAGCAGAGCGCTACAGTATACAGGCTGTGAGGTCTTGGGTTCATTGCAACAAGCATTCAAGAGGCTCTGTAGTGTTCTCCAAATGGCCCCTATCCTTTTAATGTAACCTCTTTATAGATGCACATAAAGCTGTGTTTATTGCACACTTTCTATGGGCTTAAAAGAGGAATATTAAACTGTATGGTGAAACTGAAAGAAAGAGTCAATGTGGATGCAGAACCGGGAGACCATGATTGCGAGTACATCTGTAAGATTTTGTTTCATACCTTTTTCAAATGTAAGCTTTTATTGTAATCTGTATTCTACCCTATAGTAGTTTACAATACATATAAAATGGTCTGCTGATTGAAAAAGGTGCACTATGTAATTTGGAGGGTCAGCCACCTGCTTGTTGTTATTTTTTGCCTGGAATGTCCCACAGTAAGGCTTTAAATGTATCTCCAAGGAGGAAAAGCAGGTGACACCGCCAGGCCAGGTCAGATCTGTGGAGAGGTGCACCCACGCATAAGAATAATGCATATTTTTAAGATTTATTTGTTGATAAAAGCAGCTTGAAGAAACACTAGATGGATAAGTTTAACGCTGTACCGTGAAACATTCCAGGCAAAGCAATGACATCTCCATGACAACCAGAGATGTTTCGTAGTGTACCTTTACATTTGTTTTTGAATGGGTTGTCAGTAAGCTTTTGGTCTAGCTGGAATTGTATTTAACTGTGAACCAAAAACAATTTTGAAAATGATGTATTATTGTCACTTCGGTCACATAAAAAAGGGTATATTCCTAATGTAAAGTGTATTATTGTAACTGCTTTTTAAAGGTGCTTTTCTGGTGCAGGATTCGTCAAATGCTTTTCTCCATGGAGATGTTATTGTTTTGTCTGGAATGTTTCGCAGTATGGTATTAAACCTTTCTATCTTCATGGAGACAAAACCAGACCAAGTTACTGGTCAGATCTGTGGAGAACCCTGCTCACAGTCACAGTCTGTTTTTCTAGGTATTTTTGAGCTATAAATCCACCTGTAATTGAATAAAAGTAAGGTATATCTGTTTAATGTCATACTATGGGATATTCCAGGCAGAGCAATGACATATCCATAGAAACAAGCAGGTGACGGACCCCCAACTGAAAAGTTACACAGTGCACCTTTAAAATGTATGCTTTTTTTGGAATATTTTAAACCAGTCGTCTGTACTTCACAAACACAGTTCTGCCCCTCTGCCTACAGACCAGTTAGAAATTGAGTTGTTTGAAAGCCATCATGACGGAATATTTCGCACTTATCTCCTCTTGTCACAGAACAACAATGAGCTCAAGTATGCTACACCCACACTCTGTCCATAAAGCCCGTACACCTTCATTTGGGCTTGTTTTTTGGACAAAAGCGACGAAGAGGCTGCAGAGCTCTTGAATGGCTCACACCTGGTCCTCAGCCCACGTGTGTCACCTTGTGTCCACGCTGGGGAGGCAGAGTGAGAGATCATGTGGAGAACAATAGACACTCACCTGCCACTGCTACAAACAAGTACACAGCGTTTTAGCCAAGAGAGTCTAACAACAATGAACAATGATGGTTTTAGAAATGTGTTTTAAACTGACACATCTGGTTAAAGAGATTTTTGTATGTACTCATAAATAGTAGGGATTGTATAGTGTTATTTGAATAGGGATGCACTTTTTGTGGATAGTTATCAACCGATACCACAAATATGTTTTGTAACTTTAATAATATGAGATGTTTTGGGTCATTGGCCAGTAAATCACCAATTTATAGACTAAAATGGGATATCTTGGAAGCCGATATGTGATCCACCAAAATTTCCAGTATCGGTGCCGATATCCAATACCAGTATCGTATCAGTGCAAAAAAAAAAACAAAAAAAAACTTTTTTGGCGCGTAGATTAAATTGAAATGATTTAATTTAGCTTCTAAAATGTTCACTCTCATTATTATTGATATTATGATTACACAGACACGAATAGCCACAATTACAGATAAACCAAATAACATTGACATCCCTACTCTGTATTTAAACAGGATTAGAAATACAATCTCCAGATCACTACCCCAAAACACTCCTACACCATGACGGCCCTTCCATCATTTTGAAAAAATGCTTTTACTAGCCTCTCGTAGCATCTCTCAGATAACAGACTGACAGACACGCCGTACATTCCCTTACATACACATGCACACTATACCTGTCCCTCGCGCTCTCTGCTCTCCGCTTCATTCCCCCTCACAGCGACAGGCCCGGTGCCACTGCTGCTGTCGTATGTGCCTGTGCATCACAACACGAGCTAACGGAGGAATGGCTAAACAGATGCGGCGGGTGTATGCAAACTCCGGGCCAGGTGCGCTCCCTGCACTCTGCTGTCACTGCACTATCCGCGTCGGTGATGTGATGTTTCAGGTCACGTCCCAGAGGAGGAGATGATAGAATGCACACAGGGATGGTATAGTACACAGTCTATAGTAATGTGTGGGTTATAGCGCCGTGTAAAGGCTAGGGCAAGATATTTTAGTACCAATACCAACACAAGTGATATACTGAGACTTCAGCGTGAGTAATTTTGGAGCATCTGTGTGTTTATTTAGAGTAATGAGAAAGTAGGACAGTTTCCATAGCGATTAACAATTCAATGTAAGTCTGTTCTAATTATTTTTTCTAAATCCATGAGTCCTCAAAATGGCGCCTTATAACAGGAAAGGGAAAGCCAAGAATACTTTTTTTTTTTTTTGATGTACATGCACACAGTACATCAAAAACTGGACCAAACTGAAACTAAACCCAGAACTAAACCTAGACTAGAGCTGGACCAAACCAAATCTAAACCAAGACTAAACCAGGATCAAAGAGGACCAAACCAGGACAAATGAGAAAAATGGCACAAACTATTTAATAGAGTTAAAATGTTGAACTCCAAACAGTCTGGTGACTAAATGGTCATTGTGCATAGTCACATTTTTAAATAGCACTTTTTCAGTGTCTTGCCCAAGGACACAGCGACAGCATTCATCTGTGGGAGCTGGAATTGCACCACCAACCTGTGGGTCAGTGGAGGAATGTGCTTTGCCTTGTAAAATAAAATAAAATCTAAAAACTTAATATGAAATTATTATTGTCTTGAACTGGAGCCATTGAAACCCCTTTTCTTCCAAAATCAGTCTGGATAATTATAGCATATTCACAGGCTAATAATAGGTTAAGCTAAATGCAAAATTGGACTCCACCACATTACCATCTCATTATTTCAAGGATTTCAACCCCTTTGAATAAACCAATATTAAGTGCATCCAAATTGCTCTGCACCATCATGCACTTGCCCCATAATAACCTTGAATTATTGCACATTCCTGTAACCATATCATGCCTCACCAGCTGGGTATGAAGCAAAATGGCGGATATTTTTAATTACCCCTGGGTGCCTGAACACTGGCCATCCTGCCCGAGCGAGGCCACCAAGCCGATACTGTTCTGGGGCGATAAAATTCATCCACGGGGCCTTTTTGACCATGATCCAGACTGGCCTCGGTTGCTATTTCAGCTTTTTCTTCTCCACCTGTGCAGCACCAATTAGAGGTAGCTCAGGGTAGGACAAAGCGAGAAGGAAACAATGACATTTCACACGGTAGCAGCCACTGTCATGAATATGGAGCAGAGTAATTATCATCGGTGGGGTCCCCTTGCCTGCACCCCTGCGTGGGTGGTGAGGGTGCGGGTCACTGTCTGGAGAGGGTCAAAGAGGGGCTATACTAGACTAGATGATTGGGAGAAAAAAACATAAAAGTATGAGCTACTGTGTCCAGATACTTTCTCTTGTGGTCTAAGTCTTAGTCTGAAATATGGGAGAATGACTTGCAATTTGATGAGTTGTTGTTGTGATTGTCAAGTTGCAAATAGTCTGTCCCAAATGTACCCAAAACTTAAGTTTAAAGGTGCACTATGTAACTTTTTGGTTGAGGGTCAGTCATCTGCTTGTTTCTATGGATATGTCACTGCATTGCTTAGAATGTTCCACAGTATGACATTAAACAGCTCTACCTTACATTTATTCAATTACAGGTGGTTTTATAGTAGCTCAAAAATATCGAGAAAAACACACATTCTGCCTCTACACAGATCTGACCTGTAACTTGGCCTGGTTTGGTCCACATTAAGATAGAAACGTTTAATGCCATACTGTCAAAGCAATAAGATCTCCATGAAGAAAAGCATTTGACGGACCCTTCACCGGAAAAGTTACACAATGTACTTTTAATACTCACAAAGAAATGGTCAAAACGTACTTTTAAAATTTTTGAAGTTTGGCAAGTTGTTCTGAAATTGTATTTTACATGGTCAGTTTAATTATTTTAGTACACTGTGTTTTGATTTTAATTTTGGATTATAGTCATTATTATTTAAAAAATACAGAAAACCTTTTTTTTTTTTAAACAAGAAAACAAAAAAGCAAAAGGCCTTGCTCAAATTGGCACACTAAGAAATTAGTAGACCAAATCCTGACTGTTGTTGTACTATATAGGGATCGGATATCGGCTTCCAAATATCGGTTCAGCAGGTATCCTGGTTGGTCATATACATTGATGTATAAGACTATTTACTAGTCGTAGTCGGCCCGAAAGTCTCAATATTTGAATTTTTAATTGTTCTGAAATTAACAGCTACATAACATATCGATCGGTTTTGTCTTATTTTAGTTCATGTAAAGTAAATAAATGCTGTTATCAGTCTCTGCAGTATCGGTTGATATCTGGAATCTGCAAATACTTAAAGGTGCATTGTGTAACTTTTCTGGTGGAGGGTCTGTCAGCTGCTTACCGCCATGGAGATGTTTGTCTGGAATGTTTCACAGTGCGTTATTAAACCTTTCTATCCTCATGGCGACCAAACCAGACCAAATTACAGGTCAGGTCAGAACGACAACCCCACTCACAGTCAGAATTCCTGTTTGTTGAGGTATTTTTGAGCTATAAAACCACATGTAATTTAACAAATATAAGGTAGTGCTGTTTAAAGTCATACTGTGGAACATTCCAGGTAGAGTGATGACATCTCCATAGAAACAAGCAGGTGACGGACCCCCAACCAAAAAGTTTCATAGTGCACCTTTAAAGCTACAGTATCTAAACTGAAAAAGCTGAATCAGTGCATCCTTATATATTATCATCAGATTTACCATTACTGTTGTATACCAAGTTCGTGTTGGTTAGCGTTGCTGTATTAGCTATGAAATACAATAACATGTTTCGTCATTAGCAGCAATACTTTTGCACTTTTACATTCATTGCTTCTGAAGTCCTGACCTTGAGATACTAATTTCCATAGAAACTGGAGCATGGTATAATAAATGCATGTTAAATGAGAAAAAAAAAGAAAACACTGTTCATTTCACACAATGAAGGTTTTGTTGGTATTGTTTCCCTGTATTGTTGTGGTACATACGCCACTAGCATCCTGTCTTATGTAATGATATTCAATCAGTTCACTTAGTCCCTTTTAGCAGCTCTTTGTTGGCGATAAATTTTGACATTAAGAGCCTTTAAAACGATTTCAGTTGGGTTTGGTTCAGAGTGCTTGTTTAAATTCAATGAATGCAATGGATTCATAACAATATTGGGTTTACGGTGTTCCATAAATCAAAACTGAACCAAGATTGGATTATTTAGTGTGTGCTTTTCGGTAGGATCAACCAGTACTAGGACTGAACTATGAAATAATTTCCACACTACCTGATATTTACTGCGTTAAAACTGTTTTAAATGGTTTTCAGCTGTCCAAAGTTATTCCTCACTTACCTTATGCATTCAGAGCATTCTAATTATTCACAGAGATGAGTTTATAAGCACTTTTCACAACTTTTTGCAGTCCTGGTAAAACTAAGACAAACTAGTATGCTTACAATGTACTTCCTGATTGTCTAAAATGCTTTCTAATTAGACACAGACAGCACTCAGTGGACATATTTTGACCTCAAGAGCTGCTTCTACAATATATTAGTGGAAAATATATAGTACAGGGTCTTTAAATAGAGTTGATGTGAAATAGCTAAAACAACACAATTGTATTTCTTTAATAATGGCTATATTTTTTTCTATAGGTTTTTAATATTAAATAAAGTTGGTGTTTATATTGGCGGTAGGGAGGACGCAACTACAAAAATACAGAAAATCACGATAATAACAAAAGCAGAAGAACTAGAATATGCATGATCTATTGTATCCTCTATATGTGTAAGGTAAACACTACTATTATTGAACAAAAGACGAGCCCAGATAATCCTGCCTTTATGTGGCGTACATGTGAGAGAGCAGTGGCGTGTGCAGGCAGCAGCAATATTTCAGCTGCGCCTAATGGAAGAAATGAGTGAAGCTAAAATAAACCTGGACAAAGTGGGCCTTGGAGGGCTTCTGTCGAGTATCGCCCGCCGCAGAGCAGTCCCTGATGGGTCTGAGCGCCGAGTGTGTCTGGATCTGCTTTTGATGCTTTTTTGTATGATGGAATGTTCAGGTGGTGGTGGAATACAAAAAAAAAAAAAGTTTTAAGACTGTCTGAAAACTAAAAAAAAAAAAGAATAAAACAAAACTGATTTACATGTTTGATTTTCAACAAAAAGGCGAGTGCGACTAACTGAAAAGCTGTTGGCTAATGCTTACTAGTGTGTGACTGTAATTTTATGTGTGAGAGATGTGAGAAATCATCTCACCTGTTGTAGTTCCAACTAAACCACCTCTTTCCGTCTTAAATAGTAACTGTTTTAAAGTCTAATAACAAGCTTCAGATAGAGCAGTGCTTACAATTAGCATCACATCCCCAAGTTGATGACATCAGCTGCAAAGTGTCAGTAGTATTTTAGACAAACACTGGCTTATACGCACTCAAATGCCAAGGGGTTACTGTAGGATTTCAGTGTGTACAAAATACATAAATCAAGTGTTTTTTTCTTTTCTTTTGATTTCCACAAAATATTTTATGCAAAAATCTTAAAACTCTTTGGACTGTGGACTGGAATGGCCCATTTACAGACCTGGTTTAGATCTGCTACTCAGAAAGATTTTTTTTGGGTGGCATTTATTTAAAGGGCTATATTAAAGGTGCATTACAGTATGTATCTTTCTTGGCTTTCTTGCTTTGCCTTGAATGTTCCACAGTATGGCGTTAAGCTTGCCTATGTCCATGGAAACAAGCAGATGATGCCACCACAAGTCAGAAATTTGATGTAAGCCAGCTCACAGTAAGAATGCATGTTTCAGGGCAATAAAAACACTTGTAATTGAAATAAAAGTCTAATGCCATACTTCGGAACATTTTACATTACTTTGATGAATACTTTGATCAAAGATGTTACTTTCTTTTCCGTACTGTACTTAGATAGTCATCCAAATGCTTCAGATAAGAGACACTAGTGTTTTAATTAACCCATATTCTAAAGTTAGCTGTGAGCGAGATTAAAACACTTTGCACTAGTTTCATGTTCAAAGAGCATTTGTCTTGGAATCTGCAATCGCTTGGATCTCATCTCGTCCTCCTCCACTTTCATGGCTCCTCAGATTAGCTAACAGGATTCCTCCACATGTTTACAATCATATTCAGGGCTGTCCTTAATCTTAAATCGTCATGACAGGAATAGCTACAAATATAACTGGGTTAATGTAGATTTCACACTAAAATGTCCAACATTATCTTTTGTAACATGTTCAAAGTTCAACTGTTTCAACCATGGAAACAAAATAAGACGGCAACAGTTAAAGGAGCACTATGTAACATTTCTGATGAAGTGAACATCACCTGCATGTCTCCATGGAGATGTTCTAGGCCTGGAAAGTTGTAAATGGCATAAAGTCTATCTACATTATATTTGTTGTGATACAAATACATCTATTGCTGAAAAAAACCCTTGATAAACCAAAATTCTTACTATGAGAGTGCTTGCTTCTTCACAGATCTGACCTGTGACTTGGCCTGGTGGCTCCACCTGCTTGTGTACATGGAGATAGATAAGTTTAATGCCATACTATGGAACATTCTTTATCTTCCCAAGAATTCATACTACAAGGTCAAAATAGATATACTTGCGATATCTTTTTTTCTTTATAAACTCCAGGGAGAGTTTCATAACAGTATTAGAATGTCATTAATATTAGCAGAATCATATTAAAACATATATTGGGCTAATCTTTCATTACCAACACCAGCTAGAATATCTACTTGTCTTTAATTAACTCTTTGAATCTTGTTGGTGCAGTGAAGAGACACGCTGAATGATAAAACTGAAAGAATCCAGCCAAGGTAGCCTGTATTTTAGCCTCCCGTTTATTCCTGTGTAAAGAGCAATGAGCTGAGTGGCGGTTTCCTACTTAATTATCTCTCTAATGGAGAAAGAGAATGGCATTTAATTAGCGGGGCCCAGATTTAGACCGGTGCCATGTGAGAGGTAAGTGGATTTAATGTTGCGAGGATAAATGCTTCCGCGGTGATGATATGCAGATGTTTGCACATGTGCAGTGGCCCGGACAAACTAGCACCCAGCGCGAGATTCAACGCTACAGCTTTACAGCACGGTGTCCCCAAGAGAAGGGGCACATGACAGCTAAAACAATGAAGAAATGAAATACATCACATTTGTGGGGGATTGTGTGAGCCGAAAATATCTGACAACGTTAGCGTGTGTGTCCATATCATTGTTACACAGAGCAAATTAACATACAGTGAAAGATACTTAAGATATTCTCATTTGTCATGCTGCCCGCTTAGTTATATAAGGAGTGACTTTACTTGACAATTTCACATGTTTATCTGTGGCAAGATCTAAGTTATGGTGCCAAGTTAAGTAGCGCAAAATACCAACAATTAACAGTAACAATATTGATAGAAAGAACAATAATTTTACCTTTACATTTCATCTATTTGATTTACTTGCATTTTCCTTCTTGTAACTGTACAACTATTATCTTTGCATACATTGACGTCAGTTAGTTTAAGATTATACAGAAGATGTTAAAATATTATGTTCTGCACCAGATAAAAGTAGCTAAATAGCCCCAGATTTGCAGGAATAAATTATACAGTGCAACCCAATCAACAATAACAAAAGTACAGCTTTTAATTACATTTCTTTCATTTATTCATTCATTTATGCACGTTATTTATTTTTCGAGACAATGTACAGTTACATAATGCCCAAGGGAAAAGATGCTTGTTCCAGTTTCTAACTTTAGAAAGCCAATTTCAATCTGCAGCTCTTAAAAACAAAGGGAAGATGAAAACGGAAAATAATAGAAAATGTTTATTTTTATTTTTTTAATTAAACACAAAAGAGTTATCTGTGCCATCTATGCCACATATCATTTATCTTAAAGGTGCACTATGTAACTTTTGGATCACCTGCTTGTTTCTATGGATGTCATTGCTCTGTCTGGGATGTTCCACAGTATGACATTAAACAGCTCTGTCTTACATTTATCAAATTACAGGTGTTTTTTCTGGTCAAAAACACCATACAAAAACAGGCATTCTAACTGTGAACGAGGCTGCCTCTCCACAGATCTGACCTGTAACTTGGTCTGGTTTGGTCTCCATGAAGATAGAAAGGTTTAATGCCATACCGTGAAACATTCCAGACAAAGCAATAACATCTACATGGAGAAAACTATTTGACGGACCAGAAAAGCTACACAATGCACCTTTAAGTTATTTTTTACACACTAAACTTCAAACTATTTCCCAGACAAACTTTATGAACCAGTGCCTGTGTGGATTCTCAACAGACACGCTGCCTGATGTGAACCTGGAGTTAGTGGCTCCACATGTGACTTGCTTTGGTGTGCAAATGAGGCTAAATGTATTTCAAAGAGTGACAGTTGAATGCAAAGAGGAAATCATTTGATCAGACAAACCTGCAGTCCTTGAGCCGTTTTAGACACTCCCATTAGGCTTAAAGGGGAGCTGAGGTAACTAGCAACATCTATACTGAACATATTTGTGCAGTGAATACTTTAAAGGGCCCATTTTATACACTCCATTTTCCAATCTGTGTTATAATGTTGTTCCCTCATCAAAAGCACACCTGCAGTTGTGTTTTGTTTCATTCACACATGTTTCTCAAACTGAAAACGCTCGTTCCACCTCGTGATGTCATGTGGTAATACAGGAAGTGCTCCACTGTGGTTTTAAATTCCATATACCTTCACAACAATCATTTGGATAACTTCAGTCCTGGAATTTCCAATCTCTCTCTAAAAGATAAAAGGCAGCTGTTAACATGAAAACCATCACTTCATGACATCACAAGGTGGAACAGAGCATTTTGAACTTTAGAGATGTAAACCGATTAATAATAAAGGATTACTCAAACAACATTCCAACATGGCTTAAAGCGTGTCAATTTTCCATAATATAGGACCTTTAAACTACATGAAAACATCTCAAAAATTTAGATCAACAATTTAGATTTCAAATTGTTGTAGTACTACTGTATTCAGAGATAACATATTGACAGTTCTATCAAGCATTGCCAAGTTGTCAGGTTCTTGGCTTAAGTCGGGCTATGAAAAGAAGCTAATGTCTCTATTGTAGAATGAGCCATAGATTTTTGGAGGAGCGCCCAGTGCTCAGAAGACAATAGAGGTTGAACTTTTAGCAGTGAGTGAATGACACAATTGTAAAACAAGGCCAGAGTCCGTCTCAAAAATGTCAAGTGCTGAGGCTATATATGATGAAGTGACTGGATTAACAATAACTTTTGGAAAGACAGTACAAGCTATAAGTTTCAGAGTTTGCAGTGTTGCCATAGCAATTAACATTTATGAAAAGAAATTACAAAAGAAAACTGTTGTTCCATCTGCTGTATGTGTTGTCGGGGAAAAGTGCTCAAAATGGCACTTTTGAGCAGGAAGCTGAAACCAGTGAAAAGGATATGCATGGGTTTCAAGGCTTGAGCCGGTCAAAGGCCATAGCATTTACCAATTCAAAACAAAATTTGGTCAAAAGAGTGATCCTTTGATTTTAGAAAAGTATATTCTGAATATAACCAAATGAAAAAGTAGCTGTACCTGAATACAGTTACTCAAAATGAGTACTCTGAATACATATTCTTGGTATTCATTTACTTCCCACCACTGTGTGTGAGCTACTGTGTCCAAATAATTTCCCTTGTGGATAAATAAAGCTTGCCTAAGTCAAAGTCTAAGTCTAAAAGTCCTACTAATGGAATCCATATGAAAGTTTGAATAGAAATTATGAATATATCAAAATTTCAGTTCTATCAAATGTATATTGTAATCAGGATTTTGAATAAACACAAAATGTAGACACACTTTTTCACTAGGGAGTTGAACCAATGACCTTCTGGAGAGCATCACACTTTGAACATAACTCCAAAACACCATTCAGCGCTGTTTTTATTTTAGCCACATTTTGTTTAGAACTCAATGCTCTGCGGCGGTTTGTTTAGAGCGCGTGCCTGCAGGGGCTCACAACAGGTGAAACATTATCCATACTCAAATGTATGTAAATAATGCAATGAGCTATTCTGAGCTCCACTCTTCAGACCTTAATTTCACAGTGAGAAGTAGGTCTCTGTGTCGACGCTCTAATTTCTCAGAGATTAGCATTAATAGCATTGGACATGAAGCTAGCCATTTGCTACCGTGCCACTGTATGCTTTTCTTGGACTATTTGCAGAGTATACAGTATATCACTATGCGTAGAAACGCATTGAACAGCTATAGCAGTGGAGTGACGGATTGTAAATAGCTTACATTATACCTTGAAGCAGCGGTAGCATGGAGCAAGTGAAGTGTAATCAAAAGCCTGGGTCTGCCTCAAGGTCGACTCATCAGCAGAGTTATCACGCCTGAATTATACATGATGCACTCTGTAAACCGTGAATACGCCACACTCTTATATGAAATGGGCCTGGTCATGTGACTTATAGAGGGAGTACAGAGGTTAGTCTGAAGATGCAATGTACAAAGTTCAAAATTCTAAACTGTATTCCCAAACCTTGATTTATTAATGTGAAAAAATATTGCTTTTGTTCTTAAGGGTACTATATTAAACAAAATTCATTCTTGTGAGCATTAAGCCATGTTAAAATGTTATCTCATCATAAACATAACTGGAACCGTGTTTAAGGAATCCTTTATTATTAATCTGTCTACATCTCCAAAGCTCCAAATGCTCTGTTCTACCTTGTGATGTCACAAAGTTGACATATATGTATAAAAAAAGATGTCTTCATTTCATTTAGAGTGCATTTAGTGTTGCACATAGACTAGGACTAAACTGGGACAAAAGCCAGAACTAAACCTGGACTAGACCAAGACTAAACCAAGTCTAGATCAGGACAAAACTGGGCTAAACGTACTGGAACGTATTGGACGAGGACCCAGTAGTGCAATGTTTAGGTGATAAGAGTAACATCTGGAGAGGAGAAATGGTCATGATCACATTTTATACAGCACTTTTCCACCAAAGTGCTTTACATCAAGGAACCACTCACCCATTCAAACACGCTTTCATACACCAGTGTACACAGACACTAGGGGCAAGGTGGGTTAAGTGTCTTGCCCAAGGACACAACAACAGCATTCATTTGTGGGAGCTGGAATCACACAACCAACCAATGCACATTATACACACAAAACAGCTCCTGTCCTATTACTGAACCCACACTGTTGTTTCTCAGACACAACAGTTTAAAAGTACTGTGGGTGTGAACTCTGAAATCTCTAAAGGATTCAGGTGCTGTTCAAGGTAAGACAAACTCACAGGGCCATTTAACAGCCCTGGTCAGAAAACACGTCCTGCAGCCTTCTACTTTTGTTTATCCACCCACAAAGTAATTACATTAAACTTTGGTTAAAACTTCTTAAACAAGCAGCTACAAACATTTTTCACAGAGAGATAGATAGATGTAGATAGATAGATAGATTTTTGTATTTTTCTCAACTGGAAAGGGTATATTACAATTGATAAGTTCAAGACAAGGTGTACTTTAAAGAGAAAATTGACATAGGGCACTTTTTTCCATTTTCTTTTTGCATACTTTAGATATTATCATTATTTTATTGAGGATAAATGCTTTAATATTTGTACTGCACTAAAATCGAATAGTGTTTTTCTATATGCCCTACTGTGCAGAGTAAATGCGAAGCTTTGCAGTCAAAAACAGTACGTTCAAGTACTAAGTGACATCACACAGGACTTCCCTACTTACAGCCAGGTGTTTCTGCCAACGTGGATACCTGTTAGATCAATCATACTGTTCTAATTCCTCCAGACCCCGCCTCTCCTCCCCCTCAGTCTTTCTTTAGTCCTCCAGGTACTGCCGAGTTTAGCAGCTCTATTTGAAATGTGGTTGTGGGCGGAGTTTATGCCTTTAGTCCCACTTTAAGAGCTACAGGAGTGAAAAACATGTTTAAAAGCTCTGCACGCTCTCCCTCCCGCCTACTAAATTAAGTACAGTACCAACAAACGTGAGACCTGATACAACCCAATCACAATAGCAGTGGAAAGCTTAAGTGCTACATACTAGAAGCTAACCGCTAATGGATAATAGGTAGAAAATACGGTGACTAGTCTTGATGGTATTCTCATTTGCTTCTCAAGATGGAGCCTTTAGACACGGTTGGCCAGAGTCAGGCTGGCGCTGTGAACCCAAACAGCCAATCAATAAGAGCATCTACCGGGGTCACTCTCCTTGAACCACTCCCCTCCACTGCTCTGGCTCACATGTGCTTTTCAATCTCCTCCGACAATGACGGGAGATGAAAGGAGATCAACCTATAGGCCTTGGAGCTTGGGTCTGTAAGCGCACATGCATGGAGTGGTGCTGGCTCGGTTTTGACTTTATCAGAAAGAGTTGATTCATGTTTAAAATGGACACGTTTCAAGGTCAGGGGTGAAGCCAGTGTCGCTGTATACTGTGCACAATATAAGTTTGGCCACTGTGTTTTATAGTGGTTGTTATAGATTTCACAATTGCCAGTGACAAACAGTAATGCATTTTTGAAGAGCCTATATTATGCTATTTTCTGGTCTATGTTATAATGCTGTTTCCTCATCAAAAACATACCTGGAGCTTTGTTTTGTTTCAGTCACACATTAACTCACAAATTCTGCATATTTAAGGTGAGTTTTTCTCTCAACCAGAAAACACTCTGTTCCACCCTGTGATGTCATGTGGTAATACAGGAAGTGCTCCATATACTTTCACTAGAATCATTTGGATAATTTCAGCCCTGGAATTGCCAATCTCTACAAAACAAAAGGTAAAACGAAGCTGTTAATTTGAAAACTACACCTACAGGTGGAACAGAGTATTTTGAGCTTTGGAGATGAGACAGACTGAAAATGAAGGATTACTCAAACATGTGTGAATGAAACAAAACAACTCCAGGGATGTTTTTGATGAGATAACATTATAACATGGCTTAATGCTCACATCTGTGTAATATAGGACCTTTAATGAATTGCAGTATTTTGAATCTAAAAATCCAAAAACACTTTGCAAGGATTTTGGATTTTGTTTTTTTCCTGGCACAGAGTCAACTGGGTCTAAAAAACTGACATTCAGAGCCTATGATCTTGCTTCTTTTTAATAGGCTGACTGAACTCTCCCCCCACTTTATATTATAAACTAATAACAGTTTTCCCAACAGTATGAACAGTATTCACTCTAATACGTTCATGGCTGGAGGCTGTAGGAGTCACAACACTGGACCAGAGTCGTGCCGAGGAAGATTAAAATTAAACTCTTTTCAACCCGGTGCGGTCAATCAGATATTGATCTGTGTTCTTTTGGTGGAGCAGGGCGGTGTGCAGCAGACGGATGGCGCAGTGCACATGGAGTGACAGCGCAGGACTTAAATTAAAGATTTCCCGTCCATGAAATGAAAAAGGTCCAATGGGGCCAATGGAGTGGCTCCTGTGGTGGACGCACATACTTAGACAAGGATCCAATCAACGGCACAAGCTTGTCCACCAGAGAGATTATCCAGCGGACTGAAGAACTACACTCTTAAAGCAGAGAGGAGAGGTCCACAGACATGTACTAAATGGTATGAATAAAGTGAATGAAAAAATAAATGAATAAAGTGTCAAATTATAGGATTTATTATATGGTCCATATACATTATCTGATCCATTTGGGCCACTATACAATTGGGCTGGGACAAAAATAATTGCTAATGGTTTTTCCTCATTTTGATCGATCAGTATTTTATATTAAATTTTATAAGGTTCTTTTGACAAATAAAAATTGCTTTCAGTAGTCATTTTCCGAACATTAACAACACATCATTGCCAAAAAATAGTCAAAATTCCAAACTCCTTCAAAGTCTGAACTCTGCTCCAAACTAAATGCTTTTACTGACTGGCTTTGAACACCAATATCACTGACTAGAAGAGATGACTGAATCTCAGTCTGGATTAAAATTCTATGAAACCCTCAGCAGTAATTATACAATAGCAAAGTATCATCCAAATATGCAACGAGACAGACTAACTATTGTGTATTCAATCTTTTATCAGGGTTGGCAGTAACAATCTGCTTGGTGTAAGAGCATATATATCAAACTAAAATAACTAAACTTCCCAATTAGTTTTCTAATTTTCTCTTAACTGTCAACAGCCACTTGAGCCAGTTGCCACGCTGTCATAGAGGTGAAGAGCACTTGAACCTATTACAACGGTAGACCACTGTAGACCACAGCGCTGACGACACAACCCCCAGAATAGACATACTTCAAAGTCGATCCAATCACGCTTTACATCTTTGTTACCCACAGTATTTCCTCCGGACAGGGGGAGTTATGGCTGTCCGTGTCGGGGCGCTGGATATCACATTGACAGTGATGACACCATCCCTGGCTGTCTTTTGCTAGAAAAGCCGCTCTGTTGTAAAGAAAAACCCTGAGCTTCCATTAAAACCAATGAGTGTATCCATCGTCCCCTGTCTCTCATTATAAGGCCATCTGCATCCATCCCCTCTCACATCCCCCTTCACATCGCTTCTGGCAAGGCCTCCTCTGGCTCGTAGCAGACTGAAGAGTCGGTAACGCCTCACAGTAGCGCTTTGCCAATACAGCCTGGCTTGCTTTGATTAGGTCATAAAGAAGCTGCGATAGCATGTGGGGCTGGCACACGGGTGTTGCAGGTGGGTGAGCATGCGTTTTGTTCTGAAGAGACAGGAGCTTATATGATCAAACTGGTTTCTCCTCATTGCATTACCAGGTGTTATGGGGAAAGTCTATAAGAGTTGAAAATGGCAAGGTACATTTACATTTATAATTGTGCAGTCCATCTGTGTTTAAAGTTTACATTTAAATCTTTTGTATTAAAAGCATAGTGTACATTTATGGTAGGGGGCCTGGAATGTTCCACAATATGGCATTAAAGTGCCTATGACAGGTTGAATTACACATATTAGTAAAACAGATCATTATGTTTATGATTTTACAAACTGTTTTTCCCCAGTTTGGGCATTTTTTTAGGTCTTAATCTTTACTCCTCAAATGTACATAGAAATTATGACTTAAAATTAAATGAAAACACCTTCATTTTGTTGAAAAGTACCAGAAAAATCTGTCTCAAGTGTGTAAATTGAAAAACTTTTGGCTTTGAATTTTCCCTAGTTCTTTGTAAATTGCTGCTAGATTGGTATAAAACTATAATTTATATTTACAGCAGCTTTTATTCCAGCAAATTAAATCACAATTAGAGAATGTTCAGTGATACGCACTTTAAACTCAACTCCCTTGGATTTATTCAATTACGGGCATTTTTGTTGCTCGATCGCAGTCTACCTTAAACATACATTCTTACTGAGCGCGGGCTCCCCTCTCCACAGATCTGCCCTAACTTGGTTTGATGGGTTTGATTGTTGTTAGCTTTAGTCAAGCCAAGTTTAAAACAAACGATCATGGTGCTAAGTTTGCTACTTATTATTCACTGATAAAGTTTTGACAAATGTCTCAGCACTGATTATGAAAATGCTGAAATACACCTCCACCCTAATACAAATGCTCAAAACTATGCTAAACTATGTCTCCCTCTGATTACTTTCTGAAGAAATAATCAGGAGCATTTTATATAATATAATAGTCTTTAAGAACATCACGCTGGGGGTGTTCTACGTGTTTCTCTAATGGTAGAATGTTTAGGAGTTACCGTGGTGACACAATGCACACATTAGCAAACACGTTTTACACAAAAACGTTTCAAGATTGCCTGACAACTAAAGAAAACCTGTTGTAGTTCCAGATAACTCAGTTCTTTATGGTCCGATTGTGTTAAAAAAAAAAAGTTCAGATTAAAGTCTTATAAAGCCTCAGACAGAGCAGAACCTACAGTTAGCATCACACCCTCAGGGAATGTTGATTACATCGACAAGTTATCAATATCTAGACAGGATATCTTGGTATTCCACATACATTTTCCTATGTATGAGGTTATCTGTGCTTGTAATGTATTTGTGTATTTTTGACTTTCATGTGAAGAACTTTGATCAGCTGAAGTTCCTTTAAATGTGCTATGTAAACAAACTGGAACTGAATATATGCTGTTTTATGCAAAGGAATGCTCAGGTTTATCTTGGATTTGCTGCATACACCCCTTGCAGTCTTGTCGCAGGTGGATCCAAAGGACTGAGCATCATTTTGTCAAGAGGAGACACACACCTGGTCTGTGTTTACCCTCTCTGCTTCTACTGCCCCTCTCACTGTGTCCAAATCATAAACCAGCCACTCCAGCCTGGAAATGGTCTCTGCTTCACCCACACACACCGACACACGTACAAGCCTACTGCCTAGAATAAAACCAAGCATTCAGCCTGTCTACTCAGCACTCGTCTCACTGTTCAGTGGCCTGACCCTCAATCATTGATGAGGTGATGCCTTGCACGAACATACGAAAGTGTCCAATCACCATTAGTGGAGAGCAAGAAGCGTTAGTGAAAAAAGGAGCAAAAATGCACTCTTTTCTAGTTTTCAAGGAGACAAAAGAGGATGAACAATGATGGGGATGCGTGTAAGGTGAAGCAGTGACATCATCCATCATCAGCTCCAATTCTATTAATAAAATGGCTTCCAATAGTCTTTCCTGAACATAAATATGCATACAAAACATGAACAATGTATATTTTTAATCACTGCAACAAAGAAAAGTTGAATTTCTTCCTAATAATTTTGATATCTGCCCCAAAGTGGTGACGTGGACATCCTCTGCTTTGGCTAGATTTGGTTATTTTGTCTTTTTAACAAATAAAAATGTATTTCAATATTAATTTAGAGAACATATACATACAACACATAAACAATGCATATAAATAGAAATAGTTGGATTTCTTCTTAAGTTTGACCTCTATACACTTTAAATTATTGCCATACAACATATTTCAATGTCTTCTTTGAATTTGTCTGAACAGTTCTCCAAATCACAGGCTTTTACTGTGAAAAAAGTACACGATAAAATCCATTCTTTCTATTTTATTTTATTTTTTCAGAATACACAAAAGAGCATGACACACTGATGGGGGATGCTTGTAAGGTGAAGTGGTGACGTGTAGGTGCCACAGTGTATGCAGGTCTGGTGTGGATAAACAACAACACAGGAGATGGGGAACATCCTCTGCTCTAGCTGGCTCCTCTCTGGTGGTCATTAGCATATGTCCAATGTGCCACACGGCTTGACTAAACCTCCCAGTCTCTGTCTCCGTGCAGCTGTGACATGCCATTACTGTAGCCTTCTATGCTATACAAAGAGCTGGATTCAACAATACAGAAGAACTACAATACTACTTTATACATTATAGTAATCCAGCCAGTCCACTTTATGTACAAGTATATTTTGCGACATAACACAGCAATGGCAGAGCAAAAATGATGCACACATTTCTCTCAAATAAGCAAATGTGAAAATTGAAAAATTCAATTAGGTTCAAATCATTTTTTAACTTTAAATCCATCTTTCAACCCATCATAGAGTGCTTTTCTCAGTTTTGAGATTCTATACATGATGAAAACAAAAACTGACAAAAAAAACCTAAACTAAACAAACAAAAAAAACTCCCACACCTCACCCTTCTCTCCATTAACTGCGGTTTTATCAGAGGAATTTATATGAAGTGTCAAGTATTGAATTTCAACAGCTTCAACAGTTCTATGTAAAATAAATACATAAAAGTACTCAAGCATATTACAAGCATTCTTAAGATATATGTTAGTTCCCAACCATTGTGAGCCCTTCTAAGGAAAAAAAAAACAGTCTATATATCCATATTTCTTTAGTAATAAATTCATTGCCATAGGGATTAACAATTCAAAACAAAATATATCTTTGGAATTATGAAAAGTACTCAAAATGGCACCCATAAACATGAAGCTGAAACCCATGTATGAAAAAAGAGAAACATTTTGCAACATTTTAAGAAAAGAAAAAAACAAAATCCAGTTGACTTGACAACATATGTTAATTAAAGTAATGTCATACGTGGATGAATGAAACCACCTTGTACAAAACATTTTATACTTCCACAATACTAGAATTCTAGGAAACCATAAATATTTAACCCTTTCCTGACTTGTGACCTTTGCTTCCTCTCGGTTCCTCCATATTGGGGCTTAGTGCAAGTATATGGACTGCAAGGAGCTAAGTGCATGTGTGTAATATATATATATATATATATGTGTGTATGTGTTACAGTATAGGCTACCAGGCGCAGCTCTGTTCTATGGGCCTGCCTCTGGGTCATCTCCATATTAGAGGCTCAGAAGACAGCTGGGTGAACTCTTCAACCCTGAGAGGAGCACCAGTGTGGCAAGGCCTCCCTGTGCTTCAGCTGTAGCCTTGAGATAGACCCCGATTCGGCACAAAAACACACTAGCCCTATCTGCGGCGGGCTGATAAAGTGCTACCCTGAGTGAACCTCCAGCCTTCACTTCTCACTTTAGCTCCCTGGTGCTCGCTTTGTGGTGAATGTGCTCTTGGCTAGCTCACATGTGTTGGAGAAGGAAGTGTTAAAAGATAGGGTTAAGGTTAGTATCGGGCTCATTTCACGGTTTAATGGGAAGTCAGTGGCACAGGGAGAAAATGGTTAAACTAAAGTACTATGATTGGTCTTTACCAGTGACAACAGAGTGACTTAAAGGTGCATTGTGTAACTTTTCTGGTGGAGGGTCCGTCAAACGCTTTTCTCCATGGAGATGTTCTTGCTTTGTCTGGAATGTTTCACAGTATGGCATTAAACCTTTCTACCTTCATGGAGACCAAACCAGGCCAAGTTACAGGTCAGATCTGTGGAGAGGCGACCTTGCTCACAGTCAGAATGCCTGTTTTTTGAGCTATAAAACCACCTGTAATTGAATAAATGTAAGGCAGAGCTGTTTAACGTCATACTGTGGAACATTCCAGGCAGAACAATGTCATAAAGAAACAAGCAGGTGACGGACCCTCCACCAGAAAAGTGACACAGTGACCCTTTAAGAATATGAGGAGTGGAATAGGCCCACATGCTCATTTGCCTTTTTTGTGCAGAAATTGCAAGGTTAAATTCAACAGCCTGGTGCTACTAAAAGTAAGGTAAAAAGTTATTTTTATTATTTGTTTTATTATTTTATTATTTTTGGTATTTGTTAAGAAATAAAATCCACATTTGGAAAGTCCACAACTGATGAATGAGGTTTAGCAATTAACCAACACTCCCAGTACTATGATCGTCATTCATTTCTGTGCAAAAGTTATAGTGAAAACCCATATATGCTATATATTATATTATGAGAAAGGAAAACACTGGTAATACAGGAAGTGCTCCACAGTGTTTTTAAACTCCATACACCTTCATTAGAATAATTTGGATTATTGAAAATTTGAAAACTACAACTACATGACATCACAAGGTGGAACAGAGCAGTTTGAGCTTTGGAGATGTAGACAGGCTAATAATAAACGGTTACTCAAACCTGTGTGAATGAAACAAAACATAACTTGAGGTATGTTTTTGATGAGGTAACAACATTGTAACATGGCTTAAAGTTAAATTTTTGAGTAACATAGGACCTTTAAGAATAACTAATCAGTCCTGTTTTAATAATAATGTTGTTAGAGAAGAGTTTATTAATAAAAGTGTACAATTCCACCTACCATATTGTCAGTATGTTATTTTTTTTCTTTCCTTTAAGTGTAAATAAACAACTCTACAACCTGGACATGCTGCCACTTTGTCAAACCATTTTCACGCAAGCAACATCTTGGCAGACATCCTTGTTTATCTCCACCTCTGCCCACTGATGTAACTGACACATCTGGGTGCAGAGGAGCCACAAACGCCATAAAAACAGATGCAATGGGCTATTTTAGTCACTACTGCCTTAATTATGACTTCATTTTAGTTGTTACACTGCTAAGGTGAAGAAAACAAGTGGAAAAAGAAACGGATGTCCCTAGCATATTGATAACTATACTTTCACCACAGACACTGCCTGTTTTTGAAGGCTAAATAACAGGCATTTGACAGACAACTCTACAGATACATGGTGTTTGATGTGGGACCAAATGCCCAGGATAATACCATATGAAGGCAACGGGCACAGAACACGACAACACGTATAGCAGCTACAAAGTTATACTCACATACACTAGTGTCTTTTCTAATAATACTTAATTGGTTGGGGGTCCATCACCTGCTTGTTTCTATGGAGATGTCATTGCTGTGCCTGGTAAGTTCCACAGTATAACATACTCTACACTTATTAATTTGCAGGTGGCATTCTGACTGTGAGCAAGGTCGCCCCTCCACAGATCTGAGCTGTAACTTGGTTAGGTTTGGTCTCCATTAAGATAGAAAAGTGTAATACCATACTGTGAAACATTCCAGACAATGCAATAATATATACATGGAGAAAAGCTTTTGACGGGCCCTCCACCAGAAAAGTTACACAATGCACCTTTAAAATTACATAGAAAATTCTCTATCACTTATATTTGAAAAGCTGAAGTCATTTACTTTTTAAATAATGCAATGACTATTTCTCTAACCACAACTTTTTGAAGTAGGACCTTTAGTACTCAGAGTTGGTAATTGGTTTCCTTTGTTGTCGCACACTTTGTGATCATTTCCAGCAAACACTTGACTTTTTTCAATGAAAGAAGGCTGTCTGAGGGCGTGAGGTTCGCTGGGGAAGTGGAACTACTATGTCTGGGAGTGACATGGTATGTCTGTGAAATACTGACTCTTTTAAATGAAAACCACAAAAATGTTCATTCAGCCATGTTTGACAGATACAAAGTCCGAAGAAACTCACACGAAAACAAAATGTCAAAACTTTGTGACGTTAAAGGGTGTCAGACAAATCACAGACGCATTACCCGCAAACACTGTGCAATTTCAGACCATTTCAGACCAAATCTCTTCTACTGAGTTGTGTGAGACCCACTTACACATACACAGCAGGTGAATGATTAATATAATAATCATAATGCAGAATATATAGGTTTTTTTTTTAGACACTTAAGATGCTTTATAGTTGAGAGTGAAGGAAATAAGGTCCTTCCAACCACCACTAACACTCAACATTCAGACAAAGTGCGTGAAGTGTTTTGCCTAAGGACTAACTGAATGTCATAAGACATTTACGGTCTGATTTTGGCCAAGAAAGTTTTATTCGAATACAAAGCTGTACAGTGGTGATTTGAAGAAGAAATAGCAGTTACATAACACAACTGGATCTCATGAGTAATATGTTAACTGTGTTTTAAAGAAATAATTGCCATTTTCCGCCCCTTCTGTTATCGATTAATATCAGGTATCACTTTGCACAAGAGCCACTGCTACCCCACTGTGGCACCTGGCAGTCCCTGCAATCTCCAATCAAAGCTACAAACCAGCTTAGCTCTGCTTAGATTCACAGATCAGAGAAAAATGAGCTTTGATGGGGAAATATGGTCACAATTATCCACCAGCTAATATGTAATCCTGACCATGATCATGTTCCAGATCTGAGATAGGTTGTCCAATCGTACAGCAGTCGGACCTATCAGGAGCAGTGGGCAATCAGAAATGGGAGGGGAAAAAATAAGCTCTATATTGTATCATGTCTACAACAAAAAGAAAAAAACACAATTTCTGAGAATAATGAATGTCTCTGTATTCTAGTTAATTGAGTGAAGTTTAAAAGTCAAACTTCTGTTCACTTTCACATCCTTTGGCACTGGTTCACTGAGAGGACACTTGAAAGATAGTCTCATAAATCATTTGTTTTGTGCTAATATTGTGTTTTGGTACAGAGCCTCCACTGCTGCAGCTGTGATGACAAAAGTATCCACCAAAATAGAAATTATGCCTCTCTGGAATTTCAGTGCTGCAGGCTGCAAAAGAAAAAAAAAATATTGCTTATCTTTTGAAAATTAAAAACGGTTATTTGGGACAAGCGGAAATAAAGGGGGGGACACCAAAGCTGGGGAAAAAGATATTCTGAAAGTTTGTGAAAGTTTGAGTGGAGCTGGCATTGTAATCGAGATGGCTTCTTTTACTGCGGATGAGCAAAATCAATGGTTGCGATTTGTGTGCCCCGAAGACTCCTAACAAGAGCAGTGAGGTGGAAAATAGATCCGCCGTCACCCACAACACCTGGGCCACCGGCACACTGCATGGGTGCTCACACAGATTCAGGAGCACCCAAAGGAGGACAACCTTTGGCTCGGTAATCTCAATGGTGAAAAGAGCTGTGATTGTCCTGGCCAGCACAAAGCCAGGCAGCCAGGGCGCGTTTGGTCTCTATAGAGCGAGGACACAACCTGAGGAATTGTGGAGGACGAATGGTGCAGATGAATGTGGGACAGTAAGAGGACGGGACAAAGAGTCAAGGGGAATCATTCAGATGCTGAGATTTCTTTTAAAAAATAAGCTTTGTATTTAAAATATTGAAGTTTAAAAAGAGTTTGTTAATTAATGCTCATAGACAGTATGGATACTTTGCAGCGATGTCAAGATGGGGGTGTTGAACATGCATCTCCTGTCTAGGAGTTTGATTTTCAATAAAAAGGTGAGAGAGACTGAACTGAAAAACTGTTAGCTAATGCTTTCTGGTCAGATTGTGTTAAAATAAAGCTCAGTAAAAACAATTTCAGTCAGAGCAGTGTCTACAGTTAGCTTCACACACCCAGAGAACGTTGATGAGATCATCTGTAGTTGTTGTTACCTCAAAATAGTAACTGTCCATATTATGATCTGTAGTTCAAATTCAATATGCAACTTTTAACAAGGTATCATGTAAAATTATACAGCTAATGCTAAAAATGCTAATATACAATAAACATGCACACAGTGTAGATGTCTGCCCCACAAAACAGTAGTAGAGTTGTGTTCTATTTGATAAATCTGTTTTTACCTTTTTGATGTAAACATATTTTTGTTATTTCAGAATGAATAATGATCCAATATTGTCCTGTCAGGCAGCCACAGCAGCAGACAGCCATCTGAGCAAGCACACACTATAAGTGCTTATTTAGGCCCACACCGCAGGTAATCATGTTTTAAGATTTTGTCATAACTTCACATTATACTGACTGCACTGGGTGATTTCACTTTAGAAAGAAACTAAAAAAAAAAACTTACTCGAGGAAAAAAAAACAAACAAACAAAAAAAAACAAAACGGCCATTAATAGATTTGTCGAGGTGTTCAATCTAAATATGTTTAATTAATTATTTAAAATGAATTACAATCAAAATATGTTCCTTTGGATAAACATTGAAATAACAACATTCATTTATTTATATTTTTTGTGTGTATCAACTTCAGTGTGTGTGTGTGTGTGTGTGTGCGTGCGTGTGTGTGTGTGTGTGTGTGTGTGTGTGTGTGTGTGTGTGTGTGTGTGTGTGTGTGTGTGGCTGGCTGGTCCATTCAAATCAGATTAACATAATAAGAATAGAAATGCTACTGATCAAGAACCAAGTCACATTGTGTATATGTGTATGTGTGTATGTGTAATATATAGCATCATAATGTATCTGAAAGTATTATCGTAGATGCCTGTGCACACAGCTTCTTTCTGTTCTGTGATTTTTAAAAATAATTATCTTTTTTTTCTATTATAGTGAAGATGTTCTGTGATGATCCCAAACCACACATTAGTATTCAGTGCTGTGCTATTCCAAATCTATGATTAAGAGAAATTGCAGCATATTCTTCGTCACAAGAATACTCCCTATTACACTATTGTAACTCAAGCAAAATTGTAGTGTCTGATCAAACCAGAGATATGCCTCCCCATGTTTTGGAAAAATGATTCCAAAATGTGGCTAGTCGAAGGTAGCCAGCAGCTAGGTCAACAACACCTGTCCAACACAAGGTTACTGGAATATGAAAATGACCTGTATTTGAATAAATTAAATGACTAGGTTTAAGATTAAAATTGAAAATATTGTTCACTTGTACGTCCTTTGGCATTGGTCCACTATAAGCAGCTACATTCTTATCACAAATCCATCTTTGTAACTCAACCTACCTACCTACTTGTCTCCAAGGAGATGTTATTGCTTTGCCTAGAATATTTCATGGTATGACTTTAAACTTATTCATCTAGCACTGATTCATTACAGGTGTTTGTATTGCTCAAAAATACAATAATTCTCCACAGATATGAATTGTAATGAAGAGGAGCATTCGAGATACAGCAGTAACATCTCCATGGACACAAGCAGGTAGCGGACCCTCAACCAGAAAAGTTGCGCAGTGCACCTTTAATATAAATATCAATGAAAGAATGCCTGGCTGTACCTCCATCTCTCGGCCTCTTTATTTCCCCCTCTCCGGGTTGGACTGGCACCATACATTAGAGCTCCCAGCTGCTACCACAGAGCCCAATACCTCCCTCACCATATAATGCATCAGCAGTCCCATCAGCGCTCACAACGCAGAACGCCCAAACACAACCACGCCTGCCTCCCATCTCTACCCACAAATCCCAATCTCTACCAGTACACCCCCATCTCTTCCCCTGGTACAGCCCGAGGTGACTTAAGGCTTGCATATTGTATAAGAGTGATAGAAAAAACCTAGAGGAATTATTTCAAGTGACAGAGAAGAAAAATTTGCTTTTTTTAAGCACATCAAAGAAGGTATTTCTCCAGAGCAGCAGGAGGGGGAATAGCAAAGCACGCATAGAACCGCTTCCCTTTTATGCCATTTCCCTTAACATTACTGACACATAATGAAGTAAAATTACAGAAGAGTTTGAAGGGAAAACTGACAGAAACACTGGTTTTCACATGTGATTGAGCATTCTCCAATGTCAACTCTTTAATAGTGTATTTTATGCTCTGTTAACTATTTGAGCGAACTGTAAATCTAAGCCTAGATATTTGAATGTATAAGTGGTAATATTCAACAAAAACAACACATTTCTGAGCTTAAAGGTGCACTGTGGAACTTTTCTCATGGGGTCTGCTGTCTGTCTGTATGATGTTATTGCTTTGTATTAAATGTTTCACAGAATGGCATTAAACATACCTAATATCTCCATGGAGACAAGCAGCTGAAGCTAACTAGACGAATTACAGGTCAAATTTGTAGAGAGGCAATCCTGCTCATAGTAACAATGTTTTTCAAGGCATTTTTCTCAACAATAAAAAAAATCTGTAAATGAATAAATGCATGATAAATGAGTTGCATACAAAGGAGACATATAATTACAACAGAACTATACTGTAATAGTAACAAGTGTTTGAAATGGTTTATGATTCATCTACAAATTTAGCTATAGTGTCAGAAATGGCACCTGACAATGAATGGCACACTTGCTCACCTGCCTTGACTCACGTATGAACTTTAGTGACATCCCGTTCTTAATCCATAGGGTTTAATATGATGTTGGTCCACCCTTTGCAGCTATAACAGCTTCAGCTCTCCTGGGAAGGCTGTCCACAAGGTTTAGGAGTGTGTTTATGGGAATTTTTGACCACTCTTCCAGAAGCACATTTGTGAGGTCACACACTGATGTTGGATGAGAAGGCCTGGCTCTCAGTCTTGGCTCTAATTCATCCCAAAGGTGTTCTATCTGGTTGAGGTCAGGACTTTGTGCAGGCCAGTCCAGTTCATCCACACCAAACTCTCTCATCCATGTCTTTATGGACCTTGCTTTGTGCACTGGTGCACAGTCATGTTGAAGAGGAAGGGGCCATATTCAAACTGTTCCCACAAAGTTGGGAGCATGGAATTGTCCAAAATCTCTTGGTATGCTGAAGCAGGGGCCAAGCCCAGCTCCTGAAGAACAACCCCACACCATAATCCCCCCTCCATCAAACTTTACACTTGGCACAATGCAGTGAGACAAGTACTGTTCTCCTGGCAACAGACAAACCCAGACTCGTCCATCAGATTGCCAGATGGAGAAGTGTGATTTGTCACTCCAGAGAACATGTCTCCACTTTACACCACTGCTTTGCATTGTACTTGGTGATGTATGGCTTGGATGCAGCTGCTCGGCTATAAGCTAATCTGAAGTCCACATAAAGTTGGAAGGTCTGTAGTGATTGACCCCGCCCTGTCAGTTTACGTGGCCTACCACTTCGTGGCTGAGTTGTTGTGGTTCCCAATCACTTCCATTTTGTTATAATACTACTGACAGTTGACTGTGGAATATTTAGGAGCGAGGAAATTTCACAACTGGACTTGTTGCACAGGGGGCATCCTATCACAGCACCATGCTGGAATTCACTGAGCTCCTGAGAGCGACCCATTCTTTCACAAATGTTTGTAGAAACAGTCTGGATGCCTAGGTTTTTTATACACCTGTGGCCATGAAAGTGACTGGAACACCTGATTTCGATTATTTGGATGGTTGACTTAGACTTAGACTTAGACAACCTTTATTGATCCACAAGGGAAATTATTAGTTGAGTGAGTGTTGAGTGATATAGTTGAGTGAATACTTTTGGCAATGTAGTGTATATGGCAAGATGATTAATTTATCTTTCATGCTAATATTAATGTTGTTCCAGGAATTTACCCAAGCACAGTACAACACAATACAAATACATGTTTTGCTATCGAAAAAAAACATTATATTCAGCTCCTATTCATAAATGACCTTGCCAGTCTGAGTCACATACAATGCTTCCAAATAAAAAAATACATGCTGCAGTATCACTTAACTTTATCCAAGGACAAAATGGAGGTCTGCTGCTTTGTCTGAGTGACGCTTCCTGTTCTCAGAGCCGCTACTGTACCTAACCTTTTCAAAAATGTATACACGTTTTATGGCGAGATATAATGTGGAATAATCTTGTTTTTAAGCGCATCTATGCAAATGGGAGAGCCATCACCACACACGTCGTGACATCTCCAGGGAGCATGTGTAGCCTAATTTGCAGAGGTGAGGTGACACACAGATGTAGAGCCAGGAGAAGGAGGAAGCGAGTGTGTGTGTTTGTGTGAGTGGAAGAGGGGAGGAGAGGAAGGAGGGAGGGAGGTGTAGTTTAGTGACCCGTGGCACTGCCCTCTCCGTCCCTCCCGCCGATTCTGTCTCTCGTCATCTCTCTCAAACTATTCTTCCTGTCCTCCCCTGACCTTTAACTTTGCTATGGCCTTTTCTGCCTTAAAGAAGAAACATTATGCGATTTATCTGGTACAGTGTAATAAACTGTTCTGCCTTCCCCATTATATCAAATAAGTGCTGTAAATAAGGATGATGCTTTAAGTACTCGGCTGTAGCCTCGGCTGCCCTGGGTTAATATTAATGGCTGCCGGTCTGTGACATTTGCCTCTCCAATCACCAATAATCACTCACTCAGAACTACCATTATACATAGCTTTTTCTTCAAGAACACAGATTGTGCTTGAGCCTCCTATACAGTTATAACCTATGAGACCCATGGATCATTATGTTATAATTTGCACATTTTAAACTGCAATATTCAATTCCAATCGTTGCGAGTAGCAGATTTTTATTTTATTTTTTTTCCATTTCTACCAAAATTACTACATGAAGAGAAAATAAAATTTGAGAGTGAAGTACAGAGGAAGGGGCGTATGCTGGTGGTGAAAATGGGAGCTGATCCGCAATATGGCGTCTTGAAAATGTACGAATACAGATTGCTCAAATATGCACAAATCACTCCAAATCCAACTTTGAGAAGGTAAATGAGAAGGGGAAACATGATATAGCATATAACATGACTTAAAGCTCTGAAAAGTCTATTTTGCATGATAGGCCTGCTTTAAAGTTGATGGGTCAATGCTATTTGAATATTTCACACAAAAATGTATTCAAACTCACCATGACATTCCTTCAGGCAGAGAATCATTCTTTCAGTCACAGTACTGAAGATTTAAAAATGACATACAGATTGCTGTGACTGGTGGGCCAAGAGGATAAAAGATGGAAATGACAAGAGGGCCAGGGGAGTCAAAGATGGAAAAACATGTTTGCATGCATTAATAGCATAATTTAGTTTCAAAACTGCATTGTATTGCAACATTTTTAGGCACGGAGCATAGAGGAGTTATTTTAATACTTATGCATTTTCTTCCAACAGAGGCTTTAAATCAGCAGGACAACAAAGTAATAATAATACGGTAAAATGCAGATTCAGGGTCATGGCTCTCACTGACTGAAACTTACAACTGTAAACAAACATCAAACCTACTTAAGCTTATGATGACTGCATTCAGATCTGATTCCAATGTCGTCCAAGCTATTTGATGCAATTCACCGCATTTCATACACATTGAATTGACAACAAAGCTACTTTCTGAACAACCTATATAAAAGTCCCTCCCATCTCCCTTTTTCACGTTTTTATCTAGTTCCAAATATGGCTGAGAGAGGGCAGCATTCATCATTCGCCACTGGCACGTCCTAATGAAGTCATCGTTTGTCTGCCTAATGGCACCTAGGCTCCATCTGTCACTGGCGAAGCGACGCACAGACACGCCACGTTCACCTTGCCAGCTCTGGTCCGGTGGCGGAGGGGGGCGAGGGGAGGGGGCACAAGCGGGTCGACCTTACCTGGTGTGGGGCTCTTTTGGCATGCTGGGAAATCACTGTTACAACATGGCATATTGACACAGTTTGGACAGAGCAAAGGATGCCGCTGCTATGGGGACAGTAATGCTTGTGTGAATTATAGCTAATTTTGAGCATGTGGGCTTTAATGATTCTAGTGTAATTCATTCACTAATTGGGTCTACAGTATTTTCAAAGTTTGGTTTTACAATAATATACATATTAGGAATATGGTAGTCTGAAACTAACTAACTTTAAGAAGATACTGATACTGAAGAAATGACACAGAATGGGCAAAGTTCCTTGAATTTGTAGTGTATTGTATTATTTCATGCTTAAAGTAGGGTAAGCAACAACATGCCTTATAGGAGGATACCAAAAAGTCCAAGAAGAATGTCTTAAGGAATTAAAGATTCACAAAGATAAATTTTCTTTTTTAGTACATTCACATTCTCAGATTAGTTCAATATAAAGACAACTGTAAATGGTATCTTTACTACAGCTCTTATGTAATACTGTTACACTTTGTGTTACACTGCTATGGCCAAAGGGCACACAGCAAGACACCTTTATTCACACTTGGATAGAGAACAGTGTCTATAAGTAAACATATGCAGTGGACACACTTCAAACCAGTATTTTCCAACATGTACGCAAGAGAGTATTATTGTTTATATAATGCATTATTTTATTTATTTCACTGTTTACTGTTGTATTATTGAAGTTTGCAGTGTAGTTTGTCCATATGTATATTTGGAATTAATATTTAGTAATTTTATGTAAAATTCATCATTTTACAAATGCCTTTAATCATTGCTATTATTTTGTTGGTTTATGTTGCACCAAACAGACAAAGGTTATGCATTTTCTTAACTGACAGTAGCAATTTCTGACTAATTGTTCACTACTCTGGCTTTTCAGTGTTGCTTGACTGATGAACTAAATTAGCCACAGTGAAAGAATCATAGTCTCTTATTGCAGGCTTTGAAATGGTGTACATGCCTTTTGGACTGGGTCAGTTTGGCCAGTGTAAGCGTGCTCGTGTGCCAGCACTCTCTATTGGCCGAGTATGACATATGTTCATGCTGTTGTGCACGTGAACCTGGGTGTGCACCGCGACATCTGAAGCAGGCCTCTCCAGCCTCTCTACTGGGAGCACTTTATGGCTTGTACAGTGCTTCAAAGACCTCCAGGCTGCTTTGACAACAGTTAACCTTGGATTTATCTAACCCAGCACACAGACATACATTTGTATACTTTTCACTGCTGTGCTCTATAGGTTATGAGTACCAGCCATGTTTGCCGACAGTATAGAATCCATCTCGTATAGGACAAGCCTCCAATCATAACTTATTTACCAGAGAGTTTCAGTGCAGCAGAGTTTTCAACGAGAGGAAATTGGCTTTCCTATTTATTCTCACACTTTGCCGTCCCCTGGCTAGCTCGCCACTTCACGCCAGGAGGTGAAGGGGAAACCCATTACATTACTTTATGATGCTACATCTGTTTAGCCATCCCTGCAAATTAAAGTAGCACCAAGCAGCCCCATCACTCAGCACACTCAATTAAAACACAGATATGCTTTCAAGACCACTTTTTCTTAGCATTTAGCAGCAAGTACAGCTTTGAGGCGCCAAGATGAAAAAAAGTAGATACGCACGAAAGCAAAGTTATTTGTCATCAGGGTAAGTAAATTACCTTTCTAGTATGCGTGTTCTGATTGCGATGTATGCGTCTAAACCACAGGAGCGAGGATGTGAAATAGTCCTATGCATTTGTGTACTGTATTCCAGATAACATTACATATTTATGGCTGATATATGTTTGTGGACGCCGCCTCCGTGTATGATGTGTTGGAAATAGTCTACATTAAAGAACTGGAGGACTGCTGTGATGTTGTGCCATTTTCAGTCAGATACATCAGAATGCATGAGTCTTTATGCAAATACTGTTCCTCCTGTAAAACGTCAGCTGATGCCATTTTGAAAAGCCTGATGGGATATATTCTTCAAGAGGCTACAGACAGAGAATCCTAGCCAAGGGATTTGACAGTAACTTTTAATTAGTTTTACATTTCCGGCAGGTTGAATCTTTTTTTTTCTCAGTTAAATCTAAATATAGATTTTAATAGAGAATTATTCACATATCAGATGTATCAGAACACTAGAGAAAATGAGCGAGAGACAGATCCCGAGGGAAATTTAAGTTTTGCTTGTTTGCTTTACACTGTGCTTCTCAGTCACCTTTGTGTCTCAGTCAAAGGTCTCAGTGCAACATAATAGAAGGACTGGTCAGGCAGGGTCAGCAGATCTTTGTCAGGGCAGCCAAGTGTCCAGGAGGGAAAGGCCTCACGCTCACTCCACTCTGGTGTTTTGGTTAATGATGAAATGGACCATTCTCTCAAAATATTTCATCTAGAAGGTCTAGGAGTCTTACCTTCTGAAGGTCTTCTGCCACATTTGCTGCCACACTTACTTGGTGTGGATCTAATTAAAGTGTGTAGAAGGTACAAAGTTGGCTAGTCCTCCAGTTAGGTATACTCATGAATCCTGACTAAACTTTGGCAAGAATTTTACCCTTCCTTGTGTTGATATCTTGGGTTGTTTTTCATCATTGTTTAACATCAATATATAGCATGCCAAAAGTACTCAGAGTTCCATGCTATTAGAATTATTTTTAGTGCTGTACTGTTGCTCTGGCCACATTGTATGATTTGCATTTATATTCAGAAAAAATATATAAAAAAATATAACCAGAAAATGTACACAGTGCACCTTTAACACTCACAATGTACTCATACATTTTGATGTGACCATTTTACAGGCTTTTGTTGTTTAGGGATTCAACTGGAGCATATACTGCAGCTTGTATCCTCTGCCTCAGCTCTCTCCTTCCTTTTCACAGGCTTCTGCTTCATCGGGGCTGACAATGGACACGAGCAGCATGGCAAAAAGTAATTATGAGGAAAAACTGCATAGCTGCCCACGCAATCATCTATGTCAGAGGCCACAGAGAGAAACACAGGGCCTGCTTAAATGAGGTTGACAAGCCCAGAGAATATTCATTTTGCTGCGTGATTTTATCTGCACACACGTTTTATTAAAGGCTGTCTCATCAAGGCCACAATATGGAAATGTCGACTACTTGTCCGGTTTGGTAGTGTGGTTCATTTGGGAGTAGGAAGTTAATCTCAGGGTCATATAAAAATGTTAATGATACTGCCAGGTTAGTCGGGTTGTTACAGATATACCCATTGAAGCCATAATCAAACAATGTTTTTACTTATCAAGAAAATGTAAAAGTTTGAACATACTCTGAAGTTTAGGAGCATATCTTTTTAACTTGTGTGTTTTAGTAGTACTTTACGGTACTGAACAGTGATGGCATGGTAAAAGGATGATAATAGCAAGGTAACAAAAGTATAATCAAGATAATTACCAAGTTACCAAGCTGTTACTGTGCTGTAGAGTTAAAAATGAACTATAACTTTTTTTTTTAATCCACCACCTTTGCCTGGAATGTTTCACAATATATTAAAGGTGCACTGTGTAACCTTTCTGGTGGAGAGTCTCTTCACTACTTGTCTCCATATTATTGCTTTGCCTGGAATGTGCCAAAATATGGCATTAGACTCGACAATTTCCATAAAAACAAGCATGTGACACCACAAAGCTAAGTTACCAGCCAGATCTATGGAGAGGTGACCCCACTCACAGTAAGAATGCAATCATTTCAAGGTATTTTTGAGCAATAAAAGCAACTTTAATTAAATAAATGATGGACATGTTTAATGACAAGCAGGTCTACCTTCCTCCAGAAAAAGTTACAAAGGGCATCTTTAAGTACAACCTCAACTTTTATATAGCCAAAGTTATATCCACAATCACCTCATTTATCTTTACACATTTTTTTTGTTTGGTGGTTTTGTTCAAAAAGTCAGTTGATCGTTTATAAAATTATACATTGCAATCCACAACATCTTGGTTTATTTTTCCCCAAAACGTCGCATGATTACTGCAATCAAAACACAAACTCATTTAATGTATGTAATTTCTCACCTCAGATAAACCATTCTGAATGACACATGCACATAGACATTGTTGGCAGGAACTGATTGGGGTCCTGACCACAATGCAATGACCCCTCCACGGCTGGAGCATGGCACTTGGTCCATAATAACAAGCAAAAACAGGGCGGGTTGGCACCAAAGCGGCAGAGCTAGAATTACAGGTTAGTACCACTGATTGAGACCCCCATGGTGCTTTGGCTCGGCCTGTTCCATCAGGTACACAGCGAATCATTACACAGTGTTCAGGACCAATCAGCACAACTCGAGCTTTGGAAGTAACTGCCACTGCAAACCTGTAATATCACTTCTAAACTCAGAATAGTAACTTTGAGCTTGTACAGAATGTCTCCATAATGTGGTTCAGGTTGGAAAATGGTGGAAGGCAGTTTGATCAAATGGACCTGTGCAGTCCATGTATTTGTATTAGTCGCTAACTTTAGAAAATAATTGGTTCTGATTTGCCATGGCCCAGAAGTGGACCTTTCAAAGTTGAAGTACAAGTACCCTTAAACGTGAAATATTGTTAGAAAAACATGAGCTGCAATAAATAAAAAGCAGGATAAAATACTTAAGTACATAGTCAGTTTGTATCAGTGAGTTATTTAACCCAGTACAGCTCAAAAAACGTTAAAAGTGCAAATGAAAAGTACACAAATAATGAGTCCCAAAAACTAGTAATACAGGTGAGTTAAAGCAGGGGTTCTCAAACTTTCTGAGGCCAAGGACCCCTTATTGTTCATCACAATAAGGTCACTACAAAATTCCAAAAGATAAATTTATTATAGTTCTTATTTTATTTGTGCAGTTGTTTACAACAAAAACAGTATAGGTTTGGGATTGTATATCTTAAGAAATTGTAGTATTCCTGTAGATGTTCAATGTTATCACAATTTTTGGGGGACCCTGACACATGGCCCAAGGACCCCCAGACCCCAGTTTGAAAACCAGTGGGTTAAAGGGTTTGTGCCTGATTTTGAACCATGAGTCAAAAACATGTTTCAGTTTAACTGTTCGCACCCACAAACATCTCTGGATAAAATGGTCTGTGTATGGCAAGTGCTTGCTTAAGGTTTTCATCCAACAAAATAAAACATTTTGGCAAGATCATTGAGTCACCTGGTAGCACTCTTGTTGCCCCCTGCCTTTGATAGGTTGACCCAGTGGCACTAAACGACTGGTTATAATGATGAACAACTTTGGTAATAATTCAACAGCTCCCTTTTTACATTGCATAGACTTTACATTGCTTTTGATGCATTATAATCACTGGCAAACCTTTCATAGTTACTTTCCCCACTCTCATTGATTCAAGAATGCCAATGTCCAAAAATGTGTTCCTAAAAAAACTCATTCTTCGTCGGTTACATAACTTGAGCTAATACTACACAGTGCACTATGATTTACGTTCGGAGATAGTGGCAGATCCTAATAACATGCAGTACTCTGGTTTCAGCACAGGGAACCGGAGAAGACAATAATGTCTTCACGTTCAAATCTGTCAGATCTCCATACATTATCTGTACAGTCCTCATGGCTCCACTCGGCACGGCGTCCCTTTGAGATTATCTATCGTAGCTGTCAATCTCTGCTAGCGGGAGGTTTACATGTAGCTGTATCTGGCACAATCCGGCACACGCACACACAAATGTAGTCAATACCGCAAAAATATGAGATGATAAGAGACTTCCAGAGCGGCAGAAAAACATGAGAGAATGGTTTCTTTCATGTGATATCAAAACTGATCATGGCGACGGGGACTGAGCCGAAGAAGCAGTGGGATACAGAGAGAAGATAGCGAGGAACATGGTTTAGCTAGAATTACTATTGAGGCGGATGAGCGAAAAGAATCAATGGGAATCTTAGGCTAACTTGTATTGACAACGGAGAATTGAGTTTGAGAGATTGTGGAGAGAAATTCTGAAGAATTTACTGACTCGCAAAATGAATGATTTTGATTTGATTTGGAATAAAAATGATCAAATTTCAGACTTTGAAATGTAATTAGGCCTTCTGGAATTTTGGTAGCTTTCTCCGTTTGGCGTGCCACAACAAATCAATTCTTGTGAGTATCAAACTAAGAAAAAACTATTCAGTGACTTGTAACCCCATCTGGCTGAGTTTAAATATTATAAGTAAATATAAGTAAAATGCATAGAACTGTAGAATACATATATGTTAACATGTACTCCAATATAAAGAAAAAGAAAGTTAAAGAGGTGGTAATAACTGCTAAAACATAACATTTTTAGATCACATGCATTTGTTGGTTTGAAAATGGTGTATTCGTCAATAAGAACTTATTAAAAAGTATGTTGGCTAACTGTAAGAAGGGTTTGAATAAATTAAAGCCCCAAAATGTAGATTTAGAATAATACCCCTCTTTAAACTTGTTGCTTTCAAGGTCCTATATTAAGCAAAATTGTTGTGTTTTGTTTCATTCACACGTTTGATGCACATTGTATTTAGAGTTAACAGGTATTTATATATTGCATGCCCCTATGATGAAACTAAGAAAAAAATGCAAAATAAAATAGAATCCTAATTAGTGTTTCAACAGTATTTTATTTTGTAATTGCAAAAACCCTGAGACAGCTCTAAGATAGATTTCTGTGCTACTGACCATGCGCTGCTATCTCCGCCAGCATGTGGAGCCGTTAGAACAAAATAGAGGCCATTTCTCTTTGCTTATCCTTAATTATGAAGGCAGGGGTCTGGAGCTTATCCCAGCTGATTAAAGGAGGACGAGGAGCACCCTGCTGCACCATTCAAACTCTGTGTGACTCCTGAGCTGCTTCACACTGTAAAGTTTCTGTTTTTACATTCTGAAATTTCTTCCACAGTTTTCCCCCAGGACTTAACGATAGGGATGATGTTATGCATTTATTATTAGCCTGTTTAACTAGAAAAGTAGTGATAGTTTATGCTTGAATGAATGTATAACTATAATTGTACCCTTGTTTTCCTTGATAGAATATTGTTGGAAAGAAACCACATAAACAGGTTGTGGTTTACTGGAATAACCACATAAGGATCAAACACAGGTAAAGGTGTACAAGGTATGTTTTTAGGTCTAATCTCTATGAGATTTGGGCTGGGCGATTTTGCCTAACAATAAAATTCTCGATTATTTCTCAAAAAATTATAATTTATTGTTCCTTTTTGTTAATTGTTCAAGTTAAAGTTCTAGGGCAGTAAATGATAAGCTCCTTTTGTTAATGTAATGAGAAATGATCATATTTAACCCATTAAGACAAAATAAACTAATTCTAACAGTTGCATTAAACATGTTGCCCAGCCTTAATGGAGATATTGTAGTTTTCTATGAAATGTGCCACAAAACTATTCCTAGCAATAAAAATCCCTGTAACTGATTAAATGCAAGATGGAATTTATGCCATACAGCGGAACATTCCAGACAAAGCAAAAACATGCGAGCGACCCTCTTAAGTAAAATAAGATAATGACCCCTTCACTTACGACAAAAAAAAAAAAAAAAAAAAAATTGTGTTTGTCTGCAGTTGACTTTACTACTTGTTCTGGAGTCATTCAGTTCGCGCTGGGTTTCACCTTTATGTCGTTTTGTTCTCCAACCACGGCCTGATCTTGTACTTGTTTATTTAGCCCCTGAGCCATTTAGACGTGCAGAGCTGAGGAAAGGAACAGCCACAGCTCTAATAAAATATGAAGCCTCATAACATGCAAGCTTTGGGACATTTTCATCTATTCAGAATCCAACAAGCAATAGCAACTTCAGAGGGATATAACACGGTGTATTTGCTGAACATGCACCAAATATGGATGGCTTTATATTGAGACATTTTGCGAACATAAATGATACTTATTTATGTATCCCAGTGTGTGTGATCGTTCTCCATCTCCTCTCTGCTCGCCAGCATAGGACAGTCTCACCAACTTCTGGAAATTTTTACATCATTTTCCTCATTTCAGCAAGTTACAAGTGGAACACATTTTTGTTTAAACACTCATCAAATACAACAGATGGAATGATTTAAAAAAAAAGGCGAACGAGAAAATAAAAAAAGACAAGCTGTTTGACTAAAAATATCCAGTTAAAGCAAAGGACAGAAGAAACCCAAATATTTCATCTACAGATTTCAAGTTGGATACGCATGGCTTCTCCCATTTCAATATTTCAACAGAAGGGATTAGTTCTCCAATCTACTTTACATCCAGACTGTTGGTGCAGAACTGTTCAAATTTTCTTTAGTTTCCCAAAAGGGGTTTGACATTCCCTTATCAAATAAATGATTTTATATTTTAAAGGGCTCATATTACTCTATTTTCTCATCTATGTTATGTTGTTTCGTCGTCAGAAACGTACCTGGAGTTGTTTTGTTTCATTCACACGTTTAACACACAAATCCTGCATATTTAGGCCGTTTTATTCTCTCAATTGGAAAACACTCCACCTTGTGATGTCATGTGGTAATACAAATGCTCCACCATGTTTTTAAACTGCATACACCTTCACTAGAATCATTTGGATCATTTCAACCCTCGAACTGTCAAGATCTACTACGCAAAAGGTAAAAGGTTAACATCATAAGGTGGAACAGAGCATTTTGAGCTTTGGAGATGTAGGCAAGTAGATGTTGTTACCATAGCTTCAGTGGCTTTGGCAGAAATAATTTTACACCTGAGAAAGCATTGAACTCAGAGGTACATTTTAACAGACTGATTCTATTCAACCAAAAATATCCCCATGTTTTAGTCTTCCTCTTTGTATAACACCGAATAGCCCTTTCTCTAAGAGCAGTCGATATCCTAGGGCTTCTTTCATCTTCTTAATGAATTTATGTGAATAATTACAAAAACTTTTTACTTGACCAATTCCATTTTAAAGAGGAGCTATTATAATACGAAAACATATGAAGAACATTTTATTACATTTTGTTAACTGTAAACTGCAATGCACGCTAGCTAGCAGTGGGTTTTAATTTACATATCTTTTTAACCCTACATGCATGAACTGGAGTCTAAAACATTTGAATAAATACAAGTTAGTGTAAGAATGTGGGTGGGTAGGGATAGGGGGTAGGAGAAAACAGACATTTTCAGACCATTCAAGCCTCAAGCACTCACCATTATAACAAGATTAAACCCTCATAAAGTTGATTTTGGATAATATCTCCACTTAAATGTCTTTTCTGTTCCCAGTCATCTTTATTATATACACGGTGCACTTCTCTGCATGAAAAACTACAAAAATATGACTTTTTATTTGACCGACTGCAATTTAAAGAGGAAATATTAACTGTAACTATAACATATGTTGATCAGTACATTACATTTTGTTCGCTGTAAACTGCAATATTGATCTAAAAAGGCATAATAAACTAACGACTTCCTAAAAACTCTAGTATTTATAAGTCTCCCCATTTTAATATATATTTTTAATTGGTGAAGTGACTACATATTTTTTTTAACCCCACATGTATGATCTGGAGTCTTAAATATTTGAATAAACAAAAGTTTGCGTAAGAATGTGGGCGGGGATAGGGGGTAGGTGAAAACGGACATTTTCAGACCACTCAAATGCAGATACAAACATACATGAATCACTGAAATACGGCTCATAAAGTTCATTTTGGATAATATCTCCCCTTTAACGTATCTCTCTTCTGTTCCTAGCCATCTTTACCATATAATCCTCCCATTTGCACAGGCACAGCACACTTTTCTGCACAAAGAGCATATCATACACACACATACAGAGCCCCACGTGGTACGCTAACGTGTCCCGAGGATAGCTGCACTGCTGAGCCCAAACCCAGTCAGCTCGTTCAAATGAGGCGTGACTCAAGAACCCTGCGTCATTTCTCTTGATAGTGTCTCAAAGTCTTTTTAAGTCATTTATATAACGATGCTGATGATTCACACGGGAGGAGAGCCCAAATGGAGCAGAAAAACGGCAAACCGACTGTGAGTGGAATTATGGACCTTAATGTACAGTGAGGAATTAGCATGGTGTTAGCGGAGCGGTTTCTCATTATGAAAGCCTGCCATGTGGTATAAAGGAAGGTGCAAGAACGCAAGAATACAGTATGAAGGAGTTTCAGTTTAAATGGATATTACTGTAGATAATATGGCTTTATGGGGTCATCTGAGGGGACCAAGTACTGCAGAAAAGATTACCAAAATAGCCTTTCTAACTGAGAAAATAATGGCTCAGTACAAAAGCTGCCAAGTTAAAGGTCCTGTATTATACAAAATTGACTCTTGTGAGCTTTTAGCCATGTTAGAATGTTGCACCTCATCAAAAACATACCCAGAGCTGTGTTTTGTTTCATTCACATATGTTTGATTAATTCTTTATTATTAAACTGTCTACACTCTCATTAAGGCATAGCATACATTTCCACTACAGAGTTTGTTGATCCAGTTTATGCAAATCCATCATGGCTTACTACTATATGGTTTTACATGGCCCTTGAATGTGTTATTTAAAGACGCACTATGCAACTTTTCTAGTGGAGTGTCTGGTACGTGCTTGTCTCCATGGTGATGTTATTGCTTTGCCTGGGGTGTTTCACATTTAGGCAATATGGCAAATGGTCGTATTTTTATATAGTGCTTTTCCACTTTCAAGTGCTTCATATCAAGAAGCCACTCACACACTCATTCATACACCAGTGTATGCAGACATTGGACCTGAGATGGGTAAGTGTCTTGCCCAAGGACACAACAGGACTAGTGTATAAATGTGTGTGTGAATGGGTGAGGGGTTCCTTAATGTAAAGCGCTTTGAGTGCCTGAAGCACTGGAAAAGCGCTATATAAAAATGTGACTATTTACCATTTGCTACAATAACAGCATTTATCTGTGGGAGCTGGATTCGATCTGCTAACCTTCGGATCTGTGGACAAACAGTCCACACACCAACTGAGCAACTGTTGCCATCCATGGAGACAAGAAGGTGAAGCCACAAGGCCAAGTTACAGGTCATATCTGTGCAGAGGCAAGCATGCTCACAGTAAGAATGCATGCTTTTCAAGGGACATTTGAGCAATAAAAACACCTGTAATTACATACATGCTTGAGGGTAATGTTAATGCCCACTGTGGAACATTCCAGGGTCTTCCACAAGCTGACAGACCATCCACCAGAAAAGTTACATAGTGCACCTTTAACATGGGAGATGCATTTTCCAACAGACTCAGGGGACCAATGCAGGTAAATAAAAACTCCTCAAAATAACACATTATATTGTTTGACCTTTAAGTCTTTGTAAAGCACAACAGTTGAATTCTTACAGCCATATAAAATGATAATAAAACTTGTGTATTAAACTCTGCTTGTCTACAGAGGCTGGTAGCGTGCAGGTACACTTTGTTCTGCCTATGGTATCACAGAGATTGAGATTAAGGAACAGTGGGAAGCATCATAGCCATGGGACTTCCTGTTTGATGAGAAAGGCTGAGATGAGATGACGGCACTGCTGGGGGACTAAAGAGGAACCAAATCATCGTTATTTTTGCAGGACAGGGGAGTTTTGTGGATGTTGACTTGGTTGGGATGAAAAGAACAGTGGTTGGTTTAAAAAAAAAAAAAAAAAACATCACCTCACCTAACAGAAATCCTCAGGTTAAGGTTAGGTAAAAAGATGATCAAGGCACTCAAAGCTCTTTACATCAAGGAACCACTCACCCATTCAAACACACATTCACACACCAGAGTATGCACACACCGGGGGCGAGGACACAACAACAGCATTCATCTGTAGGAGCTGGAATCGCACCGCCAACCTGTGGGTCAGTGGACGAACACCTTACCAGCTGAGCTACTGCCACCCTTTTGATGCCTATTGAGCTAACCACTCTTCTATATTAAATACATCAATAACATAATAATGAAATAAATCAGTTGATGTTTTAGAAGTCCTTTTGGCATCTTCATTAACCCACAATCACTGCAGTGTAGCTATAATTTTCCCATTTCAGTCATTTTCTCTGCCCTTTTTTGCACTTTAAGCTCAATTAAGATGAGACAATGTATTACTAAATCACACGAGTCAAAAGATCAGATATGACCCTTTATCGTTACAGCTTGATAAATTGACTAGCTTGGACCATAATCACATCGATTCATAAGGTTAGCCTTTAATATTTGATGCACTTCCTGGTTGCTCATGTCTCCGAGGCGACGCCATGCTGTTGTCCCGTCTGACCTCTGCACCCCTCCCCAACCCCTTCTATCTATACGCCCTCCTTATGCCCTTATATCATTACGTGGTATTGTTTCCGATGTCTTTTTGTCCCATTATTCAATGAGCAAAGGCAACCGTAATGGGTGTCGTCATGCCCGTCCAGCTTAGCGCCCACAGTGCACTAATCAATGGCACCGTGACAGAGGAGATTAGCCACAACGGGACTCATGTTACCAACAGGAGGGAGCTAATAATATGTAGGCGATAAAACATTGATTATGTGTCACTAGGATAAAATTAAAGTCAAAAGGAACCAGCCTAGCGTGCCGCCAAGAATAGAGCGCATATTGCTTTTCGGTCATATTCTATTCATAACTAGTGATCAAATATGGTGAGAGAAAACCTGGATTGGATGTATGTGATAATTGGCCAACCACAGTGCATGCAAGACAGTATTTGACAATATTGGAATGAAAGAAAGCTTTTTTTTTTCTTTTTTTTTAAATAATATTCTTATAAAAGAGAATAGCACTTGTGTAGAATTGTCCCGTTGGAAAAGTTGTCCTCTGTATTTACTTCAACCCAGTGTGAAACCTGTTAAAGGCACTGTATATGATTTTACAGTCATTTAAATGGCTTGCAGTGGTCTAAATATTCTTCACTTATCTTATTCCAGCAACAACTAGCATGCCAACGCACCCTTCCTGATTAATGGACAATAAAATGCATTGCAATTAGATGTAGATGGCACACAGCGGACCAACTAGCTGCATATACAGTACATCTGAACTGGAGCAAGACAAATTTTAATCAGGGTTACCTAGTTGAATCATTAGCTATGTGCATGATGTATAATGTTGTGCCCAGACATAAGGAGAACATGCAAACTCCCAAACTTCCAAAATGGCCTGAAACATGTTTGCTGTGAGACAAGAATGCTCACAAACTAAAAAAAGAAAAAACAAAAAATGGGGGGGGGGACGACATTCAAAAATCTATGTTCAAAGGAAATTTCAAAAGATCCCGGTTAAAACTTTTTGTTAGTCTATTTCGGTCATGAGTATTTCAAGTCTTCCGTTGTTCTTTCACAACATGTTTGAGATACGTCGCTGCCATTACCACCTTCAAACTGCTATAATTGTCACATTTGAAAATATCTCAGTTTAACACCAGCTTTATTGCTTGTGCTTTATTATGATTTCTTGCATTCTTCTTATAATTGCATTTTAGCATCTTGACTTTGTTCACATTGTAGTTTTAATATTTGGGCAGCGTCTGTGTGTAGAATCAGATGTTACAGAGGAGAAGAGCTGCAGGCTTTATATCCATGCAAATTAAGAGTGGAAAAATAGTAATGGGGAGACCTTATCACTTTAATTTTGCCTATTGGAATAAGCCTGAGCAGTGATGTCCCAGCCTGGCTAAAGATGGTATAAAAGATAGAATTCACCTCCTGGTTGTTAATAATGATGCACAGGTCTGATGTGTTTAAACTAAGCCCCTCCATTTCCTTCTGCTGCTGCTGATTATGCTTCAGTATCGTATGCAAAATACAGGAAGTCTTGTGTAACTTTTTGGTATCGGGTCCGTCACCTTCTTGTTTCTATAGAAATGTCATTGCTGTGCTTAGAATGTTCCACAGTATGACATTAAACAGACTACCTTACATTTATTCACTTAACAGACGGTTTTATTGCTCAAAAATACCTAGAAAAACAGGTATTCTGACTATGAGCAGATCTGATCTGTAACTTGGTCTGGTTTAGTATTTATGATGATAGAAAGGTTTATTACCATACTGTGAAACATTCCAGACAAAGCAATAACATCTCCATGGAGAAGATGGCAGATCCTCCACCAGAAAAGTTACACAATGTACCTGTAATGTAGTGATTGTGAATCTGATACTAATTGATACTAAGATTAGTATCACAACTAGACACTGTTTTGAGCAAGTATCGATACTAAAAAAGTCAAAATTAAACTTTCTTGAATAGCTTTAGAATGATCTTGAGTTGTATCAGAACAAGTATAAGAGCACATAGACTAGTACACGCCCATGGACCACTATGGAACCTACCTGGCTGCATGGTAAAACACAAGAGAGTAAGATATATACACATATTTGAAGATTCATTCTCTTCCAAATATTTCAAAAGTCAGTAATATCTAACTTTTATAATTTGTATTAAAAAAGCCACATAATTTTGTTCACTAAAAACAGATCTTCAAATCTTAAATCAATGTTCTACTTTTCTCCGATAATGTGAGTAATGGCCATGTCTCCAGAGAAATCTCAAAGATGCTGACAGAATCTAAACGGGCCCAGCTGTTGGTAACATTAATGAGTCCTCGTTTGGAAATCTATTTTATCGAACAACGAGCTGCAATTAAAACAAAAGCAAAAAATCTACTTGTGTAATATTTCTTAATCATTTCATCATAGTAGGCAGATCATAGAAAAATAGGACTGACAGGAACTACAATTTGCACAAATAGTTCACAACATTCAACTCAGGATACTTTAGTTTGCTTATTGAAAGTTTTTTTTTTTTTTTTTGCTATTTGGTAAGCAATCTGTTTTCCTAAAGATAAGGCCCAGATCTGAACCTTGCAAAAGAAAAAGTAAAATATATTCTTTGTGGTAAATTGATCTCTAAAAGTGCAAACAAAACCGACCCTTCAAAAAACTGCCGTCAACAATCCCTAATAACACACACAAAAGAAGCACTATGTTACCAATTTGGGCTTTGAGAAAACTTTACTTCCTTTTACAGGTCGCGGAGGGCAATAATACTGTATATGGAAAGGATTGTTTTCGCAGAAATATCCAAACAGAAAATCCAATGTCCAACTATTAATGGCGACTCAAGCTTCTATAACTGTATTGTATTGTATTGTGTGTGTGTGTAATAGTTTTGGTTTTATGTGTGTAGGTCCATGTAGCTGCTTTCCCACAAAATTATTAAATGATAATGACAAAAAAAACAAACAAAAAAAACACACGCACAAAACAAAACAACAGTTCTGAAGATGACTTGCGGACAGCACCCGAAACATAATGGTAAATACATCTTCTACTGTATTGTCTTAAAAGAGAACCTACAAATTTAATCCTTTTAGTTTACTTTTTTTTTTCTTATTTGTTAAAAAGTTACATGCTGTGGCTTTAACACTTCTTGTCCCCTTCATCATGGTAAATCGTCACATTTTTAAATAGCTCTTTACATCAAGGAAACACTCCACACACACCAGTGTACGCAGACACAGGGGGCAAAGTGGGTTAAGGGTCATGCCCAAGGACACAACAACAGCACTCATCTGTAAGAATCACACTGCCAACCTGTACTGACCGATCAACCAATGATGTTTATCTCCAAAGAGGAATTTGAACCGCCAACCTTCGGATCAGTGGAGAAACACTCTACCAACTAAGCTGTCTCCTATCATCATTATTTGTTTTCATCTGTCGTCGTTTCCAGACGTCACAGTAGATTTATGACGGCGTGCTCATTGCTTTGGTTGACCATAAACCAAACTAAATCTACCATTGATTCATCTAGTTATGGCTCCACTTCTATGGTTTTGTCTCTCTTTGCACCGTGATCTCCTGTCATGCCCGTGACCTCGCGGCCGCTGCACCAGGTTGTGTAATACATCAAGTCCTGAGACGTACTTCCATCTGGGTCGCCCGTGGTCAGGACCCAAAGGTCAAGGGGTCACAGCGGGGCCACGATCACAATGTCTGTCACAACACTAAGGTAAGTCCAAGTCAAGACAAGACAAGGCGAGGCAGTGCAGTCTGGTTTTAGCCACTTAGACTGACTTTGTTACTTGGAACCGAATTACATTTAATTTGAGGTAAAAGGTACCATTTTGGAAAGCAAAGTCTAATTGCAGTTTTTCAAATAAGTCTTGTTATTGGGGTTAGATTTGGTAGATATGTTTTCAAATCATGGTATATAACACATTCAGAACCATTAACATTTGAACTGGTAAACTAATACAAAAATTTCATGCATTTCAGAAGGTCCATAGAGGTCTAATCTACAGGTTAACTTTTGAATAAAGAGATGACATTATATTGTTTGCATAAGTTGTGTTTTTAATTTAAATTTTATCACAATATATTATGCAGCAGCGGATTTGAATAAATCGCTGTGAAATTATGGAGTTTGGTTGAATTGTTGTCCAACTTAATATATGGTCAAGGTAAAAGTTCTCATCACTTCCATTCTTTTCAGATAAAGAAATCACTATCCCTGTTTTTACTGCTTTTGCAACAAAACAACACTATAAAGAGATGTTTGAATGAATTATATTTCTTGTATATGTGTTAGTAGATGCCATAGTAGCATTAGTAAACAAAGCCTTATGTAGTACTGACAGTATGACTCAAAAATACAGTAAATCTCCACCAGGCATTGTCCCTGCATGTTTCTCACTCTATGTTGATAATATGTTATCTAGGAATCGCAGAACATCTCTCTACACGTCTCCAGTCTTTCATTTCAAAGCGGGTGACGGGCTGGGCGTGCTCGGAGCCACCGTGGAGCTCTGTGGTGGGCTTGTACGGAGAAGGGCAGGGAGGGGGGAGGGCGGGAGAGGGGGCAAAGAGGAGAGGCAGATGCTGGTGACAGTGTGGGGGCAATAATGAGGGTCCCCACGAAGTACAGACAATCCGAGAGGCCTGAACACACAGACCACTTGACAATATGCACACGCGGTTAACAGCAAGGGAGTAATGGGCTGCCACAAGCCTCAGGCCAAAGCATTGTGCGTGGGCACACACACAAACACGCACACATACACACACAATCACACACAATATGGTGAATAATGAACCAGCATCAGAGAGACCACAAGGGGAGGAGAAGAAAAGGAGGTTGAAGTAGAATTTGTCTTAGAAACAACAACAAAAAACACTTACTCTTAACAACTTAGCAAAAAGTCTACAACTACTAATTTATAGGTTTCAGCTTCCTGTTATATTATATGGTGCCATTTTGAGGACGATTCATCATTCAAAAGATGATTTTTTTTTTTTTTTGAATTGTTAAATTATATGGAAACGGTCCTAACATTTTGTCAGTCTAAAAAAAACATGGATAGGACTATAATAACAACTGTAACTAATTGTGGAGTATGTGGCTTCACAACTACTACTATTACTACTGCAAATACAAGTGCTACTTCTTACTTCTTTTTCTTTGAAAAATTTAGAGCCAGCTAGTCTTGGTAAATGGTAAACGGAGCTTTTCCACCTTCAAGGCTCTCAAAGCGCTTTACAACAAGGATTCACACACACATTCATACACCAGTGTACGCAGACACTGGGAGCGAGGTGGGGTAAGTGTCCTGCCCAAGGACACGACAACAGCATCTGTGAGAGATGGAATTGCACGGCAAAACCAATGATGTTTATGTCGACAGCAGGATTTGAGTGGACAACCTTTGAATCAGAGGACGGATATGTCAATCGCTGCAATCACAGTAGTCCAGGTTGAGCTCTATGTTTGTCCTTCACAAATTGCAATTATATTCAGTTATCAAGTTATTTATTATATATATATATATATATATATATATATATATATATATATATATATATATATATATATATATATATATATATATATATATATTTTGTACTGCTTCACCCACACAAAACAGACAAGCAAAAAAATACAAGTATGTTTTTTGTTTGTAATTTCAGTTCACAGTTTTGTATATTTTGCAGCCCTCTCAGTAGGGTTGCCCCATGCCAGGACTCTGCACATGACATCGCAGTGTGTTCCTGAAGCACTATGTTACCAATTTGTGCTTTGAGAAAACTTTACTTCCTTTTACCGGTCACAGGGGGCAGTAATACATTTTCACAGAAATATCCAAACAGAAAATCCAAAGTCCAACTCCGTTATTAATGGCAACTCAAGCTTGTATAAGTACTGCAGACTACCCATTTTTAAAACACATTTAAGAAACATTTTCCAATTTTTTTTCTCCCAGTTTGGCATTTTTTTAGGTTTTCACATTTTACTTCCCATTTGGAAATCATGACATCAAGTAACAGTTACCTAGCAACCATTTAATACACTGTGCCAAATCTCCCCTAATGTACACAGAAATTATAATTTGACAAATACAAATGGAAAAAAACACATTTATTTTTTTTAAATCATTTTTGTCTTGTTTTCATCCAATGTCCGACTCTATTATTAATAGCAACTTAAGCTTGTATAAGTATTGTATTGTATTGTACTGTATTGTATTGAGTGTGAGTGTGTGTGTGTGGACTGGTATGATGTTGAACTTTGTAACAGTATTTTTTTTTTTTTTTTTATGTGTATAGCTTCAGTAATTGCCTTCCCACAAATTCTGACGTACATTTTCATTTCTATTAATTATTATTTCTATACAAAAAAAAAAAAAAAATGAAACCTCAAACATACAAGCTCAGATGCTAGGTCTAAATTTCAGTTCATATTCTTGTATATTTTGTACATTTTCCAGCTCCCTCTGTGGTGTTGCCCCATACCAGGACTCTGCACATGACATCGCAGTGTGTTCTGGAGTCTGCCTCTAATATGCACGCAAAGCTTTTCAAATACATTACCACGGTGACGGGAGATCTCTTTATCACTGCGGACATTTGGGTAAGAAGGCTGGATTCACCGAAGGAAGGATGAGGGCAGAAGGAGAAAGAGGAGAGCAAACCTAAACCGAACGGCGAGGGGCTCAGGTTGCGGCAGAGACAGAGCAGAAGTGGGGCAGGGGGGAGAGAGGAGAGAAGCCGATGTGGTTTGAAAATAGCCTGGGATGAAACACAGGGATGTCAAATGTGCAAGTGAAAGAAAGGCTAAGTAGGCAAAATACACTGAAATCTCCATTACAAAGGAGGACATTCTAAAATATACAGTGAATAATATGTTTCGTGATGATAAAACTATTACAAGCAATGGATCCCAATAAGAAGCAGTGTGTGGTATGCAAAGTATGTGGCATTATATAGATCAGGGGTGATCAAAGATTTTTCCTCAGTGGGCCAAAATTAATGTGTATTAGTGGGTCAAGGGCCAAACCAAATGACAGTTTACACATAAAAAAGGTTGTTCTGTAAAGAAATTATGAGAAGAAATGAAATATATGATTAAACTGACTTTAAATATAAGGAAAAAGTTTGATCCGCGGGCCCCACTTTGGGCTACAAATTGAACATTAAGTTGTTCAAATGTGTTATTTTATTTTAGTTTTAAAGAAATAAATGCTGTTTTTAGTCTCTGTACTGGTATATGTTAATATCAGATACTGGCTTATACTTAAAGCTATAGTATCGGTATCGGGACTGAAAAAGCTCGATGAGTGCTCATGTACTCCGCACCTAGCAAATTCTTCACTTCAATTCTACACGTCTTGCAGACTGGTGAGTACCTTGTTTAAAACTCTGCTTGGGTGAGCTTGCTCACACAAACAGAATGCAATCAGAGCCTAAATCTGCACTGGACACTGAGTGAGGGAGATTGATTAGTATTGATTGTGCCACAACAGGAAGTGCTAAGTCTTTATCTATCCTCCTTTAAAGGCCCTCAGATCAATACACCGGGCTTGATTTGGTTAAGATACCTGTCAAACATGGAACGGACAGCTACCCATTTTACTAAAACACACCTGAGATCTTTATATTTTAGATTTTGTTAAAAATTTTCAAATTTTTCCCCCAGTTTGGCATTTTTTAAAGTCAAATTTTACTTACTGGTTGGAAATCATGTCATCACGTAACAGTTACCGAGCAAGCATTTAGTAAACTGGGCCAAAACTACTTCCCCACAGAAATTATAATTTGACAAATACAAAAAGTAAGAGAAAAAATGCCTCTCTTGTATAATATGAGCCTTGTATAATTGTTTTTGTTTTTTTGAGCAAAACTTTTGGATAAAGCTCTCCCCAATGTGATGTCATCAGTATGGAACTCTCTAAAACACAAGTCTCTACTTCCTGTAATTTGCAACATAATTTTCACGTTTTCTTCATAAATTGGTTCTTGATTGGCGTAAAACTATAATTTATAACAGGTATTATCTCACCAAATTAAGTCAAAATTACAGAATCGTAAAAACCTGTCATACGCACTTTAAAGAGGGATAGCCAAAAGTCATGTTTGTGTGTCTGTAACGCGTTGTTTTCCACTCAACGCTGTTGCATCATCCTGACCTTTGCAAATGGCTCATTATATGGAGGCTGTGGCTTTTAGCACAATGATTAACATTTGGACATTTCTGGAGTTTGAGGCGAGAGAGAAACGCAAGCTGCTGTCATACAAGAGAAAGTGCGTCAAAACCAGTGCCCACAGCCAGCAAACAAATGAATAAAAAGTGTAGTGGGGTTTGGGTGAAGGATGTAATGACAGAAAAGAACATCTTGATAGTTTTTAGGATTATCCCAACGATGATACAGAAGATGGTAACACGGTCTTTATTAAAACTGCACTTTTACTATAAATCTTAAAGGTGCACTATGTAACTTTTTAGTTGGAGTCCGTCACCTTCTTGTTTCTAGCAATATGTCATTGTTCTGCCTAGAATGTTCCACAGTATGACATTAAACTGCTCTACATTACATTTATTAACTTACAGGTTTTATAGCTCAAAAATGCCTAGAAAAACAGGCATTCATCTCATTTAAATCATTTATTTTCTTTCATATTCATTATTCATTTTCCAACAAACTGTAATTTCATTCAGTTGAGGAGTTGAGGAGGTCTGATTCAACGCAGACTCAGGGCAGCCTAAAGGGGAACTTGATATTTTCTCATAAGAGTTAGAGAGAAGCGTCTGGGGAGATGGAAATCTTGGGATCTCACATTTGACTAGAGGCTGTCAGCGACATTCCCAGAGAGTGATATCATATTGCTTTATGGATTACAAGGTTCTAATATTTTTGCACATTTGAGTACTATACTATAATACTACAGTACAATAATCCGATTTGTTTTCCCATTTTTCCCATGTATTTGAGCAAAATCTGTCTTGCCCCAGTACAGATATATTGTATAAGCAGCTATCGAGGTCAAAATAAGGCTGTTGTGTGGTCGCTGCATCCAATTAGAAAGCATTTTATTGACTAATAAGCAGAAGTGCATGTTAGCACCCCATCTGTTGTTAACTTCACCATCACAGCCAAACTTAAAGTGTTTATAAACTGGTGCATAATTAAGACTTGGGATGCATAAGTGCGTAAGTGAGGATTAACTTTGGACCACTGCAAATCGTTTAAAATGAAGTAGTTCTGTTTTTCATGTTTTTAAGACAGCCATCTTCACCTGCACCACAGCAGCAAAATCATTAGCCTCCTCAGCCTATCCAGTGTAAGCTCCTATCATATTCTACCACTGAATACTACTTACTGACTTATAACACAAAAACTGAAATACAGCTGCCTGGATTTCGATCTTGCCACAGCTCATGGAAAGTGGACTGTCTATAGTGTGTTTACTCAGAAAAATCTTGCATATCACATTTGTAAACCTCTCCATGGCCTCCTCACCAGTCTCTCCACCTGCATCCCTGCTCTGCTCTCTGTATGCTGCTTAAGTGGGTGCTCCGGAGTGACAGCAGTCATTTTGAATCACCACCACCACGGTTAACATTGACGCGTTTGACCCCAGTGTTTATCCTGGCCTCTTCCTCTCGGATGTAAACAGAAAATGACACACACATACCTCCATATACTACAAACTGTCGCATTTCCCAGCACCGGCCGCTTCTGCCATGAGTAACCACTAGGGACACAATTTGAAAGGCTGTGTCGGTGGACGATGAGCCCTCCTCTGTAATTGGGTCCCTTGTCACCCAGCAAATTCATGTCACCCGCGGTCGCATGGGAAGCTAATCTAAATGGCATCAGTGTCCTAGTTTGTGCCAAGGCTAAGGTGGAGTGCGCTATGGGACAGGATATGGTAAGTTTGAGCAGTAAAGTAGTGTGGGGCTATATATATGCTTGTGTGGAGCTGTCATAGGGAGACAATGGAACAGGGCTACAGAGAGGAAACAAGGATACAGCCATTTGTTTTGTTTACACTGTTGTGAAGGGGATGTACTGTATACCGCACTGTCAGGGGCTATTACTGTAACGCCTAATGCTAACGTGAGCTGGACAGCACATGGCTAATGTGTGTGGAGGACTGGACCACATGGCGAATACAGGGTTTTATCAGAAAAGTACATGGATTTCAGTGATTGTTTTGCCAAAATTTCTTTCGACGATTCTTTCATGATTTCAATAAGTAGGTAGCGCAAGATTTTGGGAAAAACAAATAAAATAAAATAAAAAATTACAGGTATGGCCACACTTTTTTGCAAGACTGTTACAGCAACATACAAGTTAGCTTTAGGAGCGTTAGAGGGGTTGGGTTACCTGTTACTTAAAATGTGAAAAACAGAACTAGTTCAAATAGATAACAATTCAGTGGTTTGTAGTGGTCCAAAATTATTCCTCATGCACGTATTTTCCAAAATCCCAATGTGATTCTTAGCTCACAGAGCCATATTTTGAAGAGCGAGTTTTCTTTATTGGCCTCAGGCCGTCGCTATGTTTTCCCCTATTCAAAAACTAATAGGTAATTGAAATCCTTTATTCCTACTGCCATTCGCCTTTTAAATTCTACGCAGATGTAATGTCTTTTATTGGGTGCTTTTAAGTCCTCAGAGCTCCTTTTTGTTCAGCATCGCTCCCATGTGTTGAATGTTTATTTGCCACTAGTTTTGTTTCTGCTCAAACTAATTGCCCCTGGTGGGATTAATAAAGTTGTCTGAATCTGTATCACTTACCTTATGCAAACCAGAGCAGACGTTTACGCCATGGTAAAGCTAACAACAACTAGCATGCTAATGTGAACTTCCTGATTGTCACAAAATAAAATGCTTTCTAATTACAGACAACAAGTAACGGACATATTTCAACCTCAAGAGCTGCTCATGCCATATTACTTGCTCAAATACATGAGAAAAATGTAATGTAATGTGGTATATGTATAAGGCTATGTAATAAAGGCTACAAAGTAAATAGAAAACTGACATTTACAATGCTTTTTTTCAATATACACATGGGCATCTGTGTACATATGCTGTGTTACTCTTACTCAGACTATAGTTTAACCTTCCCTTATTGATAGCCGGGGACTTCATCTAGATTTAGGATCAGTGTTTTAGGTTCATTTCCCTATAATTTAACTTCAACAGGCACTAAATTGCATCATTACTTTACAGCATATTTTATCATCAGTGTTTCCGAGATAATAACTGGTCAGAGAAAATTATGAGCAGAGCCACTGTTCCATAATAATACGACTCGGTGACAGCCGCTCTGTTAAAACACACAATATCAAGTGTATTTTCTTGGCAGGCCTGAATTTCATCACCAAACTTGTGTAGATTGGCACTTAGCATGTCAGTGTGCTGTTCTATCAAATGAATCAACAGCCCCTGAGCTAGTGGCGCTAACACGGTCGCCCGGGCTACGGTATAATGAATACAAACGATGACCTTTCCTCCAGCAGCCAGCCGATGAACCACTTGAATGAAATATGTATATACTTTTTATATAAAAGTCATGGCCATTTACATAACAAAAGAGAAGTGGTAGAAGGAGTACTCGATTTTAATACTTAAAGGTGCATTGTGTAACTTCCGGGGGAGGGTCCGTCAAAGCTTTACTTCATGGAGCTTTCTAAAAGTTACAGGTCAGATCTGTGGAGAGGAAACTCCGCTCACAGTCAGAATGTCTGTTTTTAGGTATTTTTGAGCTATAAAAACACATGTAATTGAATAAATGTAAGGTAAAGCTGTTTAATAGAACAGTCCAGGCAGAGCAATGACACATCCATAGAAACAAGCAGGTTACGGACCCTCCATCAGAAAAGTTACATAATGCACATTTAAGTAAAGTACATACAATTCTTTTTTTTTTAACTTAAGTACAGTATTTTACTACTTTTACTCACTGCAAAAGAGTGACCAAAATGCCAATGTTGAGGAGCAATCAGTTTGTTTCTGAAAGACAAGAATCCCAAAGACTTTGCTGATAACTGATGATTTTGAAATGACTGGCAAAGATGTGTGTAATTGACTTGTGTAAAAGGAAAACTTCAAGCTTCTTAGCCGCATCAGTATTTGAAAAGAATAAATTGTACGTGTTGTTAATCTAAGACATTTTTTTTCTTGATTACCCAGGAGAGCTCAGTGCAAATAAGTAATTAACTTTGAAACTGAATACAATGCTGGAACAGTTTGTATAGGCTCTATAAACACAAACTGTAATATAAGTGAAAGATTAAAACTCTTGTAAATGAAAATCAATTCCGTAACTTGGAACATGTGTATTTTCTTTTCCTTTTTTACTAAAAACAAGCACAGTTATACATATGCATGGGACTATAAATAGGCCAATAACAAAAGCCTATGGGCCGTGTTTAATTATACTAATAAGAGAGCAGGACAAAAGGAGAAATTCAATTTGTCAACTGGACAAAAGTTTATTTGGTCGAATAGCAGGACTACAATCGATTCTCTTGCTTTTTTTTTTTTTTTTTGCTACTTATTTTGAATGCATTTTTACCATTTATATGTTTGCTCTTTGTCATTATAATCTGTTGTAATGTGTGAGCTAATGTGTCCAATTAATGTCCCTTGAATGTCCCTTGTGAATCAATAACGCTGGTCTAAGTCTAAGAGAGAAATAAGAACTTGATGGTAGATACTGCAAACGAAATTGCCAATTGTCAAAACTACTTCAACCATTTAAGCAGAAGAATATGACATTGTACCAATTACTGCAATCTAGACTTTTGTAACTCCTACAACTCTCATTTCTGCCAATGCTATTTTACATAATCCTTCAACGTGACTGCATAAGCGTGTCCACCTGGCTGCCCACGAGCTGTACCGAGATCCAAGTCAATGCAAAGTGATGGATCCTATAGAGAGAGGTATATGGGCCCTGAAATACACCACTACACATGCATACACTCTCCATTTGAAAGTTAGTAAAGTCTAGCCTGCAAAACCCTGCCAGTCAAAGCTATGGGGGGCTAAGTGATGAACGAGGGAGCCAGTGACACAGTAATTGTAGGCATGCTTAGCTTTATCGCACAGAAGAAGTGTGGTTTTGAGAAGTGTAGCAAAGAGGAACTCAGATAGGGTGGTGTTTTTGAGTGAAAGATTGCAGAGTATTATGTGGTGGCGATTAGGCTAGCAGTGAAATGGTCTGCTTTGGCTCCAAACAGGGTAATAACACTTGGGAGCATGGTCATCAAGGCTAGCTTCTAAGATGGAAAAATGATAATTGGTGTTCCCATAGCTGCAATACAATGTAACAGGCTTATTAAACGTACTAAATAGCTACAAAGCAATAGTCTAATACCAATTTACGAGTGTATAAGAAATCAGTCATTATAAACTTTACACCATAACTACATAGGGTTCAGCTTTGTGTTTGTAGGCGACATTTTGAGCACTTCTGACCAGTCAAATGATAATATTTTGTTTTGAATTGCTTCTGTGAATAGGAAGACATGTTCCACCAAAATTGTTTGAGGTTCAACACCCATTACTGCCATTGTTTCCTTGAGCGAGACACGTCATCCAGCTTAGTTGCAGTTTGAGTAAAAATGCAACGATAGACTACTACAGATTTTCATATCCAACAATGTAATTATATATTGAAGATGCACTATGTAACTTTTTGTCACCTGCTTGTTTCTATGGATATGTCACTGCTCTGCCTGGAATGTTCCACAGTATGACATTAAACAGCTCTATCTTTTATTTATTCAATTCCAGATGGTTTTATAGCTCAAAAATACCTAGAAAAACAGGCTGTTTTCCAGAAAAGCTACACAGTGCACCTTTAAAAACATGCCTTACTTGATCTCCAGAAGAAGAAATCCCATGCAAACTCAACTACATTAGCTCAAATTAATCCCACCAATGAACCAGAAGTCTGAACATGGCAATTCCAAGGTCAGTCAGCGCACACCATTTAAACCCATTACTCGTCTCCATTTTGGGAACTGTAAGAAACAGCCAGGAGACAAGACCAAGAATCAGTACACAGCAAGTGGGATAACCCTTAAACGATCGAGTAAACGGGGGCTAGCGTGGAGTCCTAAGTGGGTCGTATTTGCAGTAGAAATAAATGTCAGTTGTAATTGCAGTTAAAAGGACTGGGAGTTCATAGAAAGCATTATTTTCATGACAAGGAGAGAGCTGCTGTTGGTCACTCTTCACAAATGAATATTTGCAGAGTGAGGAGCAGTCAGAGGCACCAGAGGGGGTCCAGGCTTGAGAGGGTTTTAATGGCTCCAATTAATGTGCCTGAAAGTGAGAAAACGGAGCAATTTCTTTCTTTCTTTTTTTTAACAATTCATCAATGATTGACCCCATGGACAGACCTGAGCAAAACGTATTGGACCACAAGAGTCAGTGAGGAGAATGGTTTGATTCAGGGAAAAATATGTAGGTCAAGTAATGTCTATAAGGAATTTCACATTGTCATAATATAGTTTAATTAAAAAGCAGGATTCGTTAGATTTTAGTGTTGACAAGTCAACTATCCATTGGCACAGTTAGGAAATTATCAGCATTTTTCATTTTTGTTGTAATGGGCTCTTCACAGAAACAAGCATTAGAAGTTAGTAGAAGTTATTGTATATCTGATGTTTCAGTATTTGTGCATGTTTCAATTTCATTTTATTAATTTCTAGAGATATATTGAAAACATTAGCAACTCCTCTAGTTCAATAATGGCGTAACTAATAACTTGACATATTTTGAGCAGACGATAAAAACCACTAGCGGTCTTAAAGAATGCGAACAGTTGGCTGTGTCTGGGGTTTGATGTATGTTGATCTGAATTGTTGCTGTGAGACATTGGAGTGCGCCGTGCTTTTGTTTTCACTGCAACAATGACCTGGTGCAGAGAACTGTCGGCCACTGACAAATGACCTGTACTTGTGTGGCCTTTGGAAATCATCCACCACGCTGCAAGACTATACAACCATTCATATCAGCTACAAGAGAGGCTACGAGATATGGGTGTCAAGACTGTAAGGTTAATCAATACATGACTATTCTGATCTTAATATTACTGTAAGGACTGAAAATAATAACTATATATAGTCCTGTTATTGTAATTTGTATACGACTTGTTCTTTGATATTCTAATTGATCTTACGGAAAGCACTTTGGTTCAGTTGTTGCCATTATAATGCGCTGTACAAATAATTGATCGATTGATGAGTGATGAAATTTCAGTTAAACAGATTCCAAAAAGTAGACTGAGTAGATGTGAAATAGATGTCACTTCACAGACTGTATCAAAGAAGTAAACTAAGGGAGTGTGATGTCACCCATAGCATCAGCTCCAGTCAAATGAAGCTCATGAGGCTAGCAGTTACAGGGGCAAATTTATGAGGGAATAGGAATTCACATACAAAATAGTGAAATAAAAACACCAGGATTGTGTAGAGTGGGTTAGTATGAACATTTTAAGACCAAAATGACAAGGCTCACTGCCGCAGTTACAGAAAGAGGGGTGAGAATTTTCCAATGTAAAGTCAACTGGAGCCAGAATCAGTGGAGCCGGAAGCGCTATGTCCATTTACATAGACAGTTTATGCACTGAGCCCTGATGACGATCGTTTATTATTTTATAGTTAATACCTGTTGTTATCTTCAAATTTCTTACTTTATCATTGCTTTTCTGGAGTTTGACTTGCTTCAGTATAGGTCCATTTCATGTTTTAGTGCATATGCTTGACACTCTAAAACTGAGAAATACCTCGAAGAAACTGTTAAAACATGCCTAAAATCTGACATTGTTACATTCCGCTAGGAGAATCTACTGACTATTAATCGATGACTAAAAATATTTCCGTTTGGCATTTTATTATGAGCAATATGCTGATTTGAATCACCAAAGCAGTGCTACAGTATTGGAAGAGTATAAAGCAGTCCTGGATGGAGATGCATGGTGGAGCTTATGTGTGATTTGCACTGGCAGACTGTGTACCCCCTCTCCCTCACACAGATTCTCACCCAGGCGGGAGCTTGGCAGGCTTGAGCTTTATCTGCTACAGGATGGATTTGATAAGAAAAATACAAAAGCGTCAATAGCAAGAATAAAAGATTACATAACAATCTGTGAAAATGTGAGGGGTAATGTGAGACACTGCAGAAAGCTCATTTTTGAAGATGGAGATTTGGAGGCATGTAAAATACTAACCTTCAGTGTGTTTTTTTGTTTTTGTTTTTTTTTAAGTAAGTCTTGTTTTCCATCTTGTACAACACTATGCAGAATTTTATTTAGGAATTTGTTTATAGGAATATTACAGTATTTGTTTATTTGGACCTATGCAAAGTATTTTATATAGAAATTGAACTATATATTCTATTTAAAAAAATAACATTGCTTTAAAAAGAGGTGACAATTAAGAATAAAGATAAAACAAGCTTGCAGTATACATTTTTGTGGTTAACCTAAATCATGACATTTACGGCCATGTTTTTGCTCTTCTGTTGGATTGGACTGTTGAACATTTTTCATTTTTATGACTCCTACTACTCCTACTACTACTGTCGACACATGGGCCCAACTCTAATATAAATTAATGGTTGTATGGAAGATTTTCCAAGAAAAGAGAAATACAGCGACTGTTTGTCCTTTTTCAAATGTTGCGCATGCATGAAACCACCCCCCCTCCTCCACAGCTCCATAAGTAGAAACGCCTCCTCCCTCCTCCTCCTCACGCTAGAAATCATGTTTGTTTACAGCCAGCACGTGTTCAGAATTGCTGAACAAATTGCTGTTGAAGTTTCCTGTCCAGAAGTCATTTAGCGACCAACGTGTCAGTCTTTAGACCCTTCGTCTGCTTCAGGGCACGCCATCGCTGGAAGGAATCTCCAAGATTAGACTGTAGTTTGGCTTCACTCTTTATCCCCTTCTCTTTTTCTTTCAGCGACCTCAAAAACAGACTTTCTTTTGCGGCTAACTGGTAGTGGATTCTTGTCTGCCATCGCAACAAACTTTGTGCAAACTGTGAGGAAGCTACAGTTGGAAAAAGCCGCTAAGAACCTCTGCATTGGTTGAGTAAACAGCGTCTGTGTATGTGGAATGCGTGAGAGGCTCCAGCAAGACAGTTATGCTAGAAACTTAGGCAGATAACGAGGTAGCCTCATTATCTATTGGCTAATGTTTATCTGGACCCACCACGTCCACAGTTGATGGATTTTCATTCTTTTTTTTTTTTTTTTTTGATCATCATAATGCTATTTTTAACTTTCATTGACAATTTGAAAGGAAAAGGAAAAAAAAAAAAAAAAAAGGAAATCCTACTACTACTACTACTTTTGTGAGTGGTTAGAGGAGTCAGGTGGGGTTTAACTTATATACAGCATAATAACAAAAAGTATACCTTTTCTAAGTTAAGATAATATTTAATAGAATCCCTCCAATTTTTCACATGTGCAAGTCTAAAGGGGAACTCATTTTTAACAATGCACAAGAACTAAAAGAAAAAAAAAAGTTTTCTTCACAAACGTCTGGAGGGAAAATTGACATAGAACACTGCATCCTGAGCCAGAACATGAGAAGCCATAAAATATACAAACAGAAAAATAACACTGCTCGCTACCGTATCCGTCGGACTTATTGATTTGGTGATTTGTATTGGTTGCTGGTGCTGCTGTGATGTGTCTGGGAACATGCTGTTGATGGATGTGTCTGCAGTGGAGCTGGCGGGGGTACGAGGGGCCAGGGGTGGTTCAGGCAACACGGCAGCCTCAAGGTTAGCCTGCTACGCTAGCAGATGGATAGCCCGCGCGCTGTCGGTAATGTGTTCAACTCAATCATGGCTTCCCCTCCGTACATCTCTCTTACTCCTGCATTGAGACAGTTGTGCATCTTGTGGTGGAATAGACCAGGAATTTTAATGTTGGTGGTACAGAAATAGGGAGAACTTCTAAAATATGTCAATTATCTAATCATCTGCCTTTGCTTGCTCCATGGAGATGTTACTGCTTTACCCGAAATGTTTCACACACATGTTAAACACATTTCTCCATGGGGAGGGATGCCACAAAGTTACTGATCAGATCTGTGGAGTTTCTTATAGTCAAAGAATTATAATCCTGGTGGTACAGAAATAGGTGTTAATAATCCAGTCATCTGCCTTTGCTTGCTCCATGGAGATGTTATTGCTTTACCCAGAAAGTTCCACAGTATGGCATTAACCTCATCTATCTCCATGGAGACAATCAAGTAACGCCACTAGGCAAAGTTACTAATCAGATCTGTGGAAAGCAGAGGCCACCAGTTGCTATAGTATCTTACAATTAAATGATCCAGATTTTGTGCCAATTTTTGAATCTGTTAATGAAATGGAGACCAGATGTTTCTCAGGAATTATAATGTTGATACAGAAATACAGTGACCACTTCAAACTGTAGAAAAAGAGAGACATGTCATTGGATGTTATGGGATATGGAGAAACTCAGGAAATGTAAGTTTATCAATATGTCACCATGTATGTGAATTTAATGCTTTATTATTCATATGACATTAATGGAAAAGAAAGTATATATAAGAAAATATAAGAACTATAAGAAAATGGGACCAAAGCAGAAGAGGTAGAGGTGGTCACCCTATACTGAAATCTGATATTGCCAAATCTACAAAAGACTGGCTTCAGGCACAGTTTCTGCTAATTGGCTCCAAGCACTTTGTTGCAACAGTTTGTCATCATTTAAACCTGCTGAACAATGTCAACTCACCCCCAGTATTTTTCAAACTACAAAACTACAACTCGCAACAGCAGGAAATAGCAATAATAATGTGGGATTACTACAGAATTGCATAGCTTTTTAGTGTTTTTAAATATCCTATATTATGCAAAGTTGACTCTTGAGAGCTTTAAGTCATGTCCTCATAAAAAACATACATGGAATCCTGTTTTGTTTCATTCACACATGTTTGAGTAAGCCTTTATTTAGTCTGTCTACATCGCCAAAGCTCAAAATGCTCTATTCCACCTATCTTTGACCTTTAGTTCAGTAGATACTGGCGATTCCAGGGCTGAAATTATCCAAAAGATTCTAATGAAGCTGTATGTAGTTTAAAAACACAGTGGAGCACTTCCTGTATTACCACAGACATCACAAGGTGGAGTGTTTTCTGCATGGTTTGTGTGTTAAACATGTGTGAATAAAACAAAACATAAGGTATGTTTGTGATGAGGAAACAAAATTATAACATAGGTTAGAAAATAATACAGCATAATACAGGCTCTTTGTTGCAAGATGAAGAATTGCCGATAGCATCCTCCCTCGCAACATTTCTTATCATTGTTGTGTCCTTGGGCAAACAACTTATAAATAACTAGACAGCAGATTTTTGTAGTTTAGGCAGTCCACGGCTTTTAAATGTAGTATAAAGAGTGAGAGAGCATAGCAGGCACCTGTGCATCGACCCAGTGGTAATGAGTATTGGCAGTGATTCAAGCATTCAAAATCAATTGACTCTTGAAAAATTAATATCGACATGTTCCGTCTATTTTTTTTTCTTCGTAATAAATTCCATTAGTGAAGCTTCATGGAAAGGAAAGAAGTCCTACCAAATGACTGATGTAGTATGGCATTACATTTAATTATTTCTACAGAGGCAGCAGATTACATGTCAGATCTGTGGAGAGGCGAGCCCACTCACAGTAAGAATGCATATTTTAAGGCCAGTAAAAACCCATGTTATTGTGTAAACGCAAGATGGATACGTTTAATGACATACCGGGACATTCCAAACAAAACAATAACATCTCCATGGAGACAAGTGGGTGGCAGACACTTCATGAGAAAAGTTACACAATGCACCTTTAAAGATGGAAAGTTATTTTAAAATCCACTGTACTTCTAAACACAACACTCACACTAAAAATTCTTTACTTTACTGATACATGTCACAATGTTTTTGATGAAGATTTCAAAGCTAAGTAAACACACACCAATAACTATATTTTTTACTTTATTTCTATATTTATACTTATTACCACTTATATATTTTTCCTCTTTGTTATTATATTATATTGTGAAGTGTGAGCTATTGTGTCCAAGTAATTTCCCTTGTGGATGAATAAAGTTTGTCTAAGTCCAAGTCTAGGTCTATCCAGATCAAATGGGATATCTTATTATTCCAGGACCCAATGACATGTTGCTTTCCATTATGAAAATACACAGCGCTAAAATATTAAATAGGACAGTTTTCCACCAAAGTCTGTTATTGACACAAATGAGGAGTTGCGTCTCTCTCCATCGCTCTCTCAGTATCCCTCCATCTTTGTGCAGTCTTTCACACTCGCCTGGGGCTGCACAGTCAGGTCTAAACTGCATACACCCAATTATAGCGCGCCTCTGACACTTCGATTGACACGAGCGCCATCCAGTCTGATCACAGTGACATGATGCAGTGGCCGCTCAGCTCCATTAGCCCCGTCAGCCAATAGGGACGCCGCGTGCTCGGACCCCCGGAGGCTCGGACATGCAACTGCGGTTTTAATACAGATATCATAAGACAACAAGGGCCAGTCGTGAAGAGATGGAGGGATGATTTTATATGTCTGCAAGGGACAAGATTAAGTTTATTTTTCCATTGGTGTGAAACTGTTATAGGAAATGGGGGATATATTTTGTAAGCTGTAGCAGAAAGCTGCAGCAATTTTTCTTTTATGGCCTTTTAAAAGTTTTTGTCAACACCACATTTTAATTGAAAATCTGACTCGAAAATTATTATTTACCACAACTGCAATACCCATTTTCAATTCAACATTTCATTCAGCTACAGTTAAAAAGCTTACACCAAGAACCGATGGTATATGGCGACAGTCCATTCATCACCATAGCAATTAAGCAATTTAGATGAAAATGTAACTAGAATGGAATTGTTAGCTTGAAACTCAGACAGCAACGTGGTTGGCCTGACAAACACAGTTTCAGAATCAAAATGGAGAGTTCAAGCCAATAGTAAAAATCAATGCCTTTTTATATAAGAAATACATACATTTCTCTATTGTTACTTTGCGTTAGTAGTTTTAGTTGATCTTTTAGTGTAATATTTGTGTTCATTTAAGGTTTGTTTCCTCTGCTCTTTTGTCTGGCAGGGTTAGTTTTTGGTTCAGCTAAGTTTACCCCAGTTTTATTTTTATTTTATTTTATTTTTACACCTTGTCCTTACCTTTCTGTTTGGTCCATTACAGTGATCAGTTCAAGTTTTTATAGTTTGGTTCTCATTTTGACCCAAGAAAGGTTGCCCTAACTTTAAACTATAGTACATGTTTTTCCACTTTCCAACATTTTGCCCCTCACCTCTGACCAGCTCGTGATCCCTGTTGCACATCTCCAGTCTGAACAGTCTCTGGTGCCTCCTCTGTAACTGTTAAGGCGTTTGGGGACAGAGTGAGCTCTTCTGGGCAGGTTTAGGAGGTTTGGGTAGTGCCTTGAGGACCGCAGCATTCAGTGGATGTACCTTTTGGCCCATTTCTCTTCTACCTGTGGTATTTATAGAACACTGAGCTCAGACTGGTTTGTTCCACTTTTAAAAACCTCTTAGTACAAACTGCACTTTGGGATATTTGGGAAAAAAAAACAAAAAACTTCAACTATGGTGGGAACGTTTTTTGTATTTTATTGAACAATATTATCCGTTTCATAAATGGTTGGCTACATACAACATTATTTAAATCATCAGTAGGTTTCATTCAGATAAAGGACTTTTTTCCATTTAAAACATGGGCTAGGGGGTTCATATTTTGTTTTAGTTTTTTGTTAATTGCTATGGCGACAGTGCTAACTTTTCCTCACTCTAGAACACTGAGATGGAGACACAGATCAATGCTGTAATTGTGTCCTTGGGCAAGACACTTAACGCACCTTGTTCCCAGTGTCTGCGTACACTTGTGTATGGTGTGTGAGTGGGTGAGTGGTTCCTTGATGTAAAGTGCTTTGAGTGCCTTGAAGGTGGAAAAGTGCTGTATAAAAATATGAATATATTAAACAGCCACACTGAGCTAAAGGTTAAGACAATGATACACTGAAGAACAAGAAGATATAATCCCTTTTGAGAAAATTTAAAGGTGCTTTGTGTAACTTTTCTGGTGGAGGGTCCGTCAAATTGTTTTTTGCTGTGGAGATGTTATTGCTTTGTCAGGAATGATTCACAGTATGGTAATAAAACTTTCTATCTTCATGGAGACCAAACCAGACCAAGTTACAGGTCAGATCTGTGGAGAGGCAGCCCCGCTCACAGTCAGAGTGCCTGTTTTACTGGGTATTTTTGAGTTATAAAACCACCTGTAACTGGATAAATGTAAAGTAGAGCTGTTTAATGTCATACTGTGGAATATTCCAGGCAGAGCATTGACATATCCATAGAAACAAGCAGGTGACAGCCCCCCAACCACAAGGTAACATGGTGCACCTTTAACAAAACAAAATCAAACATTCTCCAACAACTGCAGGTTGGACATCTGTGTGGCCCCACCTTGTATAACTCAAAACTCACATCTTGCATCTGTAAAGGGAGCAGTTCCACAACAGATCAGTATTGTAGACTTCTTGGATGATATTTTTGAGTAATTCCCACTCCCAAATTAATCATAACATTAATCGTGAGAGCAAAAACATGGCAGAGCTCCAGCCCACTCCCTCTCTCTGTCTCCCTGAGTGTACTCCAGTGCCAGTCTCTTTACTCAACACCTGTTGCACTCTCTCAGCCAGATACTGCCATTTAACCATATTTACATGCCACAAGGTTAAATTATTCATTGTTTCATCCAAAAGCCAACATCTATAATTCTTCTCCTATTTACTCCTTGCAGGTGTTCACAGGGTTAGTCTGTGTATTAAAAAAAAAAAAAATCAAGTCATGTGTTGACGAGTGGAGCCATTGCGTTGCCGGGCGCTCTTCCAACATCTTTTATAGAAGGGAGCAGACGCTTTCAAAAGGACGAAAAATAGTGTTATTATGGTTGATTTTGAACACTGCGTAACACAGTAAAGTAGAACTATTTGTTTCCTCTGGCTAAAAAAAAATGTGGAGAGGTCATAATAAGGAGACTATATAAAAAGTTGTTTGGTGGTAGACAAAGCTTTCTTGAGTCTTGTTTTGAAATGTAAGATGGAGAAGTGACCAGGAGTAACTTAAGGACACTTTGTAGATAGATATATTTAATGCCATACTGTGGAACATGTAAGCAAAACAATAACATCTCCTTTAGTTTTAGTTGTAATTAGTCATCAGTCTTGGCAAACCTTTAAATATCCAATCATGCACAATCACTGGTTTTATTAATTCAAAAACAAATAAATATTATACATCTAAAATAATTACTCCCAGTTGAATTGGATGTTTACTAAAGGTGGAGGCTGGGGTTCAGCCACTATGCAGATGCCATTGTTTTGCCAATAATGTTCCACAATATGGTATTAAACTTACAAAAGGTGTATTTATTCAATTATATATGTTTTTATTGCTCAAAAATACCTTTAAATGCATTCTGAGTGTGAGTGGGGTCACCGCTTCACAGATCTCACTTGTAAATTGCCCTGATGGAATCTCCTGCTTGTCTCTATAGAGATTGATAAATTTAATACCATATTTTGGAACATTGCAGGCAAAGCAATAACATCTCCATGGAAACAAGCAACTGGCGGGCCCTCTACCAGAAAAGTTACATAGTGCACCTTAACGTTAACTTCAACTAAAATATATTGTAATTTATTTATTTTTTTTATTGTTTATTTGGCAAATTGGTTCAGCTGAATTTATACAGTGTTTATAGAATACACGAAAAATATCAGCCCAACCATGTTGTTTGTATTGAACTAAACTCTAAATACAGGTCTGTACTTTGAAAGATTCACTGTAAACTCAATAAAACAAATTATCAACATCATCTGAGGCTTCACAAACTCATTGAGAGCGGCGGGCTTTCATCTGCTGCTTTTGGCGTCTCACGGTGGAACAAAGCAGAGACCTTTCCCTGATAATTCTATTACGTCTGGGTAATTACAGTAAATATGGAAGAGGGCCGTGTGCAGCTAAAACCACAATCTGAGCCTGTGCGTACTTGAATACAAAATTAAACTCGATGGGATTTCAAGAAGTCTATGGGAGCAACAAAAAGCCATTGTCTTGGGTCTAGAATACAAGCACTTTTCCAAGACTTAAGAGTTCAGATGGGCGTGATTGACAAGTGGAATAGCCAATCAGGGGCAAGCAGGGTCTGTCTGTATCAAAACAAACAAACATGGCTGCTTACAAAGAAAAAAGAAATAAAAGTTATTATATTTGGCCTTTTCAGAGTATAGACTATTTTAAATCTCCACGCTGATATTTTGTTTTGGTCAATTTGCTGCCTAGAAAATACACACAAAGCTTTATGTTAACAATTCAATACGAAGAGATAGCTGCACAAAACATGTCTGCACAGCTCCCTTATAGGTTTGTGGGAAAAAAAAAAAGAGCTTGGGAGAGTTGGTAGTGAATTTTTAAGTACATTTTGGGGGCAATCATCAAAATCAGTCCAACATATCGTCCCAAAAATATCAGCAGAGCCCCACATTGGTCGATCTCTAATCACAACTGAAAAACATCACAAATTTCTGCAGAATCAGTGAGCAAAGAACTAAAATATGTTAATCTGAGGTGAGAGAAATGTAATTCTGCCGTAAATGAAAGATGGCCAGTGAGCTTCGTTTCACATTTGTCACGGAAATAAATTAATCTGGTTGCACAATATTGTCTGAGCCTGGCTAGGGGCACAACAGATGGAACAGTGACCAGACCAGTAGCCTTCTGTATAAAAAAAAACAAAATGAAAGATTATTCTGGACATGCCAAGCAACAAAGCCCAGAGAAGAAGTAGAGGAATGAACAGGGGAAGACAGGGAAAAGGGGAGGACAAAATGTGGAGCCTGAACCAAGCGGAGCGCTATAAAAAGAGTGTGAACCTACCCCCTGTGCTCTCAGCTATGTGGGGCAAGACATGCACCTCAAATGGTACAGACTCAAAGGAGGCAGAATGGGGCAAAGAGGACCACAGATTTAACCATAAGAGAAAGTTCAGGCTGCAGCTGCAAATATTACATAAGAGTAATTGTATGGATAGAGAGCACATTACATTGTTAATGGAGATAGCTTTGTGAGAAAGTCTGTTCTGTTTTGTTCAGCAGTTTACTTCATGAACAATGGACTTTAATGCTGCACTGTGTAACTTACTGGTGGAGGGTACGCGACCAGCTTGTCTCCACAGAGATGTTACTGCTTTGCCGGGAAAGTTCCACAACATTTATTTCATAGCTGGTGTTTTTATTGCTCAAAAATACATTGAAAAATATGCATTCTTACTGTTAGTGGGATTGCCATTGCACTTATCTGACCTGTAACTTGGCCTGATGGTGTCACCTGCTTGTCTCCATGGAGATATTATTAGTTTAATGCCATACTGTGGGACATTCTAATATTTCCATCGAGACAAGCCGGTGTCGGATCCCCTACCAGAAGACTTACTTAGTGCAACTTTAAGAAACATCTGTGTAGTTAGATTCACAGTAGTTGAAAACAAAATACATTTTCTCAAATAAAATATATATACGCTTAATTTGCAGTATTTTTTTTTATGATGATTGTGTTAACATACAGCTAACTCTTTAGTTTGATTGCTCTTCAAGTTTGATTAGAAACAGAAAAAATAAATAAATAAAAAAATCTCCAGAAAGTTAGGGTCTAGCAAGAACAATTATGAAACCATCCTCCTATATCACCAATAGGGTTTGTCACAGCTTTCACAATAAAGATAGGGCATTGAGGAGAAAGCAACAATTCTTCTTCTAAAATGCATTGGTTTTCTGTGTTTTACAATTAGCTAAAATGCTAAATTTACTTGTTGTACAATTCGTCTCATTCATTTTTCTTACAGACAACAATTTTACACAGAAAAGCCCAAGATCCATCTTAGTCACTGCGAGTAGGAATGCCAATAGGTCCCCAGATGACCGCACGAAATTGCAGAGATAGCGGCCAGTGACTTAGAATTTGGGAAAGAAAAACATTGAAGGGCTTCACTAGCAGCCATGTTCACTTAGCTGGACTTTTCTTCATTTGTGCGATGACTGGGCGAGAGACAGAGGGGCACACAATTACTGATATTTGCTGCCAGCTATCAGAGAGAGAGGGAGAGAGAGAGCGATAGAGAGAAAGAGGGAGGGGGAAAGAGACAGAGAAAGAGAGAGACAAAAATAATATCGTGGGCTGTCACAATATATATCGAATTATGAGCTTCTTTGCTTGAATGCATTATTGTATTGCAGCAAGAGCTAAAAATGGAGCAAGCTTCATAGACCGTGAGCTTTTGTTCCATTTCAATCTAGACAATATGAAGAAATAACTGTTATAAAGAACTTTTCTACCTTAATTCTTTGGACTATGACACTAATATAGCCCCAAATCAAGGATTTTTAAAAGGTAAAAAAAACCCATTAATATCGTACCTCAAAATACATGCGTAAAAAAACAACCGGAAAGTATTCTCGAATCTCTACTGGACAATTAAAGATACCACAGTATAGTTGCTATGATCTATAACTTTAGCATCGACGAGGAAGTGTTATGGGTAAGATGGAGAAAGGTTGAAGTGGCAAAGCATTGGGCGAAAAATAGCACTGAAGCTGATTTCATGCTTCGAGGATTGCATCTCATTTTGTGGAAGGGCTGTGCGGCGCTGTGTTCATGCGTACACTGCCACCTGCTGGACAATACCAATATCGTCATAGCAACTCCACCCTATGGGACATTAAAAGCCTTCAAAGTCAAACGAAAGAGTTCCTTATCTCGAAATGGTGGTGTCATGTATTCTTGAGAGGGCTTTTGGGGGAAATTTAAGAACGCCTAGTTAAAACTGCATAGCTCATCTCCTGTTTGGATCTTCTATTGTGTCCTTTTCTGTCTTATCTCGACTTTTCTCAAATGGAGGGCAGGAAATGCGGAGAACTTGCTAGATGGAGTTGAAAATCGGCAGCAAAATTCTAATTAAGCAATAGGGTCCAGTTAAGAATGCCATTATACGCATGGGTAGAGAAGTCAATATAAGCAAAGCATCTGTCTCCAAAACGCAGAAATAAGCTTGAAACCTGCAATGTCATGAAACTGTTGGGGTAAGTTAATGTCTGAGCACCTGCGTGGTTCAACTGAATATATGTGGGCGTCGATATAGGATCAATAGGAGCTGGCCCTCGTCATCCCAGGCTGTGCGGTGAAGGTAATTAATGGAGGCTTTCTCATCACTATTTAACACATAAACAGAACATTTGTTATCTGCGTAAGTCTTCATCAAGGCTACATCAAGGTTTTACAAAGATGTTTTAATGAGCTATCAAGCAATTATCTAACAAAATACAATACATTTTCGTCATTATCTTTGTTGTTTTACTATGGGGGTACTAAAGTTATCCATTTCCATGTATTGAATTGCAGGTATTTTTAGTGCTGAAAAAAATATGCATTCTTACCATAGACTGTATAAAGAAGTGGACTAAGGGAGTGTGACATCACCCACAGCGTTCAGCTCCAGTCAAATGAAGCTCAAGAGGCTAGCAGTTACAGGAGCGAATTTGGAGCCAGACTCCATATTAGGAATAGGAATTTATTAACAGACAAAATAGCAAAATAAAAGAAATAAAAACCCCAGGACCATGTAGAGCAGGTTAATACGAACATGTTAAGACCAAAATGACAAGGCTCACTGCAGCAACTACAGACAGAAAGGTGAGAATTTTTCAATGTAAAGTGAATTGGAGCCAGAGTCAGAAGGAGCTGGAAGCGCGCCCATGAACACTTCCTATTTGGAATGTGGCGGATAGAGGCTAGGGTTAGCTATGTCCATATATACAGTCTATGAGTCTATGATCAGACTTGCCTCTTCACAGATCTGACTTGTAGCTTGGAATTATTAACATCTTTCATGTTTTGAACAATAAGTCAATACAGTAATTATCGTGAAAGGCCTAGTCACATGTGTATTGTAATGAGGGTCATTTTGAACAATTTGATATTATATTTTCAATTTTTGATATTACATTTTTAAGAGGCCGCTTATAAACCAACTCAATTTTGCAAATGCAGGACCTTCAAACAAGCCCAGTTTACACAGAGACTAAAATGATGATTTGAGAGGTATGAAGTCACGACAGTATCCAGGATGTGCACGATTAGCGTCTGACAGCGTTCACACCAAGCAGTCCTCCTAACAGCCTCTGCACATCATTAGTCTAACCCAGCTCCGCCATGCCCCCACTATTAACCGCTAAATGAAAGCCCTCCGAGCGCGATTACTGGAGGGAAGTCCCCTGTCGTCATGGGGATAACTGACTCCACACACACATACACAAATATAGCCTTCCACGAGGTTATGATAAGTGGCTATTTAACACTTCATTTAGCAGGACTCAAAAGCCACATCAAAGTCTTGGATTGTAACCTACATGAAAGCCAAACGTGAAGCCAAATCGCCAACAATCCGTTCTGAAGATCATAGCGAGCTGTGGTTTCGTCAAGTGTAAAACATCTGATAAATACATGAAAGTGTTGAAAATTCTAGCCAAGGATACATCAATAGACAGACTCCTATAGCATCGTGGTTCCATGCATATGTGTGTGTATAGTGTATGTGTGCTGACATTTACGTATTTCATGCACATACTTCTCTGTGTTATGCAAGTGTGGTGTTTGAAAATGTGCACAGAATGGAGAACTAAACATGTAAAAAGGAGCCATCCAATAATAACCACAACTGCCAATAAATTTAATTCGATAAGAGATATTAGGGAAAGGAAGGATGTTGTAAGAATTTTAACTTGTGTACTTTTGGAAATTTTGAAGTACTTTTGAATATTGGAGGGCTTCTTCTGCACAAAAACAAGAAAGCACAGGGTTCCCACTATTTTATCTTCTCTCAAGCTGCCAGTGATAATTAAAGGCGCACCGTGTAACTTTTCTGGTAGAGGGTCCGCCAGCTGCTTGTTTCCATGGAGCTGTTATTGCTTTGCCCAGAATGTTCCACAGCGAATCTTTAAAACCATCTAAGATAAGCAAAAATTAAACTAGGCCAGGTCAGATCTATGGAGAGGGCATTCTTACGATACACTGAGACATGTGTTGTAAGAATGCCTGGAATAAATGCAAAATAGACAAGTTTAATACTGTACTGTGGAATATTCCAGGTAAAACAATCAAATCTCCATGCAGACAAGCAGGTGATGGACCCTCTACCAGAAAAGTTACACAGTGCACATTTAAGTCTGTCCAATACACAATTTTGACACTATATGACAATGATATGTGAAAGAAAAGGCAATTATACACACAAAAGACAACTAAATATACTAAATATATTGCAAGTCAATGTTCTGAAAGTTTACTACCAAGTAAAATGCAAAGAGTGTATAAATCAGATGTAACAATAAGACCACATGCCTATTCAACCTAATGTTATGTACTCAGGCTCTCTATAGTTCCATTGTTGTATGCCTTTCTTATAGATATGATCCTGAACCTTATCAATAATGTATAAATGGTATAATATGTATGGCGTGCGTATGCTTTTAATATATGAATTAACCACACCAAACCCGTCACCGCAATTAAACAAACATTAAACCACTGAGAATCTATAGGGGGAAAGTGGCACTGTATGCATATTTGAGTTACATAGAATTAATGTCAATGAGGACCGTGCATAATAATCCACGGTCAAAATATACAAATACATACTTTACCTATATTGCTTAATTTTGTTTTATTTGTCATTTGTCACCAGTGTATGTGATTTTAAGACCAAGTCAATTCAACGTTTATTTATTTATACATTTTTAGGTTAAAGGTCCTATTATGTAAGCCATGTTATAATGCAGTCATCATCTCAAAAACACCTGGAGTTGTATTTTGTTTCATTCACGCATGTTTAAGTAACCCTTTATTATTAGTCTGTCTACATTTACAAAGTTCAAAATGCTTTGTTCCACCTTGGGATGTCATGAAGCAGTAGTTTTCAAGTTAACAGCTATTTTTTTTACTTTTACTTCAGTAGAGATTGGCAAATTCAGGGTTGAAATCATCCAAATGATTGTAGTTAAGGTGTACAGAGTTTAAAACACAGTGGAGCACTTCCTGAATTACCACATGACACACAATGTGGAACAGAGTGTTTTCTGTTTGAGAAATGAGCTCAGCCTGAATATGCGGGGTTAGTGTGTTAAACATGTGTGAATGAAACAAAACACAACTCCGGGTATGTTTGTGATGATGAAACAACATTATAACAATCAGAAAACAGGCCCTTTAAGTTACTAAGGTACCACTTGCGCCCTTTAGATCCTCATTCCCCAAACAATGCCCTCTCTGACAGTGGGAACCTGTCTGAATGTAAAGTCTGTACTCACGGTCATTGCAGTGCGTGCCCGTGTAGGAGGTCATGGTGCAGTCGCAGGTGAAGTTCTCCCACTGCTGGATGCACACGCCCATGTTGGCACAAGAATCCTCCTGGCACGTGGTACTGGGCCCTGTATCCGCAGAGACGGAGATGGACAGAAGCAGAACACAGGTGTACTGTTAAACTCTGTGGAGGGTTCTGCTGAGTCAGGAGAACCCTCCACAGTATCATGCACAAGAAAAATGCACTTTGAGTATACGCTGGACACTTTATTAGATATACCCGTTTCAATGCTTCAAAATGTAAAAATAGGACAAATGGACATGGTCGTGAACTCCAGTGAAATTTGGACCAAGCATCAGAAAGGAACTAAGTTAAGGTAAGGTTCACTTTAATGTTCCCACAGAGAAATTTGTTAACTCACTCTTCAAAGCTGCCGGGGCCCAACCTGTCAGGAGAAATGGACGCCAATAACTTGACTTTGTGGACATGAATGTTTTTTATCAACAGTTGGATTGGAATTTATGGGAGTAACAGAAGTGGTATTGAGTGTAGTGTATTATTATTATTACATATATACGTTTTTTTACTGATACAATAATATTCCTTCCTTAATGTTTTTAAATAGTTTATATTGTCTTTACTCCTATCAGTACTAGGGATCCTACTGTAACCGAAATATTGTGATATTGTATCACCGAAGGTCTCACAATAATATCGTGGACCGTCACAATATATTGAATTAATGTCTCTTCAGTTAATAAATGAATAGTTCTGGTGCAGCAGTAGCTAAAAAACTACATAGAACTACATAGACCATGATCCTTTGTGCCGTTTCAGTGCCGACTACATGAAGAAACAAATGTTATAAGCACTTTTAAATCTTAGTTCTTTGGATTGGTATTGTCAAGGCATTTTAGAGGAAAAAGTAGCATGTCACAGTTTTATTAGTCTCCACAATACATCGCAATAAATATTGTTCTGTGACAGGTATATCGTGAAAATATGGTACAGAGAGATTTAGATATCATTACAACCATTATCAGTACTGCACTACACAGCAACAACAGCAATGCCAGTTTCAATGTTCTGTTTCAAAGTTACATCTTGAATGCTTGGTCTAAACTTCAGAAGATTTGTCTAGAATGCAAGTTACTGCAATGTCATTTGTCAAACTTTTATTACATTTCGAAGCATCATAACAGCTATATATCTAATAATACAGTAGTTGAACATACGTACAAAATGTGCGTACAAGGAGGAGACAGTGTCACCACAGGAGGTCCAGAGTAAAGCCAATGGCCAACGCTTAATTCAGTGCAAATATGACCAATAACCCATCAGCGCTCAAACAGAAGAACAGGAGTCATTTATATCAACACTCTCACAAAACTGAAACTGTCTCTGTGGTACTTAGAGCCACGCCTGCCTCCCGTGTCTCCTCTGGTGACACTGTTTTCATCTTTTCCTCCTGTTTTTAATGTGGACATGCATGATGTTTCATTCCAACATGAACGAGTTTTATCAGAGTAAAACTTGAGACGCTGCATTCCCTCTGTGGATAAGCACAAAGAGCCCAGCCTGGCCAGCCCCCTTCACTGTATGCTTTTGTATGGAAAGAATGCACTTTAAGAAGCACTATGTCACTTTTCTGGTGAATGGTCCAACACCTGCTTGTACCCATGGAGATGATATTGCTTTGTCTACCATGTTCCAAGGTATGGCATTAAGCATGTCTATTTCCATGGAGACAACCAGATGACAGCACTAGGCCGGGTTACAGGTCTGTGAAGAGGAGACAGTGTAACTCACAGTAAGAATCCATGCTGCATCCAATATAATAACTGTATTTGAATAAATCCAATAACACCGTACAGTGTAATATTTCAGGCAAAGCAATAAAATCTCCATGGAGAAAAGCCAGTGGCAGACCCTCCACCAGAAGTGTTACATCGTGCACCTTTATCAAAAGTCTGAAAGTTTGTTAGACTTCAGATCTCATATCCTTCTATGTATGTGTATATATGCCCAATGTCAATATCTTTAGTGAAATGGGTTTGGTTGGCCAGACTGCATTTTAACATTTGACCTGCCATAGATGGACACTGGAAAGTCTAAACATTCATAGTAAAACGGTGAAAGTAAACTTCGTCAATTGTCAGTGCATCTGCTGGTGAATGCACTAAGAGGAGTATGAGGGAATGCAGAAACACTTAAGTGCACGGCATAGATAATGATACTCTACTGTATATGGACTGACAAGGGCTAACTAAAACCCACCTGAAAACCATCATAAATAAAACACAAATACAAAAAAAATAATAATCATGATAAAACATGAAATAAAAGCAGGTCTAGTGCAAGATAAAGCGACGAAAAGACATAAAAAGTGGAACAGATTTGCTGAGTGAAAGAGTGGCTTGTGTGCAGCGCATGGAGCACTGGAGGGTGGAGCAGGTCAGCCGGTTTCTAATCAGGAGGAAAAAGGATACCCACTCTCTGAAGAAGACACTTTCCTCTGTATAAATTACACATGAGTACAAACCTGATGGGTGTAAGGATACGTTAAAGAGGATAACAGACAAAGGATGTGAGGAGTCCAGATGGGTCAGTAATAATCAGTAATTATTTCCAAGCAACATTAATATTTTATAATTTATTTTGTCCAAAGATGCTGGGAGGATGTGACAATATCTTAAACCAAAATACTACTTATTTATTTTGAGAACTAACTGTACGATTAAATAAATATTCCCTCCACATTTGTCTCATCTAGTGGAGTATCCAGTTGAAGTACAGTGCCTGGACACGTCTCCTGAAGATGTTGGATAAAGGTCTTATTTATTAAAAGTGTGTACAAACATGTTACGAACATTACAAAAAACAAAAAAAGTTTCTGTTATAGACAACTTGACACGGATATGAGCAGTCCTGAACTTGGTGCAGTGGGGCTTTCAGAGAACAAGATCTTTGCTCAGAAAGATGAGGAGTTTGTGTTTTGTCTGTACCCACTTTCAGTAAGAAATACATCTACATGTTTTAAAACTACAGCGACCCCTGGACACTTAAAAGATGAGCCTATTGTGTGTCATATATATGCTTTAGTTTGGTTTCAGTAGGAGGGTAGGTTCATTTTGCATTGAAAGTGTTTTGTTGTGTAATGGTACCAGATTGAATCACTTTAGAATCTGGTCATCAAGGCTCGCTCTTTTCATAGAGATCTATTTCAACGGATGTGACTCATCTGACTAGTACAGAAGATCTACACTAACAATGAGAATCCTGACCTCCATCTTCCAGCTCCATCTTCAAATGCCCGTTTCCTGCTATATTAAAGCCAATTCAGTATAATGAGACTTCTCTGACTTTGTTCCCACAGAGCTGACATGTTCACTGCTCCTCCCACACTGTGATCACAAAGCCTGTCTCTTTTCTACCTTTCCACATATTTACACAAACATCAGTCATTTGCCTGTTCTTCTGCTACTTAATTACCATCCACTCAACTCTGTTTGTTCCAGTATAGCACGCCCACATTAGCAGTCATTTTCACTGGGAACACACCATGAAGTCCTCTTAATGAAAGAAACATTTGGCGTATTGAAATTTCTCATTTAAAAGGAGCTGTTTTAAAGGTGCATTGTGTAACTTTTCTGGTGGAGGGTCCATCAAATGCTTTTCTTCATGGAGATGTGATTGCCTTGTCCGGGATGTTTCACAGTATGGCGTTAAATCTTTCTTTCTTCATGGTGACCGAAATAGACCATGTTACAGGTCAGATCTATGGAGAGGCAACCCCGCTCACAGTCAGAATGTCTGTTTTTCTAGGTATTTTTGAGCTATAAAACCACCTGTAACTGAATAAATGTAAGGTAGAGCTGTTTAATGTCATATTGTGGAACATTCCAGGCAGAGTAATGACATATCCATAGAAACAAGAAGGTGAAGGACCCCCAACTGAAAAGTTACACAGTGCGCCTTTAAAGAGTGTGTACCAATCGTCTTGCCTTACAGATATATTATATAAGCAGCTCTTCACAAACAAAGTCCACTGTGTGTTGTTTGTATCTGATTAGAAAGCGTCCAAGAACCTAGAAGTGTGCAGTTAGCATGTTAGTTGTTGCTTTACCATGACAACCAAATTAGGAATAATTAGGATGCTTTGAATGTATAAGATAAGTGAAGAATAACACTGGAACACTGCAAACTGTTTAAAATGAACTAGTTTTGTTTTTGGCGTTTTTAACACAGTAAAAATCAGGTACTATAATGAAATAGCTTGCTGACGGATGCATAGCTCTAGCCATTTGTCTTTTCAGAGAGCGGGTAACCTCAGCTGCACCAGGGGACACTGTCACCATGGCGACACCCACGATGCATTGCACACGGCAGACTTTCAGACAAGCAGGCCTCTGGGGGCGGAGTTTAACCCTCTACCTTGAAGGTCGGCTTTGGTGAAACCAACTTTGTTAGCGCCGAAAGTAAACAAACAGAACACAGAAAAGCGGAAAAGAAGAGGAGAGGTTAGTGAGGGGACAGCATTGTTAATGCTTCCGGGAATTCTCAAACTTTGTCACCGTGGAGAAATAACTAAAACTTTTTATGGTAATTGGGTTCTTGCTGAAATGTGTGGAAAAGTATGGGTTCGAGTTCTAAATATTGTTTAACTCGACCGAAAGAGGCAATCTCACATAAAATTTGCTGGACAAATTCATGTAATAATTAGGCCCAAACTCTAATTAAAATGAAATGCCACTGGTCGATTAAAAGACTGACTATAAACTGATAGCAACCATTAGCAACTATCATTTATTACATATGAACTCACCAAATTACATGTATATTTTGAGCTGCAAATTCATATCTTAATAGGGTAATAGAATATGCTAACACAATATCAAATAGTCATTTCTTTGCTCATTCAGTCAAGAGCACTGGTTTTATCCTAATGCTATGCTGCCATCTAGTGGTGTTGTGTAGATCTCCAATCCAGCCTCCAAAACAATAACAAGCAAAACAGTAAATAAACAGGGCTTTAAATTATTAGGAGATAAGAGCAAACTATAAAGGCAAAACTGAACAGGATATTTTTAAGTAGTTTGTTCACAGTAAAATGTGAGTCAATACAAGATCTATATATACACTTAAACCAAATTGTTGTTATCTAAATAAGAATTTACTTTTCACATTTTTATATAGCAATGTTTGAAATAAATTTTGATGAATACTGTATAATAAGAAGTAAAATGGTGCAACAGTAATGGTTGAAGCCCTACATACAATAATGCTAATAAATATATAAATAAATATACTTTGTGTATGGCGGAGGTCTTACCTTCACAGCCCCTCTCAATCTGCCCGCTGCGGAAAAGGGCGTCACTGATCAGGTCTGGCAGTCTCCCGTTAAGATCGACCGAGGCCAGACAGCCCTGGAAGCCCTCCCGAGACACCACCAGCTTGGGCAGGTTGAGGTACATGTTGGGTCCCAGTCCTCCAATGAACAAATCGCCTGCAGAGAGACAGAGAGGAGATAAAACACTGATACTCAGTGGAGATTCATTATAAGATAAGATAAGATATGCCTTTATTAGTCCCACAGTGGGGGTTGCCTCTCCACAGATCTGACCTGTAACTTGGTCTGCTTTTGCTTTCTATGAAGATAGAAGTGTTTAATGCCATACTGTGAAACATCCCAGACAAAGCAATAACATCTCCATGGATCCTGGACCCTCCACCAAAAAAGTTCGACAATGCACCTTTAATAACAGTAGCCCGTTTTCATGCTCACTTGTCTCATTTTGTCCTCAGAGATGTAGTGTTGAAATAAGAATCAGTCTAAGAACAGTAGCTGAGCTGTCAGACTCAGACTCACAGAGGTATTAAGTGATTCTCCAGATACTTTTTTTTTTTTTTTGTCAGCTGTAGTAAAATAATTTAGCAGAGCGATAAAACAGGCAATGCCACTCTACTTTGCCACCATTAGACTTCTTGGATAGCTCAAATTGTATTTTTATTTTTATTGTTCAATTATCATTTAATATAATATTTCCAAAAAACTTTTTAGTCAGTCATTTGAAATTGCATTTACTTAAAGGTGCAGCTCCTTATTGCCATAGAAATGGTATTGTTTTGCCTGAGATATTCCACAGTATAGCATTAAACTTTGACACCAGCAGGTGAAGTTACAGGCCAGATCTGTGTAGAGATCTCACAGTATGAATGCCTGTTTTTCAAGTTATTTCAGAACAATAAAAACACTTGAATAAATGCAGTAATACTACACTGTGTACATTTTAGATTTCAGGCAAAGCAATGGCATCTCCATGGAGACAGATACGTAGCATACCCTGCAGAAGAAAAGTTACAGAACACCTTAAAATATAATAAATAATAAAAAGTGCATTGTGTAACATTTCTGGTGGAGGGTCTGTCACCTTCTTGTTTCTATGGATATGTCATTGCTCTGCCTGGAATGTTCCGCAGCATGACATTAAACAGAGCTACCTTACATGTGGTTTATTGGTCTCCGTGAAGATAGAAAGGTTTATTGCCACACTGCGAAACATTCCAGAAAAAGCAATAACATCTCCACTGAGAAAAGCACTTGACAGACCCTCCATCAGAAAAGTTACACAATGCACCCTTAAGGATTTGTACTGTGGAAGAAGCACTACTAACCTCCACTGTCCACCATGTTCTCTCTGATGGGAGACTACAGCTAGTTACACACCCTGCCCTGCTCTCTACTCTGGCTCTACTCACCTCACTAACCTGTGACTGTCTCCCATTTACCCCCTCTGACCCCCTTTTATAGCGACATGGGTACGTTTACCTTTGAGGTCGAGGTTCTTGGCCCCGTTGACATTCTGAGTGACAGATTTGGCGTCCACTTTGAGCGTGTGGGTGTTGGAGGCGTCTCTGGTGATGACTACATTGTGCCACTGGTTATCGTTGAGGGGGCTGTCACTGTTCCCCTTGAGCAGACTCGGACCGTTGCCCAGGTCAAACACGTAGTGGATGAATCTGTCGCCATGGGAACAACAATATCAGGAAGTTGGTACACAGGGTTGAATGTTTTATCACCCACGCTTATTGGATTACTAAGTTTTATGAGGATGTTTCACTCATGGTAATAAAAGTTGACAATGAAATGTTTGTGCTCCAAAGAGCTTACAAAATGGAGGTATGAAAATCAATACCAGCCTGTAATATTAATAAACCATCTTATAAAACATTTAAATATCAGAAATAATTAAAGTAATACTGTTAATTTTGTCAATGTAAGAATACTTATTACTTCCCAACATGTATCATAGCTCATCAGTGCAGTTACAAAAAATATTTATAGAATAACTATCAGGCTTACAGCAATATAATGAGTGGATAATTCAGATAACTTTGAAAATGAGCAAACAAAAGGAGGTTTAATGCACTCAACAAACTAACTTAAGAAATAATAACTATAATAATATAAAATAATATAAAAATAATAATAAAAAATAATATAAAAAAAATCACTGTACACTGTAGGGGAATAGAGATAATATTGCTTCTTTATGTGTTCTTTTAAAAAATATATATATACTGTGAATTTCTTATCTATTGGCCATATGTGCTTTCTGTGTCCTTAATAACTACTACTACTACTACTACTAGTACTAATAATAATAATAATAACAACAATAATAACAACAATAATAATAATAATAATAATAATAATAATAATAATAATAATAATAATAAAATTGCAGTTTGTATAGTTGCAATTCAAAGAGAATACATAAAGTTTTTTTTTTTTTTTTTTGTTTTTTTTTTTATGTATACAAAATATAACTGCGAACACTGTAGTTTGGACCTTACAAAAATGTAATTCACATAACTGTTGCGTTAGCTTAGCAGATCATATTTACATCCTTTGAAAAGATTCCGACTATTAAACATAAATCAGAAATCTTATCAATATGGCAATTAAAAAAATGTAAATTAGAAACTTTTGCAATATTGTCTAGCCCAGTCTATAATATACCAAATAATTGAGTAGTTATCCAAAATATATTAAAAGCGTCACCCTTTGACCAGCTCCACGGCGATGAAGTCATTTCCGTCTCCGCTGTTGAAGATGATGAATCCGTCAGAGGAGGTGGTTTTGAACTGGAAGAAGAGGTGCATGGTGGTGTAGGCCTGGAGCGTGGCCAGGCCCAGGTAACTGTTCTTGGACTTAAAGGTCACGGGGTCAGCGATGATGGAGCGCATGCCGAAGCGCGCGTTGAGTTCACAGAAGTCTATGTCTCCATTTTTACACATGTCGATGTACTGCATACCATTGAACTTCAGGCTCTGAGGGAGAAACACAAGCAGAGTTTCAGGTCGGAAGTATGGGCTATTTTCGACTGAAAAAATTCCTGTTAAATGATTGGTGAACTACAAAGGCAAAAGTCAAAAGCTCTCAAAACTCTGAAGTGTCAATATAGATAAACGATAATACCAAAACCAAACCATAAATCAGAATTATTCATCAAAAAGTATTCTAAATGTACAATATTGTAAAATTTTGTTGAGCCGTTTAAATAAATAGCATAGTTCAACACTTAAAGGTGCATTGTGTAACATTTTTGGTTGATGGTCAATCAAATGCTTTTCTCTGCGGAGATGCCATTGCTCTGCCTGAAATGTTCCACAGTATGTCATTAAAAAGCTCTACCTTACATTTGTTAAATTATAGCTCAAAAAACCTAGAAAACCAGGCATTCTGACTGTGAGCGGGGTCGCCTTTCCACAGATCTGACCTGTAACTTGGTCTGGTTTGGTCTCCATGAAGATAGAAAGGTTTAATACCATACTGTGAAACATGACAGACAATAACATCTCCATGGAGAAAAGCGTTTGACGAACAAAAAAAATAGTTTTGTTGTTCATAATTCCACCTTCTACAGCTCAAATCTGATCATATTGCAGAAAGAAATAACAAACATTTCCCACTACTACAAAGAAAAAGTCCATTATAAATACTGAGCTCCAAAAATGACTGTTCTATTCATCATATATTGAATGAAAAGTCAGTATGGTATTTATATATTATGTTTCTGACCCAAACTGTACTCATAAAACACACCTGCACAAGACTCCAAGAACTGTTTATATAAAACATACCAAATGTTCAGCTAAATCACTGACTAACTTCTTCTTTCTACTGTTGTCCCATATAAATCCTTGTAATCTTAGAGTGACACTACTGACCTATCAACTAAATGACAGCCCTAATAGTTTTTCCTTTTAGTTTTTCTATTCTTGTCACTGCACATCACCCGTCACCCCTCAGTGAACTGCAGTGATATTGTTGTGTTGCTTTGGGTTGCGCAAATTTTTCTCAAGCACATTGGCTTCTGAATATGTGAAAGGCTTTTAGGCAGCAGCACACGGGACCACATATGTTCTCAGTACTGATGGAGCATGCTGTTTTTATATTTACCTGAAGATGTCCAATGAAAGGAGAGGGAGTAGACGAGATAAAGCGTTTTTCCGTCAGGATTCCCAGCTCCACGTTGTTGAACTCCAGACGGGTGTGATCGCCCGCCATTTGACCTGAGGAGAGGAAGGCACAAAAAACAAAAAATAAAAGAATAAGAGATTTTTGGGAAGATACTTGGATTTTTCATAAAGTAAAGTTTGAGTTTGGTCTGGTGGAGTTTGGAAAAGCAAAAGGTGTAATATAATGATCATATTAGTTGTACTGGTCAAAAATATCATAATAAATCTGCATCATATTTTACATCATCAAGTTTTGTCCTGATTATTTTACCACCACAAACCACCGTAAAAGTTCTGATCTTCTTTTGGGCGTAGTTCTGATAAATTGAACTCCTTTTTGTTTGTTTCAAAGAGATTTGGTGGCATCCTCCACACACCTGAGACTTCTTCCAGGCCCTTGAAATAGTGTTACATCAACAAAGGGAATACAGCACCTCACAGTGGCAGGATGTGCAAATAACACACAAAAGACACAAAGAAAAGCTCTAGGCGTCCAATGGCTGCGTCTCATTTCTCTTTCCTCTCTTCCTTCTCCTTTATTTCTTTCCTCGATTCTACAGGAAATGATGAGGAAGTCCCACCCACAGACACAGCGAGGAGAGAGGATATAAACTCCTCACTGAGACCCATAAAGTTTGATTCTTTTATCTGATGTCTGCCTCCTGAAGCCTCCCTCGTGTTTACTCCTTCTTTCCGTGGTTTTCTTTGGGACACCACTTAATATGACACGTTTGATTGACAGCTGAAAAACCGAGGATCGAGGAGAGGAATCAAGGAGAAGGAAGCGAGGAAAGAGAACTGAAACGCGGCCTAGTACGTCAAACTTAAAAACAAACAAACCAACAAATATCAGTGACAACTTGCAAAAAACAAAAGCTTGTGTTATTTCAAATTATACTGCATAGCTTTCCAGCCTGTACCTTCTGCCATGTCTTCGTCCACGGTGAGCTTGAAGTTCTTGCCTCGGCGCAGCACCCTCACAGAGTGCCACTCATTATCGTTGAGTTTGTGTCCGGCATAAAGCACCTCAGGGCCTTTACCTGGAGAGGAGGGGGAGTTAGTGGAGGGAGGGGAGGGACAGACACACACACAGACACATCTACTCCTACTACATGATATGGCTATGTAAATAATGAATTAAACAAGTAAGAAGTAATTTCCCTTATGTGGATCAATAAGGTTTGTCTAAGTCTAATGCTAGAATTATATAAATGAAACAATTTTTAATGATTCAATTGTGAACAACTGTGGGATTTCCATATCTGACCACTAGAGGGCAATACTACTCCACACATCAGATTTAGTGTGGGGAGCTAAACTGGATGCAAAAGTATGCATGCATTTTTTAGTGAATTTTTAAGTCCAATATATAAACATTGTGCATTATATGAATTAATATCTTGTTAGCAGCATCTTATGTTTATAGGTAGACGTAAGGTCTGTTTCTGATGACTTCTACTAGCAATAATGTCTTTCCTTCTCTTGTTTTTTTTTTTTTTTTTTTTTTTTTTTTCCCCAGAGTTCCATATGTGGTACTGGATATTAATGACCACATATATACTCACTAAAACAAAACAGCAATAAAAGCACTTATGCAAATGACCAGACTAATCCCTCAAACATGCAAAAATAAGCACATAAGCACATATTAGTATTTGAAGTGCCTATTAGGAACCATAATCAGAAAACTGGTCATTTCCAATCTAAGTACATTCAGTTGTATTTGCATAACTTTGATGTGCCCATTACTTCTCCTACAAAGTTATCATGGAAATCCTCTTATCTGCAGACTACATGTGCACACAGCTAGCACAAGGATGAATCAAAGAGTGATTGAAGAAGAGAGTGGACTTACTGGAGTTACAGTTTATCCTGACACAGTCTAGATGGGAGGGAGAATAAGTGACAGATGAATTCGCATCCTTCAAGGTTACAGCTGCAGACAACCAAGAGCATAAAGCCACCTTCCGGGGACGGTCACATGTTGCCAGGCGACCATTTTACTTTGTCCATGTACTTATACTCAGAATCCAAATGAGGGTTAAGTTAAGAATAATGAGACATATATAAAAGTATGTGTTTTTTCTCTTTTAATGCACTACTACCATGGACTGTATATAAGACAAGAGTTTAAAATGGTCGCTTACTTTGGCCACATTGATTTTGTAACTGGACAATCAAAGCCAATTAACACTTAAGGTCAGATCTAAACTAAAACTAATCTAAAACTAAACTAAATCAGTGGCATCATAGACATTAATATGAATTTGTGATGAGAAATTGTTGCTATTTTTTTGTTTTGTTTTACATAAAATTAATATCAAAGTAAGAATACATGAAAAGAAAAATAAATACTATGACTAAGACTACTACTCGCACTACTTTTACTACTCCTACTCCTACTACTACTACTACTAATAAAATTAAGACATATTAATGAACCAGTCGTTTAAATAAAATGAACAATAACAAGATTGCTTTGCTCAACACAGCGGGGCAGTTAAGAAATTTTGGCTAACATTCTTCTTATATTGTTTTAATATTACACAAAATGCTACAGTATCTTATGCAATTTTGTCACATTAAAATGCCACAAAACTGATAAATCAATTGAGAAGATCTGCCTTCTTTCATCATATTTTAATGCATTTTTTACACATTTTTGGTCCAAGTTAAAATCTATGGGACCAGGCGAATCATGTGCCGTCAACCGCAACAGAAAAGTGGAAGCAACCAGCCTCGAGCCACCAAGCACCTTCACCTATCAAAGTCTATATATACGGACCCAGTTTGTGGGTCAGGTTTATATTTTTAGCAGCAATAGCCACTCATTCTGTGTTTTATTATTGCATATATTTGTATTGTATAGTATTTTATGTCTAGCTTCTATTGTGTACAGTGTAAGGTGCTGTGGCGTCGCGCTGTTTGCCAATGGACCGCAGACTCTGGGCCTTTGAAGGGGTGAGTGCCATCTTTGAACGTGGCGTGACGGATGCCAGCTACAATCCTGGGGTTACTAATGGACAAAGAGGTAGATGGAGCTGCTATAATGACCAAAACCCAAAACAAAAAAAAATAGAAAATACACACAAAAGCATTCCATTTAGACAAAAAAAAAAGTCTGAACAGCACAAAGAATAAAAAAAAAAAAATGCGTTTTCAGCTATTAGTAACATAAGTATCTAAATGTGTAATGGATATGATCAATGGTCGGTTCAAAGGGTGCTGCTGAAAATGGAAATATTTGTTAAGTTTGAATAATGGATAAAGTACTAAACATCTCAGCAACAGCCAAACAACTCCAATCCAAGCAAAACAGAGCATGCATACACAGACACGCTAACGGTTTACGACGTGTTAGCTAAGACTGAAACTAATACAAAAATATTAAAGATGCTGTACCTGATTTTTTCTTTGCAGTTTAGCAAAATTTGTCTTTCCCCCCGTACAGAAATATTGTAAAAGAAGGTCTCGAGGTCAAACTGAGATTGCTATGTACAGTCTGCGGCTAATCAGAAAGCATTTTTATCGTCCGAGAATCAGGAAGTGTGTTATTTGCATGCTAGTTGTTGTTACCATTACCGTGACAGCCTCTGAAAGTTGTAAAACAGGCTTCAAAACTCATCGCAGTGAATAATTAGGATGCCCTGAACGCATAAGGTAAGTGAGGAATAACTTTGGACCACTGCAAACATTTAAAACAAACTAGTTTAGTTTTTTTTTTTTTTTTTTTTTCCCGTTTTTAAGACACTAAAAATCAAGTACAGCAACTTTAATAATAATAAACTAACAAATTAAAATAATAATAAACTGAATAAACACTGCTATGGGCCCATGTGAGGACGGTTGATACGATACCCAGGTTGACGGTGAGTTTGACCCGCCCACTGTCCAGCTCCAGCCGCAGAGTGTCAGCAGAGTCTCTGGACGTGGCGGCCATGAGGAGCCCAAATGCACGCTGGGACATGAAGCGAAGGGAGACGTCCTCTGCCTCCGTGTGCATCACGTGAGGAATCACCACCTTCATGTACATGCTCCCATCAAAGGACAGGGTCGACGATTCTGCAAGGAAAACACAATCACGGGTTCAGTGAAGGCAGTTTTAGAGGTTTCAGTGATACAAATAAGCACTTTTCTCACTCCGCAAGGAATCACAAGGTCCACTACGATGCAATACATGATACGATTTTATCATGATAAATTTAGTATCATGATATGTGGATATTTTTGCACAGCCCTAGTTCTCATAGCAAATTAAACCGTTTTATCTATTTAATGGTCCTCAAAATAGCACCTATTACAGGAAGTTGATATATGGCTCCGGAAGGGCAAAAGTGAAAACGTAGTCCATGGTAATGTGTAAAGTCACACTTGTAGGGAAATGATTACTTTCTGATAGTAATCTGAAGCATTTTGTGAGGACCTTTCCCCCCATAAATATTATTTTAAATGTTATTTGTGTTATTTTTCTGGTTTACAGTTTATTTTATGGTGCAAGGTTAGAGATAAGGTTAGTAGATGACAATTTTAAACCATAACCCTGTTCATAAACTTCATTATTTTAAATGAGCAATCACAGCAGACACAGAAAACTACCTAACAACAACCAAAGTAAAACTCATGAATAAACTCTTATCACCAAATGAACAAATATATAATGTATAGGATAAGATTTAGTTCATTGGGTTAGGTTAGTTTTACCATTTGTAGTTAAACACCACATTAGAAAAACATGTGCAAAAAGCTGCACCATGAGACATTAAAAACAACCACATGACATCTCCTTTGATTTGACTGACGGTAACTATCAGTAATGAGATATACACGTCCCTTACTATTCACTGTCCTGCATTTTTTTGAAGTTCTTCATTCCACAACTAGCCTGCTTTGATGAGAGAAAGTATGTTCAGAGTGAAATACACATGGGTTTACAAATATAATCATAATCCATCTCATTTGATCATTTTATGGTTTAAATTACAGCATGTTTACATCACTTCCTGCCACTCAAACCAACATCGCCGCCAGTACATTTAAAAACATGCAATTCCTCCTCCTTTCCAATCTTCACTGAGCACCATGTCAAAATGATGTCCTCTAATGATATTCTTATGACACGATGTTATATATGGTTTCCTTAAATATGCATCATACAGGGGATAATGTATTGTGGAGACATCTGCTTGTTATTCTCATGTCTGGCACAAGCCTAAACTCCACACTTGTAATATATGTACCGCATTACTGTAGTGTCTTTCAATGGGATGTGTGTGTGTGTGTGTGCGTGCGTGTGCGTGTGTGTGTGTGTGTGTGTGTGTGCATGTCCCATATGGCCACTCACAGCTGCAGTCATCATACAGTGACAGGTACAAGCGTGGAATCACAGGCTGCTCACTGTGCAGAAAATTAAATCATCAAAACTACATCATGCACGCAGCCGCTACTGATCTAGGCCTTTTCTTTATACGCACATACAATCCGTGTATACAGGCGTGTGGCGTATAGTACATGTGGAATCTAAAGGTCAGACATGTAAGCATGGGTTCGCTGGGCTCTGATAATGTTTAAAAGTGCATTGTGCAACTTTTCTAGTGGTCCGTCAAATACTTTTCTCTCTGAAGATGTTATTGATTTGTCTGGAATGTTTCACAGTACATAATTAAGCTTTCTATCTTCATGGAGACCAAACCAGACCAAGTTACAGGTCAGATCTGGGGAGAGGCAACCCCGCTCACGGTCAGAATTCCTGTTTCTATGTATTTTTGAGCTATAAAACTACCTGTAATTGAATAAATTTAAGGTAGAGCTGTTTAATGTCATACTGTGGAACATTCCAGACAAAGCAATAACATCTCCATGGAGAAAAGCATCTGACGGACCCTCCACCAGAAAGGTTACACAATGCACCTTTAGTCATCTGAATGGTACCGTTTTCAATGTTCACACAAAGAGGAAAAAGGGAATATATTTGCTTGCAATGTTTCACAGCATGACATTAAATGTAAATGTCAAAAATACTGTGAAAAACATGCACTCTTATTGTGAGTGAGGTCGCCTCCTTGTAACCTGTAACTTGTAACCTGTCACCTGCTAGTCTTCATGGAGATAGATAGGCTTAATGCCATACTGTGGGACATTTAGTTAGTAAGTTTATTTTCTCTGGTCAGTTGATATAATTATTAATCATAAGAAACACAAAAATTACACATAACACTTCAGTTACGCACTACACTCCAGGTCAAACTTGTGTCTGTATTGTCCTCATTGTGTGTTCAGCAGATGTTCCAACTCTTTTTGTTCCACTAATTTCCCTCTGGGACAATAAAGTATATTTGATTGACTGATGTACATTGTCACTAACCCTTCTCCATAATTCACCTTTAATAATTCTGAAGAATATCCAGATAGGGTGAACCATATCCCTCCACCTCGCTGCATTCAGGTTTATTTGGTAAAAAGAAACTACGCATAGCTTAACAAGAGAATAGGCGAGTACACACATGGTCAATACCAGCCTTCACAAGAGAATTTCCCTCCCTGAATTTACCTTTGGCTTGGACAAAAAAGAGTTAAGAGTTGGTGAGTTATGCAATTTAAGAAGCTGTAGTTCCGAAAAGCAGTACTACAATGACCGTGGATACTATTTATTTATTACAAATTATGTCAAAATCTCATCTTGTCTTATTCTCGTGGATCCATTCTTGTAGATGCCAATTCAGTTATTATGATGAAGACATTAACATGCATTTTAAAAGTGTAAATTATTCTTTTGCATATGGCCTCTGACTGTCTGGTGCTCCTTAACAGTGATATAAGATGGAGAATGGACTTTATTATAAAATGTAAAAGTATGAGAGCGCTGGAGCAGGAGAGGCAGGGAGCATCAGCGGACCTGCCTTCTCCAGGGAACCACGGCAGATTAAAATGTGTATTCGACCATGAAATACCTGCTTTGACACCTCGCCTTCAACAGGAAAAAACAGCCCCGCAGCCCCAAAATGTCCTGGAAATATATGGTGAAAGATGAAAGTGAGAGGTTCTGTAGTACGTTTTTTTTTTTGTTTTACTGTAAATAATGCAAAATATCTTTTCTTATGGTCTGAAAATTGATTTGAGAAATGTTTACTTATGCACTAATGAAATCTTAAAGGTGCATTGTGTGGAAGGTCCGTCAAATCCTTTCTCTGTCTTTCTATCTTCACGGAGACCAAACCAGACCAAATTACAGGCCAGATCTGTGGAGAGGTGACCCCACTCACAGTCAGAATGTCTGGTTTTTTTTTTTAAGGTATTTTTGAGCTATAAAACCACCTGTAAGTAAGTAAGTGTAATGTTTAATGTGATAGTGTGGAACATTCCTTGCAGCACAATGACATATCCATAAAACACGCTGGCGACGGACCCTCCAGCAGAAAAGTTACACAATGCACCTTTAATAAAATAATAGCTGAATTTCAGATGACATCATTTATGATCAATATTCTTATTCATTATTTAATACACGTGCGGGGCAGATTTTTGTTAATAATAATACTAATACTACAAATAATACAGGAAAGATAAAAATAGAGAATTATAGAGAGAAAAATTAAAGATTAAAAGCAATTCTAAATAAATGAGTCTTGAGATTTGTGTAGTAATATAGCGAGTTCTAGGGAATCAGGTTCAACATTTCTGAATTTAGCTTTTGGATATTTTATGGCAAAGTACAATGGAATCTTTTGTCCCCATCAGAGAATATGACATCATCACATTGGACAAACTGAAAAACACCAATAAAATAAAGTGGAGTTTGCCTTACTAAATGCTATAATACATGTAGTAATGTAAAGAAACTTGTACTATAGCTGGAGTGAATCATGTACAAGTGCGTCAGTTGTCAGAGCTCACAGATATTGTAATTTCACACAATAGGAACATGATTGGTGAAAGTGAAAATTGAACAGTGAGAATGGAAATACAAAGGTGTCTGAGTTGTTAAAGTTGGAATGGCGGAATATGTTAAAACTACATACTGTAGTTCTGAGAAGCTTTTTAAACAACTATTGGTGGAGATATACATTTTACTTTACCAATAATTATAGCTAAAACTCTACAGCAGTTTAAAGTATTCTGCAAAAGTAAAAACTAGGAAAATTCAAAAGAGAATATTTAACTTTGTTGATTTGACTTGATACATAACATTTTCAATCAAAGGAATACTTTTTTTTTTTATTTCTCGATTTAAGCAACACACGATTTTGTTTCTTATTTTTAGTGCAAAGACTTATTTTTATTATCTTTAGTGTAACAAGATGCATTTTCCTATTTTAAAGATGCACTATGTAACTTTTCTGGTGGAGGGTCTACCTACATTTTTGTCTCCATGAGAATGTAACTGCAGGACATGCCATCAGACCAAGACACCAGTCAGATCTGTGGAGAGGAGGGCCTGCTGTCTGGAGCTGTGCATGTTCTTTGAGCAATAAAAACACCCAGAACGGAATGAACGGTAAATGGATAAGTTTAATGCCGCACTGTGAAACATTTCAGACAAAATAAAACCATCTCCACAGAGACAAGGGGGTGCTGGACCCTCGACCCAAAAAGTTACACAATGCACCTTCAAGTACGTAGGTAGATAATTTTACATGTTATGTGAAATTTACAAAAATCAATATAACTTTTCTTTTCTTAATATAAGTAATTTTAATTTGGCCAGATTTATCTTTTTGCAGTGTAGTCAAATTTTTATTTTATTTTTTGCGTAATTTCAAAGGGTAGACACCGTTTAATCAAATCACAGCCTTTGTAATTTCTCTGTGATTAGTTTGTAAAAAAAAAAAAAAAAAAAAAAGAGTTGTGACATTTGCTGCTGTCATAACAAAAAACATATAAAAAGAGCAACACTTTGAACTTTGAATAGCGTTTTGAAATGAACAGATCCAAAAGATTCAGATGCCATGAAAGAACCAAAAGTCCCATCAGTAGTTCAAAAATATGCTTTAAATATTATCTGCCAGCTTCAGAGTTGAGATATGCTGAAGTTTTTTGGGAAATAAAAATATCCCAAATTAAATAAATGCGAGATAGAAAGAAATAGAAAGGGCCCATATTTTGCTACGTCGCTAATGTTGTTTCTTCATCACAAACACACCTAGAGTTGTGTTTTGTTTCATTCACACATGTTAAACGCACAGCTCCTGCATATTTAGGCTGAGTTCTTCTCACAAACAGAAAACACTCTGTTCCACCTTATGATGTCATGTGGTGATACAGGAAGTGCTCCACTGTGTTTTTAAATTCCAAACAGGTTTGCTAGACTTATCTGGATGATTTCAGCCCTGCAATTGAAAAACTCTACTGAACTAAAGGTAAAAGGTGGCTGGTAACTTGAAAAACTACAGATTCATGACATCACGAGGTGGAACAGAACATTTTGACTTTTGGAGATGTAGACAGTCTAATAATAAAGGATTATTCAAACATGTGTGAATGAAACAAAACACACTCCAGCTTTGTTTTTGATGATGTAACAACATTATAACATAGCTTAAAGCAAGAGTCAATTTTGGACCTTTAAAATGCAACACTGTGTAACATTCCAGGCAAACTAATGACACACATCTCTTTGTCATGTTGCTATGAGCCAAGAAACATGCAAAACTCTATACTGATTCAACTGTACATATTGTAGGAGTGTTTCAACTAACACATTTACTTCAAACATCATAAAAAGTCTCTCAAACTATGGCTTTTATGTTATTTTGAAGAGAAAGGTTTTTGATGGTTCTCAAAGCTGTTTGAGGGGCTGTCAGTGATCAGTCTCTGAAGTGTTCCAGTCAAATGCAGTTTTCCCCATTTAGATGAGAGCTGGAGGTTTTTTTTTGCTTGACTGCAGCCTGATGTAATTTATTCCCATTGCGTGTCTCTTTCCAGTTTGAGTGACAGAAAAGTCCAAACACAGAAATAGGGGGTTTATTTGGAAGATGCACCTGGTTAATTTGAAACCACTGAGGCTAGCTCTAAGGAAAAAGAAGGCTTATCTTTCATAAATAACTAGCATTGACTGACAGTAGGTAAATATAAGGATGTAGGGTGATAGTAAAAATAGCATGTTTGGATCTTTGACAGATTTGAAAAAAAGGTTATAGGTGCAGACTCAATATGGCAGTCCTGGCCTAGTGACAAATAAAAACAGGTTACAGTACAAGTCAATGACAGTCATGGGAACTATAATGTAGAGCAGTGCTTCTGTGCCACTGTTGGTGACCTCATTTTGAAAGTAGAATCCTGTACTTTCTGTGCAACAAACTCTAGGTGAAATATAGCATGAAACAATGGCTGCAAATATACATTCTGGTGTATAGTGGCAATTTATTGAGAGTATTAAACAAATATATGCAGCAGGACATCAGCCACCTCAGCCTCTCCACCTCTTCACCACCACTATCTATCTTCTTTGCATTGTACTACCACATATTTTGGGATCCCATGCTTCTTCCTTAAGGTCAATTCACTATAGATCATTATAGGATGCATATCATGTATCCAAATCACCCAAACTAGAATGTTTTTCACATCCACTCCAACACTATCCTCCTAAGAGTAAGCCAGTTTTGGGATCACATAGAAAACTTAAGCAGCCTGTGGAAAGTGTTAGAGGGGACCAAAGCAGCCCTGATCTTAACCGGATCAAACTTAGGACTTTCACAGTGCAAAGCAGTCACACTTCCTGTTGCTAACCATATCACTATAAGCAGTCGCCACAAAAACAGGGTGAAATATATTTGCAGAATACATACATACATACAAAAATACAACCCTTTGCTACTTATCCACCACCATTTTGTCACAGTAATTCTAAATTCTGTTAGAATCCAAAAGGGACTGGAACCAGACCATAGAAAATCCTCTATCGTCCAAACTTGAGACAATCCAACCACAGCTGTTAATTTGCATCACGTGTCTCTCAAATGCAGAAGACATCTCCTCTCAAAATTATCGTAACATTCAGAACAAAATATGCAACTTCTTTAACCTTCTGTAAACATATGTGCAGTTTCTCAGTCCTTTAGGTTGTTTTTTCTCCTTTTTTAAGTGTAACCATGTTTGTTTTTGACGCAAACAGAGCTCTCTCTGATTGGTTAATCTGCCTGTCAATCACACCCTCTGAAATCTAGAAGACAGAATACAGCTCCAGATCCACTCGTCTTTGTAAAGTTTTGTCAAAGCGTGTGATTCTGGCTGGTCAGGTAAGAACTTTTGTGGTGGAGGATTCGCCACCTCCACACACGGAGATGTTAATGCATTGCCTTGAATATTCCACAGTATGATTATAAAGTGTCAGTCTTGCATTGATTGAATTACGTGTGTTTTTACTGCCAAAACTACCTTGATAAACATTCATTCTTACTGTAAGCTGCATTTTTATGAAGATAGATACGTTTAATGCACTTCTGTGGAACATTCAAGACCAAGCAAGCAAGAACATTTCCATGCAGATAAACAGACTGCACACCCATCACCAGTGAAATTACACAGTTGAGCTTTAATTTGAAAAGTGGAGGCATAAATCATTTATGACCTTTCAGGTATTCAGTTTTCCCCATATCCAAACAACATACCCTCCACTTAAAATGACTGGTAAACCAATTCCATGGCTTGCTTTGAGATACAAACATGGTTCTGCATTTGTAAAGAACCAACGATGAGGCGGTGCATCTCTGATTATAGTTATTCAAACGATGCTCTCTCTGTTACATCTGCAGGTGCTCCGTCTGTGCGACTTCTATGTGCCCCATTCAGACGCCGCCATATTTTTAAGAGCGATACCAGGCCGTTCTGAAGACTTCATTTCGATGGTAATTAAGCTGCTACTTGTCAGGCTCGCGTGTGTGGGTATTTGTGTGTTTTCCATCGAGCCTGGCACTTTACATAATTAGCAGTCCAATTGAAGGAGAAGATGGAGGAGGAGGGGAAGGCTATTAGGAGAGAGGCTGCACAAACATTGAGGGCAGAGACAAGTTCTTTTCAATAGACTGGCAGATACCAACACGCCCGGTCCGTTCAAATCTGTTTTCTCTCTCGAGGCTTTGATTGCAGTTGGGCGGCCATTTTTTCTCTGACCTCAGCAAAAAGAGTGGAGGATTATCTAATCTTTTCTCAGAGAGTGACAGTTCTTTGTTACTGTGTCTTTGTTTCTCCTCCATCCTGGCTTTCTGTGAAAACTAATTATGTTGCTTCGAACAAGATAACAAACTTGGCTAAAACAACAATGGCACTTTTTGTTTAAAGTCAGGTTTTGACAAAATTAAATCAAGCAAGATAACAAAGGATGCCACTGTAAACCATAATCCCTCATGAAAGATAAAAAACTAGCAGCTGGTAGCATTGTTTACTTTCTGGATTAGCTATTATGTTTGAATAGTGCACAACAGAAAACTCTAGCAATGACCTATAACATCAACTGATACTGTGCAGTGACATCATGTTAGGGGTGTTTTACATGCATCTCTACTGGCAGAATGCACAGATTAGCAAACACTGACAAAAAAAGTTTTAAGCTCGTCTGAAAACTCAAGAAAAAAATCGAAAAGTGATTAAAACAGAATATTTTCAGGAGCCTGTGATCAGTTCAATTCATGGTCCTGTTTAGGTGTTTGAGTTTCAACAAAAAGGTGAGAGTGACTAACTTGGCGAGCCTGTGATTGTGATGTTATTCGATTATATACTTGTTTAACAGCACAAATGAGCTCACATGTTGTAGTTCCAACCATGTCAGTTCTTTCTGGTGTTAAACTAAAGCTCAAAGGCTCAAAAGTCTGACTTGAGTAACAGAGCTTCAAACAGAGTAGTGCTTACAGTTAGCTTCACACCCCCAGGAAATGTTGATGACATCAACTGCAAAGTGTCAGTTTGATGAAAACATGATGGACAACACCACCATAATGTCTCTGGGTCCAGTATTGTTAGTAAATACACTTCTCCAGAACTCTGAATTTTTTATCATATATTTTGAATCGCACGCAAACGCCAAAGATACAGTTTTTAATCAAATTCCCATATTCCCACATATTTTTAGACATGTTCAAACAGGGGTAAAACACAAATAAATAAAAAGACATCCTCTGGGATGGGTGAAATGCTTAATAGTACAAAACTCTTTGGTATCTGATTAATATCTGTGTACTTGGTCAAGTATTAATAGGTACTGGATTGAACAAAAAAATAATAACAAGTGCTGAGTACTGGAAATAATTCCACAACAGATAGTACTTTAAAACTTTCTCTGCAACAAATTAGAAGAAAGTTGGTCATCTCAACTCTATAATATTGGCTTTCAGTGTATGTTTTAAAGGGCCCATATTACACTATTTTCTGATCTATGTTATAATGTTGTTTCCTCATCAAAAACATACCACATGGAGTTGTGTCTTGTTTCATTCACATATTTTTAACACACAAACCCTGCATATTTAGGCTGAGTTCTTCTCTCAAACAGAAAACACTCTGTTCCACCTTGTGATGTCAACTGGTAATAACTCCATACACCTTCACTAGAATCATCTGGATAATTTGACACCTGAAATTGCCAATCTCAACTGAGCTAAACATAAAAAGTAGCTGCCAATATGAAAAAAAAAACTGCTTCATGACATCACAAGGTGGAACAGAGCATTTTGAGCTTTGCAGATGTAGACAGACTAAAAATAAAGGCTTACTCAAACATGTGTGAATGAATCAAAACACAACTCACAACACAGGACCTTTAAACAACTTTAACCCACTACTTTCTCAACTGAAGTACACGCACAGTTGGCCATGAAATGTAAACTCTAGTAGTGGCTATGTATGTGACTGTATGAATGTATCTACCTGCATAGAACAATACAGAATTCATTGTTTACTTGGCGGTGTCTGTATTGGATTATCTCATCTTTTCTTTTCCCTCCATGTGACTGACAGCTCTTTGTGTGAGATGAACAAAGCAACAAGGTTAGAACTGCCATAGTGTCTCATCATGTGTTTATCTGTCAAGCCACTTCAGGGCCTTTCCTTTTACAGTAAAAAAAACCCCCACACCATCAGGATACAGGACAGTGTTGGAGGGAGCTTGCAGGCACTCAGTTGGACTATGTCTTCGTGTATTGAAGTGTGTGAGGACAGTGGGCGTACTCAGAGGCCGCAGTGTTGAAGTCAGAGCTTCGCACAAGAGGCTCTTGGCACTGGACATTATCCGCTCTAATCCGCTCCATGTGATTCACAGCGGAGAGGCCACACACATATACGCAGGCATACGCACACAGACGCACGCAAGCAAGTTACATGACGCAGTAAGACTTAGAACGACCAAAAATATTCCAAACAGACAGATTTTGAAAAACTCAGGACAATTCTTTCTAAATGGAGTTGAAATTCCACTCAGTATAATAACGTTTACCATTCAATTTACATATACATACAGATACATTTTGCTGTAAACTGATTTAGCTGATTTAAAGATTGACCATTGGCACAGATTGGCAGCATTGCTTTCGCCGTTCTGCCCCAGGGCAGCTGTGGCTACAGTAGTAAATGGTGGTCCCTCCCAGGCACCTGGAATGACTAATGGATACAACTGTCAAGTGACTTTGAACATCTAGAAAAGGGTTATATAAGACTAACACATTATTTTTATTAGCATTAATGTAGTTACACACTCATGTAATGCCTATTTTTAAATGTGTAGGTTTGGTGGATACTGGGATGCTTCCAGAAAATGATACTCGATGACCAATGTAATCGCAATATATTTAATAGGAAATCAGGTATGGTGGATCCAAGAATGTTACAAATTCCATAAAATAAGCCAGCACACACAGTTAGTGCTCTTATCCTCAGGCTTATGTTTAATTTAACCACTTAGGCCTTATGTGTTTAACCACCAAGCAGGACACAGAAAGAGTTTGTGCAGCACTGCCTTTGCTAATTGGTATTAACATCGTCACCCTGCCTGACCCCCCACACTCGAGCTCACTGGACAAAGTGCAACTGTCTCTTAAAGCCAGAGCAGATAGTGTATATGTGCAGATAGTGTATATGTGCAGATAGTGTATATGTGCAGATAGTGTATATGTGCAGATAGTGTATATGTGCAGATAGTGTATATGTGCAGATAGTGTATAGATAGACTTTGTTACATGGGAATTACTGCCCCGAGCCTCACAGCAGCACACAATAAAAAAGTCCTTTCCTTTTCCAATCCAAACACAATATTTAGATTGGAATTAGAATCAAGCTGACCACCAACACGTGTGCAGGTTTAATGACACACTTTCGTCTGTCACTGTCATTAATACTTAAAGCTCAAAAACGTACCTGGAGTGTTCGGGTAATCCTTTACTATTAGTCTGACCACATCTCCAAAGCTCAAAATGCTCTGTTCCACCTTGTGATGTCATGAAGCCGTAGTTTTCAAGTTAACATTTACCTTATACTTTTATTTCAGTAGAGATTGGCAATTCCAGGGCTGAAATTATCCAAATGATTCTAGTGAAGGTGTGTGAAGTTTAAAAACACAGTGGCGCACTTCCTGTATCACCACAAGAACTCAGCCTAAATATGCAGGATTTGTGTTAAACATGTGTGAATGAAACAAAACACAACTCCAGGTATGTTTTTGATGAAGAAACATTATAACAGAGATCAGAAAATAGTCCAGTTTTACCCAAGAACAACACGGCCAGATTTTGGGGCATGTTATAAATTTTACAGTTTTCTCCACAACCCTGTTAACACTATTTCACACTATCTTTACTAGAATATTAAGAACAGCATAAAGACAAGTAGCATGTAACCTGACCCATTAAACCTTCACCCTTATTAGCATATTTATTAATTAACTGGTTCTCTGTAGTCCGTCTTTTCAAGTACAAAAATCACCAAGGGCCTGGTATAATAGATCTGTCAATCAAACCTCTTACAGGAGAGGTTGAAAACTAAATTATAGAGAGGTATTCACAACGTAAAATAACGAGCAATATAATGATCTAGTAGGGCCGCACGATTTGGGAAAAAATACGTAATTGAAATTTTTTTGACGTGCCTTGATGAGATTTGCGAATAATGTTTTAATAATAGGATTCTGTTCAAAGTTCACATTTTAAACGCAAATCGAACTGACAGAAATAATGAAGTATGAACTGACAAACTCATACAAGAATCACATTTCAGAACATGTTTCTACAGATCTAAATTACAGATTTAGCGGTTAGCAGAACGAAAAGACAGAATATTTTCTTGTTTGTGGAGGAAATGATGGTACTTCAGACATTGTAAAAATACTGATTTGCTAATTGTGTTCATTCAAATTGATAATAATGTTTAATGTTGCAGCTGTATGATTCTAGTGATGTGATTATAAGGAATGAAATGATAAAATGGTACATGTAACCTTTGTATCAGAGGATAAACACTAATACTAATACTAATCCATTTCCTCCACATCACATAAGCAGTTTGGTATCTCCGTCTATAACCCCATATATTATTTCTCATGGTTTGTACCGGAATTCGTGAGTGTGTTGTCTCCTGTGCGTGTTTGGAGCAGTCTTTTCCCTGGCACTAGGGCTCGAGCGGTGGTCCTGCTGAGAGCCAATCAGGTCTGAGTCCCTGTTCTAATGCGAACACAACAAAGCACGACGTCGTCTTCTGCATTCTATTTCATCTGAGCTCACAGACGTGCTCAGAGCTGCACGCCTTCAAAAGCTCCACAAAGACATGAAGAAAAAAAATATATATATATATATATGTCTGAATGTAAAACACACTTCTGTCAACACACATTCAGAAAAAAAAAAAATATATATATATATATACACGAAGCACTTTGAAGAATGTCTGAGCTTATGAAAGGTCAGCAATGTCAAGACTTTAAATATTTTGTCTTCTCTTTCCTAAGGCTGTGGGGAATCCAGATAGGCAGCTGTGTGGGATGAGACGAATAGGAAGTCATACTGATATCTGAGTGAAATGTGCTACATTTAAACAAAGTGAATAATATATTATTACCTGAACAGCCTGAACCACACGCTTTGACAAAACTTTACAAAGACGTGCCCTGTCTTCCTGATTTCAGAGGGTGATAGGCAGATTAACCAATCAGAGAGACGCATGCTCTGTTTGTGTAAAGTAAAACCCAACAACATAACGGATGGATTCAAACAGAATGTAAAACTGGTCAGGCAAAATATATTATTCACTATGAAGTTAAAATGATCAATTTGGGGAAAATGACCTTTACTTCAGGCATTGTATTATGTATTATAACTTCGAGGTCAAGCATTAAAGCTGGGTACCTGCCTTGAGTCATAGAAGTATAGTGTCATATGTCAAATGTGGTCATTTATAGCTCAGCAAGGATATACAAAACAACTCCACCAGAATCGTGACAGAAAGAGTTTGGCTGAAGTAAACTTATAATGCCTAACTTTATTTCACAGTGAAAACAAATGATTTCCACGAAAGCAAGTAAATCTACTGCAAAACAAAACAAAATGAATGGATCATTCCACAGATCTATTTAAGTATCATGAACCTATATATTCCTACAAAAAGAAAACAAAAAAAGTCTACATATAATTGTAAAACATTTTATTCTTTGGAAACCTGGAAGAAACAGCCATGTGAGACGCTATATAACATTATGAGATAAGATTCTGTTGACTGTGTAATGGTGGCCCCTCCCTGCTTAGTTTTACAGTCTAAGGACGCACTCAAGCTAGAACTTTGTGCTCAAGCACAATTGCTTTGGGTTCTTGGGTTCTATTGCCCGCACTCACCTGCACAACCGAACTGAGCCACGACCCGATTACATCGTCACATGGTGCTGTTTGTTTACATGTCACGCAGCAGAGCGAACGCTTTTAGTGGATAAAATAAATCCAGCAACATAAATATCTATTAAATAGGGGCAGATATGAGTCCTGCTGTGATACGCGCTCCTCTGTGAGTTTATGGATATAATAACAGCTCTAATAACAGCTCGAAGGGTTGAGGAGAGCCGGCGGTTGCAACTGTCCACTTATTCAAGGTAAGCCTGGATTCTCCATGTGTTTTAGAGCTGACTTTATTCACTGTTTTCCTCGTATGAATAACATTACTATACGAGCTCTGTCAGGTACACTAAAGTCATGTGTGTGCGCACAAGAGGAACCGGGCCGTGCTTTGGCCCACCTTCTCCAACCAAGCCAAAGTCCCAACCGTGCCGCGCCGTGCTTGGGCATGGTTAGGCTCGTGTGAATGCACACTTAAAAGCTGTTCTAAAGCTGCTTCAGTATCCAAAGATCCATAAATGTAATGGGAATACTCGTGATGCACCAATGGGTCTGTGAGAGCTAGAAACTAATGATTTAAAAACCTACTTCCTCTTTCATAGTTACTACTTTAACAGAGCATTAGAGCAATCAAAACACAAAGTGACGTTCTAAAAGAGTCTCTGTACGATTACATGCCTCAAAATGGATTATTCAAAGCAAAGCACTGCTGTTTAACCTGGAGGTTGCTTAAGTTCTGATTAATGACAAGAGCCAGATGATTTATGGACCGCCTCAAAGCTACACGCAGCCAAATAGTCAAGTTTTTTTCTCCCCTTTCTTTCCTGGAATAAATAGTTTGTGGTTAGAATTGAAAACTGTTGCCAGCCTTAAGTCCTTCAAATCTGAAAGAGAATTTCCAGCCGAGTATTAAAGGCATTGTGTAACTTTTCTGGATCTATCACCTGCTTGTTTCTATGGAAATACCATTGTTCTGCCTGGAATGTTCCACAGTATGACTTTAAATAGCTCTGCCTTACATTTATTAAAATACAGTTGGTTTTATAGATTTAAAAAATACAGAGAAAAACAGGCATTCTGACTGTGAATGGGGTCGCCTCTCCGCAGATGAGACCTGTAACTTGGTCTTGTTTGGTCTCCATGAAAATAGAAAGGCTTGACACCATACTGTGAAACATTCCAGCCAAAGCAATAACATCTCCATGGAGAAAAGCATTTGACAGACCCTCCACCAGAAAAGTTACACAATGCATCTTTAAAATCTTGCATTCTTACTGTGAGTGGGTTCGCCTCTCCACAGATCTGACCGAAAACTTGTCTCTATGTCATCACCTGCTGGACCTACACCAAAAAAGTTACACAGTGCCCCTTTAAGCAATCAAACTTTTAAAATTATTCTTCCGCAAAATTATATGAAGTAAAAAATAAATTCCACTAAGTATCTGACTACCTTATTAGATTTGCGCTGCTAACATAACGTAATGAACCTTTTAATAAGTTGTCAAACAAACACAGAGCCTGTACTGCACTAAAACTAATCAGATGCTCTGTGGTTTCCTGAGTGTGCAGATTTCATTAACAAGACTCAAGAGGAACATAAAGTAGCTGTAGCAATTATCTAATGCAACCCCACTGCTTCAATACAACAAACAGATTTAGATCTACCTCCCTGTGCACACTGCCACTCTCTCTGCACTGCCAAAGCCCAAATCGAGCCAATTTAAGATGACTTGAATTAAAACAGTTTTATCATGATTTCAGTAGATTTCACCTGACAAGTAAAATGATCTACCGATGGAACAAGACTTTTTGTAGTTAGGGGTTAAAGGTGCACTGCGTAACATTTCTAGTGGAGGGTCTACTACCTGCTTGTCCCCATGGAAATTCTTATCCATCACAACGGAGACTAAACTGTACGCTACATTACAGTTCAGACCTATGGAGAGTCGCCCCTATTCGCAGAAGGAATTATTGTACTTTTGAGCAATAGAAACGCCCGTAATGAATAAATGCTAGATGAATATGTTTAATGTCATACCATGAAACATTCCAGGCAAAGAAATACTGTAATATCTCCATGGAGACAAGTAGGTAACGGACCTTCCACCAGAAAAGTTGCACCTTTAAAATATGAAAATACATCTTGCTACACTTATGATAAGAAAAACAACTCTTTGGACTTAAAATAATAAATCTAATGTTACTTGATTTAAGAAAAAAATACTTATTCCTTTGGTAGATTATTTTACTTTTCAAGTTTAAGCTACTTAAATAAAGTAAAATGTTCTTAATTTAAGTCTTTAACTTACCTAAATATTGCTTTTTGCAGTGTGAACAACAGGGAAGAACCAGGCAAAAGAACACAGCCAGTCCTAAAAGATTTTATTTAAGTTTGCCAATACATACAAGTCATCTCAAGTCAATGTAAACATTCTAAGAAAGTAAAAGTTGTCTTAAAAATGTATTACTACAAGTAGGACTGGGAGAATAAGTGTAATCAAGTTTTTCCCCTCAGAGTTATCAGTTCAGTTTCATTTTGTCTTATAAACATCAGAATTAATCTCAATATTCATTTTGCAAACGTAAACAAGCCAAACTTTTAATAGTAGCTTTCTCCCGAGTCTCCAGAACACACGCTTTATACTGACAGAGGATTTAGACTTACACAAACTTTATTGATCCACAAGGGAAATTATTCGGCCCAGTAGCTCACACATCACAATATAATATAATAACAAAGAGTAAAAAAATAAAAACAACTGACTGTAGACCTCTCTGTTAAAAAGACCCAAGCCGATAACTGACAATAAGAACTGACTCAATCTCTATTCAAATGTAAAAATGTAATTAACTTCACAATCACGCCTCCTTATGTAAAGCATGTATGCAGGTCAGACCATCACCATTAGGGGGCAGCCAAGTCACACAACTGCTCCTGTCACCAGCTGCTCAGAGGACAGTAAGGACATGAAGAAGGACATATCCCACCGACCACAGCAAAGTATTTATCCACAAAAGTCTAAGCACTCCAAACTTTTCAGAACACCTCTCCTTGATTATGCTGTTACACTCTCAACCTGATGACGCACAGCTCTAAAAGTTCAGCCGTATAAAGTCAGCTATATTCCTCTGTTAGCTTCCAGAGTCTTCAGTGGGTTTTGCAGCCTTATCCTAAAAGCTCTCCATGGGAACTGTCTGCGAGAGGCCCAGAGACTTGTCAATTTCTCAGCTGGGCGAGCAGGGCAGGCTTGACTTCCTCAGTGGATTCTCCCTATCTAACCACTGACTGGAGAGCCGGGTCAGTAGGGAACTGCATACAGATGGGAGATTCTGCATTGAGACATAAAATATAGAGAAAGAACGAGGGGATGGGGTGGACGCTGCGATAATAAAGCTTGCATAACAGGTTCCCAGGCATATAATTCATTTAAATTAGGGAGTAGGAACACATTTATTGTACCATCTGACTAGCAAATATTAGATTTGTTCTGGTAAAGTTAAGGTTGAAGATGTAACTTTTCTGATAATGGGTCCACCACCTGCTTGTCTGAATATATATGTTATTGCTTAAACATTTTGTAATTATTCAAACATAGATGTAAAAAATTAAAAAAATCTGTGGAATATTTCAGGCAAAGCAATAACATCTCCATGGAGACAAGCAGGTGATGAACCCTCAACCAGAAATGTAGATTCAAACACTGGCACTCACAAACATTCAAAGACTCGCTGACACCCAACAATTTCACCATATTTCATCAACAATACAAGCCGATGTGTCACTGTTTATAAAACTACCAACGTTATAATAATGTGTTAGCATAAGTCCGTGACTCCTGAGGGCAGCTTTGTCAGTACTCACATAAGAAACACTGTGATTAATTGAACTGTGAGCAAATTGTGATTCATTTATTCACAGATCCCAATTATCAGCGTGTTTGTTCATAACATGATCTATCAGCAAACCCTGAGAATCTGTAGGAATAAATGAGCAAAATGGCATTGGTATTGTCTGAATTTAAAGAAAGAATAATAATAATCCAATGCATTTATACAGCGCCTTTTCAAGACACTCAAATCGCATACTAGGCAATGTCGGTGAAGAGTCATGCCTAAGGACACAGCGGCAGATATGAGTGGGAATTGCTTCTCCAACCTTCAGTTTAGAGGACCACTGCTCCACTGCTCCACTGTGGCCCCTTTGGTTTCATATCATTTGCCAGTATCTTTGTAAACATATTACTGACGAGCAAACCAGGGACCGTTCCACCATGGCATCAGGTTGCATCATCCAGACATCTCATTCCAGCAAGAATACATTTAAACTCACCAGTAGGTTTTCTCACATCATGTATATAGTTGGACTGAGGCTATAATTTGTATTTTACATTTGCATTCAGGTCCAGGAGCAAACAAGCAGGAGACTCCATCTTTAACAGCAGAGGAGGACAGCACACGACGCACTCTAGTCTTCTGGGAAATCAATCACAACTGGCATTGAAAAATAAATTAAAATTCAATCTACACGACGTCAAATCACTTCCTGCTATGGCGTCTTCTGAAGCTACTGTCAAATCAAAACACGTATTTGAATATTTAACCCACAAAAATACTATTCTCTTGCACTTACTGTGACCACAACCTGAAAACGAGCGACCCACTCGATAATAAGAAAAGATAGCAAACTCATTTTACTGCTCAATTCAGCGTTGATGCAATGGCGGAAAGCTGATAAGTGTTGAAAGACAAACAGAACAAAGCAGAGGGAAAGGAGCGAGCTGTGAGGAAATGGAAAATGCAGGCCCAGGCATTTTTCACATACAGCACAATGGTTTGGGACTGTTAAGAAGAAGGATTGATTTTGCATGGTTCCCTGAGAAATACAGCAGCGCCAATACAACTTTAGGATACAGCTTTTTGACATTTGCGTAGTTAAGGTTGGAGGGATTGCTGTCAAATTTGCAAATAACAACGCCATTTATGTGACAGTTTTGCTGGTTGCGCATTATTTAGTTTGAAGAATATATATTTGAATTACTGGAAAATATATGATCATCGATTGAAAAGGTTAAAGGGCCCATATTAAGCTATTTCCTGATCTTTGTGGCTGGAGTTGTGTTTTGTTTCATTCACACAAATCCTGCATATTTAAGCTGAGTTATTTTCTCAAACGCTGTTCCACCTTGTGATGTCATGTGGTAATACAGAAAGTGCTCTACTGCGCTTTTAAACTCCACACACCTTCACTAGAATCATTTAGATCATTTCAGCCCTGCCAATCTCTACTGAACAGAAGGTAGAAAGTAGCTGTTTACTTGAAAACTACGGCTTCATGACGTCACAAGATGAAACGGAGCATTTTGAGTTTGGAGATGTAGACAAACTAATAATGCAGGATTACTCAAACATTCTGGCATGACTTAAAGCTCACAAGAGTCAGTTTTGTGTAATATAGGACCTTTAATGACATTCTATAACGTATGATATCCATGTTATGACAATACTTTACTTGCAAATAAATCAAGTAAAAGGTGATAGGATTTAAGCATTTGTAAAGCTTAGCAAACTATATAGAGAAATTGAAGCGATGAGTCATAGCATACTGGCAAAACTAGACTATTTTAAACATGTCTTGGCTTTTGCTTTGTCGAACGGCTCCCGAAATTCCTTCAACACACTTTTGAAAGCGTTTATAAATGGTGCAATTTGCCTTGTCATACTGCTGATATTTTTATATTGTTGCCACTTCCAGACTAGAAATGCAGGCGTCAAAACATAAGCTAAGATGTATTGCGCGGTGAAAGGAGGGCCATTAGCGTGGGTGGTGTCAGTTACAGTTGTGATGGTGTGAAAGATGCTGAGCTCATAGCAGACTACACCAGAACATGAGGTAAACGAAGCGCATCACAAACCCCAGACCAGCCAGCTGTACTTCGCTCTAACTGCTAATGCCAAATACGACTGCATGGAGTCACGTGTCAGTGCACAGAATAGTGAGATAATGAAAGATAGTATTTTTGCTGTATGACAAAATAAGTCAATATGTTTATAAGAAGTATGAAGGTTCATTAAAATTGTGCAAACACATTTTAAAAGTGCATTATGTAACTTTGCCGCTTGTCTTCAGGGAAATGTTGTTGCTTTGCCTATAATGTTCCAAAGTATTGAATGAAACTCATCTATCTCCAGGGAGACGGTGATGCCACAAGGTCAAGTTGTAGATCTGGGTTTTATATACACACTGATTGAAGCACCGGTGTACACAGACACTGGGGCTGAGGTGGGTTACGTGTCTTGCTGAAGGACACAACAACAAAATGCACATGTGGGAGCTGGGACTGTAGATCTGACTGCTCTAACAACTTTGCTTATTTGGGCAGGATTTGAACTGACAGCCTTTGAATGGGTGGACAGTTGGTAGAAAACTAAAGAACTGAAATGAAAAAATAGGCGAACCCTTTTGACTTCCATAATGAAACATTTTTAGTTGTAAAATGAAGTGATGCCTGTCTTGAATCACACAAAATATAAATCCTTTAAAATGTCACTTTTTTCTGTATATACTAAAACTAAAGACTAAATCTGAGGACTTACATTGTTAAAAATAAGGGCAATCATATAAGAATATCTCATTGCCATTTAAGTGTTTCTTTTTTCCCTTTTGGCTTCGTCTCTCCTGTTATGATTGACACACTGGCGTTAGAGCAGTTCTGGACTCTTCTGATACAACCTCCTCACTTTATCTGGGCTTGGTGCCAATACAAAAAGTGAAGTGTCTCCCTTTGGCTGACATAAGGGTGTCTGCATATTTTGGGAGTTTTCTTATTACAAAACCACAGAGGAATCATATTTAAAAGTGAGATGTTCATTTATAATTTAGTCTCAAAGTGTGTCATGCCCAAATAGATTCCTGCAGAATGGGGATAAAAAAAAAGCTATGTTATGAATGAGAACTCTCACACTCTGAGGACCTCAGGGACCGGCCTCCTGCAGGTGCCCAGAGTCAGGACTAAACACGGGGAGTCAGCGCTTCAGATTCATGCAGCTAAAACCTGGAACAGTCTGAACATGTGAGACAGTCCTCTACTTTGACACTGATTAAATCCAGGCTCAAAATAGTTCTGTTTAGCTGTGCAAATGACTGAAAGGTTTTCATTCAACACTCTTCTCTCTCATTTAATCTCTCTCTCTCTCTCTTTTAATTTTATGGTGATTATTTAAGTTTTGATTTGTTTGTATTGTGATTTTAATGTATTTTTTATTCTGTAAAGCACTTTGAAATACTTTGTGTATAAATTATGCTATACAAATAAACTTGCCTTGCCTATTTCTTTAAAGTTGTACTGTGTAACTTTTCTGGTAGCAGGTCTTGTCTCCATGGAGATGTTGTTGCTTTCCCTGGAATGTTCCACAGTTTAGCATTAATATTATCTATCTTGCATCCCTCAATTCAGTGTGTTTTAGTGTTAAAAAAAAAATCCCTTGAAAAAAGTGTGCTCACCTCTCCACAGATCAGGGGCCTCATTTATAAAGCTTGCTTACACACTAAACATTGCGTAGGTGCTTTTTACGCCAACCACGGGATTTATGAGACTCCGCCTAAGCGCAGCGCGTTGCTTAGCTCGGAGCCTGCCGTACACTCTGCGCAAAGTCTGGAGACACAGAGAAAAGGCGACACTCGTGGAGAGGAGCAGAAGTGAATAGAGTCTGAGGAAATGTTTTATCCCGAAATTATCAGAAAATGCACGTATATAAAATAATTACATTCAGATTTTTGCATTTAAGCAGAGGTTGGCCAAAACACGGACAGTGGTTTATTCAGCTCATTATTGTCGACAATATTATACATTAGAAACCGCACGCTCTCATGCACGAGCACATCCACTTTCCCGGTGCAGCATCCACGCTGTGACCATAGACTTATAGGCCACAGTCTGTGGCTGTGACCCAACACAGAGAGAACGAAAGAATGACCGGACCTGAGAGAAATCTCTTCCCTCAGACGGAGCACAGGAGCGAGGCTTTGGTTTAATGAAACACTGGGACTAAAGCAGCTCCAGCACTTTACATTTATCTTTACGCACTGAGCACAGCCTCCTGGCTGAACCTGACCCAAACCCAAAACATTCCCTGCATTTCTGTGTAACAGGGAGCTCTTGCAAATGAGAAATTGCTCTCTGTCTGTATAAAGAACACAATAATGACCCAGCCCAATGCACTCACAGAGGTAAGCAGAGTTTAGATGTTTCGTGGGGACTTTTATTGTGTAATCTGTGTTCTATCTGCTGAAGCGCTCATCCTCGGGCCACTGATCCAAATATACCTCCCTCGCTTCTTTCACTCTCCCGGAGAGGGCATATGAATCTCTCGCAGGCGCTCATAGCCCCTTCATTTGACCATTCAGAATATTCAGACGCATGCACGTTTCTACTAGTATATGTGCATAAACAGGGCCATAAATATAGCAATAAAACTCTTGAAACAGAGAAAACAATTCGGTTTTATCTGCAAAGACACGCAGCCTAAATATTATGAAATAATATTAAATTAAGAGATGAGTTGTTGCTGTCACATTTTTAGTTTGATTTTTTTTTTGTAAAACCTTGTTTAAGTCTTTGACGTGACTGTATGGGGCGTCTGCCCCTCCCTCTGTCCCGCGTGTCTCAGGCAAACCCACTGATTATCGGCTCAAGTTTAGGTAAATCTCATACATGAGTCACTTTATGGTGATGTGGGGGTGTGGCGAGGGCGTGACATGACGTTGATACACGTGTGCAGATTCTAGCTGCAGGTGGGATCTATGACGCACAGATTACGTGGTGGAGTGTGGAGGGTTTTCTAAATTTGGAGTTTGGGTGGCGCACGCCTCTGGTGGTCACTAAGCGTACGCTCTAGTTTAGGAAAATTCCTGCGCAGTCCTTTATAAATGAGGCCCCTGACCTGTAAATTGGCATGCTTGTCTTCATAGATAGAGACAAATGTGTATAATGCCATGCTGTGGAACATTCTAGAAAAAGATATAACATCTCCATGAGTAGCAGGTTAAAGTGCCATACTACTCTACTTTCTGATCTGTGTAATAATGTTGTTTCCTCATCAAAAACATACCTGATGAAAAGAGTCAATTTTACATAATGTAGGACCTTTTAAAAACACCAACATGAAACAAAACTCAGCAATATCTCTCACACATGTTGCTTATTCTAGGGTTATCTGAGGGTAAGGACGTGACTGTCGCATAATATTGTATCAAGTATCAGTTTCCAGAACATAAATAAGATTACATTATTAATGATGTTGCACAGAGGGAGACAGGCCATAAGTGTCAGAAACAGAACGCCACATTTTGTTCTGCTCCAAAGTAAGAAATGTGAGGCAAGCAGTAAATCAAAGACTTTTTAGCCTTTACCTCAGTTTTAAAGGTGCATTGTGTAACTTTTCTGGTGGAGGGTCTGTCAAAAGCTTTTCTCCATAGAGATGTTATTGCTTTGTCTGAAATGTTTCACAGTATGGCATTAACCCTTTCTATCTTCATGGAGACCAAACCAGACCAAGTTACAGGTCAGATCTGTGAAGAGGCGGCCCCGCTCAGAGTCACAATTCCTGTTCTTCTAGGTGTTTCTGAGCTATAAAACCACCTGCAATTTAATAAATGTAAAGTCGAGCCCGAAGTGCCCACCCACCCAGTTTCTTTTTAGCCAACTGGCCTGTATATACATATATAATATATATACAGTCTATGGTACGGTCTGTATATATATAATATATATACAGTCTATGGTGTAGGCCTGGGGCTTGGGGCTGTCGTCATGCTTCCTGAAACACCTTCCCCTGCACATAGAAGCCCTGTGATTGGGCCGACCACTGCCGAACAATGTTAAACCGTAGAGCGGGAGCACCTCATGATGGATTCGCATGAGTTTATGAACTCACAAATATTGCAAGAATCCATCTTCCTGCACAAGGTTAGTTTAATGTCACACTGTGGCATATTTCAGGCAGAGCAATGACATATCCATGGAAACAAGCAGGTGACAGACAACAGACCAAAAGGTTACATAGTGCGACATTAAGACTTGAGACTACTGTAATGTTTGTGCCTATAGTTAATTTCCAGATGTTGATCAGTGTGGAATTTTAAAGATCAAAATTGTGTTAGCTTCTCTCTCTTTGTTATGCTACTTCACGAATACGTTTTAAGATGGATGCCCTTCCTGCAGAATAATCTTATAACTGTATTCAGTCTTGAGACTTGTGATTTCTGTTGTTCCTGTTGCAGTTAATCTCTAGGTGTTGAACAAGGCAGACAGAATATTAACAGATAGTAAATTAAAATAATAAAACCCTAGATTTTCCCTCTTTGTTACGCGTTACACCACAAATCAGTTTTAAGCTGGATGTCCTTCCTACGTAATATTATAGTACCATAACTTCTATCACCCCAATTTCCAGATGTACAACAACACGAATATATAATAGATAATAAATCTATTTATCTATCTGTTTAAAGTCTATCAGTTTTAAGCTGGATGCCCTACCTACACAATCTTTATTTTTTTTCCCATGCTTGAGCCTATTAGACGATTGTAATCACTGGATATGAACAAAAGGCTTGGTATCTCATATCAGTGTAAAGTCCCATGTTATATCCCTGTGCACATTGCAAGGGCTTTGACACTGAAGTCTCTGCTTTCAAGCCTCATTGGTCTCCATTCTGATCTCTCTCCTGCTTCATCCATTTTCAGATGCTCATTATTTCTACTACACATCTCTTCATTGTCCCCCACAGCACCAGTCCTGCCTAGACCCCCTAACTCCCTCTCCTCCATCTGCAACATTTCTTCCCAAATCCGGCTTCTCTCTGGGAAAACCTTGAGGTGTCATTTAGAAAAAGACAGCATTGCACACTTTAGTTAAAAGTTATTTGTTGCAAGAGAGCATTTACTAAATTATTGTTCAGAGCATAAATTGCTAACCTCAAATTACTTCAGACGTGTTACTGGGGTAGTTTATGAGGTGGTATTGTGAACTTGTCTTCTAAGAAATATAAATGTGTTTAGACAAGCTGACTACTGGTTAGAGCTGGCTTAATTTGACAAGGAAGACCCCGCATTTAAAACAGCTCAACATTTCACGTCTTGATGAATTCTTGCTCATGGTTCTTTTCCTTGACACAGATGCCCTGAGGCTAACTGATGGAAATGTGGCATTCAATTTGTGCCCACGGTCTCCCCGAAACCACCTGTCATTCACGTACACACCACATAAGCATGAATATATGGTTGCATTTTCACACCCAAGGACACAACAATAAAACTAGTTAAAGCTGGAATTCAACTGCCAACCTTCTGTTTATGACACCTCTGCCAGTCATGGGCTTGATTTATGTTTGAAAATCAGGAACAGGCCAAGACAATTCCTCAACTTCTACGTGACAAAAATATAATAAAGTAGCATTCCAATACTTTGGTATCGCCTTTTCTGCTGAGGATATGCCATCTGCTGTCTCCTTGGGAATGTTATTGCTTTGCCAATAATGTTCCACAGTATGGAATTAAACTTCTCTATCTTGCGTTTAGATTAATTTAGTTAGTTTAGTATTTGATTGAAGAGACAATTTATATTAAGACCATAAAAAAGAAAGATGTCTGCAGCAGATCATATGTGAGTGGGATTGCCTCTCCACAGATCTGACCTATCATTTGGTGGTGGTGTCACCTGCTTGACACCATAGAAATGACAAAAAAGTCATACTGTGAAACATTCCAGGCAATGCAGTAACATCTCCATGGATACAACCAGGAGCATTGTGTAACTTTTCTGGTGGAGGGTCCGTCAAATGCTTTTCTTCATGGAGATGTTATTGCTTTGTCTGTTTGACAGTATGGAATTAATCCTTTCATTAATTGCGACCAAACCAGCCCAAATTACAGGTCAGATCTGTGGGAAGGCAAGCGTGCTCGTAGTCAGAATGCCCGTTTTTCTAGCAATAAAACTAGCTATACTGAACTATAAAACTAGCTGTAATTGAATAGAATTGCAAGTTAGATCTGTTTAATGTCATATTGTGGAACATTCCAAGCAGAGAAATAACATCGCCATAGAAACAAGAAGGTGACCAACCCTTAGCTGAAAAGTTACACAGTGCACCCTTAATAAAGTGTTTCAGGTGGCATACCCTCCGTCTGTCAGAAGCACTGATAGTAGAAAGGAGATTTTTTGCCGTATCATTGACTTGGACAACTCTGAGCGGTCACTTCAGGTATCACACTCCGCTGTAAACGGCTCTGCTAACGCTAACAGTTATGGACTACAGCGTTGCTAATACTATAACCTGCCAGCTCCTATGTCTGCTACAAGGTGAGAAGGCTGCAGTCTGATTCCATCTCACTTGGCGATAATGGCTTCCTCCAAATGCCAACCGCGAAAGTGGAGAAAAAAATATGAATAGCTGGAGAAAGGTGAGTGGCTGCGAGAATCACTCAGACGGATATCAACCTTGGAGAGATGTTCCTTTATTCAAACCAAATCGTCGTCCGCTGTTTCACACTGTCACCTAAACAGAAAAATGACCTTGACAACAGATACTTCAAGTTAATTCCAGCCATTTCTACACTGAGAGAGAGAGGGTTTTTGTTACCGTTTTTGTCAGAACATATCACAGAGTATAATCTGTGTTGAATGTCACCTTTAGCAGTATTTAAAGAGCTGAAAAGTGGAGCGACTCAGAGACTCTGCTGTGAGTGCTCGCAATTGTAATGTCGATTTAAATGCACTCTCAAAGATATCACATTATTTCTCTAAGTCACAAGAACTCTCCTATTTTGTGGCAAGTTTTCAGAAAGCTTTTTCATCTGTGACTGTGACAGACAAAGGTATGGTGGTGGCAGACAGTATTAATTAAAGGTGCACTGTGTAACTTTTCTGGTGGAGGGTCTGTTACCTGCTTGATTCTAAGGATATGTCATTGCTCTGCCTTTTCCACAGTATGACATTGAAGAAATAGTAGTTTTAGGTCATACTCTGGAACATTCCATACAAAGCAATCATATCTCCATGGAGACAGGCAGATGGCAGATACTGGTGGTGTACCAGATCCAAACTGAAGCTATAGAGCACAGGCAGAGGACAGAGATATGGGCTGTAATTTGCCCCATAAAGTGTACAAAGCTGTTATAGTTGTCACTATATTCTTTTGGTTTTTGCAGAGGCTGGAGAATATTACTGCACAGTCTGGAAGATTTCATGGATGGGAGACAGCTGGGAATACCAGGTGTCAGCAGTGGTTCTAGTGCATACTGTTGTGTCCTTAGGCAAAACACCATGCCTAATATGAATGTGGTGGCCAGAGGGGTCGATTGTGCATATTGGCAGATTCGCTTACTTCAGGGCAGCTGTGACTACAACAGTAAAAATAAAAATACAGTGGCTTACCACCACTTAGTATGGAGTGAATGAGTAATAATGAATATTATTATAATTTTCCCAGTTATGATACTGCAAAACTAGAGAGGCTCATGTAAATCAGAATTAATAATATGAAATAGAGAGAGATTCATAAAAAATTATTGCCAAGTGAGATATAATAAAAATCTCTCTGCTATACTGTATATTGGTCTTCATTAGTGCAGTCTCCACTAAAGCCCTGTCAGATACTAGACTTGAAAAGACATCAGCAAATAGTCATCTGAACCCAAAGGTCTCCAATAAGACTGTCCACACAGACTCGACCGTGACCCGGCTTTGTGACAATAACTAGCGATGATTAAACTGTAAAAGCACTTGGCAGCCCATTATTGGCCTGCCACTGCACGTGAACATGAGGGAGCAGAGCAGGTAATTGGCCAGCGTGTGTTCATGGCTTTGAATCTGGAGGAGAACCAATCAAACCAATGTAATTAAGATGTGTGTAGATACGCCAAAGGAATGACCAAGGGGAAGGAGCTCTCAGTCCAAAATACAAGTGTAAAGGACATATACTAAGATTTTCATGTAATGGGGACATCAGGAGTTGAGTCGGAATTAATTTTGACATGAAGAGAGGGAAAATATTTTGTGAAAGTAGACCACAAATGTGTTTCTTGACTGTGATTTTCTATTACCCAAAGGGACAACAAAGCTACCAACCCATGTATGGCAAAGGAATGTAAGATAATGTTGAGATTATGAAGGCAAGAGGCAAAAGTGAAATGGATCATAATGTGATTATCAGAATATCATAAAATATGAAAACCACTCAGATACATGTGAGTGATATCAGTGTCCAGTTTGTTTTACATTAATGTTAACTCAACAAGAGATTTTGATAATTCAGATTTTTTTTAATTTTTGACAATAAGCATTTATCCAGATTTTTTGGTTTTACTGGCAAATCCTTACACAAAAGTCGAGTTAACGACAATGTTTTCCATATATTACACATGTCTTCATAAATTGTACTTATTGTGACCCTTAAATACTATTTTGAAATTAAAAAATAAATGTTTCCATCCTTTGAACATTGAAAATTCAAAATAGTTTTTTAGTTTTCAAAATCGACTCAAAATAGTCATAAAGCCATTAGCATTTAGATCTTTTAATCAGTTAATCATTGAAAATATCTTATATGCCTGCTTCAATTTGCCATTACAGAATTTTGGACATTCTAATGACAAAGGATTTTAAAGGGTCTATAGTCACTGTTTTCAAGTTTTTTGGTGGCTTATTTGGCATAAACCTACCCTTTTAATTTGTACAACAGCATGTCTGTATTGTCCACTTCAGAGAAACAAATCCTAATCTTCCAAGTGACAGACGATCAATATCACATACATGTTTTCCTCATATCAAACAGCAGCATTTTAAAAGGTAAAACTTGATGATGAGGTGATTAGTTTTCATTGGCGTCTCAAACAATGCCGGTCCTGGACACACTGGCTGCTTAAGCTGTGGCCTGGATCCATCACCGACAGTTGGGGAATACACAGCTCCTACAGCTCGGGGGCTGCGGCGAGTAGTCAGGGAAAACGCAATATGCACTAGACACAATCCAATCTGTCTTGTGGGTTTGTGTGTGTGTGTATGTGTATGTGTGCGCATGTGTTCGATGTGGTGGTTGTGAAAGTAGAAAGTGGATAGTCTCAAAGGGAATGCTCAGTGTTAGGATCAGTGTTCAGCATCAGGCAAACCTACTTCATTACAGCCCTGTTTACCTGATTAACTCCACTCCTTCATCTGCTGCGTTGGCACTCACTCACATGCTACTGTCACTGAGATGCATGAATAAACATCTGATTTGGGTAGCAGTTAAAGGTGTACTATGGAACTTTTTGGGTGGGGTGTACGCCAGTTTGTATAGCAGTAAACTTACAAGTGTTTTTAATGCCCAAAATACAAAAAAAAAGCCTGACCAGCCAGTCCCTTCTGCATTCTGTTTGAATCCAGATGGGGTCTGGAACTAGACAAGAGTGTGAAGTGTCCAAACTTGAGATGATCCAACCACAACTGCTAATTTGTAGCACGTGTTTCACAAATGCGGATGACATCTCCTCTAGAAAATTCTCGTAACATTCAGAACAAAATATATAACGTCTTTTACCTAAGATAAGTAATAGTTTGTCGATTCTAAGAAAATATATGCTGTTTCTCAGTTCTTTATGGACTTTTTCCCCTCCTTTTTACGTATAAGCATCCATGTTTGTTTTTGACACTAACAGACCATGTGTCTCTCTGATTGGTTAAACCATCTGTCAATCACGCCCTCTGGAATCAGGGAGACAGGAGACGGCTCCAGATCCACTCGTCTTTGTAAAGTTTTGTCAAAAAGTGTGGTTCTGCCTAGCCAGGAATTTGAAAAAAACATTCTCAAAAAACATCGTCACAGTGATCACGGTCCCCTCTCCACAGATTTGACCTGTAAGTAACTAACTATAGTGTTACTGCCATTTCTGGTGATGTCACTTGCTTCTACACATGACTTATTTATTTGAGGAGTGGCTACTATAAGAAGCAATTTTTACGCAATAATTATACCACTAGAAATATAGAAAAAATACCTCTCAAAGAACTTTGCAGAGATTTCATTCATTCATTCACTCTACCCTCTGTGGTTGTAAATCTGTAGCCACAACTGACGTAAGATAGGCTGCCAATCTGTACCACAGCCCCTTCTTATCATCACCACAGACACCCATGTTCTCACACTTCACATTCATTCACAAGCAAGATGAGTGAAGTGTCTTTTCTCTGCAAACCGCAAATATTTGAGTTCTCTGATGAGCGCACAAATGCAAAGTTATTCTACAAAAAGACAGAAATTGCAATATTATTACAGCATGCTCCTTTATTTTAGCTGCCTCAATAAGTCAAACTCTAGTTGTATGTAATTACACTGACTGTCAGAAACCAGCCCCACATAGCCCCTTCTCTCAGCACCAGGTCAAATAGAACCTGACTTATGAACTAGCTGCTTGAATGAGCGCACAGTTTTAAGCACAGCACCAGACTGTTCCACCACACTCTCCAGACGACATCAAATACACCACCCTGCAGTCCTAAAATAGTCAGCTCTCACTACTTCCTCAGACACGACTTGAATCATTTCAGCACTGCAGTTTTCCTTATAGGGGAGCAACATTTGGCTAACCTTTTGTGCAATGGGATGTTACAATCAAAATGAAATCAAGCCTCCAGCACTCTGTAAAAGAGGAGACAAAGGAGCGGGCCCACCTTCAAACATGAGCAATACAAGAAGTAATGATTTCCTACTTCCTTTGTTGGAATGTGACTTCAGGCGCTGATTCTGTGCATAACTTTGAAATGAAACCAGACTAAAGTTGTACGCCTGACTCAACCCAATTATACAGAGCACAGACAATGTACAAATCATAATGACTTTAACAGCTTTATCATTGATAGAGTGAGAAAGACAATAGAACATAATTTAAATATAACACTGGGAAATAATAAGAATTTAAATGTATTAAATAGTTTGTTTCTTTATATTAGTAAATGGTTTTGCAACATTTTGATAATAGATAATATTTTGTTTTAAAGGTGCATTGTGTAACTTTTCGGGTTATTTATTTAGTTTATTTATGAGACAGGGACAGTGCACACTATAGATTAACCTTAACAGGAGAGATGCACTGTTCCAGGTTGTAGCACTAGAGCTAATTTCCACCTGTAGTCCCTGGTGCATGTTTTTTAGGTTTGAGGGTCCGCCACCTGCTTGTCTCCACGGAGATGGTATTACTTTGCCTGAAATGTTTCACAGTGTGGCATTAAACGTATCCATTTATTCAATTATGGGTGTTTTTATTGCTCAAAGAACATGCAAACCTAAAGTCAACGGGCCAGCCTCTGCACAGATCTGACCGGTATCTTCATCTGGTGGCATCTCCTGCTTGTTTCCATGGAGATAGTTAAGTTTAATGCCATACTGTGAAACATTCCAAGCAAAGCAATTACATTGTCATTTTTTTTTTTTTTTTTACATGTTCCAGCCAAGAATTTGAGGATTATACAAGTATTTCACTTCGCCACCATCTCTCAAGAGTCAGTGGAGCTTTGCATTTAAGGTGCACAAAGTATTTCTGGTGGAGGATTATGGCTTTGCTTTGAATGTTCCACAGTATCTAATAATTTAGCATAGTAACATTTTAGCATAATTTCATTTGCAAACATCTTTATTGCTAAAAAAAAAAAAAATACTTGATTTGCAGGTCTGCTTGTCTCCATGGAGATTTAAATGTTTTATGCCATACAGTGAAATATACCAGGCTTATACCGTGCCCATTTAAACTGAGACTAAACTAAACTTGACAACCATAGAACCATTTTGTAATATTAAATGTTTGTTCAGAATGTGTTGTCAAAATTCAGGATTAAACTTTTTTCACATTTTTTCGAAGATAAACATTAATTTAGGTGAAAAGCAACACCAAACGAAGCCCCTTTTTAAATATGTACCTGTGTATCTGAACAAGGGTGCAACACAAAAGCCCCATCCCTCTGTTTTTTGGCCCACATAAACCCTCACAGCGTGCCTCGTCTCGTTTCACTCAAACAATGGTTGCACATTTCCAAAAGCAGAGCCTGCTGGGACCACTCCAAGCCATCCTGCTCCATTTGAATTCAGATCACTCGCAAACCAGTTTTGGCAAGGACCACGCTCCCAGCCACCACCTCCACACAAGGGGTCTATCCGGGCCAGCACCCCCAAATCGCACACCTGCAAAACGGGCACTGTCTCACTGCTTGGCTGGCTCCAAACTCGCCCTTGGAGTCAACTTTGTGCAGGCTGAGTGGACATGTAAAGGGTCTGGACAGAGGAGCAAAATGAATGAATGATGATGATGGCTTGTAATTAGTCTCGTAGCGTAGAGCCGTATCTGTAGAAGGCACAGAGACAGGGAGAGGTTGGATCTGTGCTAGCTGTGCATCTGCTGAACCATGGCAGCCTCACCTCTGATCACAGGTGTTGTCTGGTCCACTGCTTCAGGTCAAAAACAGCACGCCAGGAAAAAAAAAAAAAAAAAGGGATTGTGGGTAAAAATGCTAGATTCTAACAAATGTGGTGAGGTAGATAGACAAGAAAACTGCGTCCAACAGAGTGGTTTGCTCATTAGTTTGACTATAAGCTTAGGTACATTAGTTACAGTATCTGTAATTCAGCTTGAAAACCACTAATTAAAAACATACTTAAGTCACAATTTACGTTCTTGGTTAATACAGAGTTCAGTAAACCCTGCATATTTAGTCTGAGTTCAGAAAGTGCTCCACTGTGTTTTTAAACTCCATATACATTCACTAAAATCATTTGGATAATTTCAGCCCTGGTTTGGCCGATCTCTACTGAACTAAAGGTAAACGGTAGCTGTTAACCTGTAAACTACCGCTTCACAACATCACAAGGTGGAACAGAGCATTTTGAGCTTTGGACATGTAGACAGACTAATAATAAAAGATTACTCAAACATTTGTGAAACAAAACACCACTCCAAGTATGTGTTTGATGAGGTAACAACACTGTAACATGCCTTAAAGCTCACAAGAGTTAATTTTGTGTCATATGAGATCTTTAAGAATATATGACTATGACATCCCACTTTAGTTCAGAAAGCAGTTATAGACACATGCCGATTGTATAATATCAAATCTCACACCCTTGTTAAATATGGCTATAATATGCACTCTTTGCCTTGAGTTTATAAGACAATCTAAGACAGTCTTTATTTGTCCTACATGTCCTACATATTGGGAATTCCAGTGTTGCAACGCAAAGTTCAAGAACAGCAGGAGAATAAATGCAATCAAAAGTAAAGATCAGTAACTACAGAGAAATATATTTAAAGCTAACCAATCTAACTAGAATATTACTTTGAAAAGAGTTGAGATACAAAATGATGTAAAGACTGTGCATGTGAAGTAAAAATAAAAGTATGTACAGACCAGCATACAGACAGAATAAATAAGTGAATGATACCTCATTATATTACAGTATTGCACATAGAGGTGGATGACAAATAACCAATTCACACTACCAAAAGTGTGAATTATTACGAGGAGAAAATATGCCCTGTGGGTCAGCTGCTCATTGACAAGTAGCATGTATGGACACATTCTGAATCAGTACAAGAAAATATCATATCATATCATAACCACACAAAGTGCTGACGATATACTTTGTAGATTCATGATATAAATAAATCATTCTCACACATCACATTCATACACAAGCATGGTGGGTGAGGTGTCGTGCCCAAGGACACAACAGCAGTATACAATATGATCAGAGTGGAATTCGAACCACAGAGCCACTGTCTTGTCATTAATAGCTAGTGAGTCTTTTTACATTGAAAACTGCCTCAAAGGTCCTATATTACGCAGAATGGACTCTTGCGAGCTTTAAGGCATGTTATAATGTTGTTAGATCCTCAAAAACATAGCTGTAGTTGTGCTTTGTTTCATTCATACATGTTTGAGTAACCCTTTATTATTAGTCTAACTACAACTCGAAAGCTCGAAATGCTCTGTTCCACCTTGTGATGTCATGAAGTTGTAGTTTTCAAGTTTACAGCTACCTTTTACCTTTGGTTCAGTAAAGATTGTCATTTCCAGAATTTAAATTATCCAAATAATTCCAGTGAAGGTGTATGGAGTTTAAAACACAGTGAAGTACTTCCTGTATTGCCATGTGACATCACAAGGTGGAACAAAGAGTCTTCTGTCTGAGAGAAAAACACAACCTAAATATGCAGGGTTTGTGTGTTAAACATGTGTAAATGAAACAAAACACAACTCCAGGCATGTTTTTGATGACGAAACAACATTATAACAGATCAAAAAATAGGATAATATGGGCTCTTTAAACCAAATCCTAACAACAAGTGTAGATTTGTGCTATAAAGAAATCCTCAGTTGTTCCCATGTAACTTCCCAGAATCAGTCTGGCACCACGCTGGCTTTCCATCTGCCCTGTGATACTGGAGTCGACCTCAGATCAGATGCTGTCAGGTCTACTGCTCCGGGTCAAAAACAACACGCTAAAAATGTGAGAGTGAAAAATAGCTCCAAGTGATGCAGCAGACAGGATGCAGAATGCACTAATGCTGGCTGCTAACGCACAGAGGAGAGCTGTCACGGAGTTGTCGTACCGTACAATCTCTGATCCTCTCACACATCCACCAAAATCTGTCAGGTTGCATTTTTCGCTGGGTAAACAAACAAGAAAATTGCTATTGCGTTTATTTTAGGTCCCGGTGGAGGAGAGGAATTATAAAGAAACATGGTGTGTTCAATACAAATTATCAGGAGGGCCCCACGTTGGATGGTTCCATTATCCCAGGGCTAAAAATAGCAGCATGGCAAAATGTGCTGAGACTAGTCGGGTTTTCACAGGGATTAGAGCTATAGAAGTGGGGAAACCAACAGGCAGAAATCAGGAGTAGATTTTGTACTCAGACGCTAATATGGGCAATAGAGCATTTCCACATGTTCTTTTTGACACCGTCAGCTTTCTAATCGGTTTTGTAGAGTTACTGTTTTTACATTTTATTGTTAATCATATACATGAATGCAGAAAGCAGTTATAGAAACACTGTATAAGAGCAAATCTCAAAAGTTGTTCATATATGGTTATAAAGTGCACTCAGAATCTTTGCCTTGCTTTTATAAGCCAGGCTAAGACAGCCTTTATTTGTTCTCCAGTGGGGAAATTCCAGAGCTGCAATGCAAAGTTCAAGAACAGCAATCGAAAGTGAAGGTTACTATTCACAAATACACTTAAATCTATCCAATCTAGCTAGAATATTAGTTTGAAAAGAGATACAAATTGATCTAAAAACTGCCTGCTTTCTAATTGTTATTGTAGAGTTGTAAGTAGTTTTGCATTTACATTGTGTTGTTAATTATATCAATGAGTTTGTTAGACAATATAGTAATGGAATAGCTCTCTTAAAATATAATGAATGTTTGGTGATTTTCCCAATGACAGAACTTGGCATTGCCATTAAAGCTATAGGTCTGAACCCTTGGCATGCTAAGTTCTGTATTAACTCTAATATTGTGTTACAGCAGGCATATCTTTGGAGTGACAGTGGTTGGTTAAAGCACTCATTCAGTGGGTTAATAATACTGTTGTATCCTTGGGCCTGTCTCTGTACCTGCTGCTGTCAGGCTACTTCTGATTTTGGACTTAAAAAGTTCGTATTAACCCTCTCTACATGATCCCGTTTTGCTATTTTGTCCGTAAATCACTTTCTATTCCTAATTTGGAACTCTGCTCCAAATTTGGCCCAATAACTGCCAGCCTCAGTGAGCTTCATTTGACTGGAGCCGAATGCTATGGATGACGTCACACTCCCTTAGTCGACTTCTTTATACAGTCTGTGGTTAAAATGGGAGGTAAAGGGTACTGTTTACCTAGAGCCCAGTGCAAGGATGGGGCCCTCACGTCTAGTCTGCATTTTTCACTAGACAACATGTAGTGTGGGCCCACCAAAATGATTATACCTAGGGCCCAGAATTTAGTGCTACATCCCTGTCCATGGGCAAAACACTTCACCCCCCTTGAATGTGGTGTGTATGGTATGGTATGGTAGTCATTGTTGGTCAGGGGCCAGTGGTGCAGATTGGCAGCCTTGCTTTTGTCAGTCTACCCCAGGGCAACTGTGGTTATAAGTAGTGTAACACCACAGAGTACTGAATGAATAATGCACTATAAAGCACTTTGAGTCTTTTAAATGTGAAAGACATTATCGTCCTTCTTATCCTTGTTTCTGGTTCTATCAGTGTCTAAATCTGTAATTTCTTTATGGGGCCCCTAGCCACCCAAGAAGCCCCATATGCCACAAGCATCAGTTATTACGATCAATTGTACATTTCCTGCCTTAGTATAAAAAATTCTCCATGATGTATGTCTTCAAAAGCTCCATGAATCACAAAGAACACGACTCCTCCAAGGGCATGTAGTCTGTGTCCCTATGGCATAATGCTCCTATACTCGTAAAACATCCTCTTTATCCATGCATCACCACACATTTATATTCCCTCTCCTCTGCACTAAAAGCACATCCTTCAAAACCTCCAGATTAAGTAAATCGGAAAACTCAAACAAAAGAGCTTTTTTACATTCAGGGACGTAGTCAACTCCTTCGGCAAAGGCCAATTATTGTAATGTAAATCTTTGTTCCAGTCCCAGTAAGAGTAGATTCGAGACGCATAGCCAGCCGGTCTCCGTGGTGCACTGGAGTGAGGGTGGATCAATACAGAGGCCATGTGTGAATACTTCTCAGTTGTTGTGTGACATTGTCCCGAAAAGCTCCAGGGGAAGGTTTAAACCACAGAACAGACCAGAATAAAGGCACCATGGCAGTATCACGCTAAAACACCTCCTATGGTTTCACACAGCGGAGAGAAGGAGGCAGCGTTTCAATTATTTTATCTTAAGGGTTTGAAAAGAAATGTGGAAGTGTGGGAGAAATAAGTCATGATGGTGATTCTGCTAAATTTGACTCTGATTTTATGTCTTAAAGGTCCACTGTGTAACTTATCTGGTGAGTCCGCCATCTGCTTGTCTCCATGGAGATGTTGTTGCTTTGTCTAGAATGTCCTAATGTGGAATTAAACGTAACCATCTTGCATTTACCCAATAACATGGGTTTTTATCGACTTCAAAACTTGCATTCTTACTATAAGTAGGTTCGCCTCTCCATAGATTTGACATGTAACTTGGTCCTGTGGTGTCACCTACTGTCTCTTTAGAGATAAATGTAAAAAGTGTAATGACACACTGTGGAACATTCCAGGCAACGTCTCCATGGAGAGAACGTGGTGACGGACCATCCACTAAAAGTTACACAGCGCACCTTTAACTTGGTGTGGAAGATTTTTTTTTCTTCACGTTAAACTGTCTCATTTTTATTCAATTTTGTTTTATTTCATAAGAATATGTCATATGGTAAATGGTAAATCTTTATATAGCACTTTTCCACCTTCAAGGCACTCAAAGCACTTTACATCAAGAAATCACTCAGCTATTCCTACACCAGAGTACGCAGACAATGGGTGCAAGGTTGGTTAAGTGTCTTGCCCAAGGACATAAAGACAGCATAAAAATAAAACAAAAATAATATTGCAGTATTCCAAAAGCCTGAATATCATTACAGAAACTACTGCTGGCTGCCCTGGGGTGGACTCATAATTTATGTTCCAATTTGCAACAGTCGCCTCTCTGACCATCCCATCCTAAATAACACACTGACACACACTTGAGCAATATGGGAAGAGTCTTGCACAACGACACAACAACAGTATGCACTTATCCAAGCTGGTATTAAGCCTCAAACTTTACTTTATAAAACTACTCTCCCACCCTATCCACCGCTGCTCCAGTAAACATATGTTGATAGATACATTTTTCGATCTGAACTGAGTGTGTTCAGATGGCGTTATTGCTTGCTCCTCTTGGCAAAGACATAGGCCTCGCTAGTTCTGAAAAGCTTCTTTGTATTGACTGTTGCCACAAACAAGGATTTACAAGATTTCTACTTATCCAGAAAATAAATACTGGCAGCAGATTTGCATTTTGAATACTTGATTAAATTGTAATTAATTTCCTATGCAGACAGATGTACCACTATGAGATTTCAATTATCATGTTTGGGGAAAACACTATGCTCTTTCACTGATTTTAAGTGTTCGCCCAGTGCTAAAAAATGAACAGATAAAAAATATGTTTTGGCGAAAGCAGTGGGCTAGGCTTCCATCCAAGAACGGTTTCTACTTTTTTATTTTATTTTGTTTTAACCACTATAGCCTTGTAAACATCCCCATTTAGTCACACTTTAAAGGCCCCACATTACTATATTTACTATACTATATGTTACTATAAATTGACTCTTGTGAGCTTTAAGTCATGTTATAATGTTGTTACCTCATCAAAAACATACCTCGAGTTGTGTTTTGTTTCATTTACAAGTTTTTATTAGTCGATCTCCATCTCCAAAGCTCAAAATGCTCTGTTCCACCTTGTGATGTCATGTAGTAGGTTTCAAGTTAACTACGTTTTATCTTTCATTCAGAAGGGATTGGTAATTCCAGGGCTGAAATCATTCAAATGATTAAAGTTAAGGTGTAGGGAATTTAAAAAACATAGTGGAGCACTTCCTGTATTACCAGATGACATCACAAGGTTGAACGAGAGTGCTTTCTGTTTGAGAGAATAACTCAATATGCCTAAATATGCAGGGTTTGTGTTAAACATGTGTGAATGAAACGAAACACAACTCTTTTGATGAGGACAGATAATTATAATATAGATCAAAAAAATGTGTAATATGGGCCCTTTAACTAAAGCCAAGACCTTAATAAAACAAAAATAAAATAAAACATGTACCAGATACTCAATAATCACAAATGGTATCTATTCCATTGTGGCTCAATATTCTTCACAATATAACATAAAACTTTGGATGTACAGAGCCAACCCATCCTCTTAAATATGCAACAGAGCTCACTGAACAACTCTTCCTAGAAAATAGTTAATATAATTTGTTGCACAGCTGAGGTGCAGTCCCTTGGGTGACCACTACCTGCTCCAACGGCACTAATGGTAGAAACACATATCATTATATTTAGCTACAACGTGTGAATAAGTAACAGACTGCCAAAACACTTGTGCTGATCATTTGTACAGTAAAAACTCGCACCGGGGACCCATGAAGCTAAATTAAGACAATGAATACACTTGCCACATTTTAGTCAATTGACGCTCATAGCTAAGAGGTGTAAGATTTTGTGTGGTTTTTAGGAATTTGACTTATTTACTGTATTTTTTAATGGTTGCAAATTACTTTTTGAGGGGGCAGATGAGGTCTTGTTGTGAGTGGGTGGTCTGGACTGCTTGTAGTAGTAGTAGTAGTAGTAGTAGTACAACATACAAAATATTCAACAGCAATTGTAGTGAGTGGGTGGTCTTGGACTGCCTGTAATAGTAGTAACAGTCGTGGTTGTAGTTTTAGTCGTAGTAATAGTAGTAATAGTAGTAATAGTAGTAATAGTAGTAATAGTACATCCAAAGTATTAGTATCAACAGCACTTGTGAAACACTCAGTACCACACAATACTATAGAGAGAAAAGGGGAAGTTCATGGTAAATAAATAGGTGTAGCAGACAGCACAGGATAATAAATGGCCATCTAACCAGGGATACAATAAAATAGTTTGTATATTTTATCAAACAACATATTGATATAATTACCTCTCACTGTATTTGAAATATATCTGATCATAAATACTTACCTACAATGCCTTTTCAGACTTGCCTTGCCATTCATTTCTAAATGTAAGTGAATGCAAAATGGAACTGAATTATTTTCTACAAAGCGGAGAACAAGTTAGAAAAATCATAAAAGAGTCAAATTAGAAGGTTAGAGTGCTATTCAGAATCAAAATTTATACAAAATACAGGCAGAAGTGAAGTCAAACACAAAGCAGACAACTAGCAGAAGGCCACACAATACCAGCCCAATGACACTTGTTATAGCTCGTGTATAGGGAGCACATTTGAGCATATAGCTGATAAAAAGTGTATGGATGTACAGGATACACGATGGATGGAGGTTAGTGAGATGAACTGTCTCACTGCACCGCTCAAACATCAGCATCTGCTTCCATTTTAATGCACAGAACATGATCTAAGTGCTGCTAAAGAGTGCACAGATGTCAAGAGGAAACACGCCTGGCTTCACCCTGCAGTCTCCCATTCATTCATAACACTGCTCCAGCTCTGACACGGCAAAAACTGCAGTCTATAAGAGATTAGTCAGTTTAGAATATGAATCTGTATTTTAGCAATATTAACTCATGAACTGTATCTAGATCCTGGTATTTATTTATTTATATTTTTGTTGCATGCTAAATAAAATAAATGTACTACTTTTTGCCAACTTATTAAAGGTACACTATGTATTTTTTTACTGGATGGTCTGCCACCGGCTGGTTTCCACAGAGATGTTATACTTTGCATTGCTTGTTCCACAGTATTGGATGAAACATACGCACCGTGTCCATGAAGACAAGCTGATCTGTGGAGATGCGACCCAGGTCTCAGTAAGAATAATATATTTTTTCAATATATTCAGAGGAAACCTACTCAGGCCTGGGAGGAAATGCAAATTCCACACAGAAAAGCTCTATGCTGCCCCAGAATCAAACCCAGGACCTTCTTGCTGTGAGGTGAGAGCCCTAACTACAGCTCCACTGTGGCGTTAATTAGTAATGGGGATCATCGGGACAAGCAGGTAGCAGACAATTAATATTTTACATTAACAATTGACATATTTAATGAGAGAAAATATCCTGAAATCAAAAATCCAAGACAATCATACTACAAAAAATATTAATGTCATGAATTAACAACATTTTGTACGTAGATGTATAGACTAATAGCCATTAGTTCAGTAGCAATTCAGACATGTCCCTTTTTGCTTTCATTCCTTGTTGCAATTTACTCAGCGAGGCACAAAATGATCTAATTCCTTTAATGCATACAATATCATTTCTCAAAGCAGAGGTTCACGGTGAGTCCTGCTTCAAATCGCTGGTCTTTTTGAGAATCAATAACACATTATGATGTCTCTGCCTTCTCCCGTCACACTAACTGCCACCGCTACAAACAAGCTCTCCTCCAGACGCTCATTATTCTGACCAAACTATGCTCACAAACATAAAAGTACAATTTAGTATTAGCAGTGATACCACTTTCCAGTGTATTTTTTTTCCACCACAAACAGATTTTCGGAAGGTACTTGATAGCAGAGTGAAGTCCTAACAAACCTTTCATGATAGCTTCATTCAGTGAAATAAATTGCATTCAAAATCTACAGGTTTCAGAATAAGAAAAAACTGGCTCTGTTACCATGGCAATTAAAGGTGCACTGCACAGTTTTTATGGTGGGGGGTCTGCTACCTACTTGTCTCCATGCAGATGTTATTGCTTTGTCTGGAATATTCCATGGTATGACATTAAACATACTGTATATATCTAGCGTTTATTCATTTGGGGGGTTTCTATTGCTCAAAAATACAATAATTCCTTCTGTAAATAGGGGTGACTCTCCACAGATCTGAATTGTAATGTGATCCGCTACATTGCAAACAGCTGCAATGTATCAAGTATCTTTATGTATCATAGATTTCTGCATTAGCTATTCTGACCAGATCAAATAGGAATGCTAGTATCTATAATTTATTTATTAACTTTGATTTCTCACTTTGTTTGGTCTACAAAATGCAATGCAATCTGAACCTGGCATTGCCTCGTGACTAAACACCTGCTTAAATGCCCTTGTCACTTCACTTTTAGCGCAAATTAATATAATTCCCCACACAACAACACCGCCATCACATCAACACTATTGCTTACCCAAGTCCATAACTCTTGGATCTCTTTCACAGCAATGCGGCACCTTAGCCTTTTAAAAGCTCCTTTAGCACACAATCAATAGTCCCTGTGCCAACGCCAATAATACACATGAGAGGCGTACAAGTCTTGCCTTTCTCCCAAGTGCTGTCCCAGTAGCCAGTCTCCGTGCAGTCACACACAAGTTAGACACTTTAGAAATAATATTAACTAATCAATTTGATCTAGATCCAGTTTTTTCATGCTAAATAAACTGTCCATAAAAGTAACTATGTAACTTTTCTACTAGATGGTCTGCCACATGCTTGTTACCATGGAGATGCAACCTGAACCTCCTGACAAAACACCTGCTTAAATGACCTTGTCACGTCACTTGTGGTGCAAACTAAGGCCCAAAACACATTGCATGCACCAGCGTTTAAGTGCGTAGCCTCACGAAACCACATCCGCACATCAACGCAACGACGGCCACATCGTCTGTTCCAGCAGGACGTGTACACGTGACACCAGGTCTGTGTTTCTCTGTGGTAACGCCGCTCAGACTAGACTGGGCCGTTAAGCCACTAACCAGCTGAATAGGCTTATATTTCCCGTATGTAGAGGCTGACCACGGCAAATACGAGGATTCCAAAGTAAATTTCAAATCACAAACTAACATTATGTCTGAACCTGGGCTTCTTTCAAATGAAGCATAACTGCCCCAGGAACATACTGTGCTGATGGTAAATGTACACAAACAACAAAGATGCATGTGGTCAGCTTCCTCCACAGATACCATGAACTTTCAGGCAATAAAGACACAACTACAGCAAACCAAATATGAACAGCACCACCAACACATCAACACTTTTGCTTAACCAAGTCCATAATCAGAAGTCTTACCTTTCTCACAAGTGCTGTCCCAGTAGCCGGTCCCGGTGCAGTCACACACATAACGATTCCAGCCTTCTTTACACTGTCCGTTGTTCTTGCATGGGTTACTATCACACAGTTTTCCGCTCACTTTGGTGCACGTAGGTTTGATTCCTGTCACGTTTTGTGATTGGGCGATCTGGCGGATGTCCTTGCTGCGTCCGTCAATGAACAGATCTCGGATGCAGCCCACGTAGCCGTAGTTGAGCATGGCGGTCCACAGTTCGGTCGGAAGTACCAGGCCCACGCGGTTATCGGGTAAGCCGCCTAGATAAAGATCTCCCTCCAGGTCCAGGATCTCGTTCTCCCCTGAGGCGGTGAAGGGCGTGCGGCGGCTGTTTACAGAAATAATGCCTGGGAGAAGCAGAGGACATGTTTAAATGTCAGGGGTATTATAAAAGAGATTAGTATTTGTTTAATTGTTTTATTTCTTGCTTAAAATGTGATACAAGACTACATTCATAATCCATACAACTGTACAACAACTCACCCTTTTGTAACAGATAACACTATGTCCTGTCAATAATCATATCATCTTACGACCTCTTGTATATAGCTATATAAATATTTTATTACTTATTTATCTATTTTATTTTTATACTTACACTTATATAATTATGCCTTATTTGACTCTTGCTATCTTTTTGCTACTTATTTAGAAATTTATATTTTTTGCTCTTTGTTATTTTAATATACTGTGATGTGTGAGCTACTGTGCCCATTTAATTTCCCTTGTGGATTATTAAAGTTTGTCTATGTCTAATGAGTGTGCTCTGTGTGCGTGTGTGGGTGTGTGTGTGGGTGTAAGAGTTGGTAGCGGTCGGAGGTGCCGATGGTACAGATTAGAAGCCTCACTTCCGTCACTCTGCCCCAGGTCAGCTGTTGTTTTACCAATGGGTGAGGTGAATGAATAATGCACAGTATTGTCAACAGAATTTGAATGTCTGGAAAAGCGCTATATAAGACTACTGCATTATTATTTATTGCAGTAGTCTAACTTTTGTTCTCTGGCTTTTGGCACAGAGTGAGTTGTGTGTTCCTCTATTTATTTCATTTTATTGTTTTATATTTTATTTAATAACCAGCTTAATAGAAAAAGATCATTTTATTTTATGTGCTATATGAATAATGTGGATGTGGATTTATTTGTCCCATTAGAACATTTCAGTGTTTCAACATAAAGAACAAGAACAGCAGCAAAAAAAAAGAAAAAAAAGTACAGGCTGTACAGTATGCAAGATAAAGGATTTGAAATTGGGCAATAAGACTATACTTGGTTAACTTGATTTAAAGAAATACTATGAGTAAGATTATTACAATAGTTACTAAATATTGTTGACAGAATAATAAAAGATAAAAAAGAAAAAAATAAATATTATCTATACCGAGTAAAAACACTAAGACAACCAAACTTATTATTTACAAGTAACTATGTTTTGATTTGACTGTGTTGTGATTTTAAAGCTGCACTGTGTAACTTTTGGTGGAGGTATTGGACCTTTTTATCTTCGTGGAGGCCAAAGCAAGTTACAGGTCAGATCAGTGGAGAGGCGACCCCTCTCACAGTCAGAATGCCTGCTTTTCTTTCTAGGTATTTTTGAGCTATAAAATCTGTAAATAGAATAAATGTAAGGCAGAGCTGTTTAATGTCATACTGTGCCTTTCTTTTTCGTAAAGCTATTTGAAATACTTTGTGTACGAACTGTCCTGCTCAAATAAACTTGCCTTGCCACATTATAAGTGACTATGGCAATGCAGATGTGCAGCCAAACTGACATATTTTTGGCCATACATTACCCAGTTGGCATTAACTGAACTCTTATTGAAGACTCAGGCTCTCCACCTTTAACTGTTCACCTCTGTCTGTGTCTGGAGGGCAGAATCTTTTCTTGTCACATACTTTATTGCTAAGTCTTTCAGATCTACACTTGAGTTTGTATCTGGTGGCAAAAAGTTCAACATTCTTGTGTGAAGTGACAGAATCCAATAACCGTAGTCCGTTTTGTAATCCATGTTGACATCTTGTTTATGGAAAGGCAACATTGCTCTTAATAATGTGGGTGTGTAACAGAATTAGACTGTGACATTTCTCTCTGCACCTTCACAGAAAACGCTACAGTTTGAGCTCATATTGTTTGTGTAAAAGGTGAGGACGGAGGTGAAATGCATTACAATGACAAATGCGTTACGGTCATTTCCTATTGTTTCACAGTAGAAGCCATTAGCAGGGCATTATAAAAGAGTCAGACGGGATAAGCCCTCATGTATTGTCACCAAAATAATTATGTTTTATTGAAAGCCCAATCAAGCCTCCTTTGTGTTCATTTTGGTTGATTATGTTTCCCATTAGAGAGATATTTTCAGCAACTTTTCAGTTTATTCAAGCATTTAAGTGATAATAACATGCATTTGCACAAACTCATTTAGAAATGAATTCATATTTTTATGGGTGGTTTTAATCTGATTCTAATTGAGACAGAGATGACCACAAAGACGGCCACTTGTTATACAACAGATGGCTAATTTAATGAAATATCCTGTATAACATTATTATTTTCCACTTTTTTAACATTTTCTTTTTTGCTGAAAACAAAAATGCATGACCATTAACATAACATAAATATTTCATTGTACCTAATACTGGTAAATAATAATGTAAAATCATTTGCAGAGACCCATGTTATGCTATTTTCTGATCTATGTTATAATGTTGTTTCCTCATCACAAACAGACCTGGAGTTTTGTTTTGTTTCACTGTGTTTTTAAACTCCATTTACTTTCACTAGAATCATTTGGATGATTTCAGCCCTGGAATTTTCAATCTCTGCTAAACTAAAGGGTTTTTAATTTGAAAACTATCACTTCTTAACATCACAAGGTGGAACAGAGTGTTTTCAGCTTGAGAGAAAAAAATAAAAAAAAGTGTGAGTGAAAGAAAACACAACTCTAGGTATGGTTTTATTTTATAACATTATAACATAGATGGGCACTTTAACCTCACTAAGTAGTGGAGTACAAGAAATTGCGTTCACTTTCAACTCCCATTAACATTTCACTAATATACCTGTTCGTAACCGTCTTGCCATCTGCTCTCCTCATATCTGTCTCATTCCTTTTTTCCCTTTGAAAATCCAACTCCCCTCTCCACTATCACACTGGGGGCCGCGCCGGTGATTAATCAAAACCTCGCGCACTGACACATGGTTAAATTGGCTGCTCTAACCTGATATATAACGCAGACATGGCGCCCCCACCAACTCTCACTTTCCTCGGAGGATAGGAGCTAATGCCGAGATTGCTGGTTTCGGTGCTCGAGGCAACACAAGTTTCTAACCCGTATTCTCTAATAGAATCTGGGTCCGGTACGTGGGCTGTGTTTTGGGGTCATTGGACATACACACAGGGGGAGATAGGAGTTTGTATCTCTATAAAGCGTAATATGAGTTTGTGCAAGTCGTAGATCATGTCTGGAGTGAATATATTGAAGATGCCCAAAGCAGCAGTCTGGATACAAACAGTTACATGATTATAGGCTCAGGTTTTGGCCCAATCTAAGTTCATTTTAAGATACCTGTTTTCAGCCTAGTTTGGACTTTTTTTTTTTAACTTCTTGAGATTTTTGGGATACAGTTCTAACTTGGTAGAGGTGTAGTCCATGTGCGTATACGTATACAGGGAACTTGTCCATCTGTGAATTAAACAACACTATATATCAGGGGACAGTTAATACAAATGTCATTTGAAAAAGACACCTGTTGAATGTTATTGGTTTATTATTATTAGAAAAATGTTTTGTGTAGTAATTCTTTTGTACTGTATTTTACACTATGACTAAAAAAACTGACAAATATTAATAATTTTTGCCAGTAAAACCGCATCAGTTTATTATAATAGAATATATATTTATGTATAGAGATAATATATATATAGTAGAATATATCCTCAAACCTGCTAAATGTGATTGGTTTATTATAAAATAATGTACCCATTTTTATGTATGTGCGATCCAGGTTTTTCTTTTCCAGTACAGATGTCGATACTTTGCCTTTAAGTATCTGCCTTTCCTCGATATCAACCAATACTAGGGGAGAAACTGAAAATAATATTGATTTCCTTTAAACACAAACAGCATAAGGTAAAACAATGATTTAAATGGGTTTTGTAACTGTAATATTATATCATTGTCTTGTAAATCATCTTATTACACCAATTTATAGACTAAAATGGGATATAGGCTCAATCAGTATCTTGGAAGCAGATATTTGATCCACCAAAATGTTCAATATTATCCATACCAGTATCGTATCGGTGCATGTCTACCCATTTTGATATAATGATGTTTGCAACTTTATAATAATACAGTGCACAGTACAACTCAAAATTACAATTACAAAATAATTTCTCAATAAACTCAGTGTTCAACAGTCAAGGGGCGCATATCAGCCCAATTCATTAACCACTTTTACAACTGTACACTGCTTCATAAGTGTAATTTCTGTTTCAAATATCTGGGCACATTCAGCAGACACTTCCAATACATGACGCTGGTAGTAAGTTGTATTTATAATTAATCCCACATAAAGGATTTCTAAAGGATTCTGCGCTGTCAGCCTTCTGCCTTCTGAGTACATTAATGTGCAATGGCTCAAGGGGACATGTTTTGAATTGAAGCAGGACTTGTACTTTGTGGTATAAGTCATGTGGCAGTATATTTGCGGATATGTAGGAAAAATAAAAATGAACGACAGCTTTGTGCCTCCCCTGAACACCAGAGGGCAGCGCTATAAATGAAGTGTGAGAAAAAAAACATAAATCTAACTCTGAGTCCACGACCTGATACAAGACTCGAATACACAAGTGACCTCCAATATAAAACTGTGAATTTGGTTTCTTCCTGACAATAAATGATGAGAAAGGCTAATGACGCTATCGATTTTTGTTTTAAATTTCACACCAATTGCGAGAAACATTACGAATCCTTGTCACTGATGATGTTACAGTCAGACAGTTATTGACTGACGTACTGTTATCTGGGCCCAAAATAGTTCAAAATGGCCAAATACATGTTTATAATGTATTTTCTTTCATAGACATTTTTTTTTTCCTATTTAACGCCATATACCATTTTAAAGCATATAGGAAATGCTCCACTGTGTTTTTAAACTCCATAAAAATGCACTAGAATAAATTTGATGATGTCAGATTTGGAATTACCAATATCAACTGAGGAAACAGTAAAAGGTAGCTGTGGTGAAACATTTTGAACTTTGGAGATGTTGACAGACTAATAATACAGGGTTACAGGTATGTTTTTGAGGAGGTAACAACATCATAACATGGATTAGAGTTCATAAGAGTTCATTTTGCGTAATATAGGACCTTTAAATAATCCTCTAAAGTGCAGGTTTCATAAGGAGGTCTCACAAATCTACATTGACTCAATGTGACTTGGCTTTTCATTGACATAAAGGTTAATGTGATTCTCCTCTTTGATCAGTTTTATTTTCAGTGAGTTTTCCTTTTTATGGGTTTTGGAGAATTTTTTTTTTTTTTTTTTTTTATAATGAAACTGCTTTATGGCAAAAGGAGAAATTCAATTTGTCAGCTGGACAAAAGTTTATTTGGTCGAATACGTTTCGCAGCTCATCCAAGCTGCTTCTTCAGTTCAGATTATTTGACCAAATAAACTTTTGTCCAAATTGAATTTCTCCTTTTGCCATGGATTCTACCTGGACGACTGAGGGATTCTACACGAAACTGCTTTATGTGTGTATATATATATATATATATATATATATATATATATATATATATATATATATATATATATATATATATATATATCTCGCCCAGGCATGAAAAACTGGACAGCACCTGGCCCTGACATGATCCATGTGTACTGGCTAAAGAAGCTCACTGCTCTCCACGAGCGCCTGGCAGCACAAATGAACCAGCTGCTAAGGGATGGGACTCACCCTGAATGGCTAACCCAAGGGCGTACGATCCTGATCCTGAAGGATCCCTCAAAGGGTACAGTCCCATCCAACTATCGGCCAATAACCTGTCTCTCCACAACATGGAAGCTCATGTCAGGCATCATTGCGGCTAAGATAAGTGGGCACATGGATCAATACATGAGCACAGCACAGAAGGGCATTGGCAAAAACACCAGAGGAGCCAAACACCAACTCCTGGTTGACCGAACAGTCGCCCATGACTGCAGAACCCGTCAGACCAACCTGTGCACTGCCTGGATTGATTACAAGAAAGCCTATGACTCAATGCCACACACATGGATCACTGAGTGCTTGGAGTTGTACAATATCAGTCGGACTCTAAGGGCGTTCATTGCAAACTCAATGCGGTTGTGGAAGACCATCCTTGAAGCCAATGGCAAGCCAATTGCACAAGTGGCCATCAAATGTGGCATATACCAAGGAGATGCACTGTCCCCACTGCTGTTCTGCATAGGTCTGAACCCCCTCAGCCAAATCATTGACCGCACTGGCTATGGATACCGACTCAGAAACGGGGCCACCATCAGCCACCTCCTCTACATGGATGACATCAAGCTGTACGCTAAGAGTGAGCGGGACATCGACTCACTGATCCACACCACCAGGATCTACAGCACAGACATTGGAATGTCATTCGGGCTCGAGAAATGTAGTAGGATGGTGACAAAGAGAGGGAAGGTAGTCCACACAGAGGGGGTCTCACTCCCAGAGGGAACAATAGCAGACATTGAGGACAGTTACAAGTACCTTGGTATCCCACAAGCAAATGGCAACCTTGAAGAGGCAACAAGGAAAGCGGCTACGGCCAAATACCTGCAACGAGTAAGGCAAGTCCTAAGAAGCCAGCTCAATGGCAAGAATAAGGCACAGGCAATAAACAGCTATGCCCTGCCAGTGATCAGATACCCAGCAGGAATCATAAGCTGGCCAAAGGAGGAGATACAGACCACAGACGTTAAGACACGAAAGCTCCTGACCATGCATGGAGGGTTCCATCCCAAATCCAGCACCCTGAGACTGTATGCGAGCCGGAAGGAAGGAGGCCGAGGACTAGTGAGCGTGGGAACCACTGTCCAGGATGAAACAGTCAAAATCCATAAGTACATCAAGGATAAGGCCCAAACAGATGATGTGCTCAGGGAATGCCTCAGACAGTGGAGGTCAGAGGAAGAGGTGCTGGAGGGACCATCATGGCAGGACAAGCCCCTACATGGGGCATACCACCGAAACATAACTGAAGTGGCTGATATCAAGAAATCCTACCAATGGCTGGAGAGGGCAGGTCTGAAGGACAGCACAGAGGCCCTCATCCTGGCTGCACAGGAGCAGGCCTTGAGCACCCGAGCAATAGAGGCCCAGATCTACCACACCAGACAAGACCCAAGGTGTAGGTTGTGCAAAGAGGCTCCTGAGACAGTCCAGCACATAACTGCAGGGTGTAAGATGCTGGCAGGGAAAGCATACATGGAGCGACACAACCAAGTGGCGGGCATAGTGTACAGAAACATCTGTGCAGAGTACGGGCTGGAGACCCCAAGGTCAAGGTGGGGAACTCCCCCAAAGGTTGTGGAGAATGAGCGTGCCAAGGTCCTGTGGGACTTCCAGATACAGACTGACAGAATGGTGATGGCGAACCAACCAGACATAGTGGTGGTGGATAAGCAACAGAACAGAGCCGTGGTGGTGGACATTGCAATACCAAGCGATGGTAATATCAGGAAAAAGGAACACGAGAAACTAGAGAAATACCAGGGGCTCAAGGAAGAGCTGGAGAAGGCCTGGAAGGTGAAGGCATCAGTGGTGCCCGTGGTGATCGGAACACTCGGGGCTGTAACCCCCAAACTGGAGGAGTGGCTCAAGCAGATACCCGGAAAAACATCAGACATCTCAGTCCAGAAAAGTGCAGTGCTAGGAACAGCAAAGATACTGCGCAGAACTCTCAAGCTCCCAGGCCTCTGGTAGAGGGCCCGAGCTGATGAGGGTGAGAGAGACCAACCACCGTGGAAGGTGAGGAACACATTTTTTATATATATATATATATATATATATATATATATATATATATATATATACAAAAGTGAATCTTTAATGTTAGTAATTAATATTAATTCTGTTTGAGAGAAGAGAATATGCAGAGTTTGTGTGTTAAACATGTGAATGAAACAAAACACAACTCCAGGTCTGTTTGTGATAAGGAAACAACATCATAACAAAGATCAGAAAATAGCGTAACATGGGCCTTTTAAGTATTCTAAACCTTAAAATACTACTATATAAATAAAGTCTACATCCCCTCACCTGATCTCCCGTCTCTCTGGATGTCCACGTGGTGCCAGTTTCCATCGTTGACCTTGGCCTGCGTCGCTTTGACTTTGATTGTCCCAGAGCCCATGTCCAGCAGAAGATACAGCCCTCCATCCAACAACTCCACGGCGAAGAAGTCCACCTTTGTATTCTTCTGTCCCTTGGCATCCCTTCTGTCCTGAGCCTTTCCCTGGGTGAAGAGGATGAGTCCATTGGGTTCGGAGGTGCGAAAGTCAAAGGAGATGGAGCCCACTCGTTTGGTGTTCCACTTGGGAAGAGACAGTGCGGATTCTGGGCTCTCAAAGCTGATGGGGTCCAATGTGGGCACATTTTCACACTTGAAGACGATGTCCCCCTGAAGTTTCATTTTGGGATCCACGATCCGAGCCAGTCGAGACAGCTCTAGGCGGATGTCATTGTTCTTGTACACCACCTGGACAGAAATAGAATGTAGAAAAAGGTGAATGAGGAAAAGATGGTTTAAATGTAGAGCTTAAATGCTTTGTTTGCTTAAAGGTGGAGGTTTTTTACTTAAATTTTTACTTCAATTACAGGTGGTTTTATCGCTCAAAAATAAATACCTAGAAAAGCAAAACAGGTATTCTGACTGTGAGCAGGGTTGCCGCTCCTGTCAGGTCTTTGGAGTTTAATAATGGCACCATTTTCTGAAGCTATTGTGAAAAAAATCATTTGACTTTTGTTTATTTAGACTGACTTAAAATGGAAATGGCCTTTGAGATGTACTCAAGGGGGTCCAAAAACACTGGATAGGTTCCTTTGGGCACTCCAGTTTTTTATCATCACCACCCAAAAACATATGCAACAGATAACAGCTAAGATAGTCCTAAATACAGACTAGTCTAGCTCAAGATCTGGAGATGGGTTCCCAGGCACAAGTTCTCCCAGTGGCATTGAAGGATTGGTCAAATGCAGAGGATAAACTACCCTATAGGGACAGTAAAAAATATTGCTATATCGTACACGATCAGGACAGTACAAGCATAATATTCTAATTCAAAGTAGTCCACTCAAACAGACCACAACAATAAGTACAAAAGCATGAGAGATCCACACAATAAGAATAATTGCTGGATTGCCTCAATATGAAAGTGAACTTGGTATATTCGAGTCGTGCAGCTCCTGAAAGCCCCAAGTGGTCATTTGATGAATACACTGCTTCATTACAAAATGTGATATGACGGCTCTATAAATGATGAAAGCACATTGCCAATTCAAAGCAAGATCAATAAAACTAATATATTTTCTGGTGTGTGTGTGGAGCGTGTATGGAGCCTGTGTGGGACCATTTGTCTCTCGCTTATTTTCAACATCAACTTCAATTTATTCGTGATGAAAGAACGGTCCACCTCTACATTTCTATTTGATTGAGTGTGCACTGAGTTAAGGCAGTGGTACAAGAGGATGGCTGAATTAGAAGAAAGACATTTTGTGTAGAGTTGGAAAAGCGACAGTGAAATCCCACAGAGCCGTACTGACCCATAGAGAATAGATCCAATAACACAGATAGTTACCAACTGTACATTCACCGTATTTCTGTTTTTGAGGAAAAAGACCACAACCTGTACAATCGTGTCGCACAAAAAGACTAGAGCACAAAATTGTTCATTGAAAATCATTGAGGCTGAAAATTAATGTCTTCTTTTTTCGTCTAGTAGTGAGTTTTCCCTTGTGCTATAGGGCCCTGTGTATGTATGTATGTATGTGTGTGTGTGTGTGTGTGTGTGTGTGTGCGCGTGTGCTCGTGTGTGCATGTGTTTGTGTGTCAATGTTAGTATATTGTGTATTTGTGCGTTAGTGAATTGTATGTATGCCCAAGTTGTTGCATGCGTGCTTGCGTGTGTGTTTGTGTGTGTGTCCGGCGTGTACGTGTTGTGTGTTTTAGTGTATTGTGTGTGTGTGCGTGTGTGTGCGTGTGTGTGCATGTCCTCGTGTGTGCATGCATGTGTTTGTGTGTCAGTGTTAGTATATCGTGTGCGTTAGTATATCATTTGTGTGTGTTAGTGAATTGTATGTATGCCCGACTTGTTGTGTGTGTGCTTGTGTGTGTGTTAGTGCATTGTGTGTTTGTGTGTGTGGGTCCGTGTGTCTTCTGCGTGTGTATTAGTGTAATGTATGTGTGTCCGACTTGTTGTGCGTGTGTGCTTGTGTGTTTGTGTATGGTGTGTTTGTGTGTGCGCCCGGCGTGTATGTGTTGTGTGTGTTAGTGTATCGTGTGTATGTGTGTGTGTGTCTGCGCGTGTGTGTATTAGTGTATTGTATGTGTGTCCGACTTGTGTGTGTTTGTGTATGGTGTGTTTGTGTGTGTGTGTGTGTTAATGTATTGTCTGTTTGGGTGTGTCTGTTAGTGTATTGTATGTGTGTCCAATTTGTTTTGTGTGTGTGTATGTGTATGTGTATGCGTTGTGTGTGTGTTAGTGCATTGTGTGTTTGTGTGTGTGGGTCTGGTGTGTGTGCTGTGTGTGTATATTAGTGTATTGTTGTGTGTCTGACTTGTTGTGTGTGTGTGTTTGAGTATGGTGTGTTTGTGTGTGTCGGTGTGTGTCTGTTAGTGTATTGTATGTGTGTCCGATTTGTTTTGTGTGTAGGTGTGTAGGCGTGTTTGTGTGCGTGTTAGTGTATTGTGTGTCAGTGTGTGTGTGTGTGTGTTGTTTGAAAAGGCACATCTGTCTGCACACAGATTTCACTGCTTTTGGGATTACTGATAATCCGAGCAGATTTGACACAGGTGACCACAGATCTGAGGAGACCCCGACAAGAGGAGCAAGAGCCGAGACGGGGGGTAAAGGACACACAGAAAGTACTGGAAAAAACGTCAGGAGGCAAAAAGGCAGGTTAAAAGTTCACCGCACAGTTTATCGGTGGATGGATACGCCACCTGCTTGACTCCTTGTTTCTGTTTGGTCTAGAATGTGCCACAGTATGGCATTAAAATGATGGAGAGACAAGCTTGTAGTACCTCCAAGCCTTGTTACAATCAAATATCTGTAATACAATATAAATGCAAGATATACATGTTTAATGCCATACTGTGGACTGTTTCTGGCAAGTATAGACACTCTCCACCAGAAATGTTACACAGAGAGCCTTTAAATATGCAGCTGTTGACACTTTTAGCCAAGTTATTTTCATGCCAGTTTTTGGATTTCGTTAACAAAAGCAAATTGTACTTTATTTACTCACAAACAACTCCTTAGCCGACATGGACTGCACTATAGTTGAATTAAGGAAGTAGATTTAGCTCTTTTATGGGACCCGGATCTTTTAAATCTCTTCATTCCAAAGAGCCGTATTTTCATTTTTGATATGACAGAAGGCAAAGTAATCCAGCTAATCACAGAGAGATATGACCAACGCTCAGATTTGTTTAAAATGGTTCAAACTGAGAGTAGGAGTGTATGTGCCCATTGGACTATAATAATTCTAATTAAAAAACTGTTATAATGCAAATATGTTTTTTTTTTGTATACAAAGCTCTCACTTGTGTTGTCTACTTTGCTTCTGTGCTGATTCTTGTGTAAGTTCAATGTAAACTGGAATACAAATGCATACAAATTAAAAAGTGAGATCTGGTATTGTGTAACTTTTCTGGTGGAGGGTCCGTCACCTGTTTATTTCCATGGAGATGTCATTGCTCTGCCTTGAACGTTCCACAGTATGACATTAAACAGCTCTACCTTACATTTAATTCACATTTAATTAGATTTAATTCTGACTATGAGCGGGGCTGCCTCGCCACAGATCTGACTTGTAATTCTGGTTTGGTCTCCATGAAGATAGAAAGGTGTAATGCCATACTGTGACAAATAAATAACATTCCCACAGAGAAAATCATTTGACGGACCCTCCACCAAAAACGTTACACAATGCACCTTTAAGGAACTGTTCAAAAGAGCAGACTCACGCACAAACGTCACATCACTACTCAACACAGTCATTGCAGCAGAAGAAGAAAAGTGTGTAGTGGTGCTTTCAAAATAGTTGAACAGATTTCAAGAAAAATAAACAACACGATGTACAAGACTGGGCAGAGCACTTGACCACAGGCTTCAATAAAGTGAGCTGTGAAAAGCAATCCTGCACTTGTTAGAACTGCCATAGTGGAGTTTTCTGTGCTCTGCTCCCTCTAGCTTAAATGATCAACTCTCTTTTCTTTGTGTTATTACAAGCATGAAACATTAAAGCTGCATCATGTAACTTTTCTGGTGGAGGGTCCATCAAATGCTTTTCTTCATGGAGACATCACTGCTTTGCCTGGAATGTTTCTGACATGGTGTTAAACCTTTCTTGGTATTAAATGGTATTAAACCTTTCTTCATAGAGCCCAAACCAGACCAAGTTACAGGTCAGATCTGTGGAGAGGCGACCCCGTTCACAGTCAGAATGCCTGTTTTTCTAGGGATTTTTGAGCTATAAAACTACCTGTAATTGAATAAATGTAACGTAGAGCTGTTTAATGCCATACTGTGGAACATTCCAGGCAGAGCAATGATATTTCCATAAAAAAAAGCAGGTGGCGGGCCCTTCACCAGAAAAGTTACACAATGCACCTTTAATACCATCAGAATCTGTTGCCATTATTTACATATATAAGGCTGTATTCACAAAACAGTCATGGTTGTAAGCAGTATTAACATCATAGCCTAAGGGAGGGGATTAAAAAAAAAAAAAAAAGTCTTTCATGGTGCATGCTTTTGAATTTTTCTGTGGTGAAAGAACATACTTCAGTTTACATGAAAAATGCAACTTGTTTAAAAGTACTAGCTAGATCACAGTGTAGTTATTAAATGTACTGCCTAAAGGTCTGTCATAGTGGGGGAGAGCAGGAGCAAAAGTTTGTGAAATATATGATAAAGGTCACAAAGATTTGGGTTAAAGCATTGTTCTCTGATAACATGGAGAGGAAAAAAAAATAATCTCCTTATTTTATTTTTGGAATTGGGGATGTAGCACTTAAAGGTCCTATATTATGCAAAATTAAGCATTGTTCTCTTGTAACATGGACAGGAAAACAACCAGATAAAAGTGGAATTGACAAGGAGTTAACTGACAATTGCTTGAAGGAGACATTGCAAGAAAAAAAAATCCTCTCCTTATTTTATTGTTGGAGCTTTTTGTGTTGTGTGTGTGAATGAAACAAAACAAAACTCCAGGAAACAACATTATAACATAGATCAGAAAATATCATAATATAGCCCTTTAATCTTAGTGGTTGATGCAGCAGTAAGGATACTGTGAGGATCTACTTTCCTTCTATAGTTTTGGTTTTTGGACCCAACATGGAGGAATAACAGTTTTTGGATGTACATGTCTCTGCCTACATAGCTTTAATGACAACAGAACTATTTATCTTACTGCATAAATGCTACGTTAAGTTTTACGTTATTAAAAATCTGAAAATCATAGCTAAATTTTCAATGGTTTGCAGTGGTCCAGAGTTATTCCTCATTTGCATCTTAATTATTCACCGCACTGAGTTTATGAATATATTTCACAACTTTCAGAGACCAGAAGTGAGTTTTGCCATCACAGTAAAGCTAACAACCACCAGCATGCAGTGAAGTTCCTGATTCTCCGACGATAAAAAAAAAAAAAAAAAATTATAATTAGACACAGAGAGCACATTGCAGTCTCATTTTTACCTCAAGAGCTTCTTTTTGTAGCAAGAGAAATTGGGTACAATAATTTTAATTCCTGATCTTTATTTGCACCTACTTTTGCACCTTTCTAACTAACTCACTAAACAAAACACCTTGTCTCAGTTTGCTTGGCACTGGCTCAGCCTTGGTAACTTTTCACCTCGGGGAATGCACTAATCTTACCTTAACGATCTGTTTTGAGAGTATGATTTTGGCTGTTACTCTTTCGGGGGGGGGGGGGGGGGGGGGATCAATTCTGAAATCGAAATGATGTTATGAGAGAGGAAGTGACTGTGGCCGTGGCAACGAGTTATACAACGCTATCTTTTCGCCCTATCAACAGTCTTATGGGGGCCATCCATAATGCAGACACGAGGGGGCTGTAACCACTCCATAAAGCTAGCGTCCTCAATCTCTTTTCAGGATGGTGTATTGATCGCGTGAAGCTGCGATGGGGGCAAGGGGAGACTCAGACACGCACGTTTCTCTAATCTACTTCAGATCAGTGTTTGTGTCCTCCTGGCCCCGGACACAGTTGCCGTCAGGGTCTGATTTAGCCTTGGTGTTAATGAAGAAGAGAGGTCATTCCATCCAAGTGGAGTAAGGGTACACGCTTTGCACACAGCCAGTGCTCAGAAGACCTCTGGAGGGGACATGGGCTGGCTTTGGCGGACAGTGGAAAACAATAGTAGGGAGATGGTTTTTATGGACTGTGGAACATTCCAGGCAAAGCGGCAACTTTGCCATGGAAAAAAAAATATATTGAAAGAGGTTTATACTTGCAACATCAGATAGGACTACTATCACTACTGCTACTGCTACTGCTGTTACTACTACTACTCCTACTACTACGTGGTCATTCCAGCTTGTTTGTGGCCATTCCAGCTTGTCAGAGCCTGATCTTGTCAGATCTCAGAAGCTAAGCAAGGCCGGACCTGGTTAATACTTGGATAGGAGACCTCTGGGAATTCCAGGTGCCAGTGGTAAAAACTGTAGTTGTGTCCTTAAGCAAGGCACTTCACCCACATTGCCTGGGGCAGCTGTGACTATAATAGTAGCTTACCTCCACCGAGTATGGATTGAATGAATAATGCTCTGTAAAGAGTCTTTGAGTGTCCATAAAAAAGTGAAGTGATCCATTAGAGAAGGCAAGTTTATCTGTATAGCACAATTCGTACACAAAGTATTTCAAAGTACTTTACAGAATAAGAAATACATTAAAATCACAATACAGTTATAACATAAATAATCATCATAAAATTAAAAAGAGAGAGAGATTAAATCAGAAAGAAGAATGCTGAATGAAAACCTTTCAATCACTTGCACAGCTAAACAGAACTATTTTGAGCCTGGATTTAATCAGTGTCAAAGTAGAGGCCTGTCTCACATGGTCTCACATGTTCAGGAAGTCTTCCTGAATATGTGAGATCATTTGTCCATGTGTTCCAGGTTTTAGCTGCATGAATCTGAAACACTGACTCCCCGTGTTTAGTCCTGACTCTGGGCACCAGCAGGAGGCCGGTCCCTGAGGTCCTCAGAGTGTGAGATGGTTCATATGGCACTAACATGTCAGAGATGTACTTTGGTGCTAGGCCATGGAGAGACTTGTACACAAGCAGAGCTGCTTTAAAGTCTATTCTCTGAGCCACAGGGGGCAGTGCAGAGACCTGAGCACAGGACGCATGTGCTCATACTTTCTGTTTCGAGTTAGGACCCAAGCTGCAGTGTTCTGGATGTACTGCAGCTGTCTCATAGCTCATTTGGAAAGGCCAGTGAGCAGGCTGTTACAATATTCTAACCTACTAGAGACAAACCCATGGATAAGTATGACTTCTGTCTTGTCTGTGTTTAGCTGGAGAGAACTGTTTTGCATCCACACACTGATCTCTTGGATGCAGTGGCAGAGTGAGTCCACTGGTCCGTAGTCCCCTGCTGCCAGTGAGACATAGAGCTGAGTGTTGTCTGCATTGTGGTAGGACACATTGTTGTGTATTAACTGGCCTAATGGCTGCATGTAGAGATTGAACAAAAGGGGGCCGAGGATCAACCCTTGGGGCACCCCAAAGGTCATTTCCATGTGATCTGAGACACAGTTTCCAATTTCAACAAAATGCTTCCTTCTTCTAGATAGGATTTGAATCAGTTTAGTGCAGTACCAGAGTTGCCCACTCAGTCCTCTAGTCTAATACAGCACTCAGATCTAACAGGATCAAGACAGAAACTTTGCCTGCTTCAGTGTTCAGGCAGATGTCATTTGTCACCTTGATAAGAGCACTCTCAGTGTTGTGGTGGGCTCTAAAAGACTGGAAAACATCAACGGAGTTATTCATTTGGAGAACGTTAGTAAGCTGTTTGTAAACAGCTTTTTCAAAGACTTTGCCAAAAAACGGCAGATTTGAGTCGGAAATTGTTCAGTACTGTGGCATCATGACTGCTCTTCTTTAGGAGAGGCTTAATGACCACAGTTTTTAAAGCTCTTGGGAATATTCCAGACTGAAGTGGCATGTTAACTATGTGAGCGAGTGGTGAAAGCAAACTGTTGAGGATGAACTTTAGAAATCTAGTGGGTAACACATCGAGGCAACATGTGGATGAACTCAAACTGGTGACAATCTCTAAGACAGTTTTGTCAGTTACAGGTGCAAAGCGACTCAGCTCTAAGTGTTTCTGGTGGCTGCATGGTTGTTATTGGAGTTGTGGAATTGATGGCACTTTTGATGCCCTGAACCTTGTCATTAAAGAATATTGCAAACTTACTGCACTTAGATGTGGAAATTAGTTCTAACAGCAGTGGAGCCGGTTTGTTAATCTGTTCAGTGTTGCAAACAGGACACAAGAGTTGTTAGTGCAATTTCTAATAATGTCCAAAAAGCACCTCTCTCTTGTTCTACCCAAACTGTGGTTGTACATATGCATCTTTTCTCTGTAAATCTCATAATGAACCTGGAGATTGACTTGCGCCATTTCTGCTTCCGCCATTATTACTCCTACTATTTCTACTACTATTACTTCTACTACTACTCCTACTACTATTCCTACTGCTACTCCTGATTTAGCTTTAATTGTGTCCAAGAGGAGGAATGATACACACACTGCACACAGCCAGTGCTCAGGAGACCTCCGGAGGGGACATTGGATGGTTTTAGCGGACAGTGGAAAACAATACAATTAATTATGAGCTTAATAAGAAGCTAGTTAGGGGCTGGACTGTGTGAGGCTTGTGCTGCGGTGGTCGTTAGCTGGATTAGGATGAAAAAAGAAAGTGGTTTCAGAGACTATGCAAAGCAAGAAAGTGTGGAATCTAGTTCACTACTATAATAATTATAACACTGGCATAGAAAACAACAGGAAACAGTCTTTAATCTTGATTTTGTAAGGCAGATTTGTAGTTCAGAAAAAAAAAAATGGGCACAGGAGTGATAGTAACTCAGCTGGTAGAGTTTGTCCACTGAGCAGAAAGTTGGTGGTTCGATTCCCGCTCTCAACTAATCCTAACCATAACCCTAAAGAATACTGACATAAGATAAGATAAGATAAGACTTTATTGATCTCACAGAGGAGAAATTCACTTGTGACAGAAGCTCACAGTCAGGGGACAGTATAGTGCAAAAAGTTGTGAAAAATTGTGCAAACACTCAGAACAATAAGTAAATAAAAAATAAAATCACAATAAATATTAACATATTTACAACATCAGGTAGCTCTTATGTACAGGGAGTGAAAGAAATGTAAATATATAATAAAACATATCTCTTATATAATATATATATATGTAAAAGAATACAACTATACAAATATATAAATATATAATCTGAGGACAGTGGAGGCGGTTACTGATGAGGTGACATGGTTACAGGTTATTGCACTGGTTATTGCACAGGTTATTGCACTGGTTATTGCACAGGTTATTGTAAGTGTTAAACAGTGGAGTTGTACAGTCTGACAGCAGTGGGGATGAAGGACCTGCGGTAGCGTTCCTTCTTACACTGAGGGTGCCTCAGTCGGCCGCTGAAGGTGCTGCTCAGTTCCTCTACAGTCCGGTGCAGAGGGTGAGAGGTGTCGGCCATGATGGATGTGAGTTTGGCCAGCACCCTCCTCTCACCCACCTCCTCCACAGACTCCAGAGGACAGCCCAGGACAGAGCTGGCCCTCCTGACTAGTTTGTTCAGTCTTTTCCTGTCCCGCTCTGTGCTGCTCGGGGCCCAGCAGACAACAGCGTAGAGGAGAGCAGAGGCCACCACAGAGTCATAAAAAGTCTTGAGCAGGGGCCTGCACACTCCAAAAGAACTCAGTCTCCTCAGAAGGTGGAGGCGACTTTGGCTCTTCTTGTACAGGGCGTCAGTGTTGTGGGACCAGTTCAGTTTATTGTTGAGGTGAACACCCAGGTACTTAAAACTGTCCACTGTCTCTATGTCCTGTCCCTGGATGTTCACCGGTGAGGGAAGTAGTGTCCTTCTCCCGAAGTCGATCACCATCTCCTTGGTCTTACTGGTGTTAAGGCACAGGTGGTTGTGCTCACACCAGTCCACAAAGTCCCTGATGACCGATCGGTACTCCAGCTCATTCCCCTCAGACACACAGCCCACAAGGGCCGAGTCGTCAGAGAACTTCTGGAGATGGCAGGTGTCCGTGTTGTAGGTGAAGTCCGAGGTGTAGATAGAGAAGAGGAAGGGTGAAAGGACAGTTCCCTGTGGGGCCCCAGTGCTGCAGACAACCACCTCTGACTCACAGCCGCGCAGCCTCACATACTGCGGCCGGTCAGTGAGGTAGTCGATGGTCCAGGCGGCGAGATGTCCGTTCACTCCGGCGTCCTCCAGCTTCCCCCGCAGCAGTGCCGGCCAGATGGTGTTGAAGGCGCTGGAGAAGTCAAAGAACATGACTCTCACAGCGCTCCCGGCAGTCTCCAGGTGGGTGAGCGCCCGCTGCAGCAGGTAGATGACGGCGTCCTCTACTCCGATGTTGGGCTTGTAGGCAAACTGCAGCGGGTCCAGAGTGGAGCTCACCACGGAGCGGAGGTAGCTGAGGATCAGCCTCTCCATGGTCTTCATGAGGTGAGAGGTCAAGGCGACTGGTCTGAAGTGGGCCGGTTCCCTGGCATGTGTTGTTTTTGGAACTGGTACCACACAGGAGGTCTTCCACAGGACAGGGACCTTCTCCAGGCTGAGGCTCAGGTTGTAGATGTAGCAGAGAACCTCACAGAGCTGGTCCGCGCAGGTCCTCAGCAGCCTGGGGCAGATGCCATCTGGTCCTGCAGATTTTCTCTGTTTCAGCCGCCTCAGCTCTCTCCTCACCTGATCCGGTGTGATGTAGACGGAGGAGTAAGGGGGGGACTGGGGTGGACTGCCGGGGGTGGGGGGCAGAGGGGGGCTGGTGCTGGGAACAGTCGGTGTGAAGTGAGCTGGAGACGTGGGTGGTAGGGGGCGGGGGGTGGGTGCAGTCGGTCCGGGAAGGGGGGATGTGTCCAGTGGCCTGGGGGTGTGTGAAGAGGGGGGATCCGAGAAAGAGGCAGAGGGGATGGGGGGACAATCAAAACGGTTGAAATAAACGTTTAGTTCATCCGCCCAGCGCTGATCTCCATCAGATGTCCCTCTGGTGTTCTGACCAAATCCTGAGATGTTCTTCAGACCTCTCCACACATCCCGCACGTTGTTCTGGGCCAGCTGCTCCTCCATTTTCTTCCCGTAATCCTTCTTGGCCCGACGAATCCTCCACTGAAGCTCCCGCTGGACCCTCTTCTGCTCCTCTCTGTCCCCTGAGATGAAAGCCCTCTTCTTCTGGTTCAGGAGGTCTTTGAGCTCAGGGGTGACCCAGGGGTGGTTGTTGGAGAAGCACCGCACCCTCCGGGTTGGCACAGTGCTCTCCACGCAGAAGTTGATGTAGTCCGTGATGCAGTGGGTCAGGCCATTGATGTCATCTCCATAAGAGCTGCTGAACATGTTCCAGTCTGTGGTCTGGAAACAGTCCCTCAAACTCTCATTGGCCTCTTCAGTCCACAGCTTCACAGACAGCTTCCGCGCAGGTCCTCTTCGCACCTTTGGTGTGTATTGCGGGAGCAGTTTGACGAGGTTGTGGTCTGAGCGTCCAAGCGGGGGGAGGGGGACGGAGGTGTAAGCGTCTTTGATGTTCGCATACAGGAGGTCCAGAGTCCTATTGTCTCTCGTGGGGCACGTGACGTACTGTGTGTAAGTGGGGAGAATGGCGGACAGGGAGACGTGGTTGAAGTCCCCGCTGATTAAAACCAGGGCTCTGGGATGCCGGGTCTGCATCAGCGCTACGCTGTTGTGGAGTTGTTCACAGGCCGCCGTCGCATCGGCGGAAGGGGGGATATACACACAATACGTGATCACGTGTGAGAATTCCCTCGGCAGGTAATACGGCCGCATGCCCACTGCGAGCAACTCAATGTCCGGGGTACACAGCTGCTGTTTGACGTACACGTTAGCCGGGTGGCACCACCGCTCATTCACAAACACCGCCAGCCCGCCTCCCTTCTTCTTACCGCTCCTAGCGGCAGTTCTGTCCGCCCGCTTCAGTGTAAATCCCTCCTGGTTAATCACAGAGTCTGATATGTGTTCATTCAGCCACGTCTCCGTAAAACACATCACGCTGCAGTCCCGGTACTCCCGCTGATGCCGGGTCAGTGCGGTGAACTCCTCGGTCTTGTTGGAGATGGAGCGGACGTTTCCCATAACCACCGAAGGCAGATACGGTCTCCGTTTTTTCCGTCCACCTCTGCACCCTCTTCCTTGGGTAAGACACTTAACCCACCTCGACCCGAGTGTCTGAGCACACTGGTGTGTGAGTGTGTGTGTGAGTGGTTCCTTGATGTAAAGTACTTCGAGTGCCGTGAAGTTGGAAAAGCGCTCTATAAACTTACCACACCTAATACCAAAAGAACTACTATAGCTTTCACATAGACTGAAAAGTTGAAAGAAGTTATTGATAGAAAAATTGCTCTTATGTACCGACCAGCTGCTCTCGCTTACATCTTCAGACCGTATAATACTCCCTACAATAGAAGCATGGCCAGACTTGAATGTACAGCAGTTATAAAGTTTGTTCTAAATTATAAAAGTTGGATTCTATTCTGTATTTCAGTGACAAGCAGCAATTGAGTGGCATGAACTGGACTGAAGACCTCCGTGTTTCAAAAAGAAAGTTTTAGTGCTAGCGAACTTCCCTCTAAATTCTAGAATTCTATCCAAAAGTTCAGCACAATTTACACAAGAAACACAATTTTCTGATACTTTAATGATGATTTCAACAAAATAAAGATGTTTTCTTATATTTGTATTTGTCCGATAATAATCTCTGTGTGCATTAGAGGAGTTTCGCTAGTTTTACCAGAAAGTAAAATTTTAAACCAAAAAAACTGCCAAATTGGGAAAATGATTGTGAATGTTTTTTGAAAAATCTTATATAATGATCTTAAAGTTGTACTACGTGACTTTTCGGTTGGGGGTCCATCACCTTCTTCTTTCTATGGATATGCCATTGCTCTGCTTCAAATGTTCCATAATATGACATTAAACAGATCTACAGATCTACTTTATTTGATTACAAGTGGTTTTATTGCTCAAAGATACCTAGAAAAACAGGCATTCTGACTGTGAGTGGGGTTGCCTCTCCACAGATCTGACCTATAACTTGGCTAGGTCTCCATGATGATAATTTAATGATATTTTAATGCCATACTGTGACTGTACAACATCTCAATAACATCTCCATGAAGAAAAGCAGGTGGCAGATCCTACATCAGAAAAGTTACACAATGCACCTTTAACTATGTTTAAATAAAATGAGTAGTTGAACCTGTCATAGGCACTTTAAACCGGTGTCACCATCATTCTTTTCCTGTAAACAAACTGTCCAAGCATCACGCACATGCCCCTGGAGGTGAAAAGTGAGAGGTGCGGCCGTCCCATTAGCGAGTGTGGACATCCCCATCCATCACTCCTGTGGCTCCTAAAGGACACTTCAACAACACCAGAGGACACTCTGGCATTTGAATTTGGATTAGGAGCTAAATACTGTTTGTTCATTCCGCTGTGAGGAAAGCCACTCAAGACTGTTCAAATATAAGATTACTAACGCTTTCACTACTACTCACATTTGAATATTCATATAACCATTACTTCAGTTACTTCAAACATTAGCCCTTACTACCAGGACTGTCAACAGAAATTTGGGGGCCAGGGGCAAGAAGCCTTAAATGGACCCCCTTCTAATATAAATGAACAGGAAGAGGGTCCAATTTTGAGGCCCTAAAACCCTGGGGCCAGGGACAACAGACCCCTTTGTCGCCCTCCTGTCTACTTCCTTGCTTACTACTACAAACATTAATTCAATAACAATCATAATACTGCAGTAACAATCAATAACAATCATAATACTGCAGTAACTACCCCTACAGATACTACTTCTATGGTGGATTCTAGGAAGGAGGATGGAATAATATTTGTTTTGCACTAAAATAGTTGTGGATTTGAACAACACTGTTATACCAAATTGAAAATAGTACTATAAAACTTGCACAGTCTGTTTGTCTCCATGAAGATGTTACTGCGTTTCCTGGAATGTTCCACCCTATGGTATTAAATTTGTATCTCTTGCACTTACTCCATTACAGATGTTTTTATTGCTCAGAAAGACCTGTAAATATGCATGTGTAAGCAAGGTTGCCTCTCCACAGATCACAGCTAAGTTTGCCTGGTTGTCTCCATGGAAATAGTTTTAATGGATTGTGGAACATTCCAGGCAAAGCAATAACTTGTCCATGGAACAATTATATTGACTACGGTTAATATTTGTTTGAAGCTTGCTGATGCAGAAACAAATCAAATGCATGCAACATCAAATTATTAGGACTACTATGACTACGACTACTGCTACTGCTATTGCTACTGCTACTACTACTACTCTAATTTTGGTAGTACTTCAGAAATTACACAGATGAACTTGTACTGCAACTTTCAACATTAGCTGTGACTAATACCTGACTTATTGTGTGTGTAAATATTGTTCTTCTTCCAACTCCACAGTCATGGTTGCCCTGGCCTGTGTCCATCTGTTCCAGCTGACCCTCCTTTAGTCCTCCTCTGGCTACTGTTACTCCTCCTCCTCCTCCATCTCAGGACCTCTAACACCACCGTGTCACGCTCTCACCTCTCACCCAAGAAGAAGCCTCTCCTCTGAGTGCCCCGCACCACCCACACAATCTGACAGAAGTGGCATTACACAGCACTACTTTACGGAGATGTGAAGGAGGATTGGTATAGTGTAGATTACAGTGGTACAGGGTAGAGACAACATGAAACTTTTAATGTTAAAGGTGCATTGTGTAACTTTTCTGGTGGAGTGTCCATCAAATGTTTTTCTCCATGAAAAGGCTATTGCTTTGTCTGGAAAGTTTCAAAGTATGGTATTAAACCTTTCTACCAAACCAGACCAAGTCACAAGTCACAGCAACCCCGCTCACAGTCAGAATGCCTGTTTTTTGAGCAGTAAAACCACCTGCAATTGAATAAATGTAAGGTAGAGCTGTTTAAGTGACTGGTATGGATAAATAGATAACATTATATATTTCTTACATGGAAGTGTATTAATGTATAAAGCAACTCTTTGTTTTGTCACTTATATCGGATAATTGAATAAAAATTCAACATAACATGCTTCTGTTGAGACAAATACAAAGATTGTGGTGACGGGAGTAAAAACAAAACAAGTTATCACAGAATACATAAAATCATTTTCTATCTGATGCAATTCACCCTTTTTGTTTCTTTACCCGCCGTTGAACCCAGCCCTCTCACCCCTGTTTGCCCCCTATCTGCCCCCTCTCTGCCCCCTGCTCAGAGCAAACATGAGTGTGACAGGACATACCCTCTACAGCAGGATGTGAGCAGCCACAATGACACAAACTATATCTTTTTTACATGGAAGCTGCTTTAATACGTGCATACTCATTTTATCATACTATTACTAGAAAATGACTATAAGAATACAGTCATTAATACATTTAAATGAGCATATTTCTATAAAATATTGTTTGATTACTATCAGGATACTACAAAGCTCATAGTGAATTATGAGCGAGGGTCCGCCACTCGTTTGTCTCCATGGAGATGTTATTGCTTTGTCTGGAATGTTTCACAGTATGGTCTTAAATCTTTCTATCTTCATGGAAGTTGCAGGTCAGATCTGTGGAGAGGCCACTTCGCTCAAAGTAGAATGCCTGTTTTTCTAGGTATTTTGGAGCGATAAAGCCAGCTGTAATTAAATAAATGTAAGGTAAAGCTTTTTAATGCCGTACTCTGGAACATTCCAAGCAGAGTGATGAAGAGCAAAAGGCTGCAGTAAAGCCCATTCAGAAAGTATGAGAAAAATGTTATGAAACAAGCAGAGAAAGTTGCAGGTCACAGGGGTAAGCTCTCTTAGGGTTTTGCAGCAGTGCAAACACTACACCTGCGACTAAATGCCATACAGTGGAACATTCTAGCCAAAACTTTGTCATCTCCATGGATACAAGCAGATAAGTAAGAGTAGAACTATCAAGACAGAAGAATTTTGAGTAATTAGTTTGAGAAGACATTTAAACAAATTAAATGTTGTGTATATAATCTTCAAATTCATGCAACACTATCTTAATTCTTAATATTTTACATCTTCATTTCTACAGAAACATCTCATCCCATGAAACGTCCACTAAATCAAACTAATCTGAGTCTTTATAATGGTATTGAGCTATTTCCACCTCTGCAAATAAAGTGATTCATTTCATCCAAAATCCACAGTGGATCAAAGCAGCAGGCCAAACCTGGCAGAATTACTCTCTCATTATCTGTAGAGAGTGAATTCAAAAGAAGAGGAGGAAGTGTGTGCAGAAACAATAAATCAGGTGGAGAGGAGCACAGGGAGCCCAAGACAAATAAGCAATACATATAGCATATGTAGGTGAGCACAGGCACCACCACAACAGCACTCACTTTTACATTGTGGTACAAATAATCAGGATTTATTCGAGGTTCTTCTCATTACTACGCAAAATATACACTGCTGCCTGAATTCTATATGTGAAGTTTGTTTGTGATCTAGGTCAGGGTACTGCAGTTCAAGGTACCGATTATTTAAAAGGAAAGCAAAGAATTCAATTGGCTTTCTTAGTCCAGATGCACAGTTATGGAGTTATGGATCAATGCACTTTCTAACACTATTTATGCCACATCAATGTTCAATATCTATGTTAAGGTACACTGTGTAACTTTTTGTTTGGGGGTCCGTCTCCTGCTTGTTTCTGCGGATATGTTATTGCGCTGTCTGGAATGTTCCACAGTATAACATAAAACAGCTCTACTCTACATTTATTCAGTTACAGGTAGTTTTATAGCTCAAAAATACCTATAAAAAACAAGCGGTCTAACTGTGAAGGGGGTTGCCTTTTCACAGATCTGATGTGTAACTTGGTCTGGTCTGGTCTCCATGGTGAAAGGTTTAATGCGATACTGTGAAACATTCCCGACAGAATAAAAACATCTCCATGAAGAAAAGCATTTGACAGACCCTCCACCAGTTAAAATGCATTAAAATATACAGTATTTTTATAGCCACTTTTTGGAGTACTTTCATTCACACTTGGCAACAGTAAGCAATTTATTTTTAAGGGCACTGCTGCTAGAGTGCTAGAATGCTGTTATCTTCTAAGTTGAAGATCAAATCTCCATTCAAGCAGGGCCATATGCTACAACTTCTTGGAACATTTTGCTACAGTATATTTCTGTAGTTGGATAATTAAGTGAAGCTGATGTAGTGCCAATGCATTTGAATCATGGTCAGTATAGGAGCTCTAACACTGAATACTGCAGGTCCATAGAAAAATCCTGTAAAATACACGCACACAGTCTATTGGGGTGTGCCATTTCAGAGCCCTAAAGGCGTCATGTCTAAGGAAGTGGTCAGACCATAGACTGTATATATAAATAGACATAGCTAACCTGCTTGCTGCCACACTCTAAATACGAAGTGAATAGGAAGTTATACGGTCTATGGGTCAGACTCAGGGATCACTCAAAATGGCCGATGCATACAGGATAAATATTAGGGATGGAACAAGATCTCGTGCGTCAGAATCTCACAGGATAAAACTGTCAGGAGATTGTGCGCACATGAGAAAAAGAGAGATGGTTCTCCTTTGTGTTTACATTTGAATTGGACAAAAAAAAACGCTTAACTTAGCCGAGTTGCATCGCTTGAGAAGTTCTGGTTCCTAAAGCAGAGCTATGGCAGCAAAAACACTAAATAAAATAAGTTCTATTTTCTCATGTGGCATCTCAAAATTGTGTCTCAACCAACCACAAATACACATAATGGCAGCCATATAAAAATAAAAAATAAATAAACTTGATAATGGCAAGATGCTCCTTCAATATACTCTAATACATATATAGAAATAAAAATACAATGCAAGATACTTAAATCCATTACAGCATGTTTGTGTTTCTAATGTGGTATTCTTTATAGCTTGACGAACTTGTCAAGGTTTTTTCATTATTCATTATATGAGATTGTATGATAAGAAAACAACTCACAATGTATTGAGCTGATTGTGGTAATAAGTTTTCTATGCCTCGAGCACTCTACGTGGAAGTTTTTACTGTAAAAATAAATAAATAAATAATTAAAAACTTATAACTTACTGCATATAAAGTACATCCTACTATCCTTCTCTATCTTTATTTTATTTAGACACATTAGAAAATATAACAAAATTGGTGACTGATAATGCTAATAGTAATAGGTGCCATTTTGAGCATTTTGTTTTGAATTCAGTCAGTTGCTATTCAGGTGTTTCTGAAACCAATGGATATGAATTCTCAAAAGACATTTTCAATATAGAATTAAAAATAGCAATGCACATTTATTTATATATTCCAGTAGCCCCCCGAAAGAATCAATACTAAGTAAAAATAAACTCCCTTTACAACAGCACAATGCGACGTTCACCTTGGCCTCCACTTGGCAGAAACTGCAAGCTTTGTCTCAGAGGTACGGTCCAGCTGTAAATAATCAAATGCAACAAAGAGCACTGTGTGTAGCCTTGTGTGTGTATGTGTGTGTAGGTGTGTGTGTGTATGCTGGTTCATTATCACACATGAATACACCAGCACTGTGGTAATGACTTTGAAAACACCTGTGCTTCCCTTTAGTGCTGAAAAACTAAAAGAAAAGACTACAGTAACACAACTGAACTGCTTTTAAACTGGGATAAAACATTACTAGTGACTACACTGGTCTGTCACTATTAACAGTCACAGTCACATTTCATTCTGTAGATGCCTTATTTGCTGCTTTTTAATCCAGTGCTCATTACATGGATCTACATGAACAGTGCTGGGAAATAACTGAATACATGTACAGAGAATTCATATTGTGAATATTAACTGTATTCAGGTACAGTTACTTTTTTATTTTGTGGTATTCAGATTACAGTTACTTTTCTAAACTCAAAGCAGCAGCAGTAATAATAAATAAATCAGTATTCTGTAACTAAATACATTTTCAAAGTATTCTTCCCATCACTGATACTGATACTGTCCTTAGCAGTATCTTATCACGATAAATGCAAGCGTAACTATACAGTCTATAAAATATGTAGTGTCTGTGGTGTTTTCTGGAGACTGGATCAAAACAGCAGATTTATGTGGTCAGACTCTGAGGCCACAACTGCTGAGTGGTCTGAAAAGAGTAAAAAAAAAAAAAAAACACTGAATGTTTGGAATCATGTTCTGTCTCTACAAATTCCAATGGGCATTATGAACAGGCAGATTAACCAATCAGAGAAACAAATGGTCCATTTGTGTAAAAACAAACAAAACACAACAAAAGAAAGATTACTGAGAAATGTAAGGCAAAATTAGAAGCTTTATGGTCTAAGATAGAAAGTAGAATCCGATATCTGCCCAGTAATGTTTGAGTATATTTAAAGGTCCTTGTGAGCTTTAAGTCATGTTAGAATGTTATTACCTTCTCAAACACATACCCATAGTTGTATTTTGTTTCATTCGCACATGTTTGATTAAGTGCATTATTAGTCTGTCTACAGCTCATAAAAGCTCAAAATGTAGTGGTAGTTTTCAATTTAACACCTCTTTTTACCTTTAACCTCCTACGACCTGGCGTCCACATATGTGGACAGCACATTTTTACAAAGTTACACTGTTACAAAGGTTTTCACACATAGGTGGACAGTTTAGAACAGCAACAATGCAAAAATGTTCAATTTAGAATATTTTTAAGAGTTTGTAATGTTTAGAATAATTTAATTTAATATAAAAATAATTAATAAATGTAATAATTTAATTTAAGTTAATTCTTTGTTTTTGCACTTGTCAGATCCTAATCAGCCCAAATAACAAGGAGAAATCAATAAAGCATGCAATGCAAGAGTTCGGGTCTTAGGAGGTTAATTCAATAGAGATTGGTAATTCCAGGGCCGAAATTATCCAAATGATTCTAGGGAAGGTGTAGGGAGGGGGATATATTACCACATTGTGTGTTAAACATACAGTATATGAATGAAACAAAACACAACTCCAGGTCTGTTTGCGATGAGGAAACAACATTAGAACAGAGATCGAATAGCCTAATATGGGCCCTTATAGTTTACCATTTACAGTCTACAGCTACAACGATATTTCAGTCCTCCTGGCGGTAATTTACAACACACAGACAAGGTGACTCTACCAAAAACTGGAAAAATATAAATAAAAATTAGCCGTCAGAATTTGTATTTCAGCCCAAAAACATGAGGAAGGGAGAGGGTGCAGTGGAATGATGAAAACGCTCACATAAATGAAAACCTCATTGGAAGGTGTGAGCCTGAGCCTGGCAGCACATCACTAGAATATTCTGGCGTTTGTCAAAAATCAGGAAGTCTACGATGGAAAAACAAACAGCCAGGACCGAGGGAGGACTGAGGGAGGGACGCCAGACAATATAGTATGGCGAAGCTAAAAGTGCGCTTAAATGACACTGCTCTCTGATCTACTGTATGTTCTAATGTTGTTTCCTCATCACAAACACACCTGGAGTTGTGTTTTGTTTCATTCACACATGTTTAACACACAAATCCTGCATATTTAGGTTCTTCTCTCAAACAGAAACACTCTATTCCACCTTGTGATGTCATGTGGTAATACAGGAAGTGCTTCACTGTGTTTTTAAACTCCATGCAACTTCATTAGAATCATTTGGATTATTTCAGACTGGGAATTGCCAATCTCTACAGAACTAAAGGTAAAGGGTAGCTGTTAACTTGAAAGCTATCACTTCATGACATCACAAGGTGGAACAGAGCATTCTGAGCTTGGGGATGCAGACAGACTGTGTGAATGAAACAAAACACAACTCTTGATATGGCTTAAAGCTCACAAGAGTCAATTTTGTGTAATATAACAATATATAGGACTTGTTTTCATCTTGTAATTATGTTAAGTTTATCATTTTAACACTGCAGCATGTGGTGCAGAGCAAATCATTTTTATTCTACCTGAGGAACCTCGCAAAAGGACTAGCATCTGTTGTGTTGCTTAATATGAGATACAAACATTGCTTTCTTCTGGAGGAGAGAAAAACAGGGATCGATTAATCACCCAAGTGTTAAATATCACATTTTATACGATGCATCTGTTGGTGAACGCCAAGACAAACAAAACCAAATGCTTAATTAGCTTGCTTATATCAAACTGCTGTCAAAGCATCACCATATTTTCCCTCAAGCTAATTTCGTACGTTTCTTCAGTCCCTTGGCCAGTGGGTCCGTTCAACCCACTAAGAAAACACCTGAATACAAAAGGATCCAAGTTCTAATAATTATGGTTTTGAATTTATTATTACCATTTATATTTTTGCTCTTTGTTATTATGTGATATTGTGATGTGTGAGCTACTGTGTCCAAATAAATCCCCTTGTGGATCAATAAAGTTCATCTAGTCTTAGTATCTTGATAGATAAATAGATAGATAGTGGAAGGGCAGCAGCTCTAAGGCATACTGTTGTTGAGTCCTTAAGCAAGACACTTCACCCACAACATGCGCAATAGGTAAAACACTCCAGCTACAGTAGATCTGAGCCTTGAGTCATTTCTCTCTGTGATTAGTTTGTAGATAAAATAAGTTCCCACATTAGCATAAACACACATCAAAAGAGCCAGTCTTTTGAACGGCTCTTTGAAATAAACAGATTCAAAAGATGCGAATCCCATAAAAGAACCCGAAGTCTCATCACTACTTTGTATACAAAACATTCACTTTCAGTTTAGTCTCAATGTGAACAATAGGTCTATATGATGAAATGACCAGCTTTGCAAAACATATAGACACAAAACTATAGAAGCTTCATCTTGTATAATTACAGAACATCTCACAGTCCAAATCAGGAATTAGCCAGATTTGTTACAATTGTTCAGTATACTGTAAAACCATTATTTTATATCTACTGTGTCTCCACAAATTGGTCTATTTTTCATCCAAGGGACTAGGGATGAAGTAATAGAGGAAGATGTAAATATCAGGGCGCTTAACAAATTTGGAGAGCCAGAAAACAGTGCATTATAAATGTCTCTAAAGAACTGGGACATTAAAAAAGTCCTGTGCAAATATCTCATTGCAGCAGGTCTGTTGGGAGGTCTATACATGAGCTGATGCTGCAAATTATATAAGACTGAAGCAATTTTGGGTTATTTTTCTCACACACAAACTCCACTAAGTGATATGAATTAGATTAAACCGGTGGATATTGAAAGCCACATATTTCCTGTGCAAAGTCAGCAGCTTTAATTGATAATGCAATTTTGCTTTACTTCCACGTTTAACTTCCTCCCATGCAACATAAATAGCACACGATCAGTTCATGTACAAGCATTAGTGGAAATGGGGACTTGATAAGTAGGTCTTAACTGAGCGTTTTAACTCGGCGCCAAGGAACATTTAGTGAACACTGTAAATCTCAAAGTACTGTCCATGTCTGTTGAAGTTCTTTTAGCTGTTGGAGATGTTTATTTTAGATATTTGCACCCTGATTGTTGAATAATTTTAAGGTATGAGGTTATGGTATACATAGGCAAATTTCTCTTCTGCATTTGATCCATCCATCTTTGCCAATACTCCCTTTCTGAAACTGTGGATTCTGCAGTGAGAGAGGCTAGTGAACCATCTCCAGATCTTGAGCCAACTTAGGTCAGGACTTTGTAGTTGGGTGAATGGGGCATTTTGGAATACCAGAAGGAAACCCACCCAGACACGGGAAGGACAAGCAAACTGCACACAGAGAGGCCCCACCTGACACAGGATTCTTGTACTATACGCTTAGCTAATACTGTACATGTAATTAATTTGCTGTTCTCTGTGTATGCTTAAAGTCATAATCAGCCTTTTGGTGGTGGCCTATATCTATGTTTAACTGAAACAGACAGTGATGGACATGTCTCTCTCCTCTGTTACATTCTTATATCAATATATCTGCGGTATCATGTATCACTGTAAGAACCCCTGTTTTGACTCTCATTAGCATAAAGGTACTGAATATATATGTGCGCCATCTATTATGATCTGAAACTTTGCATGTGAAGTGGAGCATTCTGATCAGTAAACTTCGAATCAAACATCTATTCACCTGGATCAGGAGTCATTTCTTAACAGTTATTTATTTATTTAACATTAACAACCATCTCCAGATACCAGGATGTGTGTCTTCATTTTGTTTAGGTAACATAATTAACGTGAGAAAACGCAAAGCTATGAAAATAATTTATAGTGTGGGTAGCGTGTTTGCACATTGAAGGTAAATGCCTACACACAAAACATTCTCCAATACAAACTTTTTTTTCCTGATGAAATTATTTACTTATATTTATAAATAAGGTGTTGAAAAATGCTATATAGGTCTTACTTTACTTGCTCAAATACCCCTCATTGCTAAAATGATCCCCAAGTTATATTTCGTTGTACTTCTGAATAGTTCTTACCTCTCTTAGACAGCCCATGAAATTGTTGCTGACTGGAGATCCTGGTAGGTCTGCTGTGCTCGGGCTTCCACCCACGTAGAAGAAATCATCTGAACCCAGCATGGTGTAGTCTTCCTGGGTGTACCCGGTGGTGGTGAGGATGCCATCCACTGAGATAGTGACCTGTTCAGAAGCAACACATAGCCAAAGCCAGACCATTACATTCTTGAATTCGACTTTGCACCATTATAAAAACACACCTCCATCTTCCTTGGTCTGCATTCAAAGTCAAAGTTATTTCGATATATATCTTTTTTTGAGTTGGTTGGAGCAATCGTTTTGGACAGTTTATTTGGTTTTAGAATGGAATTTTAGCCATAGGATTCACAGGACAGGTAAAGAAAATATGACAGTTCGCATATTTTCTTTATCTTTGATGGGGGTAAGAGAATGGTTTTCGTACATTCTGGAAGTTTCAGGTTGGGGGTAGGGTTAGTACAATGTTCAAACCAAGGACAAATTGATCCGACTTGTCTTAGGTTTCGGGATTTTTCTACTTACTGCAGACATAGCACACACACACAACATTGTCACACATTCACACACTCTCCCCTCTCTCACATACAACACAACTAACAGATCCACGCAGCATGCAAAACAAAGGGAAAAGGAATCTCACACAGACATAATGTGCAAACCAAGGCTGTTTCACTGTTTCGAAGGCAAATTAAAGACACGTAATTGAACATGGGAGGGAGTAAGTGGATCGATGGTGCCAGACGAAGCTGTGAGCAGCCAGTGTGCAGAGGACCATGCACAAAGCCATATCCAGAGGCCCATTTTCATGTACACTCTCGGAACAACTTACGCCGATCTGATTAGGTTTAGCTTCAGTACACTGTGAAGACTTTTGTACAAAGTTAATTGTTAAGAATCAAAGTTGCTAGCTGTTCATAAACCATGTTGATGTCTGTGTATAGAAAATGAGTAATAACTACTACATACAAAAAATTAGCTCAAAAAAACTACTAACTCTACTATGGATACTAACCAATGGATGTTTCATATTTTGAGGCCTGGACTCTTTAACTATAGCTGGCCATGTAAACTAGTACACAATTAGTAAAGAATTGTGCTGTAATATAAGAAGAAATGCATTGTGGATTAGAGGTAAAGTCAGTTGTTTTTATAAATGTGCAAATGTGCAGTGTTTATTTGAAAGCTAACTTCAAAACAACCAGCCTCCCTAAATGTATAAAAAGGTTTATTTTACTATTAACTTACTAATGACTTTTCATCTAGAAAATTCTATTACCACTGAACAAACAATTCAAGATCGGCAAGCTAATTCGTCAAAGTGTAATGAATATGAGCTGCAGGGAGGGTAGCGGTCAACACACCATAGTCACAAACATGCCACAAAACACACAGGGAGGCAGTGAGGGTGGCTGAACATGGAGGTGAGTGGATTAGAGTGTTAGTGGTTACTGTGGTAACGGGGTCACATGGTGGATGGAAGCGTGGGCATGCCATGCGCCATAGTGAATTGGAAACAACTGTCAGAGCTCCCGCAATGGACTTTTAAGGGTTGCCATTTGTTGAAGTTTTGGTGGCTGAGAACCTCTTTTGAATTGTGGCAAGCTTCTGTCAGTTTTGCAACGACAGTCCTCACAAAAAATGGGGACTTGTAGTGTGAAAAAATCAAAAAATAAAAAGAAGTAATTGCCCTGGAGTTGGTAAATTTTCAATTGTTTTGTAGTTACGTGTTGGTAATCTGTAGTTATGTGGAAGAAAGAAAGTAGAAAAAAGTAAAGTGATAAAAAGGATGGGGTATTGTGGGGTAAAAGAGAAGGTCGAGGGCAGGTCAGGGGGGTAGGAAATTGAGAAGAAGCGAAGAAAGAATTGCCTGGTATACAAACCCATCTCCTCATTTTTTGATAAGAGTGTCTAGGATGGAACTCAAAAGAGAACGTATAAAATAAAAGAAGAGAGGGGGAGGGGACACACGGCAAACCCAAAAAAAAGACAATAAGAATGATATCTACCAGACAATGTAGTTTGTTTACCATAGCGTGTCCAATGCCTGATTGCTTTCCGGAAAAAGGGAAGAAAGGAAATCAAAAGAATAGTGAACAAAAAAAGGTTGTTAATAATGATGGTCGAAATTAAATCCAAAGATGAAGAAGTAGGATGTTAGTTAGTACATTAGTTGGTTAGATATTGTTAGTATAAAAAAAATGAATGAGTTAGTGGCAAAGAAACGCTACAAAATCTGTACTGAGGTCTACGTTGCCATGCTAGTCAAATTTTATCCAAGATTCCTTAAAGCTGCACTGTGAAACTTTTTGGTTGGGCGTCCATTAACCTGCTCGTTTCTGTGGATACGCCATTGCTCTGCTTGGAATGTTCCACAGTATGATGTTAAACAGCTCTACCTTACATTTGTTCAATTACAGCTGGTTTTATAGCTCAAAAACACCTGGAAAAACAAGCATTCTGTGAGCGGGGTCGCCTCTCCACAGATCTGACCTGTAACTTGGTCTGGTTTTGTCTCCATGAAGATAGAAAAGTTAACGCCATACTGTGAAGCATTCCAGACAAAGCAATAACATCCCCCTAAAGAAGAGCATTTGTTGGACCCTCCACCAGAAAAGTTACGCGATTCACCTTTAAAACAAAGCTCTTGGAAAAATTAGTTTAGGATGGCGATTGGCCCCAACAAAACTTGTAGTGTTTGGTTCACCTCGATCTGTCAATATGCCTTTCAAATATAAAATGATCGACGTGAAAGAAGTGTTTAAAGGAATAGAGAGAAAGCAGGCAAGCAGCCCCTGGATCTGAGCCTCTAACCTGCTAAACTGTGTAATCCTGTTGGGATGTGGAACTCTTTACTAACCTGTGGGCGATGGCCTACTGAGAGAAGGGTCAGAAAATGTCCACTTACTTGTTGTGCTGGACAGAGTAACAATCAGAGCTTTCACCTTTCAGACCAAACTAAAGGTGCACACTGGTTTTGTACAACCGCCAAGCAGCTATATGTGGTATTTTTATATTACTGGCCTCCACTATAAAGATACAAGTCTCCATCGAATGTTACAGAACAGGTCAATAGCTGTGTATTGGTGGTAAACTACGCTATGAAGAGCTTTCCCATCTAAAAGTGATGTGACAGTCTTCTGGAAATGTTAGAAGCTAAAATAAAAAGATCAAAACTATGGCTGCAAAGATTAATCGAAATCGTATCGAAATTTGAATGAATGCAATTAGTTAAGCAAAGGCTGCCATTTTTGAAGTGCCATGAGTTTCTCCACAAACTAAACTAAATATTCTATGTTTTACGAGCATGTTCTGAAATGTGATTCTTGTATTAGCTTGTCAGTTTACATTTCACTCTTATTATTTTGGATGTGTTTAAAATGTGAGCTTTGAAAAGTGTCCTATTGTTAAAACATGAATCACAAATCTATAAACGTAATCGCAATGCTCATCAGAAAAAATTGATTTTGTAAAAAAAAGAAAAAAAAAATTGTGATTATCATTCAATATTCTTCTTTTGATTCACAACTGAAAATCTGCTTTGGATCCATGCATATTTTTTCTGTGTTGTTTTGTCAGTGTTTGTACAAGACACAACTTAATTAGTCACAAGATTGGCTTTTTGTTCATTCAATTTGCAGTCAAATAACTTTTTTTCTGTAGCTGGGACCTTGCCAAATCAAATGAAACAAAAAGATCTTGTTCCTCTTTTTTGGCGGTAATATAACTGGCAACCACAAATATTGATGTAAACATGTTTCCCTTAGTAGATACAGTACATTGAAGTTTGTATATCTAATCAATAAACTTAAAACCTATTTTTATTCTCTGGATTTTAACACAAAGTGAGTTGTGTGGTTTTATTTATTTTAATGTTTTTTTAGCTTTTTATCTATTTGTATTTTTACTAGTTTTATTGTCTTGGATTAGTGGAGTTAAATTTAGTTTTATTTTATATTCCTATTGCATTTTTTTTCTGTATTGTGCAGAACTTTGGAAACTGTTCTTTTTATGAAATGTGCTATATAAATAAAGTGAATAGGATTGAAGCCGTACATTACCTTGCATTAGAGACCAGTCATCAAGAGTCAAGTGGCTACTAGTGTTGACACCCATAACATTGACTTGACCTGTACTGCAACATTACCATGGAAACGAGGTCTAAAACATGCTAATGCCGAAATACATTTATGGAAAACATCTTCATTGTCAAATATTTCCTGTCCCTGGCGGACTTTGACATATTTAAAAACATGAGGAAGCTGAGAGATCTGTACAATCGTTCTAGTAAATACTGCATTACTAATAGACAGTTCAAAGTCAGAACATTTCAGACTCTGCTTTTAAGTCAATATTCTCCCAGCATTCAAATACTTTTTAAGGGATAGTGTCAGCAGCTAATGGAAACGTCAGCTTAGAAGAGTGTGAAGCAGAGAAATCAGTAGGACATAGAAATATATATACCATAAACAGGAGAAGACATGACCTTGTGTAACTGTATTCAATATAGTCTATCAATCACATGCTACAGAACTGCTTTGCCCTGCAGACTTAAAGACAAAATTAAAATGACAATAAAGAATTTCATGTAAAAACAATAAAAAACAATGATCGATTTTCCTTAAAATGTTCAATAACCGTGGCGATGAAATGAGAACTCATCGTGTGACTGTTTTAGTAATGGCAGCTCTCTTTCAAAGCTTTCAGAAGCAGCTACTCTAAAGTCAAAACTATCCATATAACAGTCCACGCTGGGTTTACAACAGCGCCCCCTGTTTACCTGTCTGAGATTGCGCGTCACTTTGATGTCGTGCCAGGAGTTATCATTGAATTTCCCATTGACGGGCTCCACGATAGCCTCAAAAGCCCCAGAACCCAGGTTGATGACGAGAGAAACTGCTCCGTCTTTGAGCGCCAGGTTGACGTAGTCGGCGGATTTCCCAGTGTGCAGCAGGAGGCCGTTGCGTTGCCAGGTTTTGAAGGACAAAGTGATTTCATCGCTGCTGCTCTGGATGGGGTTCTGGGACAGGTCGTAACAGAAGTATTCAGACCCGCGGAAGGTGGCCACATTTTCTTCTCTCGCTGCAAAAGACAAAAAGAAAAGAGAATTAAAATAATTAAAAAATAAATAAAAATCTAGTACATCACAATTATTTTCTACACCAAGACGACTCTGTCTGAGGATGATTTATGAGTTAATTTCTCCCGTTTCTTCAGTTAAAGAATCAAAAGTATACTCCAAATATGTAATTAAATTGTCTGGTCAAAACTACTAACTACTAAAAAACGACTGAAGCTTATCTACAGAAATTCAATTACTCATGGTGACCCACTTCATGTAAATATTAGAAGTCCAAAAATAGATTACTAGTATTATCCACACTTTGAATTCAGCTTGAGTAAAAGTTTGTGCAAAACACACAACTCCATTATATTAAAAGTCTAGACTGCAAACCCAAATAACCTTCAATAAATCCTCAACTATTTTTACACTGCAGCGGCCCGCGCCCACACTAAACTAAACTACTCAATTCTGTATCATTTTTAAGGATCATACGGAGGAATGCACTTTGACCATTGTTCATATTTCTGAAGTAACATCGCTCAGAAGGGGCATGGAGCCTTTTAACAGAGCTCAGGATCCAATAGAAAAAAATATAGGCGCTGAACCTGAATTTTACTGTCTTACACCAAAAACAGAACTAGTTCATTTTAAACATTTTGGTCCAAAGTTTTTCCTCACTTATCTTATGCACTCTGAGTATCCTAATTATTCACTGCAAAGAGTTTATAAGCCTGGTAACGGTAACAACTAGCATGGTAACACTGCAGACAGTCTTATTTTTTTCTAATCAGATTCTGGCCACACACAGTGGACATACTTTCACCTTAAGAGAAAAATGGGTACAAGGCCTTTAACATTGTTGTCAAGATCTGCAAAACACCTATAGACATGCATTTTCCACAACAATATAAAAAGTTATCAAAAAAAGCCTTGAAAAGGCCCATACACTGATTGGTCACTGCTGGTAAATACAAGAGTGTTTGGATCCTTTTGAATGAATGCTAAGTTTAGTATAGCATCTTCAAATCTAGATTGGTTTAACATTAGGCTAATTAGGCACATTTTATGATATGACTCAACACAATCCAAACTCTTTTGTTTCTATGAGCCATCTGCCACAACACTTAATGTCATTCTATGATGTCCACTGAGAAGAAAATAATGATCCCAAAGTGTAATAATTTGGACAGCAACTACAGAATGGAATTCTTATGTGCAGTGTTTACCAAGCTATCCATCATGTTTGTACTGAATAAAAAACACAACATAAAACAGCATCTGTGTTTGCCATTGCATCAATCACAATAGCAGTAAATTCAGCTAGCACTTCCTGTATTACCACATGACATCACAAGGTGGAACAGAGTGCTTTCTGTTTGAGACAAGAACTCAGCCTAAATACGGTCAGATCTGAGGAGAGGCAACCCTATTGGCAAAGAGAATTATTATATTTCTGAGCAACAGAAACACCCGCAAAAAAAAAAAAAAAAAAAAAAAAATGCTAGAGAGATGTGTTTAATGTCACACCGTAGAACATTCCAGACAAGGTAATAACATCTCCAGACAAGCAGTTGACAGACCCTCCGCCAGAAAAGTTGTGCAATGCACCTTTAAACACTTGTGAATGAAATAAAACACAACTCCAGGTATGTTTGTGACGAGAAAACAACATTATAACATGGATAGGAAAATAGTGTAATGTGGGCCCTTTAAAGCAAGACTATTCATAATTACAGCTATGAAAATCCTCTCATTCAGCCCACATCATAAACTGCTGTCTGCATGACCGGCGGCTTGGGTTTCCCGTTATGATGGAACACTATGCCCTGCTAATGGCCAGCATAAATCAAAACTTAGCCTGATTTCAAAGCCTGATACCACCTCGGTGTTGCAAAGTGACTTCTACAGTTCATTTTTTCTTAGATGGACACAGATAGTAAGTAAGGTGAGACGCCTCCAAAAGAGACAGCAACTCAGGGACATAGTGAAAAAGCAGAAAATAAAACTGAAGGAGGAGAAGAGGAGGACAGGATGGATTTTTACAAGACTGCAGTGTATACGAAGAGACAGCTCCACCTTGTAATAATTGACAGTTTTCCCACTTTCGAAGAGGTAGACTGATGCATGGCTTTAGCTTTGGTTCCGGGCTTGCAGTCAGGAGACAAGGTCGGACTCATGGACAATTATTTTTCACAGAGCGCCATGGAAGGTATGGTCATAGTCAAGGAGAAAGCGGGACAATTCACCAAGGACAAAGAGGTGTCTCAAACTATTGTTGAGATCCTAACCTTTGTGTAGCAATTGAGTGCAGTAGAGTGGCTAAAAGTGCAATGAAATAAACTGGGGCATTTTACTTTGTATTTATTTATTATTTTTTATAATTCTGAGTTGTAAAAATTAAATAAATCATTATAACAAGTATAAAAAAAATAGATATCCATTTGAACAACTGGACACATCACATATAGAGGCCATAGTTGGACATTACTTTTACTTTTTTATATAGCGCTTTTCCACCTTCAAGGCACTCAAAGCTCTTTACATCAAGGAACCACTCACCCATTCACTCACCCATTCACACACCAGTATAGGCAGTCAATTTAAAATTAAATAATGTATAAATAACATCCTTGTCGTATCAGAGTGAATATCAAGTATCAAGGCTTTTCTGTAGTATCGGATTCAAATTAGAAATGTTTGTCTCATGAAAACAGAAAAATGTACAAGATAAGGGAGGATCTTGCCAAGAGTATTCACTTATTTGTCATAATAAAACAAAATGTATGGATCACTGGATTTCAATAAACACACAAAACCTCGCAGCTGTGTAAATTTGATCTAATCTGTCACCATTTTATCCTCTCTGATCCTATACTTTGGTAAAAATGTTTTGTTGAAACATAACTCGGCAGTCAAGACAGCCTACAACTATAAAATGCTGAAATCACTATCTGGCACCCTCAAGGTTTTGAAATTGCACCCTTTCAAAATGGCTTCTCCAACATACCGTTAGCAGTAACAGCTTTAGTACTCTGAAGCATATCATTACCTGCTCTCAACGCCATTTTGACATTGCATTTTGTTGTGCATTCTAACAAAAGTGTCACAAGGGTAAAACACGATGTATCCTGTATTCATAAAAGGGTTCAGAGAAGAAGAAGAGAAAGGAAATGGCTGGAGGCTGGAGGTTTGGGGCTGTTACTTGAGATGAGGCTCTATGTAAACATGAGGGTGCACTGTGGAGACTTTGACAGAAAGACAATAAAAAAAGTGGGGAATATTTGTCAAGAAAGAGAAAAAAAAGGAGCTTCTGGATCAGAGTTGGGCAATGATAGCGTTCTGATTCTGGTCATGGAAGAATTGTCCCCCTGGCATCAAAATAAGCAACATGGAGCAGGGAGGAAATTGTCTTGGAAACAAGACAAAGTAAAGACGAGTAAAAAGCTCTCATGCACATGGCAGGGGAAAAATAGAAAACTATAATTCCAGCAAGACATGGGCATATGCAACACAGGAACTGCATTTGAGTACCAATTACTGAATGCACTCTTTCAGCAAACTGTGTATTTAGATAGAAATAAACTATGCAGTATTTTAGAATAAACCTATATATATATATATACCTATAGGTATGTCATGTGGCATTCAAGAGTCCCTATAGTTTAAAACTGACAAGGAGAATTCTGTGGTGGAATTGCAGATTTGTTGATTTGAGCTCTATTCACATGAGATTAGTTATAGGGACGTCTATAAAATTGAAAATACCCCATGACGTCTGTGTGTGTGTTTTTTTTTTTGTTTGTTTGTTTTTTGTCTTTACAAACTCTACTCTAGAAATGTAGGTCTGATAAACACACTGAAACAAGACAAGAACCTTTTAATCCATCACGTCGCCAACGTTGCTTTTATTTTTTTAAGTTTTTAAGTAAATTTCTTATGAAACCGCTGTAGTCTCTCTCTTTTAATCCCTTCACGCTTAACGGCCCCTCCAATGTAAAAATTTTGAAAATTTAGAAACCTTACAAACTTTATAAATTTTACAAACTTTGCACCAAAAACACCCAAACGTCTCCATAGAAGCTCCATGCTGCTGATCCTTGGTTGCCACAACAGCCAAATAAGTCCTGACAAAGCCAGCAAGTTCTAGAGAATGAATTTCCCTCACATGGGATTACTAAGGTATACCTTACCTTACCATAATACTTAAAACTTTCACAAAGCAAAATATACCCTCTGCATTTGACCCATCTCCCAGTGCTTCTGCAAATTCTCTAGATCTTGACTCATAATCGTGGCCAGAACTACCAAGAACTTCAATGTATATCATAAATTAACGGGTGAAGGTGGAGTTCTGAAAGGTAAAAGCCCCAAGAAGATCAGGCTAACTCCAAAGTCGCACATGGGAATTGAACCTAAGACCCACTTATATTTGTCAATGTGCTTCGAACGGCATAATCTACTGGAAAAGCCAATCGACCGCTGCATCTCCCCTATTATCAAAATATACAACTATAAAACAGGTCTTACTCAGTCCTCATTACCGTTTGCAAACAAAATCCATTCAGCAATCTCATAGCATAAGACAGTTTGTTAGCATGCTAATGGGCACCAGTGAAGGCCTATAATAATACTGTAATCTGCAGGCGAGAACATTTGTCTGACACCCTTGTAATAGTCTATCAATGCAGAAAGTCTATCCTGGCTAAAATCAATATGTTTAGCATTACCTCAAAACGCATAACCCAATACCATCACTCTCTGTCTGTTCCTTGTAATCCTATATATTCTAAAGCTCCTGTATTACGCAAAATTGACTCTTGTGAGTTTTTAGCCATTTTATAATGTTGTTACCTCCTCAAAAATGTACCTGGTGTTGTGTTTTGTTTCATTCATATGTTTGAGTAATCCTTTATTATTAGTCTGTCTGTATCTCCAAAGCTCAAAATACTCTGCTCAACCTAGATCAGAAAATAGTGTAATATGGGCCCTTTAACACTAATCTAAATGTGTTTAAATTATATCAATGACATTACAACATAACACTAGTGCTATGAATAATAGAGAAAGCATATTGACATAATGTAATATTTGTGCACCTCAGCAATCTCAAACCTGTGGTAAGTGTATACGGATCCATTAAAACCAAAAGGGGGAATATATGGCCTGTGGAGACATGTGCAGCTCAGTTCTGTGGCTTTCATATCGATCATACGAGCCGGGTCATTTTCTCTTATTTTCTCCATAGTCATCAATATTCCATTTGTGCTCTTCTTGGCCCCGGCACAGAGGGGCCAAGGGTTCGATTTCAAAATCCACTGGAAGCAATTAGCTCCTTCATTACCATCTCCCTTTCTCCTCTGCTCATTCACACACCTCGCAGCCGTCCAGCCCCATCTTGAGCTGACCCTGTGGTGACTTGGGCCTCCAGCGTTGTCACCTTTACCAAGCAACCTCCAACCTTTCTCAGATCACCTCCTGATACAGGAATTCACAGGCTAAATAGTGGGATTAAGATGGACGATGTGGTGATTATCAAAGCAAAGTACCGCCTGTGCAAAAGCGGTGAGAGCAAGAGGCCTCTGGAGCATGTAGAGGATAGAGACAGGCAGCTAACCTCAAGATAATCCCTGGGAGACACTTAAGAAGTCAACAGAAATCAATCAAGGGCGTTAAAAAGCAAGTTTCCTCTTCCAGTGTTCACTAAGAGGCTGCTTAAAGATGTAAACAATAGGGAGAAATAAGTGCTATTTGCCTATAAACCTGTTCACCGACTAGTAGTTTTAAAAGCAAAATGAAAAAAAAAATAATAATTTACAGTATAGGAACACAGTGCTCAGCAAAAGAGAAAATTTGTGATACCAGTCACTAAAATGGCTGGTTGTATTTCACCTCAATTTAAATGATCAAGGCTTATTATTAAGTTATTTAAAGGCCTGTACCATTTATAGGTAGTTGAGCAAAATTTGTCCCAGTACAGCTATGTGGCATAGCATAAGCAACTCCTGAGGTCAAAAGACGTTTTGTGTGTTTTGTGCTATTGTCTGATAATCAGGAAGTGCACATTAGCATGCTAATTGTTGTTGTTAGCTTTACTGTCAAGGAAAAACTCCGCTGGTTTCTAAGAGTTGTGCCAAACACTTTTACAGTGAATAAGTGGAACGCTCAGAATGAATATTTAAATGATTTAAATTTAATGTTTATAGTTATACATAATACAACCAGGCTCATACATATGCCTAATAACTACATTATATTCATCATTTTCAAAGTTCCAGTCTCCTATGTGTTGGAAGAGAAAGGAAAAAAAAAACAATACGTCTCTTGAAACATTTCCAGAAAAGAGAATCACAACCTTAGTGTGGCACAGCATTATTTAAATCTAATTCAATGTATTTTACTGAAATAAACAACTGATAAAACCATATAGGTATTCACTGTAAAAATAAGAGACCAGTTCATGATCCTATAGATTTTCTGTTCCTCCTCACAATAATAACAATATTCCTATGTCCATGAAGGTATAAAGTGAAAAGCCAAAAGCAAAGTCTAATTCATAGTGTTCATTTTCTGTTGACAGTTGCAGCACTGGGGCTCTCAGCTTGGCCCAAATCCATCACATGTCACAGGTATTTAGACAGTAACACATCATATGTTCCATCAAAAGCGGCAGTCATGTGAAACACGTCTGTAACACGGGTACAAATGGCTTTTTCACTCTGACCACTGGTGCACAGAGACAGGGGAAACTGAGCAAAATGTTAGAAATATATTGATGTGAAAACGACTGGAATATTTAAGTTAAGACAATTTGAAATACTGTTCATCATTTTACTTCACAACCCTATGCTTAGTGCTTGTTCTGACTGGATACAACTAACTTTGTAATCTAACTTTGTAATGGACAAACTGACACTTTCCCTCATATTTACAACAGCAAATGAGTGTATAAATTAGTAGGCATCTTTTTTTTTTTCTTGTCTTACATTTAAATAGTCAAACTTTTATAAAGTGCTTTTCAATTTTTTCACTCAAATCGCTTTACATCAAGAAACCCTCATCCATTCAAACATCAGATTAAACAGACAATGGGGGACGTTAATGTTAGTTTTTGTTAAAATGTGACATAGTGGACCAGTATTCCCAAAATGAATGAGCATGTGCATATATAGCATAGTCTTTTTCAATCTTATTTTGTGTCTTAAACGCAGAAGAAGCCTGGAAATACAAAAACAGTGACTCAACAACAGAGCTTTCATGCTTCTTCACAGTCATAACTGATCTGCGTGTCGTCGCCATGACAATTTCCAACATGCCAGAGCGCGTTTGTGGAGAGCGGGACAGGAGAAGGCAGAGAGATGTGACAGTGGTGCTCTGGTCTCCTGTTCCTCGTGCATAACCTTGTGACGCTGCGGTGAGAGAGCTGTCTGTCTGTTCTGTCACTGCTCCTCTGATCTCACACGAGGCTGAAGACCAAGTGGAAATGACAAAGACGGAGACGAACGGTGCGCTAAGCAAAAACACAACTGACATCATGGATTCTATGGAGTAAAAAGGGAGACCGAGATGGAAGGAGACACAAGGAAGAATGGGGAGATATATATATATACACTTTTTTGAAAGAGGTGGTATTACACTTCTATGGGGTATCAACTGTAAAAATAAAACACATAACATATTTAGATCACATCATATTTAGATTTACCTTTTATTGTTTTGAAAATGCTAAATTCACCAAAAACAACGCATTAAAATGTTCAATTACTGATTCGTTTCTGACGTTCTGAGTCCTTGCTCCTCATGCTAAGTCACTCCCCCTTCAGAGTGCAATAACAACACATCTGCTAATGAAATTACTGGACATCGCTTCAGGTTTGTGAAGTTGTAGTGTATTTTTTTTGTATCCTGTTTTTGTATATTTATGTAAAATGGCTGTGCAGGAGCATGGGTGATGTAGGCTTGTGGGTGGAGCCTTGTACAGGATGGTAAAGCTAACCGCAAGGAGGGGAGAGATCGCACTTCAGGCATGTTTTTTAAAGAGGGAACATTATAGCATGATAAACGCTCTAGAAAGAGTGATGAAAAACTGCACAGCATTGCATAGCATTTACCAAAACTAAATGTCTATCTTTTCAGTGGTTTAAACCAATGATTATATAACATTTTGAGGACCTTCAAATTTATTTTTATTGGTGACCTTTTGAGGAATTTTAACCATTCAAAAGATATATTATTTTGTTATATAATTGTCAATTACTATGGCAACAGTCCTTGTTTGTCATGAACAGAAATTCATCTTCCCGTTCTTTCTATTATGGTAAACTTGTGCACAAACTTGAACAGCTGAAGTGACTTTTTTTCAAATTACCAAACAATGGATTTATTTTGTTAACATTTTTATATATTTATTTGTTTACCATATCCAGAGCAGTATCATCAAACTACCTTATGTCAGACCCGGAATGCGTAGAAACAACCAATCACCTTTCTTTCTTTCTTTCTTCTTCTATTTTTTTTTTTTTTTTTTTTTTTTTTTTGACTCTCACAATGAATCTGTCCACATAAGTCAAGGCCCACCCCCACAGTGCCCTCCAGTACAGCGTGAAAAGCACATATGGACAGTCCAAAGAAAGGAGCAGAACAAGCACACATATATGGAAGATAGAAGCACTTTGAATGTCTCTCTGCAGGGACTAACTGACTGCACTGATTGATAAGTCTATTGCCATACTGTGGAACTTTCAAGGAAAAACAGTAACATCGGCATGGAAACAAGCAGATGGCAGATCCTTTACCAGAAAAGTTCCCCAGTTAAGCAAGAGGTTGTTGTCTAAAATCCAAAAGTATAATATATTAAAATGTTTATAACTGCTGTTTCTGCAGATAAGTCATAATAAATAAAGTTTAATTTGTTTTGTTGCCGTTAGAGACAGGGGCGCAGGGAGAGAGGAAGCAGACATAAAAGAATGCAGCATCCAGACTGTGACAAGCTGACTCATAACAGTCTATTCTACACGCATTTACAATGAACAATCAATGGTGCTTCTGCTTGTCTCAAGGAGGCTTGGAGAGGAAAATGTTATCAACAAAATGCTAATGATATAAAGAAGGTTTTTACTGTCTAAACATGTGAAATACACAACTAGTTCATTTTAAATAGTTTGCAGTGGTCCAAAGTTACTCCTCATTTACCTCGCGCATTTTGAGCTTCCTAAATATTCACTACAATGAGTTTTTTTTTTTTGTTTTTTTTTTTTCTACAACTTTCAAAGACCAGTGCACAGTTTTGCCATGAGGGTAAAGGTAACAACAACTAGCATGCTAACTTCTACTTCCTGATTATCAGACAGTAAATGCTTTATAATTAGATCCAGACAGGACTCATTATATATTATACAATTATACAATATAATGTACTGGGGAATGAGAAATTATATGGGGGCCTTAAAGGTGCATTGTGTAACTTTTCTGGTGGAGAGTCTATCAAATGCTTTTCTCCATGGAGATGTAATTTCTTTGTCTGGAATGTTCCACAGTATGGCATTAAACCTTTCTATCTTCATGGAGACCGAACCAGAACAAGTTTCTGGTCAGATCTGTGGAAAGAGGCAACAATACGTTCTCAAACTGACATCATGAAACCTGTAAGGGCAATTTTTACATTTTTACTCACTGTAACCAATTAGATCAGTTTGGATTACTTTTGAAAATGGGGAGGTTGGGATGTTAGAAAAGCATGTGGGAAGCCAAAGAGATCAGTTGGCTGGCTAACACACTTTATTTCCATCTCCAATCCAGTAATAATAAATAAGAAAAGAAATCTGAAACACTTTAATCCCATTTGTCTACTAAACTGTACTTCCTTGCCCACCAAAGTCTTTGCACAAGCACCCGTCAATAGTTTCCAACAGAATATAAAGACATTTCAGACTAATTTTAAAAGCTCTGTTCCAATTGTGCAGTGGGACTTGTAGTTGGTGAGATGATGCTTCAGTTTGGCCGAACCAAAGCAGAAGATCTTGGCCCGGCAGAGTGGGCAGAGCTGCTGTCATGAATGCAGTGGGGAGATTCATTTTACATTGGTACACAACACTACTGTTTTTGTGTAGAAACTATAATCAGAGAGAAGGATCAGACTGCTGCTCCCAGGCCTCAGACAGGTGGATGTCAGAGCCACATTAGTACATGACCATAGGCTTCCTCAGGGCTGCATGTGCATGTGGGCCCATGCACATGACAACCCAATCCCACGGTGGATTGGGTTGTCAATGTATAATAAGCTTTAGAATTGTCAACGCATGGATTTACTTTAAAATGATAGTTACTGCATAGAACTAGTGGTAGTATATGCAGAAATTGTCAGAAAGATTAACATCCAAGTAATAGCAGTATTTGCAGTAATAATAGCAATGCATAGAGCAGTATTATATAACTTTTCCAGTGAGGGATCCGTAACCATGGAGATGTTATTGCTTTGCTAGGAATGTTCCACAGTATAGCATTAAATGTAGCTACCTTTGCTGGAAGATTTTTCTTTTTCTTAAACAAATACAATAATTATGCCCTATTTGACACAAGTCTCTATTTTTGCTACTTAATTTTTAAATTAATATTACCATTTCTATTTTTTTTTTTTCCTTTTTGTTGTTATATTTATTTTTATATGTGAGCTACTGTGTCCAAATAATTGTGGATCAATAGTTTGTTTAATTTTAACACAGTACTTTGGAACCGTTCAGGCAAAGCAAGATGATCTCCATGGAGACAAGCAGGTAGCGTACCCTCCACCAGATAAGTTACACGGTGCATCTTTAAGTTGTATTCATATTGTGTACAGTATAGTTTTTGTTATACAACAGAAATATCAAGTCTGTTTTCCAAGCTGCCTGTTGGTGGGTAACTTCTTTGGAGCTCCTGATGGTTCTGTGGAGTGAGTGATGAGGTGCACAGTGACAGAGCGGGGGAGGTACCGAGTGTGTTTGTGTGTGTGAGAGAAAGCATAGGTGTGTGCGTGTTTGTGTGAGACAGCACAGGTGCGTGTGGAGTAGGAGGAAGAGAGGAGCGCATGGAGGGATGGAGGGATGGAGCCTGTCTGAAGAATGGGGCCAGCCGCCTGAGGTCCAATCCCATCAACCGAGGCAATTGTGCGGAGCGAATACTGGGGCGAGTGTGTGTGTGTGTGTGTGCGTGGGTGTGTGTGTTGGGGGGGGGCTCTCTGTGAGGGATAAAGATGTACTCTATGCACTTCTATCACCAAAAAAAAACCAAAAAAAAAAAACTGGGCAATTAGGTAACGTTTAGACACACAGAGTCAAGGTTAAACAACGTCTCAGGAGGCCCATGCAGTTCTCCTTTTTTTTTTTTTTTTTAAAGGAAAATGAGATTTGTATGAGGGGTTTTTATGAACTATTGAGATGGGAAAGATCTGTCAGTGTTTGTCCTCTATGCTTTGACATCAAGGTCCATCAGGTTTAGATCCATATACTCCAGACATTAGGATCAAAATGTATGTCAAAGTGTGTTACTGTGCTATTGTGCTATTATGTTAACGGTGCACTGTGCAGATGTTCTGGTTTCTTCATGGAGATGTTATCGCTTTGCCTGGAATGTTCCATGGTGGTTCCAATGATTCAATTATGGGTGTTTTTATTGCTCAAAAATACACCTTCTGTGAATATGGGCGACTCTCCACAGATCTGATCTGTTATGTAGCATAGTGCTGTAACCTGCTTGTCTCTCTTGTGATAGATAGGTTTAGTCTATACTGTGGAACATTCTAAACAAAGCAATGACATTTTCATGGAGATAAGGAGGTGGTGGATTTCCACTAGAAATGTTACGCAGTGCACCTAAAAAAGAAAGTACAATTTCATATAATTAATATAAAATAACTTATAACTAATAAATTATGCAGAAAAATGGCAAACTATAGCGGCAAAGACAACAATGAAAGATCGAAAGAGTTGTTTTAAGATTCATTTTACCTTGTCTTTCAAATACAACTGTTACTCTAAAAATACATTGATCAACTGACACACGTCGCCTGATGTTTTTGATGTTTTTGATTCTTTTTTGAATATAAACACACACCAATAATTAGATCTAAATCTTAAATATGTTATATGTTGTAGTTATCAAATATTTATTGGTCACTTATGGAAAGCCACTATCAGTTTCTACAGGGCAAAGTGAGCTATGGGTTTGCCAACACTGTTCAGATTAATTTTTACATTTTCATAAAAGCACCATCAATTTAAGAAGTAGTCACCCACCTCCCATCACCTCTGGCCTCTGTTATTTCAGTGAGGATGCAAATGTAAAGTGCAATTGAAAAATGTAATGTTTCATAGTGTAAGATTTTAAGGGCAGGTTTCTGTGTACAAAACAGAACTCTCCATTTGCTTCTCCAATCTGCATGAAATTATCATCTGATTTACTAAAGCCGGCTGTGCCTCCGAGGTGCAGGCTCTAAGTGGCACAGAAATGTGCAGTTTAGTTACAGAAAGGCTGAAGAATGAGACTTTAAACTGAAGGATCATTTGGGGTGAATTTAGGAGTGATCTGTTGACACATTAGTTCATTAAATGACATGCATACTGTAGTTAAGTTATTACACGTGAGAATTGTATTTTAAGTTCTTTCAAAGTCAACTGTAACAAAAGTGTTCAGTTGCGTTCTAAAAATGAAACATTTACTGAAAACGTTTGGTGATTTCAGTCAGATGTCACAGTTTTTAAATAGTTATTCATTGTAAAGTGCCATATTGATTTAAAGTAATAAAACTGTGGGAATGGCTTTACTGCAGGATTTATATTTACATTTTTAACTGTGTGTGTGTGTATGACCAGGTGGTAATAATAAATGAAAAACATTATTAGCTCATTGAAGTTAATATTGCATACTATGTCTCCTTCAGTGATTTTTCATAAAAAGGTGATCAAATGGCCTTGTGAGCTCTGTAAAGTGATCTACAGGGGGCGGGGCTGAGCTTCACTCTTCTTCTTTAGCCTGCACTGCTGCAGTGACTGTCAGTCAGAACAGACTTTCCAACCACTCACTCCCACACCACTCAGGCAGAGGAGGGTCTCTTCCCTAAGGACACAATAACATACATTTTCTCTTTAGCGTGTTACTCAGTGCATTTGACTACTGTACAAAACAATCATCTCATACACTGGATTACATCAGTGCTTGTTCATGGCCTGGTCTTCAGTTGTCAGTATGTTTCTCTGTCACATATTGATTGTGTACATTGCGCACGCACAGTTCATAAATCTTGGAGTGCTTTCCTCTTTACAGGCCTGTGAGAGCGGGTTACATTGTTATGGAGTCATCCCAACTCACTTTAATTTCCATTAAGAATCAAACTTCCTTTGACAGAGTGTCTGAGCAGAGCCGAGTGTTGCATCAGGGTGACAGCTGCCACGGCAGGCACGGGCGGGCACGGGCGGGCACACACGGGCACACACAGGCACAAAGGGACACACGCTGCTTTTGGTTTGGGTTCTTTTAGCACTGTGCTAAAAGAAATACTTTAAGACACTTACAAGAGGCAAAGATTATACATACAATATTTTTGTCTTATATTCTGTATTGGCTTTTGCTATGTTATTGCCTCTAGTCTGCAGCCTCTATTATATGACAGCTCACACATGGGGCTGTCATATAAGGTCTTTTATGAGCTTTAAGTCATGTTATGTCAGGCCAGTCATGTCTGTAGTTGTGTTTTGTTTCATTCACATGTTTGAGTAACCCTTTATTCTTCATCTGTTTACAACTCCAATGCTCAAAATGCTCTGTTCCACCTTGTGATGTCATGAAGCGGTAGTTTTCATGTTAACAGCTACATTTTACCTTTAGTTCAGTGAAGATTGGCAAATCCAGGGCTGAAATCATCCAAATGGTTCCTGTGAAGTGGTATGGAGTTTAAAAACACAGTGGAGCACTTCCAGTATTACCACATGACATCACAAGGTGGAGCCTAAATATGCAGGATGCAGGTAAGTTGGCTCCAGGTATGTGATGAGGAAACATGAAGGTCCCTTTAAATATGATTGCCCTATAGAATGTAGTGATCTTAAACCCAGCAATGAACCAAAAGAGTATCAGTACAGCGTCACTCCAAATCAGCTGACTCCTGCTCCACAGCATCACAGAGCTCGGAGTGGGCGGGGCTTGGGGCCTCCTATAGTCTGTCAATCAAGTGGAGTGGTGGCGTCTGATTGGCCATTATCTGCGCTGTCAGAACCCCAGCCGCTCCTCCACCTCTGCACATCCGTCTGTGTCAGCCTCACGCCGAGCACCAGCAGAGGAAAGGAGAGGGAGCAGCAGGTCTCCATTATCATTACATTTAGTCCATCAGCTAATAGGCCATTTATCTCAGGCTTTTCACCATTACACACTCTGACATGGCCTCTGGATCCAAGCCTGCACACATCAAAACAATGTGTAACTCTGTCGATGTAATGTCAAAGCATGGGGGATTTTAGTAGGATGCTGAGAAAAATGAAAGTTGATCTAAAATCTAAAAGTATCTAAATATATTTGACATTTAGTTTTATTAGTATAAGCAAGATAATATAGGCCTATTGTACAGTTTTTGTATTGAACAGGAAAAAGGTTACACAGTTTCACACATTTATTTAAAGTTCTTATGTTACACAAAATTGTGAGCTTTAAGCCATGTTAGAAGGCTGGCCGGCATTGAACCAAACCTTTTGTTCAGTAGAAATTGGCAATTCAAGTGGCTGAATTGATCCAAATGATTGTAGTGAAGGTTATTTGGACATTACAGTGGCGCACTTCCTGTATTACCTCATGAAAAGTATTTTCAGTTTGAGAAAATCTGTACCTAAATATGCAAGTCTGTTTTTGATAAGGAAACAACTTTGCAACAGATCAGAAAATAGCATAATAAGAGAATTAACATGTATTTATTTGCATTGCAATACATTTACAGTTAACTCTCCCTAAGTAGTCTATCTTAACATAGCATTGATATTAGCATATAATTCCCTATAGACATTTTAGATCTTTTATTTTATCCCATATAGACTCTGAGCTCTGAAGTCATTTCTATTTTCAAACAGGCAAATGGTTCTTATAGGGCAGCATTTAATATATTGCCATTGCTTGTTTTGTTCAGTTAGTTTCTAAAAGAGTAAAACCACATGAGAGAGGAGAGCCAGCCACGATAAAACTGACTGCATAAATCTACAGGTTGTAAGGGAGGCTAAAATAATTAAAGAAAAGCAAATACATGCAAAATGAAATGGTACCAAGACCTTGTGGGATTATAGTGAATGAACAGATAAACTACACTGTGAAACGTGTTACAAATGTGGTAAAACAACTACACTAAAAGCTTTTGTTTATAATTGTGTTTAGTTGGTTGTTTATTACATATATACAGAATAGTGTAGTGTAATTTAGTGTTTATTATTATTATTATTATTATTATTATTATTATTATTATTATTATTATCTGTTTTAACACAACAGATTTAATTTGCACTATGTAACTTTCAAGGAGGGATCACTACTTGCTTGCCTCCATGGAGATGTTACCTGGAATGCTCCGCAGTAGGGCATTAAACATATCTCTTTTGCATTTGTTCAGTTACAGGTTTTTGTTTTTTTTAGGTCAGAAAGTCCTTAAAAACATGAATTCTTACCATGTGCAAGCTCGCTTCTCCATAGATCTGACCATTAACCTGTCTCCATTGTGTTTACCAAGTTTACTTCCATACTGTGTGAATAGTGAAGGCAAAACTGTAATATCTCCATGGAGACAAGCAGGCGCACACTCCACCGGAAAAGTTACACAGTGCACATTTAAACTGTGACTGTAAAATCACATATCTGACACATCACAACGTAAATCTGTGCAAAACCACTTTATTTATATTTCCAGCTAGCGAGACATGTGCTATACGATATCTCTTGATCTTCGTGGGCCTGACTAATGTCTCTGGAACGAATCTGCTTTCTGCTAAATCAACACAGTATGCCTTTCCTTATTTTAGCCATCTCCCGCTGTGAATTATCAAAGCTCACATCACAAAAAAGCATCCACTGTAGAAAACCCAGCATATGACACAAAATATTAGCCATTTAGGATCACCACTATAATTCATTTTGTTTGTGTTTGCATATCTAAGCAGGACTCGTATCCTAATGAATGCACTGAGAGGCCACGTCCCTCCCGTGCACTTTTGTTGGATTAGTACAGATTCATGGTTAAAGATGAATATCTAAAGCAAGTTAATATAGGCCTACTGTAATTGTTTAAGACCAGTTGGCAAAAATGAGGAAAAAAGTTACACAGTGTATTTATTTAAGGTCATTTCAGTGGTAAAAGTAAGCAAATGATTACTCAAGTAAAAAGTAAACATATCGCATGAAAAAAATCCACTTGCATTGTGTAACTTTTCTGGTGGAGGGTCTGTCAAATGGTATAAAACCACCTGTAATTGAATAAATGTAAGGCAGAGCTGTTTAATGTCATACTGTGGAACATTTCAGAAATAGCAGGTGACAGAACCCAATCAAAAACTTACATAGTACACCTTTAAGAGAGAGTAAAAGTAAAGTAAATGCAAGTAAAATTAAAATTAAAGGATGAAATGTAATGATTTTGATTAAGAATTAAGCTGATTTTAAGTGATTCAGCTGATTTGTTAATTTATATTGTGTATTTGGGACGTTAATCCAAATTAAATGAGCATCCACTGCAGAAAACCTAACATACGACACAAAATATGAGTCATTTAGGATCACGAGCATAATTCATTGTGTTTGTGCTTGCATAGCTAAGCAACACTCGTATCTTAATGAATGCGCAGGAGAGGCCAGGTCCCTCCCGTGCATTTGAAAAGGATTAGCACAGATTCGTGGTGGAAGCTGAAACCATCTAATATTTATTGCCTGGATAAGTTGGTCTCCCGTGCGCTGGCCGAGCGTTTAGCGGCGTGCAGGGAGGCGAGGGGTTAAAAAGGGGAACAGCGGGGCCATAAAAGGGACAATGAAATAAACATGACTCGGTGGCAAAGAGCCCTTAAAGCCAATATAATGTGAACGTGGCTGGGAAAGAGGGAGAGAGAGTGCGTGCTATGAAAGAGAGCATAGCAACAAGGTAGACATAAACTTTCACCTCTTAGTTAATCACCAGCTCTATAGGTGATTAACTACTTAGAAGTAATTGGTTTATTTAAAAATTATTGTCTAAATGTTATACGGCATATGGCAGTTGATGAGTGTTTGTAACTTTTTATTAGCAGATGTTAAAAGGGGCCCTATATGTTATAACGTTGTTCCGTATTGTCATGTGGTTATACAGGAAGGGCTTCATTGTGTTTTTAAACTCCACGCACCTTCACTGTTTGAATGATTTCATCCCTGGAGTTGCCAACAAGAGTCAATTTTGTGTAATACAGGACCTTTAATGTTTATCTAGAATGTTTCTCTGAATGGCATTTAACTTCTTCATGGAAGTTATGGAAACAAGCAGATGATGCCTAGTTACAGGTCAGATCTATGGAGAGACAACTCAAATGATAGTAAAAAATACATGTTTTACAGGTATTTTTTCCAATTAAAATGCCAGTAGTTTAAGAAATACAAGGTTTATATGCTTAAAGTCAATCTGTGGACCCGTAGATAAAGCAATAACATGGAGATGTTGACAGACCCTCCAACAGAAACATTCCATAGTGCACCTTAAAAATATAAATTAGAAACACAAAGTGATGATTACAGTATTTTTTTTTTTTTTTTAAGTTTGGTATTAACAGATTACAGCTACAGAAATAAGGAGTTGAATTAGCGCCAGTGCTTAACATTTAATTCTGCTTAGAGCTCAGGAATCAAACTCAAGACCTCATTGCTGCAAGTCGAGATAACACAACTAACTACTTTTTTTTCTATTATGAGCTAAAATGTAATACTATGAAATATTCAGTAAGATGTATCCTTCATAAATTCCAGCATCCTGCGTAAACATCAATAAAATGAATAAATAGTTTGTTCAGCAGCACTGTCAGCGCACCAACTGTTCATTAACAGGAGCTACTATTGTGCACGACTCATTGTACATGTGCACCCAAACACAAAACAATCTACCACCCAGAAGATGCATAAATCAATGTCTAATTAAGCGACTACTGCAAAGCCCTAAATATGTTTACTATAAGTTCCCCTAAATGAACAGTGAGTCACAGCCAAATATGCACCATTTTGTCTATATATTTTTGAGTAGAAGACAGAGGAAAACTTAAAGGTGCACTATGTAACTTTTCTACTTGCTTGTTTCTATGGATATGCCATTGCTCTGCCTGGAATGTTCCACAGTATGACATTAAACAGTGCTACTTTTTATTTATTCAACTACAGGTGGTTGTATGGCTCAAAAACAGGCGGGTTGCCTCTCCACAGATCTGACCTTTAACTTGGTCTGGTTTGGTGTCCGTGAAGGTAGAAACATTCCAGACAAAGCAATAACAGCTCCATGAAGACAAGTATTTGATGGAACCTCTGCCAGAAAAGTTACACAATGCACCTTTAAAATACAACACAAAAATGAAGTAGAATTTGGAACAAATATAAAGATTTTAATTAAGGAAAAATCCGTATTTGGCAATGCCATATGTCTGTAAATATATTTTTCTATGTTTTTATTTTATTATTATTATTATTATTATTATTATTATTATTATTATTATTATTTTATTTTTTTATTTTTTTCCAAATCTGTTGGTAAAGATACAATTTCACTTTTGTATAAATAAAGCTCAAGTCCATAAAGCTTCTGTATATAGCTTAAAAATAAATAAATAAATAAATAAATAAATAAATAAATAATAATAATAATAATAATAATAATAATAATAATAATAATATGTAGTCAATATATTTTAAACACTTCATTTACTCTATACTGTCAGAATACTTTTGAATCTTTATCTTTTAGAATCTTAAAATCTCCATTGGCTTTACTCTACATTTACATGTCCTTAAAATTCAGTTAATGAAGACAATCCCGAGCTCTATAGTACCAATAAAACACACAGACACACAAACCCATTACACATTTTTACTGTTCAAACACAAAATCCTGATTCCACACATGCAACACTGAGCTTAAGAGCACATTACAGACACTGTGCGCTGTGGCTTTAAATCCAGCTGGAACCAGTTGTAGCCTGTAGCCAAAACAATATGTGACTCTCACTTTGTGCACGACCGTCTGTGCACGGGCTGTGTGCGTTAGCCTGTATGTGTTAGCCTGTGTCTTAGCGTGCGCGTGCAACGAGCAAGCGCGTGCTACGTTGTGTGAGCAGCCACTTTCCACCATGTGCTTCAATAGCAGATAAGAGCCGCGATGGATTACTCTCACCTCTCCTCCGTTCTCCTTTTAACCTTTAACGCCAGGCCTGATTGCAAATGTTACACATGCAAATAAACGTGCACTGACAGCAGGCTACAACTGTACTGCATCATCAGTATGCGGAATACACAAGGATGTAAGAAGAATCTAAAGGAAATGGGAATGACAACTTCAAAATACAGCAAGATACATGAGGTGTAATAGGAACAGTTTGGATAGTAGTGGTAGTTGTTGTAGTATAAATGCTGTGCTATTAGTAGTTGTGGTAATAGTATTAGTGATAGTAGTAGCAGTTTGAGTAGTAGTAGTAGTAGTAGTCGAAGTGGTAGTAATATTAGTAGTAGTCGTATAAAGGTTGTAGTAGTAGCTGTAATAGTATTAGTGATAGTAGTTGTAGTAGTGGTTTGGACAGTAGTAGTAGTAGTAGTAGTAGTAGTAGTAGTTGTAGTAGTAGTAGTAGTAGTAGTATACTAGCAAAAATAACCAGAAGAAGAGAAGTTGTATTATGAATGTACTGTATTTTAGAAGTATCTATTTTCTCACATACTTGTGTACTATATCACTGTGTACATGTTAAGCAGACATTTGCGATCCATTATTAATTACTTTCCACTTACACAACTCGCCATAACATAAGCCAGTCCTCCACATCTTTGCAGTATACGGCTATTACAGTACAGCTCTGATGCTAAATGGCTACAGAGCTCGAGGGTAAGTGAGATTTAAGTCTGGTTTAGTTTAAACTGGATTCAGCAACCCCAGCTCTCCCGTCGCCTTGAGCTTTGGCTAAAATTAGCAAAGGAACCGCAAACTCCCCCGAGAGATGCAGCTACATCTTATGGAGTCATCCAGCTCTTTTACTGCAAAGATAAATGCGCACAAAACATTTTCTACACACAGCCCATGCTGAGTGCTGGAGTAATACTGTATTTAATGTTTAAGTGTGGCTGTTTTGTGAAGTGCAAGCTATGCTGTTTGGTACTGTTTAGGAAAGGGATTTAAAGGCGCACTGTGTAACTTTTTAGTAAGGGGTCTGTCACCTTCTTATTTCTATGGATATGTCATTGCTTTGCCTGGAATGTTCCACAGTATAACATTAAACAGCTCTACCTTACATTTATTCAATTATAGGTGATTTTAAAGCTACCTAGAAAACAGGCATTCTGACTGTGAGTGGGGTCGCCTCTCCACAGATCTGACCTGTAACTTAGTGTGGTTTGGTCTCCGTGAAGATAGAAAGGTTTAATGTCATACTGTGAAACATCTGCAATGACATCTAAGTAGAGAAAAGCAGGTGATGGACCAACCACCAAAAAAGTTACACAAATCACCTTTAATGTGATACCATCTCCAGTTTGCACATGCTGTTGTTGTGTCCTCGAGCAAGGCACTTAACTCATCTTGCCAATAAATGAGTAAATGATGTGTGAATGGGTGATTGATGGTTGTTAGAAAAAAGTCAATTTGTGATCCGATTTCTGTGAAACGATGCTATTTTCATATCAAATTGAGAACCTGCGATTCTCAGTTTGATGTGACTCTAAATACAGTTTTTCACATCCTCTCCTCCTATTGGTCAGCCTGAGTGAGTGACAGGTGGATCCAACCAATCACAGTGAAGTATGAACTCCAAGAGCAGCACGTTGATTTAGTTACAGCTCCCAGAGACCAGTGCGGAGTTTTGCCGTGACAGTGAAGCTAACAACAACTAGCATGCTAATGTGCATACTGACCTCAAGAGTTGCTTATATAATATATGTGTGCTAGGGCCAGAAATTTTGCTCATATGCCCAATACACATTTTGCCTTTGAGCGTCCTATAAAGTCCTAAATCAAATGCATAATATTAGCGAGGGTTAAACTGTGTTATGAGAAAAATGTGCTTTGAGTGTGTTTTTCTTTTTAATTACTCTCATGATCGTGGTTTCACAGAGGCTGACGATGATTGAAATGTATGCTTAACCTTACAACTATAATTAAAAACACACAGAGAGGTTTGGAACAAGTCAATAGGATTATGGGCTCTCAGGCTGAGCCACACGTGTTTGTGTGGAGAGCCCAAACCAAAGAGTCTTCTCAATGACAATGTGAGAGGAGAGACTGAATTACAGAGAAGAGTCTAGTGCAGGAGGGATGGAGATAGAAAACAAAGAAAGAAAAGCACAGTTCTCCATATTGAGTTATTTTCTCATCTGTTATAATGTTGTTTCCTCATTAAAAACACACCTGGAGTTGTGTTTTGTTTCATTCACACATTATTTAACACACAAACCTGCATATTTAGGCTGAGTTCTTCTCTCAAACTGAAACTGTTCCACCTTGTGATGTCATGTAGTAATACAGGAAGTGCTCCACTGTGTTTTTAAACTCCATAGAGCTTCACTAAAATAATTTGGATAATTTCAGCTCTGGAATTGCCCATTTCTACTGAACAAACAGTAAAAGGTAGCTGTTAACTTGAAAACTACTGCTTCATGACATCACAAGGTGGAACAGCATTTTGGAGAGCTTTGGAGATGTAAACTGACTAATAAAGGATTACTCAAACGTGTGAATGAAACAAAACACAACTTCAGGTATGTTTTTGATGAGGAAACCACATTAGAACATGCCTTAAAGCTCACAAGAGTCAATTTTGTGTAATATAGGACCTTTAAAGGCACAATATGTAACTTTTCTAGTGCTTGTCTCCATTAAGATGTTATTTTGTGGCCTGGAATGTTACACAGTATATATGGCATTAAACATTTATCTTGCAACTGTTTCTATTGCTGTAAATATCTTAGAAAAGTACACACATTCTAGAGTAGAGTAGAGCTTCTTAACTGATGTGCTTACCTGCTAACATGGCCTAATGGCGTTTCCATAGATACATATGTGTAATGTCATACTGTGGAATCTTCCAGGCAAAGCAATAACATCTCCATAAAAGTACGTCCAATGGAATATTTTTCTTGTAGACCGACTAATAATGTGTGCATTTGATTCCATGGAGGACAAACTGACGGAGAGAAGGAGAAATTAGCAGGGTCCAGATCTTTTCATATTATTAGAAAGATTTTGGTATTTAGGAATTTGCTGTTTGATTCTCTTCCATTAAAACATCAAATATTTAGCAAGGTTGTAGAAGAAAAAAAAATTAGAAGAAGAGTAAATGCAGTATTGTTAAATAAGAGACAACATAGAAAGAACACGTTACCTAACCTATTTTATTCAAGCTCGATTTTGGCCCTGAATGTTGCATATTTTGGATCTCTATTTAGTATTTGCCGACACAAAAATCTGACTTTGAATCTGTCACCTCAGCTTACTTCCCCGTGCTTGCTTTGGGGCCTTAAGAGTTCATCTCCTGTTTCACAATGGGGCCTTCGTGCGCCATGGGAATCCACAAAACAAAAGGAACAACAACAAAAATGGAAAGTGCCTTTGTTTTTTCTTTTTGGTTTTCAATGGACTGTGGAAAAGAATGATTAATCATAATAACTGTAATTAGGTTCAGACGTTTGACGCAGGTTGATCAGATTCTCAAAAAAAAAACAAAAAAACTGGTACACACCCGGGTTGGGGAGGTTGGTAATAATAATAAAACTATGAAAAGTGTTTTAATTAAGAACATTATTAGGCGCTTGGTCCATTCTCTGCTCACTTGTTAATCAATTTTTAAGCACAGTTTTCTGAATTAAGACAAAATAAAACAGTGTTGGTGGGTATAAAATTAATCAAAAATAGAGGCACCTGGAACATGTCTTGTATTAAACTGGGGCAAATCACTCTGCTCACACTACTTTCATGACACTGTGTAACTTTTCTGTTGGAAGGTCCATCACTCACATGTGTGGAGATGGTATTAATGTTCCACAGTATGGCATTAAACTTCTCCACAGAGACAAGCTGTAGACAGGCGAGCCCACTCACAGTAAGAATGCAAGGTTTTCAAGATAGTTTTAAGCAATAAAGATTCCTCTTGCAAGATACATACCGTAAGTTTAATGCCCTACAATGGAACATGCCAAAACCACAACGAGAAAAGTTACACAGTGTGCCTTTACATGTTACACACTATCTGTACATGCATATCAGTTTTGTGCAAATGTAGTTGATAAAACTGTCCATGAAGGCTTTTTTTTTTCCAACAGCTCTCTGTAATTTTTCACAATGTACAAAGCCAACTCTTGAAATCTTACATTTTTGTGCCTATGAACATTTTTGAATTTGAATTTTTTGCTACTTAATTCATCCATATTTCACAAATTCTATTCACAAATACAATAAATTCTTCTATTTGATATTTAATGTTTTATATGATCAAAGTTCAGATCCAAAACCAAAAGTACAACAACAATTTCAAGCTCAAACAAAGAGTCCAGTCCAGTTTGAGTTTTTAAAGTATTTTTTTTTTTTCCTTTCCCTCCGCTAAAACACAAGGACCAGCTCAAAATGTTTTAAAATTCAAGCAGGTCAAAAATTGCAGTGTCTTCCTTTTTTAATCAAATGTCAGAGGAGAAGTCTCCGCTTGAGGGAAAACACCGCCCACACTGGAGAAATAGGACATCCTCGAATATGAATATGAATATATTTGAGTGATGGCAGGAGATCTATTTTAAGACTGTTAATTATGAAGTCTATAGAAATGACATGGCATTAAAAGAGCAGAAGTAAACATGCTGGAAATGCCATTTCCTGTGGGACATGCTGAGGTTATGGTACAGGCAGCTCCAACCTGAGGGCCATGGGTGTGTGTGTGTGTGTGTGTGTGTGTGTGTGTGGGTGTGTGTGGGTGTGTGTGTGTGTGTGGGTGTGCTCCTGTTTGTGTGTGTGTGCTCCTGTCTGTGTGTGTGCTCCTGTCTGTGTGCACGTGCTCCTGTCTGTGTGTGCCTGTCTGTGTGTGTGCCTGTCTGTCTGTGTGCGCTCCTGTCAGTGTGCTCCTGTCAGTGTGCTCCTGTCTGTGTGCTCTCCTGTCTGTGTGCGCTCCTGTCTGTGTGTGTGTGCTCCTGTCAGTGTGCTCCTGTCTGTGTGCTCTCCTGTCTGTCTGCGCTCCTGTCTGTGTGCGCTCCTGTCTGTGTGTGTGTGCTCCTGTCAGTCTGCTCCTGTCAGTGTGCTCCTGTCTGTGTGCGCTCCTGTCTGTGTGTGTGTGCTCCTGTCAGTGTGCTTCTGTCTGTGTGCTCTCCTGTCTGTGTGCGCTCCTGTCTGTGTGCGCTCCTGTCTCTGTGTGTGTGCTCCTGTCAGTCTGCTCCTGTCAGTGTGCTCCTGTCTGTGTGCTCTCCTGTCTGTGTGTGTGTGCTCCTGTCTGTGTGCTCTCCTGTCTGTGTGTGTGTGCTCCTGTCTGTGTGCTCTCCTGTCTGTGTGCGCTTCTGTCTGTGTGCGCTCCTGTCTGTGTGTGTTCCTGTCAGTCTGCTCCTGTCAGTGTGCTCCTGTCTGTGTGCTGTCCAGTCAAACCTGTGCTCATTTAATTTTCACTTTAATTCTATGTCTTAATTAGAGACATTCTGTTCTGCTGCACAATATATTTCAATCACATTCACAATTCCAGTTGGCACAGTTATCAAATCGCAAAGGCTGCAGTTATTTAGCTAAGAGAAGGTACTCAACAAACTAAATATCCTGTTTTTTTTTATAGAAGTTTAGACCCTGTACTAAAATGTTCTGAAATACATGGAATTCTCGTATTAGTGTATCAGCCAGTGTTAATTTCGTTGACGAAAACTATGACGAAATTATTTTGTCAACGAAGGTTTTTTGCGGACGAAAACAAGACGAAAACTAAATAAAAATAACTTTTAAATGACTAAAACGATGACGAAATAGACGGACATTTTCGTCAACAAATAAAAGACAAAACGAAAATATAACCTGTGACGAATAATAGATCCATGGTGACGAATAAGTGTCAGGACTCCTCAGGAGAAGAGAGAGAGGAACGAGCGGCCGCTGCGCTAAAGAGCCAATCACAGCGCGCGGTGTTGCGCAGTGCCGAAAAGCTCACGCGCCCCGCCGAGAAACATGAGGAGGACAGAGGAGCAACAAGTGCTAAGAGAAGATGCTGGCGACTGGGATTGGGAGAAAAAGACGGTCTGACCTGTGGTCTCACTTCACGTTTGATAAAGAGAATAAGACGAGTGTAAACCATGTGGCGCATCAATCAAGGGGAAAAAGAGTTAGAGTTAGAGTTTTAGAGTTCAAAGGTTGTTACAGTACTTGTTATGCATTAATAAGCTGCAGTAATAAACTGTATAGGGCAAAAGGGCCTTTGACACCTGCACTTTAATTTGTTTTTAATATATTTTGGATTTAGCTGTGAATTATCATTTTGACAGTTATTGCTGTGGTTTACACTGGTGTCATAAAGACAGACAGCAATAATTTATACTGTCTTTGTGCTTTGTTTGCTACTGCTTTTCCATTTAAACATTGAAACACATTTTCAATAAAAACAGTTGTGTTTAAATATAAAGTGTGAAATGTTTGCATATTAATATCCCAATTTCAAGAAAGTATAGTTTTATGTTCAATGTAAGAGGTAAAAATTGATACGTGTGAAAAGCTTTTAGTCGACTAAATCTATTGTAATTTTAGTCGACTAAATCTATTTTCATTTTAGTCGACTAAAACTGTTTTCATTTTATTCGACTAAAACTAGACTAAAACTAAAACAAATCTGATGACTAAAACTAGACTAAAATTAAAAGTAATTTTAGTCAAAAGACTAAGACTAAAACTAAATTAAAATTCCTTGTCAAAATTAACACTGGTATCAGCTCATATTTCAGTCGTGTATCAAATGTTAATGCGCCTGCAGTTGTTTACAGTGTGCTCTCTAAAATAAAAATCGACTTTTTAAAACATTTATTGCAAATCTAATGAAAATCACCATTAAATTTTTCCAAACTCGTTCAGCCTTAAATAATTGGGGCCCTGGTGAACACTGACAGAAACTTGGCTGCCAATCTGCACTATTGGCCCCTCCGACAACCAGCAATCACTCACACACACACCATATTCATTCTAGGCAAGGCGGGAGAAGTGTCTTGCTTAAGGACACAATAACAGTGTGCAATAGAGCCACTGCTTCCCCACTGTGGAACCTGCTATTCCCAGTGGTCTCCCATCAGGTTCTAACCAGATGCAACACTGCTAAGCTTCAGAGATTGGACAAGATTGAACATTCTCAAGGTGGATACGTTGTTTGCTAACATCTCTCATTAATTATTATTGTTTTTATTTCATTTTTTTTAGACAAAGCTCCACAGTAAAGCCAAAACATATACTTTTTCACCAATGTTTCTCAAACGTTAGCACTAGAAACTTTTATATTGCAGATACCTGTAATGGTTGAGCGGCCTATATTAGCCTCCACTGCCGTTGGATGAAATTGTGTTGTTAAAAATAGTAGAATCCTTCATCTTAATGCCTCTATATGTCACCGCAATGTCCCTCAGGTGTGATCTGACCTCTTTAAAAGTTCACACCGCCCTGGACTAAACACAGCTATAACATTAGACCTATAGCATGAAAGCAGGGCTGGTGAAATCTCTCTAATGTTATTTAAGTTAAATGTTTTCCATCAGTAGTGTAACCTTTGCTGCGTTCGTATTGACCCCCGCTCCACACACCACTGATTTTTAATTGGCTGCTTTACAACAGAGGCCAGGCTGCGGGTGGACAAAGGGGAAATCACATACATGCTCACACTTCCACTATCAAAATACAAGCCTAATCGGTATGGGGCTGCATATAGAAGCTTTTCTCCTTCTCTCTATATGTTTGCGTTGTGTTTTCGTGATCGCGCAAGAGTACAAACCTTATAGGATGCATAGGCCTGTTTTGCATGGAAGAATACAAGTCTGTACGCACTATAAACAGCTAAAATCGAATTCATTTAAAGGTGTATTGTGTAACTTTTCTGGTGGACGGTCTGGTAATTTGATCTGGTTTGGTCCCCATGTAGATAGATTAATGCCACATTGTGATACATCCCAGACAAAACAATAACCTTTCCATGGAGAAAAGCACAAAAGTTACACAATACACCTTTAAATTAAGGCATTCAAGTATTATAAATGTACCCAAAGCTGTTACTTCCACTACAGTAACCAAGGCAACAACAACTATCACTGCTATTATTCATGGTTTTCAGCTTCTTGGTTATAGTAGACACCATTTTGAGTGCTTTTTACCAATCAAAAGACGCAATATTTTCTTTTGAACTGTTAATTGCTATGGCAACAGTGATTTTCATGAAACATTTTCATCACTCTGAAGCCCATGGATTAAGGCAGCTACAGTTACTAAAGGTGCACAGTGTAACTTTTGATGGAGGGTCCGTCACCGGCTTCTCTCCATGGAGATGTTGCATGGAATGTTCCCCAGTAGGGCATTACACTCACTTATCTCTACAGACACAGCAAGTGACACCATAGGGCCAAGTTACATATCAGATCTGCAGAGAGGCGAGCCCACTCACAAGTTTGCAAGTTTGCAAGTCAATAAAAACCCACATTATTGAGTAAATGCAAAATGGATACGTTGAAAGCCATACGAGGATATTCCAGACAAATCAACAACGTCTCCATGGTGACAAGCAGACGGTTGAACCCTCCACCACGCCAAGGTTACACAGTGTACATTTAAAACAGATCATTGTGATACAAATAAAACCTGTTAGGATTTATTCACGTTTCTGCAAATCAAGTTATTTAAATTGTGAAAGAACGCACAATAAATACAAGCAATTTCATCCGCCAGAAGAAAATTACCAACATGAAAAAAATATGCAAGGAAAAAGTCAAATAGTTTATTTTATGGGTGTAATTTCATATCCACAAAATAACACATGAAACCTGATTGAATCTTTGTGAATTTTCATATATTCTTGGTACAGTTTCACACAGTATATTTGCAAAAAGCTTGGAAATTCTCTGCTGGAGGACTGTAGAGCCGTGCACTGGTCATTAGTGAGAGTCACTTTGGTGATGCTTCTCCATTGGTGTGTGCTGTGAACATTTTGTCGGCCATGTTTGAAAGTTTAATGAGCTGAGCCATATAAGAAGAGGAGAATTCACCGAGCGGCCGCCATGACAACACTTGATTTGTAATTATTAATGATGACACATTTAATCTGATGTGGTCCGAACCAGGACAGTGCGGCCACATGAAAGAAGCTATAGAGTTACCCCAGCGATCTGTCTCCTGTAAACTGCTCTGATCTGGAGAAAAAACCCAGTGAAATGAGGATAAAGGAAATAGTTTTGTGAATGATGATAGACGGCATAGTTTTGAGATAGTCCAAGAAATAGAAAATATGAAATTAGAATCAAATAAGATGATTCTGTTTGTCTGTTCCGCACTGGTCAAGCAAAACACACCCATGCACATTTACCAAGAAATTTACTACATTTTTATTTTATTTATTTTTAATATGACCTACCATAAATTATTGTGTTTTTTTCATGATGCTGATAATATCCCCAGTGTCCCCACCCTCTAATGGAGAAATGTACGTACCATTTTATGATAACTGCAGTGTACTTAGCCTTATAAAGCAAGTAATAGCAAGTAATATGAAAGATTCAGTGGTTAGGATTAGGAGTTAGGGTTTTAATTAAGTAGTAGTACACTGAACCATTCCTAATACTTTTCACACTTTATTTAGGCTATTGTAGTAGTAGTAGCGTGTTCTTAAATTCTAAACTGAGACATAACTACAGTAAGTGCACTTTACTCCTATCTGTTTTTCTGATAGATGAAAAATTTGGATTTTTGCCATAGCAACTAACAATTTAAAACAAAATATTATATATTTTTGAATGGTCAACTGTCCTCAAAATGGCACGATATAACCAGGAAGCTGAAAATAATAGCTGTGCTCCTATTTAGCCATTTCACCTGGAGCAGTACCCCACAGCTGCCAGCAGGAGGCGACCCACACAAAGAACCCAAATAAAACAAGACAATTTCCTGGCTAATAATTTGCATGAATATTTTTATTTATTTATTTTAGATCTGGGACACTTTATCCCTCCTGTGTAAACATAGTAACAGTGGCAGTCCATCATACTCCACTCTAGAGATGGACTCCTATTTTAGTGTAGGACATGCAGAACCACCCCCGTAAACGCTCTGCCTTATTACACCATAAATTTAGATCTGCGATTCATAAAAGATGACCTCAGACCTGGCAAGCAAAATAACACGTAATGAATGAGGGATACTGAATTTGGGGCTTTACGTGTGGTGAATTTATATGGATGTGTAGAATGATGTTTATGTCTGTGTGAATGGTAGCTTCAGTTTCCGTTTATGAGCCATTAACTTGGAAAAAGCTCTTTACAATTCTGTCTGCAATGAGAAAAGATAGAAGGAGAAAAGGGCATTTAGAAGTCAGATACTAGTGGATTAAAGGTGCACTGTGTAACTTTTCGGTTGGGGGTCTGTCACCTGCTTGTTTCTATGGAAATGTCATTGCTCTGCTTCTAATGTTCCACAATATGACGTTAAACAGATCTACTTAAATATATTCAATTTCAGCTGGTTTTATAGCTCACAAAATAAATAAATTAAAAATAAATAAATAAATAAATAAAGCAGGCATTCTAACTGTGAGCGGGGTTGCTTCTTCACAGATCTGACCTGTAACCTGGTCTCTGAAACATACTGTGAAACATTTCAGACATAGGAATAATGAGAAAATCAGGTGGCGGACTCTCCACCAGAAAAGTCACACAATGCACCTTAAAAGTTGCAATATGGAACCTTTTTGCTCATCTTCAAGGTGACTGCGTCGCTTGTAATGTTCTTGGAGACAAGCAGGGGACGCTACCAAGCCAAGTTACAGGTCAGATCTATGGAGAGGCCACCCTGCTCACAGCAAGAATGTGTGTTTTTCAATTAATTTTTGAGCAATAAAAAACACTTGTGCTTGTAATAAATCACCATGGTGAAAAGCAGAAGAAGCAACATAGAGCACCTTTAATTTAGTCATATTTAATTACTAGTAGTTTTATTTTTACTTGTACATATACATTTATATAATTATGCCTTATTTGTCTCTTGTTACTTTGCTTCTTATTTAGAATTTATTATTACCATTTATATTTTTGCTCTTTGCTATTATACTGTGATGTGTGAGCTACTGTGTCCAAATTATTTCCCTTGTGGATCAATAAAGTTTGTCTAAGTCTAATTTATTATTAAGCTGGAATTAAGTATTTTGATTCTTGGATCAATAAAGTTTGAGTAAGTTTAATAGGTCAACAAATTGTAGCAAACCTTTTTCAAATCAAGAACAAGCCAACAATCAATATTTATAACAAAGTAAATGTGGATAAAGGTCTAGGCTCAACAGTGTAGTTATTGCCGCGGTAATGGGAAACAACTGAATAATTAACCATTCTACTGTCAGCTCGCAAGTCAGTAGCGTTAGTGAATTCATTCTGTGGCTGTATTCAAATTAGAATGCTAGTCCCATATCTGCCCTTTAACCGTCTTCTTGAAGCTTTAAGTGAGTACAAAACAGCAAAGACCTGTCACTAAATTAGTTTCCCCAACTACTCACCTCCCTCAGCCCTTAGAGACGATAGATAAGAAAATGCACTCAAGGGAGTACAGCCATTTCAGCAGTCACTTACAGAGGAAAGTGCAATGTAAGCTGCCCTATATATGTTGAAAGAAAGGCTAGTCGAAGCCTTGTGTCTGTAGCTATGGGAGTGGTAGGATGTGTTGACACTTCATCCACCGCTAACCCATCAAAAAGAGTCTAGAAAAGGCCAGGAAGGCGTCCCAGCTGACCGAGCAAATGTAACTGAGCCAGCCACGGTGACAGTCCAGTACAGAAAAGTAAATAGAAATTCCACTGTAACTGTGGAAGCAGAGAAGTGGAAAGGTGCAGTGTCAGTAAATACTAAGCCAAAAAATACTAGAAGTAAAAAATAACTCAAAATACACAATTCAGTGTTATTATTTTCTGATCTGATTGAGTTGTTTTTTTGTTTCATTCACACATGTTTAAACACACAAACCCTGCATATTTAGGCTGAGTTCTTCTCTCAAACAGAAAACATTCAGGAAGTGCTCTATGGTGTTTTTAAACTCCATAAACCTTCACTAGAATGATCTGGATGAATTCAGCCCTGGGAATCTCTACTGAGCAAAAGGTAAAAGGTAAAGGATAACCTGAAAACTACCTCTTCATGACATCACAAGGTGGATCTGGAACATTTTGAGCTAATAAGACTAATAATGCTGGATTACTCAAACATGGGTGAGAGAAACAAATACATCTCCAGGTAATTTTGATAAGGAAACCACCTAACAACACAGATCAGAAAATAGTTCAATATTTACATGAGTGCTGATTGTCAGTGTATAAGGTAAAAGAACAGCCCGGGCCTATCCAGGACAACGACTGCACAGTGCATCAAATAGAATATCAGCTGTATATTGCCATTTCTCTTCCTCACCTCCTCCAGCCCTTGATATTGTGTATCTCTATCTCACTGTAAGCCCATATAGATGATCGAGTGAATGTAGCTTTTCAAATCATTCATTTCTAGCAGTTTTATAGAGACACAGTTATCTCTCTCTGTGTGTATGTGTGTATGTGTGCGTGTGGGAGTGCGTGTGTGTATGCATATGCGTGTGTGTGTGTGTGTGCGTGTGTGTGTGTGGGGTGTGGCTTGTTCCCGTCAGGGCCAGCACTTCATTGCCTGGTCCTCAAACCACAAAAGACTGGCTTTTTATGCACTCATAAATCATACATCAGAATGCTTTCTTCCTCTACACTAAACCAAACCATGAAACTGTGATTCGTGTAAACTATCAGAGAACAGAGCAGCTGTCACAAAGCAGAGCAGCACCTGGTGAATGTGAAATAATGGTGGCTGTTGGAAAGTTTTATTTATTCTAGGGTTGTCTAAAATTTGTTACAGAAATATTAAACTATCAAAACGAGATACTCAAAACTACAACATTTGACCTTTCCAGAATTGTTTATATTGATTATTTTTGCATTGATAATGACATCATATTGTCAATAAAAACTTTGTTGTTATAATGCTATAAAAAAACATCAGTATATCAGGACTTTTCTTTAATATCCAAAACCGAGTATGACATTTTTGTATTGTAACAAAAGTCATTCTTGCTTTCTTTTTTCCATTTTTGAACTTCAAAAATGTTAAGACGCTGACAAAAAGACACTGTTCTGATAACTATTATTCACTGTAACCTTTGTAGCAACACCAGCAGTATTGATGTAAATTGTAGTAGTAATATTATTGTTGTAGTAGTATATTTTCATAAGAAATATCCAAAAAGTAAATTCACAAATGTTGAAACTGTTTATTCCTTTTAGTAACAAGATCCTAGAACTCAATATAAAAATATAAAACTGCATTTCAGCAATTATTTATTTCAGCTGCCTCCATCTGTATTTAATATTATTGGCCTATAGAAACTCAGCAACGCCTATTTTACTTTTAGTGGCACATCCATAAAGCATAGAGTAGCAATGTATTATGTGTTATTAGTCTACACACAACCTCCTTCCATTATTCACTATTGCATTTTAAACTACAATTTCCATCTTTTTCAGGGTTAAAGAGGTAATTTTCTTAAACAAACTGCCGCGTTGTAAAATCACACTGAAGAAGCGTCAAAAGCAAAGCGGCGAAATCAAATGTGGGCTAAATCAACACCCAATGAATATTCTCCGTTAGGCCCCGGGGGGATACAGCTTTCTGCATTCACTACGGGTTTTTTCCATGTTTTTATTTTTTTTTTCCTCTCTCCACTTCAAAGCCTCTCTCACAGTCCAGGTCAGGTGGTAAAGGGGTGGGATCGGACACAATATGCAGAGAGAGCGACGGCATATCAAACATCGGGCACCTTCTCTTTTATGTGTTAATCAACCTGGCACAGGAGTCAGAGACGGATGGGTGAGTAATGAAGATTTAGGTCGTGGGAAGTGACTGGCACTGCCCATCCAGACCTCCACGGCCCCTCCTCCTCCTCCTCCTCCTCCTCCTCCCAGAATCCCCGGCATCTGCTCCATTCATAATACAGAGAACACATCTGGGGCTGTGTGGTGGTGAGGGCTGTAAGCATATGCTACTTAAAAGCAGTGGAGAGAACAGCAGTTATTATAGTGACTGAAGTGTTATTGATAGGAGAAGTATAAGTGTTGCAATAAAAAGCACTACTAAGACTTGTAGTAAGAGGAGTTATAGTAGTGTAGGTATAAATAATACATATAAAGTGGCTCTTTCTTAGGTCATGCTTTTGGCTACTCTACGTACGATGACTTTTTTCTTCCTACTTATAATGAGAACATAAATGATGTTATTAAATATTCAACAGCACCAGCACCACTACTACCACTATACCCACACTACTACTATTACCACTGTACCCACACTACTACTACTACTACTACTACTACTACTACTACTACCACTACCACTACTACCACTATACCCACACTACCACTACTACCACTATACCCACACTACCACTACTACCACTATACCCACACTACTACTATTACCACTATACCCACACTACTACCACTATACCCACACTACCACTACTACCACTATACCCACACTACTACTATTACCACTATATCCACACTACTACTACTACTACTACTACTACCACCACTATACCCACACTACCACTATACCCACACTACTACTACTACTACTACTACCACCACTATACCCACACTACTACTACTACTACTACTACCACCACTATACCCACACTACCACTATACCCACACTACCACTATACCCACACTACTACTACTACTACTACTACTACCACTATATCCACACTACTACCACTACTACCACTACTACCACTATAACCTCACTACCACCACTACTACTACCACTACCACTACTATTACTACTACCACAACTACTGCCACCACTACCACTACCACTACTACTACTACTACAATAATAATAATAATAATAATAATAATAATAATAATAATAAATCACATAACTATTCAGGAAAGGTCCAACTTTGCCCTATGTCATTTCCTTCAGTATCAATATCTGTTCAATTGAGTATCTAGTTTCTATAATAGTTGTAGCATATTAACATACTATTTGACAACCTTGTGTAGTTGTAATTGTCATTTTTACTTTCCCAGAGCTGAAAATTCAGAGCATTAGTCCTATACATTAACATGCACAGCGAGACTATCCGCAAAGAGATAGTCTCGCATATGCCACATAAAGGGAAAACACGGTGACCTTTTGAGCTCGAACCTGAATGGAAGTGGTGGCAGTGAAGCGGGCACCCCCACACATCTCTCCGCTGGCTCCTGATGTCTTTTTAAGGAGGGGAGCGCTCAGAGGAGAGAAAGTGGGTCAGAGGAGTTCATTAGCCCGTGTGGTGCTATAGAGACATTACAGAAATGATGGGGCCCTTTTGGAACCATAAAGCACAGCACGATGGTGATACAAAGACTATCAAGACTCACCTGCGGGGGACTAGAGGAGATGGAGGCATTAGAGCACCAGTCTGTCTGTGGTGTATGGGGGAAAACGATTAGCTTCTCCAGTGCAAAATCTGCAGGTACACCGTTCTAATACTTTGAGGATAATGTGGCAATACCAAAGACAAATGATGGAAACAAAAATGAGAATAAAATAATAAAATAAAAATGTGTTTGGTTCAGGTCATTATGTAACTTTTTTTTTCTGATGGAGTGTGCCCAAAGAGATATTATTGCTTTGTCTGGAATATTCCACAATATGGCATTAAACATACATCAGTCTCCATGCTTGGTGACACGTAGGTGACGCCATCAGGTCAAATTACAGGTCAGATCCGTGCAGAGGCAACTTTGCTTAAATAAATGTGGTTGTTTTTTCAAGGTATTTATTTTGCCATAAAACTATTGTCCTTGTATACATGCAAGATAGAGAAGTTTAAGTTTTTTTATGGAACGCAACATCTGGAAAACACACAGAAAGGTCCCTTAGTGTATCTTTAATGTGTATAAGTGCTGTCAGTGAGTAAAGAATTACAACCCTAATGGCAACAACTGAAGCTATAATGTCAAGAAATCTGTGAACGTAGCGTTTAGAACCTTTAGACCTTTAACATTTCTCTTTTAGTTTAAACTAAAAACAGAAATTGAAGTATTTACAAATATTGGAGTCTAACTACATCATGGTACAGTCCCTTTTGTAAACACATCTTCCATCTTTTAGAACATCCCATGCTCTCTACAATTCTGTTTACCAGTTACCAGACATGTTTGATTTGAGCAAAAAACTTTGATATCCAAAAAAGAAAAAAAATGCAGTTCTGGGAATGAAACAAACGTATAAAAGCAGTTGGAGAACTCACAAATCACAATCTACCCACCACCAGCTCTATCGAAGAAAGCCAAAGGGTTGTAGGGGATGAGGCATAAGGATCATTTCCACAGGGACCCCCATAGAACCAGGACCAGAACCCCAACTCGCTCTGCCCCAAAGCCCAGCAACGAGCACTCTCTCTGGGGGAAACTGCAGAGGATAAGAGCCCCCGGTGGAACCACTCTCACGTCAGCACTTCAATCACACCTAATCCCTGCTTAGTACACCCACTGCTACGGCAAAGGGAGAGAGGGAGGAGAAGGAAAGATGGAGAGAACTGAAAAAGAGATAAAAGCGTAGAGACTGAAAAAAAGAAAAGATTAGGGATTGCAATGAGAGACAAAAGAGAGGGAAATTGCGAAAGATTCTTCAAAGGTGAACTATAGGAGGGGTTAAATCAAATGTGAAATAAGGAAGTGGGCGTTCCTCATGAGCTTACACAATTATTTATGTTGGTTTAAAGGTGCTATATTATGAAAAATTGACTCTTTTGAGCTTTAAGCCATGTTATAATGTTGTTATCTCCTCAAAAACATACCTGGAGTTGTGTTTTGTTTCATTCACACATGTTTGAGTAACTCTTTATGACTGTCTACATCTCCAAAGCTCCAAATTCTCTGTTCTACCTTGTGATGTGATGAAGTGGTTGTTTTCAAGTTAACAGCTACGTTTTACCTTTAAGTCAGAGATTGGCAATTCCAGGTCTAAAATGATTCAGATGATTCTAATGAAAGTGTATGTAGTTTTAAAACACAGTGGAGCACTTCCTGTATTGCCACATGACATCACCAGGTGGAACAGAGTGTTTTTTGTTTGAGAGAAACAGGAACTGTGTGTTAAACATGTGTGAATGAAACGAAACACAACTCCAGGTATGTTTGTGATGAGGAAATGACATTATAACAATAAATTCAAATATATACATATAACCAGATGTGTTTGAATGACTGATATTTTACTAGGGGCTTATCCAGTTCCAAAAAAAAAAAAAAAAAAAAAAAAAAACTCTTGACAGCTCATTCATGTCCACACGTTTGACCTTTGCTGACACTACATTACAAGTGTTTAATTAATAGCACGGTGTCTTTCTATTATAGACTTCACTGTATAGAGCAGAATAGACTGTGTAAATGTAGTCATTAATCTGAAACACATTCCTATCAAAAATCAGGTTGTTCTAGACAAGTTGAAGAATGTGATGGGACATTTTGTAATCACCAGCTTGGCCTTTGCTGTATCTATGTCCACTGGAACATAACAAAGTAAAAGTAGTAAAGTACTGTAATGAAGTATAAATTTGTTATCTGTACTTTACTTAAGTACATTTTAAAGTGGTTGCTTTGCTTTCTTTCTACTCCACCACTCCTTTGAACTGGACTGAATGTAAAAGTGAGGGGTTATTTTCTATTTCTATCGAGTTCACAATTTGAGCAAACAAAAATATACAAATAAAAATAGCTAGGGGAAAAAAAACAAAATAAAAAAATAGGACAAATCTTCCAAATCAGTACAAATGAAGCGTTGTAAGACCTCAAAATCTGCATGAAATACTTTTACTTTTTTTTTTTTTTTTTGCTCCAGTATCTGTACTTTTACTGAAGTAACAAAATTGAGTACTTCTTTCACTACTGTCTATGACTTGTGTAACCTTATGTGATATAATACTCCCTACAAACTTGAATGGACAATACCAACACCATGTATTGACTGTCCATGTTCAGGTCCTACCATTCTGTACAACTCTCGGGCTCCTTAAATAATTTTCACAACAGCATTGCCAAAGATACTTGAACCCACTTTGAAACATCATTTTATAATGATGCATTTGTTCTATGTGCTTCTGCCCTTGTGTTAATCTCTACCATTAGCCTTATGCAAAAGACTGTCTGAGTGAGGCCACAGCAGCTTGTTAGCATTTAGTTTAGAAAGTCTTTAGGTTCATTAAAAACAAACCTTTCATAAATGAGATGAATGTGAAATAATGCTATGTCTACATTTACATCAGTTAAATCACATCAACATAAACAGGAATGAACACTTGTTGTAAGTTGCAATAAACTTCTGTAAAATACAAAATCAGCACAAATATAAAACATGCTGCAAAGTGTATGGAATTTATTTCAGCACCATGGACAGCACCAGGCAATCTCCTGCTTTAACTTCAGATGTCACAGTCTTCAACCTTCTTGTTTCTATGGATATGTCATTGCTCAGCTTCAAATGTTCCACAATATGACATTAAACACATATACCTTACATCTATTCATTTACAGGTAGGTTAATTGCTGAAAAAATATCTAGAAAAAACTGCATTCTGACTGTAAGCGGGTTTGCTTCTCCACAGATGTGACCAGTAACTTGATCTGGTTTCCATGAAGATAGAAAGGTTTAATACCATACTGTGAAATATTCCAGATAAAGCAATAACATCTCCATGGAGAAAAGCATATGACGGACCTTCCAGCAGAAAAGTTACACAATGCACCTTTAATGTGACATAAGGAGACAACCATTTATATTTAGTTAAACTTTTTCAGTATATTTAAATCCCACATGTTTGCTCTATGTCAGATAACACACCAATCCAATCAAGTAAGCAAATGATACAACGACAAAAGGCAAAACATTTAATAATACATTCTCACACTGATTGTTTAAACAAGCTTGTGATAACCATAAATTGTAATCTATTTTCAGCCATTTTCTCATCCACCGCATCAAAAATACAGCCACAACAACCAACTGTTCCACTTGTCATACAAATTACATGTTCCCCAGTCTCCCCCTGTGAGTGTTTTTATCGGATTATCCCAAAATGGTGGAACGGTGCAATCTCTGTGCAAACTGTAATGACAAATCAAGTCTATTTTCCTCCATCTTTGTTTCACTCCGCACCACACTGGACAGCAGATGAGAAAGCAGATAAAAACCCATGATTACACTGCACAAACATTGCACCTAATCTCATGACCATGACTTCACCACATACGTAAAGTGTGCGGCTTGCTTTTATTTTGTTCGGATGGATGGATGAAGAGGGAGAAAAATGGATGAAGCAGATGGAGAGAAGAGATCAGTAAAAGAGGATTACGCTACGTCAAAGCATCATGGCGCATATAAAAATCAGTCCACCCACACCACTCCAGAGGCAGGCCCCATGTAAAGCAGAGATAATTTAAGCCCCACACATTATCTGCACAATCCACACGGTAAACTACAACGGAGAGAGGAGAAGATTTTAAATTAAACAGGATTGGACAAGAAAAGGTCCGACTGAGAGAAGGCCTGAGATAAATCGTAGCGGGTGATTGTGAAAGAAAGCTGGGCATAGATTTCGAGGGAATAGAGCAATAGCTGTTTTTATCGCCAAGTTGTAAAAATGAGGAACTAGAATCAAGAAGGAGAATGTTTCTTCTAAAATAAATGGGCAAATGGATCACAACAGATAATTCAAGTGAATTATATGTAGTTTGTAGGTAATAATGCTAATGCTTTATTACCTACAAACTACTGCTACTCCTTTGTCTAGATGTTTCACAGTATGGTATTCAACTTTTCTTACGACGTGGTAGTGAGATTTCACAGAGTAATAGAATGACTTTTACTTCTCACGTTTTCAGTTTCAGTTTTTGCATAATTGTCCTTGTCACAACATGCACAGATGGGAACAGTCACAAAGAAATCAGATTACGCGCATCAGATTTAAGTGGCTGCGGTTACATGGCCCACCAAAATCTGATTATAATCTCATTTCTGGACCTTTATGATGATTTAAATGACACGCAAAACCACAAAATCAGATGTGAGTGATCAGAAGGCCCATGGTCAGAACGAAAGCAGATGAATTTGCGGTTGATATGTTATTTTAATAATATTGTAACTGTAAAAATGTGACAATAATGAGATTTTAAGTGCACATGTAACCACAGCCATTGTTTACATAAACTTTCAATACTCTGACAATTCCATAAATAAATAAATAAGATAATGATCAGTTATTTGCCATATAGCATCCGCCATCACTCACTTTGTATGTGTCTTACAGGCTTGTCACTTGATACTAAATACTAATTTGAGCAAGTATTGATAGAGCAAAAAAATGTACAAAATCTGAGCTTTTCTGAACAGTTTGTCTTTTTGAGCTTTAGAATAAAAAAAGTGCTATTATTTTGTATATAATTTTACATTCTATTACTAAAAAAAGAGAACGTTTTATCTTCATTGTGGTACCATAATTTGTATCGAGTACTGATTCAGTTCTTTAGTATTGTTATTTTTGCTGCCTATTTTGAATGTATTAACAATTACATTTTTGCTCTTTGTTATTATATTATATTGTGATGAGTGAGCTACTGTGTCCAAATAATTTCCCTTGTGGATCAATAAAGTTTGTCTAAGTCTAAGCCTCGAGACTGAGTTTAAAATGTTAGTATCTTAGCAACACTGGTGTTGTGTGATCAAAGTAAACACAGACATTACAGAAAAATATGATGTTCAATTTTCCATCTGTAATCAAACACTTGTTTGAAAAGTTAAACCAAGCATGTAGCCAGTTGTCAGTTCTTCTTCAGTAATCAAGCCAAAATGTAATCTTTTTTTAATATCCCATTTATATAACCATTTCATCACCAAATGAAGCAACAGAGTGGAGTAAGACGCCCCCTGGACACTGCTGTGACGCTGAAGGACACAGAGGAGGGGCACTTTTGTCCTGGGGACTCTTTCTCTCCTCAAACTGCCCTGACACAGATCTGCTGACCCTTCCTGACCAGTCCTCCTGCTAAACTGCACTGAGACTTTTGACTGAGACACAAAGGCCACTGAGAAGCGCAGTGTAATCTCTCGGGATCAATAAAGTATTACTCTCTCTCACTATATATATATTCCACTCCCAGCTGATTAACAACTATTTACTTATTACTGGTCAGGTTTAACTGTATAACTCCATTAGCTGTCAGTGACACCTCCTCCTCTGTATGCCCTCAGGTGAAACGTCAGCAATTGTAGCTTTACATTTGCACAAACTGCTGCCTCACAGAATCAAAGGCGTTTTACACTTCACATAATTTTCTTTTTGCTTCATGTTAGCGCGTGACAGCGGCAGTGACAGGCTCTGACAGCTTTTATCCGAGAGCGTTTTTTTCCATCAGACGCTATCCCAGCTAGCAACACAAGCTAAAGCAACGCTAAGACGTCACTGAGTCCTTTTGAAAGCTGAAAGATTTGCGGCCATTTTTGACTATACAGCAATGCAATCCCTGTACAAGACGCAATGGCCTCACGCACAGCTAAATAATCATGAGCTACTGAATCAAATGGAGATGCCTGCTGCGCTTGCCGTCGCTTTTCATATTCATTTTTCATATTTCAGTTTTTTCATATTCTCAGTCAGTCCGCGCTTTCATCTGAGCCAAAGAAAGCGGTTTTGTCAACACTTGGTATAAATTAGGTCTGTTTGCAAAAAGGAATCCTCTGCCATCTTCAGGCCTGCAGGAGTTCGTGAAGTGTGCTGTTTATTAATGCATTATCGTAAATATCTGCTCTTGAGTTATTAATTGAGGGAAGTCTGGTGCTGGTGGAGGAGACCTACTTTGCATTAGTATGAAGTGAGAGAAGATGTTCAGCACCATGGACAGCGCCAGATCATTTTAATTAATTTCATATACACTGAATTAGCTGAATTATACCATTTTAAGGGTTAAAATGTGTCCCTATTGGCTTCATTTCCCATTGCTTTAACTTCAATAAATCACTATAATGGTCTACTTTCAGCAAGCTTTGGTTAGCTTTACATATTAAATATCTTGTATATGTTACAGATATTAAGGCTAATTCTAATTCTCTGAGTATATGCAAGACTAAAATAAGATTAAGCTGCAGTTTCAGAATTAAAGAATCTGAGCGTTCCCTCTTATCTACTACTTCATCTATTTCAGGACCATGGACAGCAACACACCTTGAATTCTTACAACAGTGATTTTTGCTGCTTTTCTCCTTGTCTTATGGTATTGGTCTTATCTAGAATGTTCCAGAGTGTAGCATTAAACTTTTCTATTTCCATGGAGAAAAGCAGACATCTGGTCATCAAGTTACAGGCCACATTTTTGGAACAACACAACATTTGTAACTGAATAAACACCGTTACAAATGACCGTAGAGGCAGGAAGGTAGGAAAAACCTCAAACAAGAAAGTTACACAGTGCAACTTTAAGCAACAAAGGCCAAAATTCAAGGTGGAAAAAGTAATTTTAAAAAGTAAGCAAAAACACAGACTTGCAAGTACATTACAGTGTCTTGGCTGTGAATGGCTGTAGATTAGTGGGAGTGGACACCTTTTTCATCTCATTAATGTAAGTACAACTACTGTGGAGCTGCCTGACAGGAAGTAATGATTTCCAATGGAGTGTCAAGTCAAGCTGTCATTCACACCTGTCAATCAATGGAAAACATCACAGCTTCAATCAGTCACAAGATCAGAGTAATGAGGAGAGCCACAACCAAAAGGACCGGTGTAGGATTTTCAATGGACGCTTGCTTATTTCATCTAATTTTATATTTAGTTTAATTTATTTTGGATTGATTGATTGATTGATTGATTTATTTGGAACTTGCATGAATCAAATTTGGCTTTCCAGCTAAAATTGTGACTGTTTAATCAGAAGTGTACACAGAACCCTTATTTAGTAACTTTAATGTTTAATTTTGTATGTATGGAAATTAGAACAAATTAATTTTGACCGTTTTAAATGTTTGATGATGAGTTGGATTGCGGTGGTTTTAAGAAGACACTGTCACTGAAGTGTTGTTCTAATAAAAATAAATACATTGTAATTGTAATAAATAATAAATGAAATACAAGTACACATAGTAGTAGTACAAGTTGTAGTAGTTTTGAAACTGTATATTTATTTAAGCTAAAATGTGCACTGTATTGCATATTCAAATGTCCAGGAAACTTGTGTTATATTCACTTGATAATTGAATAGATTTCTTATTCTATAAAGCACTTTAAATTACATTGTGTTCAAATTGTGATATACACATAAACTTCCCTTGGATAAGAATACCTATTTATTTCTGTATATGTCAAGATTACTAAAACAGAACAATGATTTCCAAATATTTTTTGGTCAAACTTGACATTTTACTATCCTAACACTATGAGGAACAACGGAGCCTCATATTGTCTTTATTTCCACCCCAGTTCCTCCCATGGCTCTAAGCACAAGAATACTGCAGAGTCACTGAGGGAGAGCCAAGCGCGGGGCCAATCTCAGCAGGCTCTGTCTTGTAGTACAGCTCCGAATACACATCTTTAGAACAGATACTAAGTCATTCCCTGGCAACCAATGGAGCTTAAAGACTGTAAAGACGGTGGACACACAGCACCCTAGGGAGACTGTAGCTTCATCTCCTCTTTGAAGACCTGCCAACAAGCAAGCACCCAAGACTCACTGGTCAATTACTCTCAACCTCTTTTCCCCCTCCCTCCTGCCCTTGTGTCCTTGGAAAAAAAAAAAAAAAAGAATTGGCGCAAAATGGCTTCTTCAACAGCCCCAGTATTAGTGTGCGGACAGCCCTGAAGAAGTGTCACGTGGGTTTATGTAACTTCTCAATCGCGGCGCCGTCCCCCATGTGGGTGCGCTCCACTTAGTCACTGATTTCCCATGTAGCAGGGAGCACAGCCATACTCAAAATGGCGGGTAATTACCACCATCTGTAGTGTAAAAGCGCTGGAGGATCGTGGGGGGTACATGGCAGGTTTAAATGTCACAGTGGTAAACACGTGATGGCAAGAGGTTAGACGTGGGGAGGTGCATACTGTACGGCTGGGTTTCAGAAGATGCCAAAATATTCAATAATATTTAAAGGTGCATTGTGTAACTTTTCTGGTGGAGGGTCCGTCACCTGCTTGTTTCTATGGAGATGTCATTGCTCTGCCTGGAATGTTCCACAGTATGACACTAAACTGCTCTACGTTACATGTGGTTTTATAGCTCAACAATACCCAGAAAAACTGTGACTGACTGTGAGTGAGCTTGCTTCTCCAAGGATCTGACCTGTAACTTTGGTTTGATCTCCATGAACATAGAAAGGTATAATGCCATGCTGCAAAATATACCAGACAAAGCAATAGCATTTCTATAGAGAAAAGCATTTCACGGACTTTCCACCAGAAAAGTTACACAATGCACCTTTAAGACAGACGGGAGGCAAGTGCAGATTTTTCTTGTAATACAGTGCGTTCTTGTATTTAGTCAACATTTGTGAATTTACCTTTTGCATATTTAATGGAGTAAACTGTCTCTTAGCCCCCTTCTGACATCATCCTAGAATCTGAAAACCACCCATAAAAGCCAGAGGGACTTTCCTTTTGATTTATTCATTGTATTTATTTACACAGTATGTAACTTTATAGATAAAAATAGAAATAAAATAAATGCATGTTTTTGTTTATTATTATTTTGGTTGTTTTTATTGCACTGAAAAACATAGAAAAATGGCTTCCTTGCACTGAGTGGGATTGCATCTCCACAAACCTGACTCCTATTTGGCCTGGAATAGGTCCCTTCATACTTGTTTCCATGGAAATGCTGTTGCATTGGCTATAATATGGCTTAATACATATCTATCTCCTGGTTTGAACTTTTCTGTTTTCATAGGATCATGCAGGTGACATGCCACCTCCAGAAAGTTACATACTGTATCTTTAATTGACTCAAAAATGCCTAAGAGTTTATAACAATGACGCACAATGAAGGCAAAAATGTTGAAAATGGTGCAGTAAGACTATTAACTATCTAAGAAAGTCAGGGTATAGGTATAATAGGGAAATACAAAGTAAAAAAAAGAAGCATGAAATAAATAAATAAAAATAAAATAGATGACTTTCTAAAACCATTTTTTCTCCTAACAGGCTCAACCACCCAACAAGCATCATTTTCACATTCTAATGGCTGCAGCCCTGTTGTTCGCCGCATGCTGCAAAGTTACACTTGAAGGTTAAGACTGTTATAAGGATGACCAAATACAAGAAAATCGCAATTACGGACAGCCTTGAGTGAAATAGTTGAACATAAAAGCACAAGATTACCCATTGACTGGTTGTGAATGGAGATTAGCTGGCATACCTGCACAGCTCTGCAACAGCAACTTACAAACTGGGTTCAGAAAAGAATAAGATTTTTATTATTTATCATGTTTCATCATTTTTTCCATAATACTTTATTTTAAGCATGCTTTCAATTTTACAATATTCTTTTTTATATTTTCACTTTTATTTGTATAATACATGTCGCACAGTATTGCCAAAAGCATTCCTACTTTGAAGAAAAAAAAAAAAAAGTTGACATCATGCTGGGGTGTTCGACATGTATTTCTTATGGTGGAATTTTTAGGAGTTACCATGGTGACGCACTGCACACATTAATTGCAGTTTAAACACTGTCAGTTTTAAAATTGTGTAAAAACTCAAGGACAAAAACACTAAATGGATTTAAACAGCACATTTTCAGGAACTTGTAATCAATACGAGCGTCAGTGGGCCAGTTTGGAGTCTGATTTTCAACAAAAATGGTGAGTGTGAGTAACTGAAAAACTGTTGGCTGATGCTAGCTACTTGTGACTGTAATCTTATTTGTAGTTCCAGCTAAGTGGACACATTTTTATTGACAGATCGTGTAAAATAAAGCACAGATTAAAGTCTAATTATAATAAAGACAGTGCAGCGTCTACAGTTAGCATCAAAACCCAAGAGAATGTTGATTACAGCTGCAAAGTATCAATACCCTTCTGATTCTGAAATCATTCTGACAAAAGAAAGTTGATTTTTGGCCCAGAAATTTGTTATCTTGGGCTTGCCGTAAACTTCTGCTTTATGGACCAAACTTGTATGATTTGAGGGTCCAGTGTGGCTAGTTAAAACATGAAATCAGCAGTAAAAGTTATTGCAAGAGAATGAATGCAAATAAACGACAACAACAGACAAACTTTGCTGTTGTATTTTTGCTCAGTCATTATAAATCTATGCTACTCTACGTTTGTGAAAATTACGTTTAAAATCCCCCAAACCCAATATTTTCCCATGTATCTAAGCAGAATTTGTCTTGCCCCAGTACACACACACACACAGTACTGTATACTGTATAAGCAGCTCTTGAGATCAAAATATGTCCCCTGTGTGCTGTCTGCATCTAATTATGAAAGGTTTGATGATCAGGAAGTTTCCGTTAGCATGCTAGTAGTTGTTAGCTTTATCATGGTCACATTTTTGTTTAGCGCTTTTCCACCTGAAAGGTATTCAAAGCACTTTACAACAAGGAACCACTCACCAATTCACACACACACACACACACACACACACACACACACACACACACACACACACACACACACACACACACACACACACACTCATACACCAGTGTACGCACACACTGGATGACATCATGACAGAAAACTCAGCAGTTTGAGCTCAAAATGCTCTGTTCCACTCTGTGATGTCATGTAGTGATAGTTTTCAAGTTAACAGCTCCCTTTTACCTTTTCTTCAGTGGAGATTGGCAACTCCAAGGCTGAAATAATCTAAATGATTTTAGTGAAGATGTATGGAGTTTAAAAGCACAGCAGAGTCTTCCGTTTGAGAGAAGAACTCAACCTAAATATGCAGGGTTTGTGTGTTAAACATGTGTGAATGAAACAAAACAAAACTCCAGGTATGTTTTGGATGAGGAAACGACAAAACAACATAGATCAGAAAATAGCGTAATATGGGCCCTTTAAAATGAACTAACTTTTTAATTTTTTTTTTTTAAATACAGTAAAAATCTGATACAGCACCTTTACGTAACAGCCTCCTTCCTTGTTATCATCCATTCCTAACTCAATTTGCAATGTCAAAACTCTATGACCATCAGGCATTTTTTTTCTTTCTTTGCTCCCCCACTAAACACATCATCTACTCCACTCTTAGGTAACCCTCTCACGCATTCTCCAGCCGTTACCGGGGTCACGTCATTGCGTTATTTATATCAGCAAATGCATTTAGAGCCCATTAAGGGTCAAGCAGCTGGAAGACTTCATTTGAGTGACATAATAGCTTTGGAGCTCGCAGGCGAAGTGGGACTGGAGAATTACGCAGCGTTCACAAGAGTTATTTGTCATCCTCTTCACAGCTCAGCCTCCTCCATTGAGCCTCTTTGTTTATTTGCGTTTTTATTTCTTTATTTTCGTCTCTCCCCAGCGCTAAGAGGAGACAAATCTATTTTGTGCTTTAGTGTGTGGGGAAAGTTACAACAACAAATGCTTTGCAGTTCTCTCCGCATGTATTGTGGCTGGGGGGGAGGGGGAGGATGATGGGAGGCTGAGGAAGATAGGAGCGATAAAATGCTAATTTAGATGTGTAGATAAACAAAAGGCTTTCATATTGAGTGGAATAACGGAAAAGCAAGTTGTGGGGAAAAAAGAGAAAAAAAATCCACTAAAGATGTAAAGTATAAAAGAAAGTATTCACTAAAAATGTACACTATATATCTATTCTATGTACGTGCAGAAATATTTAAATGTTCACTGTAACTTTTTGGTTGGAGGGTTTGTCACTTGTTTGTCTCCATGGAGATTTGCCTGAAATATTTCACACTATTAAAATTGTACTTCTACATGGAAACAAAAGGTGACACTCCCAGGCCAAGTTCACAGTAAAAATGCATGTTACTTTAGCAATAAACACACCTATAACTGAATAAATGTATGGTAGATAAGTTTAATGCCACAGCGGAACATTCTGGGAAAAACAATATCTTCATGGAGACAAGCCAGTGGCATACCCTGCACCAGAAAAGTTACAAAGTGCACCTTTAGTCACTGAAAGAAACCTATTATTGTACATTTATTTTATGTACTTTTGCAAGATGAAGGGCTACTACTACTACAACTACTACTACTACTACTACAACTACTACTACTACTACTACTACTACTACTACTACTACTACTACTACTACTACTACTGAAGCCAAAATATATTGCTCAGTACTCATGTTAGTATGTATTTTACTATTAAATATACTAGTGTTGAAACCACATTAAAACTGTATTACATCAAATCCTTACACCAACAAATAAATAACAGGCCCCATTTGAACATGCCATTTTTTACCTTGCAATCATAACAGGGGGAATGCCACCCGTTTGTGGGAAAACTGTGTTGGGAAAATGGGAATGTTGTAATGGAAGTCATTTATAATCAGGATGACAAGCACAAGCGCTGAAGAAGGAGAACAGGGGAGGAGAAGGAGGGCCAGAGGAGCGGTTGTAGACTGCTTTGGAGTCCAGGCTGGGAGGAGAACGGAGATTGGAGAGGGGCCAGGGGCTGCCCAAGACCCCCCTTAGCATCTGAGTGAGGTTCATTAGGAGATGGCTGTGTGGCATGGGGATTATGTTTGCTACTGTATGCTAATGCTACGTCAAGGTCAAAAGTGTTCACAATAGAGTTTAAAGGTCCTTTAATATGTAAAATTGACTCTTGTGAGCTTTAAGTCATGTTATAATGCTGTTACCTTCTCAAAAGCATACCCAAAGTTGTGTTTTGTTTCATTGTTACATGTTTGAGTAACCATTTATTATTAGTCTGTCTACATCTTTAAAGCTCAAAATGCTCTGTTACGCCTTGTGATGTCATGAAGTGAAGAACACAGCTTAAATATGCAGGGTTTGTGTGTTAAACATGTGTGAATGAAACAAAACACAACTCCAGGTATGTTTGCGATGAGGAAACAACATTATAACATTGATCAGAAATGGACCCTTTAATGGGTGATGGGGGTGATCATATATATTATATTATAAAGAACTTCACTGCTCTTTTTTGAGAAATTTGTCCTCTGCATTTGACCCATCATTCTGTGTTACTGGGGCAACCTGTCAGGAGCAGTGCAGGGGGATCCATCTCCAGATCTTGTACTAAATTTGGACTACTTGAGGGATTAGCCTGTCGAGCATGTAAATTACAGACTAGGGTTATACAATATTGACTCATTCTGATGAGTTAAATTGTACCTATAAATGACTTAGTAGAAGTATTGAACAAATACTAATTAAAATGTAATGAATACTGTATATAATCAGAAAGTAAAGGTATTTTTAATAATCTGCTTTTTGTTGTCATTTTTTATAGTTTTAATTACACAATATTCTAATACAGCATCTTTACACAGTAACAATGCAATGCTATCAGTGTTTATTTATCTCTTACTTTTATTACAGACACAGAGCGAACAAGTAAACTCCACACAGAAAAGTCCCACCCAAAGCAATAATCCAACCAGAAACCATCTTACAGTGAGGCAAGAATGCAGGTCAGTTTAGGGTGACCAGACAGTGCCCTGTGTCCTCTGTCCCAACAGATTTATCCATGTTTTTGACCAGTTTGATCAACAGTAAAAAGAGAAATATATTGACATTTGTTTAGCTAAAATGCAGAAAATCGTACTTGAAAATGACCGTATGGAAAAAAAAATGCTGTCTGTTTCACCAACACAAATCCCTCAGATTATATACTGATCCACAAGTGAGTCAGAAATGGACAATGTTAAAGGCTGTATAGAGGATTTTCCAAGGAACGAGAAATCCAGCGAGATTCTTGTCTGCCATTGCAACAAACTTTGTGCTGACTGCAAGGAAGCTACAGTTTGAAAAAGCTGCTAAGAACCGCTGCGTTGGTTGAGTAAACGTCCACAGTTGATGGATTTTCATTCTTTTTTTTTTTTTTTGGGAATCATAATTACAAGGCTGCTGCATCTCTATAATGCTATCATTGACAATTTGAAACAAATAAAAATCCTCCATACAACCTTTAAGCACACTTTTTACAATTGTATTCATATCTGTGTAATCCCTCAGTCGTCTAGGTTGGATCGATATCCAAGAAAAATGAATATCTGCCAAAATGGACAGCCATTTCACGGCTCATCCAAGCTGCTTCTTCAGTTTCTGGTCAGATTGACGGTGCCTAATATCTGTCTGAAGGGAGAAGCTCACTACACTGAAGCTAACACACCTACGTGTTTACAGTTTCTGTTTGTTCGTTAGGTCTATTGAACTATACTAACCGTGCTTCACACCTATGAGCATAGTGTTTTCCCTGTTTTGATTAGGTCTGAGGATGGAGTTATAAATAGACGATGTCTAGATGATGCCCCTCATTCCTGTTCAATTTTCATCATCATTTTCACCATCCCAACCCGGGTGTGTCCCAGTTTGGAATTCTGAAAATCTGATCACCCTAAGCCAGCTAGTCAACCAACAATCCCCAAACCCCAAACAACCAAAGCAGATCTCTGGTGATGCTAAAGTATGCTAAGAGGTCCAAGTGTTTAGATGGCATGCAGGAAGTTGAATATTTGGTTCCTTTTGGGCGCTCAGATCCTTCGATTTTATGCAGTGTGTTGATGCCGTCTGGCGAAAGAGCGCTCAGTGAAGAAGGTCTGAGCTCAAATAGTGTCTGTTTTAAGCAGTGTGCACAAATTTTCACTGTCCCCACCTTCATTTTAATGCCCAGTATAAACATGTCAGAAGCACAACTCTTCAAAGTGACTTTGGAGCTGAAGCCAGTCGGACCAATACAGCTTGTACAATGTCCCTGGAGGCAACGCAGCATTTTAGATTTGACATAAAGGGACGCTAAATAAATAATGAAGCTTAGCAGTGGCAATATCGCAGGAATACTTTGTAAAATGAGTAAAGTGGATGTCAGTTTGAACAGCTCCCAGTGAAAAATACCTGGAGACATTTATAGTGATCACAGTTTTAATAATTTAAAGGGGCGGTACCTGATTTTTTCAAGTAATAAAATGTAATTTGTTTTGCCTTAGTGCAGATATATAACAGAACACTGTTTGCTGTCTATATCTAATTATGAAGCATTTTTATTGCCCGCAAACCACGAAGTAATGCTAGTGCGCTGTTAGCGTGCTAATTGTTGTTAGCAGTGGGCGACAAAACTCCACTCTGACCTCTGAAAGTTGTGAAATGTACTAATAAACTCATTGTGGTGAATAATTAGAATAATAGCAATGAGGAATAACTTTTGACAGTTTTACAATCAAGTATTTGCAAGTATCAGACAACTAGAATATACCCTTAAAGGCTACACTTAACTATTTCAATCTGAGAGGGTCAAAACATTCAAGTTTGACTGTGGCCTTGTGAATCGCTCTATTGCTTATCTGACAAAACAATCTGAAGTTCAAGTCCGGTGCCTATCGGACTAGTATATATGCTTGATAAACATAGCGCCTCTGTACCTATTTCCACCGAGGACATTCATATTTCTCAACAAGGACATCTAGACATACAGATTCAAATCAATTTCAGGTAAAACGCATAAACAACACACCAGTTATTGTCAAAAACACATCATTTTTAAAACAAATGCTCAGATATTTTCTTATAAAATTTTTTAGTAGATACAAAATTCCTTCCCATCTCCCCTCGCTGCCCTTGTACACGCTCCCTGTGTGTCAAAACTGATTTATTCTCACCTCCTAGAGAAAATAATGTCCCCTCCTATCATTAATCCCACTTTTTTAACAACGTTGAGGGGAATTTGGGCGTGTTAAAACCATATAATACTCTGCAGCGGTGGTCCTATATGAATGAGCGTACCCATAAAAGACCTGTCAGATTAAGTGAGCCAATTCCTACGTCTGATTTATTATTATTACGACTATGGAGTGTGCTGTGCGTTTGAATGGGGGAATGGGAGTGACTGAGAGCTGCATGCAGATGAGATGCGTAGCTTGGGCACGTCAGACCACATCATAGTCTATTAAGGTCCTGCCTGGAGAGCCGTGCAGTGCAGTCATTTGAACGCGCTCATATATGTGGAGGACAGCGGGGGGCGATGGAGAGCTGGGGAGCAGGATGTGGAATGAATATGAAATTAAAGAGCTAAATGTGCAAGGGTGAGCTTTAAGTGAAGAATACTCTGCTACTGGAACTGTGTTTGTCCACAGTTAAAGGTGTGCTGTGTAACTTTTTGGTTGGGGGTTTGTCACCTGCTTGTTCCTATGGATATGTCTTTGCGTTGCCTGGAATGTTCCACAGTATAACAAACAGCTCTTTACAGGTGGTTTTATTGCTCAAAAATACCTAGAAAAAGAGGCATTCTAACTGTGAGCAGGGTTGCAGCTCATCTTTTGTAGTTCCAACAAAATCAACTCTTTCAAGCTCAGATTAAAGTCTAACAAAGCCTCAGACAGAGCATGCCTACAGTTAGCATCACCCACCCCCTCCCCAATATCAATAGGAACTGTTTGTCTTTCACTCAGATCTTTTTGTGAGAAGTTGTTGGTCTGTAACTTGAGAAAAGCAGGTGGTAGTAGAGTAGTGCACTTTTAACAGTCCAATTTATGGTCCAAGTCAAATTAGGAATAAAGGTTACCAAAAGCATTAAATCAGAGCTGAAAAAATATAGTAGGACACATACCACTGCACCTCTGGGAGAGTCACTACCTTAATAAAACAAGTTATACCTATTTCAAACTACTCTGTGTATTATGCATGAAGACATATTTCATTTTGAGCACTCTGTTTCCATGCCACTTTCTCCTTAGGCTCCTCAGGAAAATACATTGTACTTGTCCCCACTTCTGTACAGCACCTCCTCCTCAGATCACTAGCCCCCTGCAGCTTTAAGCGCACACTTCATTTTGTCACTAACCTCCTTTAGGACCTTTAAAAGTTTGTGAACAAATACACACTAAGCATTGGAATAGAGGTAAGTACTGAAGAAAAATGTGAAGTGCAACATAATGAGATTTCCACTCATTTCAGAGCCTGCTTTAAAGGTGCATTGTATGACTTTTCTGGTGGAGGGTCCGTCAAATTATTTTCTACATTGAAATGTTATTGCTTTGTCTGGAATGTTTTACAGTATGGTATTAAACCTCTTCATCGAGACCAAAAAAAGAGCAAGTTACATGTCAGATCTGTGGAGAGACAACCCCACTCACAGTTTGAATGTCTGTTTTTCTAGGGATTTTGAGCTATAAAACCACCTGTAACTGAATAAATATAAGGTAGAGCTGTTCAGTGTTTCAGGCAGACCAGTGACATATCCATAGAAACAAGCAGGTGACGGACTCTCCACCAGAAAAGTTGCACAATGCACCTTTAAAGCAGGCTCTGATATGTTTCACTTCACATTTTTCTTCAATACTTTCCTCTATTCCAGTGCTTAGTATGTATTTACAAAGTTTCTAGTATTTGTTGTTTAATAGGAGGTTATGATAAACATATTTTTTGAACAAATAATTTCAAATATGTTAACCCTGCAATAGTTTTTATTTGCATCCACACACAGCAGCTAATGAGGTCAAAATATAGACCGTATAAAGAAGAGGACTAAGCGAGTGTGACGTCACCCATAGCGTTCAGCTCCAGTCAAATGAAGCTCACAAAGGCTTGCTGTTATGGAGCAAATTTGGAGCTGAGTTCCATATTAGAAATATATTTAAAAAAAAAAAAAAAAAAAAAAAAAAAAAATACAAACATTTTAAGACCAAAATGAGGAGCCAGACAGCAGCGATTACAGAGAGAGGGGTGACATTTTTTTTTCAATACAAAGTGAATTGGGACCAGAGTCAGTGGACCTGGAAGCATGCCCACGCTCACTTCCTTTTTGGAATGCAGCAGCTAGCAGGTTAGCTCTATGTCCAGTTATATATACAGTCTATGGGTCAAAATAAGTCCACTGTGTACTGTCTGCAATCTAAGTATGAAACGTTTTCTTGTCTGATGATCAGGAACTGTGTGTTAGCATGCTATCTTCTTGTTGTTAAAGCAGTGTTTTTCCATCCCTTTTAATAGAGAAGCAAAGTTACTGACATTTCCTGGGAACTCAAAATTGCTGCTTATTTTTTATTTTTTTAGACTTTTTTAAGATTTGACATCATTTGCATTTAGATGTCAGTTAATCATGGAAAATGGTTTACGGTCTACTTTGTTGTACCTCCATTATGAACTTTTGCGCATTCTGATGACACCGCATTTTAGCATCTCAGGTTTTCCTCATCTTTATTCTCTCACTTGCTCCCGACTATTCAGGTTTCTAAAATTTGAGTGACTTTGTGGTCTTTTTTTAAGTCTTGAAAAGGGCAGAGTAAAGACATTGAAGTTATAGACAGAGACAGATGAGAGGGGATGGACCGAGAAAATAAAATATTGACACTTAACTTTCCGTTGCTAAGTCAATGTTTGAAGTTGGGAGGAAGTTTTGGCTGTCAGCTTAAATGTTTCGGCAGAGGAGATTAGCAGTGGACTACAAATGAGGCCAAGTTAAAATAAATATGCTAAATATGGTTTTGCAAAGCTCTGCCTTGAAGCAGACTGTTAAAGAGTTTGGCCTCTATTGATTTGAGCAGTGCATTGGTACAGACTGTTCCCAGCATAACTCGCTTTTTTCAAATCATAGTCTTGTTTATCAATGACTAATGCTTGTTTTTAAAGATCTTATATTACGCAATAGACTCTTGGGAGCTTTTAGCCATGTTAGAATGCTGTTACCTCCTAGTTTTCAAATTAACAGCTACCTTGTACCTTTTTATTTAGCAGAGATTGGCAGTTGCATGGTTCACATTATCCAAATGTTCCTAGTGAACACAGTGGAGCTCTTCCTGTATTACCACATGACATCACAAGGTGGAACAGAGTGTTTTCTATTTGAGGGAAAACTCAGACTAAATATGCAGGATTTGTGCATTAAACACATGAAACAAATGACAATTCCAGGTATGCTTTTTATGAGGAAACATTATAACATTGATGAGAAAATGGAGTGATATGGGTCCTTTAAAGGCTGACATTTTAAGTGGTGGAAGAAGTAGTAGCCATTAAGGTTAAGGCAAACTTTTATTGTCCCATACGGAAATACGTCCTCTTCATTTGACCCATCCTTCAATGCTGCTGGGCCTCCTCATCAAGACCAAAGGGCGCAGTGCAGCACCCAGAGGCCCATCTCAGGCCCACCCATTGTGCCTGTTAGTGGTAGTACTCATAGTAGTAACACTAGTGGTACAAGTAGCACTATAGCAGTAGCAGTAATAGAAGCAATTGCATACAGTATTATTAAAACAACTACAAAATAACCATTTGTTTTTTCCAACTTGATCTATACTAAAAAAAAAAAAAAAAAAAACGTAATGTGTTTTATTATTTATTTGTATTTTTTTATATATATATAATTTATTTTATTTTATCAGGCTACTTATGTCAAATTAGCATTACTTTGTCATTCAGGAAGTTTTATTTAGCTTGTCACAAACTAGAGGAAATGTGTGTAAAATCCCTCAGTCGTCCAGGCTCCATGGTAAAAAAGAAATTCAATTTGTCAGTTGGATAAAATAAACTTTTGTCCAGTTGACAAATTGAATTTCTCCTTTGCCACAGAGGAAATGTGAGTGAAAGTGAGGTGTAGTATTTTACTGTGGTCAGCTAATAGCGTCAAAAATCAGGCTTTTTTCTTCATAATAATTAGACACGGTGACATCCCCTGGTACAGTTGCAGTCAGTTAAAATGTCTGTAAATTTCACTAGATCTTAATGCGCAAAGGTTTGCAGGGCACTGATGATAATGTCTCAAGGTTATTTTCCAGCTGAGTCATTGTAAACCACAGTGTTCAGAGCAGCCTTAGTCTTATACTGTCAGAGCAGAAGAAAGAGCTGACCCTTCTCACGGTAAGAATATATGTGTATTTAGGGTCAAAACATCTATAAATGAATAAAAGTGAGATACAAGTTTCATACTGTGCAGCATCATCTCCATGGAGACAAGCCGGTACACAGCGGACCACAATGCACCTTTAATGAGGACTAACACAACATGAGACTTAGATTTTATTTCAAGTTGAAGAAACTCCAAACTTCAAATACATTTATAAGCACAACTAAGAACATATTATACCTGTACCACAATTTGAAAACAACTGATTATTTAGAGAGCACACAACTGAGCCAATGAAAGAACCACAATTTTACACTGCAAAGTATACAAAAGTAAAAAGTACTGCACATTCCTAGCATCCTAATTATTCACCGCAGTGGGTTTATAAGGACTTTCCACAACTTTGAAACCAAACTGTAATTTTGCTCTGATGCTAACAACAACTAGCATGCTTACAGCACATTTCCTGATTATCCAACAGGAAATTGCTTTGTAACGACTACAGCAAACTTATTTATGACCTCAAGAGCAGCTCAAATAGATGGGGAACAATATCACGTCACAGGGTGTTTAATAGCCAAAAAGATAATGTTTTATAAAAGTAGTAGTAGTAGTAGTAATAGTAATAGTAGTAGTAGTAGTAGTAGTAGTAGTTTACATGTTATTTATATTGCACTTTTCTAAATACTCAAAGATGCTGCGTAATGAATACAATTAAAAAGTGTACATTAAAACAAACAAACAAAAAATAAGACAAGCAGACAAAATATAGGCATAATTATTAAAGCAGGTTAAACATTAAAAGCCAAATGTTTTGAATAGTTGTTAAAGTAAATAAAATACTTAACGTTTTTTTTGTTTTGTTTTGTTTTAACCAAACTTCTATACAGTTGAGGAAAATATCCATATTGGACGAGTCAAAGTCAAAGAAAAAGTGACTGGATATAAGAAGCGAGTCAGTGACAGGTCCATAAAACAGGAGATGTGGTGTCAGCCTCTGTAACAGTCCCTCTAGTGAGTCCCCCATCTGGACAGGGACAGAGGGCTGATGGAGCTAAATGAAATGCCACTCTGGGTAATGGGAGAGGAGCAGCGTCACGAGGCAGGTCACTTAAATTGCAGGAGATGTTCTTGAGTGCCTTTGCCCTCAGGCTGAGCAGCTTTAAGGAGGAGATAACATTAGATTTAAACCTCACTGCTGCCTGCTTCTGTCAATCACTATGTATTTATGGTAGTGCATGGATTCTGCTGAATAATTTTCATCTGGAAAAGACATTCAGCCATCAGAAGCTAATGCATTTGACATGATAGTATTCAACACTGAAAACTACCTGAATGACAAATAATAATAGTGAGAGTGAGTTAAAAAAAAAAGGCCCTTTTAGCAACATGAAAAGTTATTAATTATAATAAATTAATTAAAGCAGGAGTTCTGAATCTTTTCATAACAAGTGCTACCTAATTAGGTTTTGGGCTTTTCAAATACCATTTTAACCAACTCTACAAAAGGAATAGTCTAAATGAGGGCTAGTAAATTAAAATAAATATGGCTTTGGTAGTTTTTAAAGATACAGTATGTTACTTTTTCTGGTGGAAGGTGCTTTCTTGGTAAATGGTCACATTTTTATATAGCGCTTTTCCACCTTCAAGGAACTCAAAGCGCTTTACATCAAGGAACCACTCACACATCACACATTCACACACACATTCATCTAGCAGTATGGTGGATACTGGTGGCAAGGTGTGTTAAGTGTCTTGCCCAAGGACACAATGTCAGCATTCATCTGTGGGAGCTGGAATCACATCGCCAACCTGTGGGTCAGCAGATTTGATGTTTAGCAGCGATGTTTATGTCAAGAACGGGATTGAAACCATCAACCTTCAGATCAGTGGACAAACACTCCAAATGAGCTACTGTCACCCACTACTACAGTATTCTTGCTTGTCTCCATGGAGATGTTATTGCTTTGCCTGTAATGTTCCACAGTGTGGCATTAAACTTTAATTCATAGAGACAAGCAGGTGACACCAGGGCAACTCACAAATCAGATCTATGAAGAAGCAAGAGATTTCAAGATATTTCATTACCAATGCCATACTGCGGAACATTCCTGCATGTTAAAGCAATAACGTCTCATTTAGTCTAGTTTTTGTTTGTTTTGTGGTCCTCCTTGTACCAGTATAAATAGCAGGATTTATGACAGATGAGCGACAGTTTTGGAGCTTATCACCACTTGACACTTTTCAAGTAATTCAACAACAGCTTTGCTCATATCTGTATGTATTCCATTTCCCCTCACTATAAAGAGCTTGTGGTGCATGGTGTCGTTTATTGGGGATAATAGTGTATCATTCAGGTGTATATACTGCACATTGTCAGGCTTGTCACTGTTGAGGTTTGGGCCCAATCAATATCACAGTAATGGATATATTCTATTTTGAACACAGCCCTGAGCCAGACCCCCAGCATGTAATCTGTGAGCAGAGTGGAGCTTCATGATCTCTGAGGCCGAAACAACACGCACAATGGCAAAATGAAGCTGAACACTGAGGATACCGGGTTGGGTTGTAACACTTTGCTCACATATAACCAGTGAATTATATCATTGGGAATTACAGTCTTGGGTTACAATACAGGCTGATTATAGAGAAGTATAAGGTTGTACTTTACATCCACGTTCCAGACAGCATGAAATCCGAGTCTATTTCAAACCTGTAAACGTTTTAAGACACAAACTGGTTCACCCAAAGGATAAAAACTCCACAAACAAAGCAATGCAATCTTACTCCTTTCAGTGGACAGACCTGGCTAACAAATAGAAACTGTAAACAAGTAGGTGTGTTAGTTTCAAACAGATATTGGCAGGTCCACCGGCAATCTGACCAGAACTGAAGAAACTGCTTAAATGAATGGCAAAACATCTGACTCTAAAAACCTTTATTCTGTTGACAGAACTGAATTTTTCTTTTGCTGTAGACGTCCATGTAAAGAACCATCATACAAGCTGGTGTGGAAACAAGAAAAGAGTGTGAAATGCTGTATTTAAAGATGCACTATTTAACTTCTGATAGTGAGTCTGTTATTGCTTTGTCTGGGAACTTTCCATGCATTAGTTACAGGTGTTTTTGCATAGTTACATACTGCATCTATATAAATTAAGATTAATATTCTACTGTATAAATACATTTAATGAAGTATTGTAATCATTTTGGTCAACCATCATAGGATTGCTATAATTTTTAACAACTCAACACTTAAAAATATGAAATAACAATATCGTAGTAGCCTTATCTGCACACATTATCTCTGAAGCCACCATTAATCACATTAAAACATACAAAGTAGACAGGCAAGGTGTTGGTGAAGTGTCTTGCCCAAGTACACAACACAGGATACAGGGAGAGTGGGATTCGTACCTCCTTCTGGAAATAAGATAATGAACTACAGGAAACTTATATTCTTGTATCAGGCCCTGTACTGTTTAAAGTCTGCAGTTATGACAATGTTAATCAGTACAAATCAGATTGTGGAAGTAATCTATCTCTTATATGAGTTAAGTATAATGAAGCGTTTGTCTTCCTCTCCTCTCACTCCTTCACTGGCCCCTCCCTCTCCCTCTGTTCTTTTAAGGGCCTGTGAATGATTGGACTCATTAACATCAGGACAAGAAGTATTAATTATCATCATGAATATAGCGAGGCTCTGCTTTCACTTTCCTCAAACGCTTCTCAGGCTGGAGGATGGTCTACTGCAAATACATATGTCCACTGGCACCACATTTTATTATTAAAGTCTGCATCTGTCTGCATCTCCAAAGCTCAGAATGCTCTGTTCCACCTTGTGATGTCATGAAGCAGTAGTTTACAGCCACGTTTTACCTTCTGTTGTGGTACATTTTATTGAGATTGGCAATCCTAGGACTGATATTATCCAAATGGTTATAGTGAAGGTGTATGGGGTGTAAAAACACAGTGGAGCATGTCCTGTATTACTACATGACATCACAAGGTGGAACATTATAACATATAGATCAGAAAATAGTGTAATATGGGCCCTTTAAACAACGCCAGTACTGCTCTTTCTGTACATTAAAACAGTAGGTGCTTTATAAATGTAAACCAAAATCTTGACTTTCAAGTTTTTATCACATGTGCTAATACTGGACAGGGAAATTCCAGCTGAAAACTACTAACCAATCTACAGTTTGCTTTTTAATGTGTTTTTCATATAATTTATTCTGATAGTGGTTTACCAACTGCTACTCTCCACGAATATATTATTACTTACCCTGAACTAATCCAGTGTGGAATTAAACATATGTATTTTTCATGTATTTATTATTTACTGTCAGTGGGGCGCCTCTCCACATATCTGACCTGTAATTTGCCCTCGTCTCCATGGAGATATTCGTTTAATGCCATACTACATTCTAGGCAAAGCATTTGCAGCAAACCCCCCACTAGAAAATTTACATAGCGCATGTTTAATATTGTATGATTTCAACAAATGGATATGTAAAAAAGTAGAGTTAAATACACAAATACAGCCTGCAGTGCATGTGAGTGCTGTCCAGTGTATAAAGGGCCAGAGCCAAAGGGACATTGACAGAGGGGGAGAGGAGGGGGAGGATTTTTTTTTGGCTTGGTTGCATGCTAATACACCCAGACGTATTGTTGAGCTCAGAGAGAAGGAAAAAACACAGAATAAGCCGGGTCAGAGAGTGGAGGAGGGAGAGAGGGGGAGGTCAGAGAGTGAGGCATTAGGAGCCAAAAATACATAAAAGCAAGCGCAGTGGCTATCATTAATACTGGACATTTTAGACTGAACAGAAATACTATACTATACTAAAATAGAGCCTTGGGAATGGAGTTTTCAGAAGAAACTTTTTGCATTACATATTTGGGGTTTTAAGCTGCATGATTTTAAAGTTAATTTCCTAGTTTATATATGCCATAAAAGGAGCTCATAAGGTCAAAATTACACTGCTCTGTGCTGAATGCAAACAATTAAAAAGCATTTTTATGATCCGTGAACCAGGAAGTAAGGCCATGCTAACAATGCCAGTGAATAATTAGAATGTTAGAAATGCTTTGAAACTTTGGACCACTGCAAACTCTTTAAAATGATCAGTTCTGTGAAAATCAGGCAGAGCACCTTTAATTGTCAACATTATCAAGCCAACCAACCTTATAATCAATACGAGAACCCCGTGTCTTGGTCCAACATCTGAAGAGCATCATTACAGGCCATAACACAACTGCGTACATTCACCTCCTACAACCTCTCATTAAAATCAATCCATGATGGGCTTAGGTATTTCCAGGTCAAGTCGCTCTCCCACCCAGCGGCACTTCGCCTCTTTACTCGGACTAATTTAATGTAGCTAACAGTCTGGACAAAACACAGCCTGATGTGTACTCTGTGTGTGTGTGTGTATGTGTGCTAACCTCCTTTTACTGAATACAAACGATGTGTCCACTGATTATTAGCGAAGGACAACCTCTGGTCTAGAAGAAAAGTTGTATAACGTGATTAGGAGCTTTAGGTGTTAGCTAGAAACACAAACATTAGAACTTTAAAAATGTGTTTAATCTGTTTTCTTTGCATTTTCGGGCAGATTTTTAATGTTGGTAGCTCAGTGTAATGTAATTTCAACCAATATCCAATTAGTGCTACAGGGGCAACCCACCAGGAGCAGTGGGTGTTTGAAGAGAACATTGAAAAAGTTTAATATTAAGGCTAGATTTTAAGACTATAGGCTATTACACTCAGTTCCAAAATAGCTATAGTTTTAAATGTTTTTTTTTTTTTTTTTTTTTTTTGTAAATTAGCTAATTATTTACCAAAAAAGCTAGCTCAGACTAGCACGGGGACAACAAGCAAAAACTGTTATGAATTTGTCCTTTTTGGCAAAATGAGAGTTGACTTTTATTTTAACTTTATTATTTGATCTAATTTTCCTGTTTTAAAAGGAGCACTTTTTTCACTTTTCTTGTCTTCATGGAGACAAGCAGATGACACAACCATGCCAAGTTCAGGTCAGATCTGTGGAGGGGACAAGCCCACTTAAAAAAAACAAAAACAAAAAAACAAATCTGGAGTTTTGTTTCATTCACATATGTTTGAGCAATCCTGCATTATTAGTCAGTCTACATCTCCAAAACTCAAAATGCTTTTCCCTTTTTTTGTAGAAATTGGCAATTCCAGGGCTGAAATCCTCCAAATGATTCTAGTGAAGGTGTATGGAGTTTACAAACACAATGGAGCTCTTCACATGACATCACAAGGTGGAACAGAGTGTTTTCAGTTTGAGAGAAACGTTTCTGTGTTAAACCTGTGTGAACGAAACAAAATGCAACTCCAGGCTTGTTTTTGATGAGAAAACATTATAACCTAGATCAGAAAATTGCATAATATGGGCCCTTTAAACAAAAAAATTGCATTGCGAAAACACATCAACACATATTCCGCTGAAACGTACGCTGTGCCCGTAACATTTCCAGTAATAATAATATTTTGTTATGGGACGGGGCCAGAGCGATGAGGAAGTGAATTGCCTGTGACTGTTGCAATGATGACACAGCACAGACTCCCAACAGACCGCACACTAAACTCTCAAACACCTCATGAGTGATAATGCGCCCACTGCCAAAATACTTTGTTTACCTTCTGCTCAGTGAGACGTCAGCTGCTGCAACAATCTCCGATCTGCCAGAGCCTTAAAGACGCACCGTGTAACTTTTCCAGTGGACAGTCTGTCACCAGCTTGTTGAAATGTTTTTGCTTTGCCTGGTATGCTCCACAGTATGACATTAAGCATATCTGTCTCCATGGTAACAGGCAAGTAACTCCGCCAGGCCAAGTTACAGCTCAGATCTGTGGAGATGTTACCTTGCTTACAGTATGAATGTGTGTTTTTGTTGGATTTATTTACACTTGTAACTGTATTAAATGTTAGATTAAAGTTAAAAGTCATACTGTGGAACATTCAAGGCTAAGCAATAAAATCTCCACGGAAACGAGCAAGTGGCAAACGCTCCACTACAAAAGTTACACAATGCATCTTTAAGATCTCAGTGATATAATCTTGAACCAGGTCTCTGTGGGTTTAGATGTGCTAATCTGGGACAACCTATAGATTCCAATGGTCTCACAATGTAATTAGTCTCAACATAAGGATTATAGAAGTATTGCCACGTTTTGTTTTCTTGTTTTTGGCAGGCGTACAAAGAGAAATATCAGTGGAATTACTTCATGCTTTATACTTTATTACGCAAAAGCTAAAGCCAAGAACTGCGTGATATTAGGGTAAACATTAAAGGCCCCATATTACACAAAAATTACACTTGTTAGCTTTTAGTCATACTAGAATGGTGTCACCTCATCAAAAACATAACCGGAGTTGTGTTTTGTTTCATCCGCACATGAAGTAACTCTTTATTATTAGTCTGTCTACAACTTCAAAGCTCAAACTGCTCTGTTCCACCTTGTGAAGTCAAGTTAACAGCTACTTTTTACCTTTTGTTCAGTAGATATTAGCAATTCCAGTGCTGATGTTATCGAAATAATTCTAGTGAGTTTAAACCACAATGGAGCACTTCCTGTATTACCACATGACACCTCGAGGTGGAACAGAGTGTTTTCCATTTGAGAGAAGAACTCAGCCTAATATGCAGGGTTTGTGTGTGTTAAACATGTGTGAATGAAACCAAACACTGCTGGTATGTTTGTGATGAGGAAACAGCATTATAAAACGTTTAAGGAAGAATGAGATGTCATTTTGCCTGGAATGCTGAACAAAATGGCGCAAAACTGCACAACAATCTCCATGGAGACAAGTATTTTTGCCAGGTAAAATCCCTGTAGTTGAATACGAACAAAATAGATAACTTCAAAGCCATACTGCGGAACTTTCAAAGTGTTTCAAAGGAGTAACATTCGATCAAACAAGCAGCATGTAACTGACCCTCCACCGGAAAAGTTACACATTGCTTCTTTAACTTTACACTCAGCAATCTGTCGACAACATTCACAATTGTTTTCACATACTACACGTTTTTCTTACTTTTTTCCATCAGTGTCTTCCGATAGCAGACTGCAGGACCGATAATACCAACAATTAACACACAGGGATTAACAGATGGATTAGAGATTTACGCAGACACAGATTATTCCACTCAGCAATTACACTATGAGAGAAACACTGGGCCTCCAACACTGATGACCTGATGCCCTCCCACTCCACACCCCTCTCCACATTCAACAGCCTCATCAGGTCAAGAGTGTTATAATGAATTTGCTGTTTAACTGTCAGATTGCAGATTTGTTATCCTGGTTTATGGTCCCTATCTCTGTAACTGCTGGGCCTATTCACATGAAACAAAAACTGACACAAAACTCAATGTCGTCTTTGTCAGTATAAAAAAACTAAATGAAATCAGTTTGGCACAAAAGCTTCAGACAGTGCTGCCATTTTGCAATCTAAAAGTGAATTCTGAAAGGACTTTAAACCATACAATTAGAATGGCAAATTTGTGGAGCCAACTCTATTAAAAAAAAAAAAAAGTTAAACGTTTGTGGATTTTTGTATTCGTTATTTTGATTACAAATCTCATTGCCTGACAAGCCAGTCCCTTCTACATTCTGTTCGAATCCAGAAGGGAAAATCTTCCGTCCAAACCTGAAAAGATCAACCACAGCTGTTAATTTGCATTTCTCTTCTCCAAAATTCTCGTAACATTCTGAACAAAATATTTTCTCAGGTACAATAAGTAATAGTTTGGAGCTTCGAGTGTTGATTCTGAGAAAATTCATGCAGGTTCTGTCTTTTCTCCTTTTTCCGTGTAAGCAGCTATGCATGTTTTTGATGCAAATGGACTACTGAAAATAAGGAGACAGGATACAGCTCCAGATCTACACGTTTTTGTAGAGTTTTGTCAAAGCGTGTAGTTCTGTCTGGCCTAGCAACTGTGGAGCCAATCCCTAACAAATATTGGTAAGATTCAACATTTATGGATGGTTATTTTGATCACAAATCTCCCATAGAGGTATATGTATAGCCCCCTGCCCTCCATCTGTGACTATGATGCCATCTAGTTCTACAAAGTGAATGTAACCTATTCACACTGACACAATAACAACACTCACCTTTACATAACTCCCTTCTCTGTTCTACCTTCCTCTCCTTTTTGCTGACACCTCTAACATTGTTGAACATTGTAGGCTGCTTATTGGGGTCAAAAATGATGTGTCCTCGCCATCGCGGACCCATTATAAGTCTTGGAAGGCGGTGATTATGTCAGCGAACAGTGAGACAAAAACACAGAGGCCCAAACAAAAGCAGGAGGTCACCTTGATACAGCTGCCTGCCGGAGAGCGCTCCAACCAGCTCCAAATGACTCAATTACAGCACGCGCATGGTGGAGAGGAGCGAGCCGGCCGGTGAAAAGGGAAAAGCTGTGGGTTTGATGGAGCAGGGTTCAGAGGGAGACAGGAAGATGGTTTTTTACATATTTTAGCTCCTTAATAAAAGAATGCTAATATATTATTTATCTATATCAGCACGAAATTTGGAACTCACAGTAATTCGACTATTATCTCTGAGTGAAGTTTTGATGTCTTCCTACCTCAGTTTTTTTTACATTTGACTTATTTTCTACTTTATTTGCATACTATCTATTTATTCAACTTGAAAGTTCTTCACTCACCCTGCCTAGTATGAAAGTGTGTGAGTGTTGGTGGTGGCCGAAGAGTCTTTGCTAGAGTCTGGGTCAAAAATCAAGTGCAATGACCTTATCCGGTGCCCCCTTTACTTTTACGGGTTGCTATGCGCATGGGTTAGAACTGTTGCCATAGCGATTAACAATTTCAAACAGAGAAATATAAGTTTTGAATGGGAAAAGTTCTCAAAATGCTGCATAAAACATGAAGCTGAAACCCATGAATATGATACATTTCTCTTGGTCTATAATCTGCAGGATGAGGAGTTTTCAGGCACTGTGAAATAAGACACATAAAAGTTAAAATAAGATTGTTTTATCATAATGGGAGTATAATACATAAAGATTTAAAAACATCCTTAACAATAGCCACAGTACACAGAGTACACTATAAGAGACCCATGTTAACAAGGCTGCTGCACTAAGAATAGCCCAGTGCAGCTAAACCTGTCTCCTGTGTGTGTCTAAAACATGACACTATGTCTGAGAGAGGCGTCCAGTCAGTGGTGTGTGTATATGTGTGTGTGTGCGGTGTGTGTTTGTTTGTGTGTCGAGTGTGTGTGTTTGTATCTGTTGTTTGTGTGTATGTGTTGCGTTTGTGTATTTGTGTATGTGTCTGTGCCCGAGACGTGTCCGGTGCATTTGTGTGTGTTTGTTTATTTGGGTCCACCGTGTGTGTGTTTATGTGTCCAGTGTGTGTGTATTGTGTGTGTGCGTCCAGTGTGCGTGTTTGTGTATTGTGTGCCAGGTGTGTCGTGGGTATGTGTGTATGCGTCTGTGTCTGAAGTGTGTCCGGTGTGTTTGTGTATTGTATGTGTGTTAGTGTATGTCCAGTGTGTTGTGTGTGTGTATATGTATGTGTGTCCGGTCTGCTGTGTCCGTGCGTGTGTGTGTGTGTGTGTGTGTGTGTGTGCGTGTGTGTGCTTGTGTATATGTATATGTGTGAGGGCTGCAGTAAGAAGAACAGCTGAAAGCTCATTGTGAACTGCTGCAGGGTCACTGTGAGCCGCTGACTCACTCCAACACAGTTAAATTTTAATTGGACCCAGTTTAGGGAGGACTTTCACAACAGGCTCTGGTAGCAAAGTGGCATTCTATTACACTATTTCTCTTAAACAGCGGCTTTACGCAGGTCGCATAATGGTAATGATGCCAAAGCAAGCTACTATTTGTCTTTTTTAGATAAAGAAAGAAAAGAAAAGAAAATCAGTCAAGTTTCAAAGACATATCTGTTAACTAAGACTTCAGCCTCCGGTTTTCTGGTGACATTTTGAGGACTTTTGACCACTGAAAAGATGTTTTAAATTGTTAATTACAATGCCAACTGTGCTAATTTTTTCTCACTCTGAAACACCTAACTTTAACCAAACTAAATAAACTGCCTTCAACAGTGACAATTTGCTAGCCCATGGATACGTTTAAAGGTCCACTGTGTAATTTTTTTGGTTGAGGGTTCGTCACCTTCTTGTTTCTATGGATACGTCATTGTTCTGCCTGGAATGTTCCACAGAATGACTTTCAACAGCTCTTCTTTACATTTCTTCAGTTACAGGTTGTTTTAAAGCTCAAAAATACTTAGAAAAACATGCGTTCTTACTGTGAGCCGGGTTACTTCTTCACAGATCTGACCCGTCACTTGGTCTGGTTTGGTCTCCATGAAGATAGAAAGGATTAATGCCATACTGTGAAACATTCCTGACAAAGCAAGAACATCTTCAAAGAGAAAAACATCTGACGGGCCCTCCACTAGAAAAGCTACACAATGCACCTTCAAACAAGTCAACAAAAATACAAAACAAACACGATTCCAACAGTACATTTTCCTCCATTCACAGATTAGACTTTTCTAATGAATTCAATCACAACATTTCATCACATTATAAAAAATTACGACCCCGTTTACTTTATTTCCCAGGCCTAATCTGGAGGTGAGAGCTGTGAGTGAAGCTGCACTGTCTCATGGTTAAATGATGGGGGCACTCAGCGGGCTTTGAAACACTAAGTAATTGGTTTTTCCTGGCAGAATGGGGCCAGGGCTATAGCTTGGGGCAATGGTGAACTCCACTACAGCTAAGGCTCTGTCAGCGATGCTAAGCTAATGCTGCTAAAGCTGAAGAGAAAGAAGAACAAACCAACCTGAAAAATCTTACACTAACTTAGACAAACTTTATTGATCCACAAGGGAAGTTTTTTGGACACAGTAGCTCACACATCACAATATAATATAATAACAAAGAGCGACAACATTAATGATAATAAAGTAGCAAAAATGGCAAGAGACTAGTGTCAAATAAGGCATAATTATATAACTGTATATGTACAAGTAAAATAAAAATATAGAAATATAGTAATACAAACTATACAGTATCTCGGGTATATACAAGAGGTGGGTAAGGAGAAAGATTAAAGATGCATTGTGTAACTTTTCTGGTGGAGGGTCCGTCGCCTGCTTGTTTCTATGGATATGACACTACTCTGCCTGGAATGTTCCACAGTATGACATTAAACAGCTCTACCTTACATTTATTTAATTACAGGTGGTTTTAGAGCTCAAAAATACCTACAAAAACAGACATTCTGACTGTGAGCGGGGTTGCCTCTCCACAGATCTGACCTTTAACTTGGTCTGGTTTGGTCTCCATGATGATAGAAAGATTTAATACCATACTGTGAAACATGACAGACAAAGCAATTGTTTTTTGTTTTGTTTTTTTCCATGGAAAAAAAAGCATTCGATGTACCTTCCACCAGGCTTTAAATAGTGATTGATATGACACAGGGTTATCTATTACATAAGGCTGAGTTGTTGTACAGACTGGAGTATGGTTTGAAGGTAGGCCTGTATCTGTCACTAAATCTAAAATCCTGACATGAGTTTGGAAATAAAGGCATCTGTGTGAAGTGGCTAAAATAGAAGTATATAAATAGTTTTTTAAAGGGGTGTATTGTTCCTCAAGGTTAGCGAGGCAATTCAGTCTCTCTGAATACTTTTACAGATGATTAATTGAAATGCAGAGAGCGGCCCTTTCAGCAGCCTTGATGTAAACATCACCAAGATGTGCTTATCACTCCAAAATGGCATATTTTGAAGTTTGATTTAAATAATGGATTTGAATAAATGTATTTTGTTGCAGCAGTAGGAGTGACGGTAGACATATAATTAGTAGAAGGTAGAAGCAGTTGGGTAGTAGTAGCAGAAGTAAGAAATACATGGTTGTAGTAGTAGTATTAGTGGCACTCGTACTCTTCGTAGTATTAGTAATAGTAGTCAAAGTCGTACTCGTAGTCCTAGTAGAGTAGTATCAGTAGTATGACCTTTTCAAGTATAGTTTAAGGTTTTCACAATAAAGATTTACACTTTCAAATGGAAATACTACTCACCTTCTCCTTTTAAACAATCAATTATTATTTTAACTTTACATACAAATTCTACCCCACTTAATGAACTTTTTGGATTATTTTTAGGGTTAGGAGGAATTTGTTAAATATACTAGTCAAGTTCAGTTAACAAGCCGTTGAGCTAATGTACCCCTAACTATGTAGCCATTATATTATACAACTCCTCAGAAGGTAAAAGTAGCTGGCTAGTAGTAGCAGTAGTACTAAGAAACACATAGTAGTAGTCGTAGTAGTAATCGTAGTAATAGTCATAGTAGTTTTCCACAGTAAAGACGTATACTTTCAAATGTAAATACTACTTGTCCTTCCCTTTTACACACAAATTTGTTATATCACTTTACACATAAATTCTATCCTACTTAATGTACTTTTTTTTTAGGTTCAGATGGAATATGTTGAATATATCTAGGTACATACATATTTTACCACAATACTATTTTCCAAGTTCAATTAACAAGCCTAACTATGTAGCCATTACACTACAGATCTCCTCAGTACAAGGGAATACATCATATACAGTTGCATAAACTCATAACATTCCACATTCATACAAGTTCTCCTCCCAATCCCTCACACTTCCTCCCTGAGCAGCCAGAGTCCGTCGGGGCATCCTTCACACTGATAGACTCTGTGTAGCCAGGGCCCGTCCACATCTGATGGACGGACAGGCTGCTGTGCACACTGTGTGGATGTATTGTGTAAGTGGATGTGGAGCTGGGGTGTGGAGCCACAGAGGAAATGGCTGGAGTCTCTCATAGCCCCGGGCGCTGAAAATGCATTATATATAATGGCCTACATGCCACTTCCTCTGCTGGGAAGGAGAGAGAATACAGAAGAGCGGAAAAGGTGGCTACTGTGTTTGGGAATTGACATTAACCATCATCGGGATTGTTCTTATAATGTATCCGCTCTCATGTGTGCACTAATTGACACTGGCAATATAGAAAAGTTGATTTATTTTCACCAAGAGAACATGATTATCTTTTTTATTTTAAGGTCTTATATGATACAAAATTGACTCTTTTGAGCTTTAAGTCATGTTATAATGTTGTTACCTCATCATAAACATACCTGGAGTTGTGTTTTGAGTAATCCTTTATTATTAGTCTGTCTCCATCTTCAAAGCTCACAATGCTCTGTTCCACCTTGTGATGTCATGTAGTGATAGTTTTCAAGTTAACAGGTACATTTTACCTATAGTTCAGTAGAGATTGGCAATTCCAGGGCTGAAATTAGCCAAATGAGTCTAGTGAAGTGAGTTTAAAAACACAGTGGAGTGCTTCCTGTATCTCCACATGACATCACAAGGTGGAGTAGAGTGTTTTCTGTTTGAGAGAGTGTGTGTGTGTTAAACATGTGTGAATGAAACAAACACGACTCCAGATATTTGATGAGGAAACAACATTACGCCATTATATGAAATCTATTTATCAATTTACTTTATTTAAGCCTAGGACTCCCCTTCACTTCTCTGACAGCCTTGCTAGCTTCAACCTCTGCAAACTACAACTCCCAAAACCTCCCATGTCTACTTTCTTAACCAAACTTCAAACTTCTATCTTCAAACTTGATATTGCACAACCTTTCAAGTCTTTAATCTCATCATCTCGACCCAGGGAAAAATCAGAAAACTGCACATGTGTATAAAACAAAAGTATCACGAAATAAAAGGGGTTTCTGGTGTCAAGTTGAAGAAAAAAAAAAGAATTCTAAAAGTACTGGCCTGCCGCTATCTTGTTATTTTAGTGAGCAATCTGGCAGTGATTTGAGAGGGCTCTGGAGCTCGTCAATAGTGCTTTGAGAAGGGTGTGAATTATACATAGCAGTAGTCTGTCTGGGTGATGGCAGAATCTGTTGTGGGTCAGGAAGGAGAGAGAATTTTGGCAGACCTCAAGTTCCATGTTTTCTTCATAGAGTTGCAATATGTTTTTTATTCCGCCGTCCAACTAGTGTTAAAATGTGCACGCCGCTAGCCAAACCCGCTGTCTCTTTTTTGAGCAGGAGTATTTTCAAGTCAGCTGGATTCGTACCAAGAAGCGTTGCATGCAAAATGAAGAAATTACAACTGTTGCCATAACTTATGAAGCCAGTCTAGTCTTGACAATGGCATTTTCTTCTCACAGCAAAGTTACGCTTTCTGTTCCCAAAGCTAATGGGGCACTTTTGTAAACTTTTGAGTTTGCATATTCTCCCTTTGTCTTCTGGGTACAAATATTTCTCCTATTAAAAGGTTTCTGATTTTTTTTCCCCCAGTGTATTTGAGCAAAGCCCGTCTTGGCCTGTACAGAGATATTGAAGGCCTATAAGCAGCTCTTGAGGTCAAAACATGTCCGCTGTGCATACTGTCTGCATCTGATAATGTTTGATAATCAGGAGGTGTGCTGTTAGCATGCTAGTTGTTTTTAGCATTACTGTGGCAGCTTTTGAAGTTGTGAATAGCACTTATAAACTCATCATGGTGGATTATTTGGATGTTTGGAATGCACAAGATAAGGGAGGAATAACTTTGGACCATTGCAAACGATTTAAAATTAACTACTTCTATTTTTCATGTTTTTAATCCTGCACTAATCGGGTACCTTTAACCTATTAAACCTATAAAATGCATTAAAATGTGGCTTCTCTTCCAGCAATTCAGTTTATTTTTGTAGAGGCCAAAATCACAATAGCAGTTGCCTTGCAGGGCTTAACAAAATTGCAGATTTAACCAACAAAAAAGTGAGAAAATCAAACAAGGAAACAGTCATCGGTCAATAACAGATCAGCAGATCAACAAACATTCACAGGAAACAAGCAAATGGATAACTGTCCCAGAGTACCCCATGTCTTAAGAACCCCTTTTTGACTACACACACAAAAAAAGTGGGGAAAAAACAGAACCATGGTGAAGGAGAAATCCACTGCACTACTCTCACTGCAAAAAGTAATACAGTATCTAGGCAAGTTAAAATTATTTCAATTAAGAATGTTTAACTTTATTTGAGTAGATTCAACTTGACAGAAATGATCCTCCAATGAAATAAGTGTGTTTTTCTTAATTCAAGCAACATTTGATTTAGTTTATTTTAAGTGAGAGTTGTTGTTTATCTTACCTTAAGTGTCTTTTCATATTTTAACTACAAAAAGTCTTGTTCCATTGGTAGACCATTTTACTTGTCAAGTGAAATTTACTCAAATCATGATAAAACTTTTTAAATTCAAGTAAACTTAACTTTAGATTTCAGTTTTTTCACTGCTGCTTTGATCTGTTGCAACTGCAGTACTGAAAAATGGGTCAAATGCAGAGAACAAGAGCAACCTTAACCTCAACCCTGCCCTAAATTATCAGTGACGTTGTTCCTAAGATAGCTTGAGTGCTCTTCCTGCTGTGTGCTGCAAATCTGGGGTGTGGATGAGTTTTGTGATGGCTCAGCGTGTTCGGAGCAGTTTGCAGAGAGATGAGCTTGTGACTTAAGGGAGATGTTTAAGTCGCATCCCTTAAGGCTGATGGTTTTCTGTCTGCAGTCAAAAAAAAGTGGCAGTAGCTCGAGGGCATGTATGGACTAGTGCTGTCATTATAAGTGATGGCTGTCAGATGGGCCACATTTACAGCTGTGACATCGAGACACGGGAGGGAGGACCGCGCCAGCATCAGGCTTTAATTGACACACAAAATATTTTTACTTTCATTACCGTCCAAAACTACACGTGGGGTGATTTATACAGATGGTATTAATAAGAAATTCAGAAAACTTTGTAGGTAAATTGTTTAGTTTGGATTGACAGATTCATTTTCTGTGGGTTCAAAGTGGGGCACAATCTCTAAGCCAGTGTCTTACAGAAACTCGGAATGAAATGTGTAACCGATTTTAACTTTGTGCTATGTAACTTTTTGTTTGAGGGTTCGTCACCTGCTTGTTTCTATGGATACGTCATTACTCTTGTCTGGAATGTTCCACCGTAGGATATTAAGGAGCTCTGCCTTACGTTTATTCAATTAGAATAATTCATATTATATTCAGAAGGTTTTATAGCTCAAAAACAGGCTTCTTACTGTGAGCAGGGTTGCCTCTCCACAGTTCTGACCTGTAACTTGGTCTGGTTTGGTCCACCAGAAAAGTTGCACAATGGATCTTTAATCTGTTCTTGTCAAGATAAATGCTGTTTACATCATGCATTATGGTAAAAGCTGCTAAATAAGAAAAAAAAAAAAAAATGAGACTGTAAAATCAAATCATTTTCTCTGGTAATAACTAATACAGATATTTAAATATGTCACATTTTTGTATATTTTACATTGACCTGATACAGCTCCCCCTACAGCTCCCTTATGAGAATACAATTTTTTCTCTTTTCTTTTTTTATTGAAATTAGGCAGTATATGCATAAAAATACATACCGTTGCCATTTTTTTTTTTTTTTAAGAACCAAGGTTTTACCAAGAGAAGTCTTTTTGGGTCAGATCAGCCATATTGCGAGGCTTTTTTTGCACACAGCAGAGTGAGACAACAGATGCTACAAACGAAAATACATATTTAACCATTACAGGGACATACAAAGACAATTCATGAGGTAAAAATGTTACTTAAAACTGTTTTAACATAAAATATTTAGATATGAAAAAGTGACATTATTTATTTAGGGACTATTTTATTTTTAGTTTAACAACAGATCAAACCAACACTACATGCATCTATTCATAACATAGAATTCAACAAAGCCAAAGTCCACCTGCTGTGTTAAAGGTTCACTGTGTAACTTTTCTGGTAGGAGGTCCGCCTCAAAATTGTTTCCATGGAGATATTATTGCTTCACCTGAAAGGTTTCACAGTATGGCCTTAAACTCATCTATATTGCATTTATTCAGTTACAAGTTTGTTTTGCTGCTCAAAAATACTATGAAAAAACATGCATTCCTACAGTGAGTAAGCTCGCCCCTCCACAGATCTGACCTGTAACTTGGCCTGGAGGCATTGTGGGCTTGCCTCCATGGAAACAGATGACAAGCAGAAAGTTACATGGAGTAGGGCACCTTTAACACACTATTTACAGTCTATAAACACAAATTCCCTCTTTCCTCGATCAACTGAAATGCATGAGAAATCCTATACGCCACAGTTTGCCCCCAAGCCAGGACTCAATATGTTTAGTCTTTATCTGTCCCACTCAATACATCTCTGCCAGATAAGTTAATGAATCTAAAGAGAAGAAAGTCTGAAGGGGGGGTGGGGCGGCGTGGAGAGGAGAAGAGATGGGAGCGTTCGCATGTGGCCGTGTCCAGCCTCGGGCAATGACAGAGTAAAGCAATTATGCATGAAGGCTGTGACATTGAGTATGGCATCACCTTGTCTGTGGATCTGTCCAGAAGCAAACTCACTGGATAATTCAGAACGGGCCATCACTCATATACAGTACACACATTACTGGAGTCTATGGTATTTCTCTATCACAGTTTTATAAGGTTATAGTGATCATGACAAGATGGACGCACTCAAATGTTTATTATGTGGACGACAGAACAGGTCCGGGTTTCATTTCTATAAACATAATGTGCACAGATCTTCCCTTATGTCATTATAGTTGCCAAATAAAGCCTACGAAGATGTGACGACTCTAAACCTTTTCTTTTCATTCTTGTATAAAGTTGTAATAATGCAATACAAAACTCATCATGCAGAGATCAGCCGTGTTCGGAAACCTTCAGGGGGAAAAGCGCGCTGGATTATGGGATGCCTCATAGTTCCTTACCACTGGTTTGGGCGAATTTGCAACGAACCTGAATCTGGTGTGAGGTGACCGAGGGCGCAAACTGGCAGCTTCTCTTTCGTCAGTCTACGCCAGGGCAGCTCTGACTACTGAAGCTGCACTCAGTATTTTCAATAATTTTTCAAGTAAATTGTGTTTTTAATTTTTTGCTCTGAACTGGCGCTGACCCTCTTTGCTGGGTTCCGTTCTTTCTCAAATTGCCATGATTCAATTTATCTTACAAAGCAGATTTGTTCTCATTTCATATTATGAGATTAATGTTTTGCGCAACTAAATGTGCAGCCAGCTGAGTACAGGCCAATGAAAATGTGCTGACGTGCTTAAAGATTATCTAATGAAGTCAGGAAAGAAACGCTAAAATTTTTGTATATGTTTATATTAAATCAACTGTATAATAATGGGAGAAAGCTGGCTACTTAAATGTGCACTATTTAAATTCTCTGGTAGAGAGTCCCCTAATCCTAACCCTAACCCCACCAGGCAATGGTACAGGTCAGATCTGTGGAGAGGCGACCCTGCTAAAAATGTATGTTTAAAGGCGTTTTAAAGGGCCTGTATTACACCAAATGGATTCTTATGAGCCTTAAACCCTGTTATAATGTTCCCTCATCAAAAACATACCTGGAGTTGTGTTTTGTTTCATTCACACATGTTTGAGTAACCATTTAAGATTAGTCTGTCTACATCTCCAAAGCTCGAAATGCTTTGTTCCTCCTTGTGATGTCATGAAGTGGGACTTTTCAGTTAACGTATACCTTAGGAGTTCAGAAGAGATTGGCATTTCCAGGGCTGAAATCATCCAAATGACTCTAGTGAAGGTGTATGGAGTTTCTAAACACAATGAAGCACTTCCTGTATTACCACATGACATCACAAGAGTGTTTTGCATTTGAGAGAAGAACTCTAAATATGAAGCATAAATACGTAGGATTTGTGTGTTAAACATGTGTGAATGAAACAAAACAACTCCAGTTTTTGACCAGGAAACTACATCATAACGCAGATCAGAAAAATAACGTGGCTTGGGCTTCAGACTCGGACATACTGCCACTGTTTTGCTATGGCAACCCTTAAATCTATAAGCTCATAGAATATTGAATTATACTGAAAACTATATTGATATAAGATTACACCCTCTTTTATTACAAAGACATTTAAGAGAAAAACATCCATCACCAAAATTCATCTCCACTTACAGATTTTTGGGCTGCAGCGAGTGCCCATAGTCCTAGGGTGACTCTGCCCATTCACCTGTGGCGTGTGCACAGTGAACTGCTCAACGCTTTTAACGCCCAAACATAAAACGAAGATGGCGGTGAGGCAGAGTTTACGAGGCCAGTGTAAACCGGAGTCATGGAAGGCTAATTTTTTGGTGAATGATCGATATTCTGTCAGGCATTTTAGAGCTGGGAGTTTAACGGGACAGAGGCTAAGGAGGATGTGGGCGACGGGTGTGGATAGAGAGAAGATAAGGTTGTATTTTTTCAGTATGTGCAAGTAAGGATTTAACAGTAGCTAATTTGGAAGTGTGTATATTGGTACAGAGAATATCATGATACTTTTGACAATAATGAGACTAAATGAAACAAGGTAATTGCACTGGAATGGTTTAATATGGATGGCAGTGTATTAAACCCTCTATACATGAATAGTTATTGTTCTGAGAAAAAAAAAAAGAAATATAAAAAGTGCTGGTGCATACAGTATATATTTATAGATTGTATTATGAAAAATACTGAGCCAAAAAAAAATATATATATATTCACTTCTAATTCATAAGGTAACTCGATACATATGTGGCTATTGGTTGTAGTAGGCCTAAACATGAATGTAATGAGGAAAATACTTCTGAAAGAAAGCAAGCCACGCTCAAGGTAGTAGTAGTAGTAGTAGTAGTAGTAGTACTAGTAGTAGTAGTACTAGTAGTAGTAGTCGTAACTACTGGGCGACAGTAGCTCAGTTGGTAAGAGCGTTTGTCCACTGATCAGAAGGCTCTCGACATAAACATCGGGCAGATCCACTGACCCACAGGTTGGCGGTGCTATTCCAGCTCCCACAGATGATTGCCGTCATTGTGTCCTTGGGCAAGACACTTAACCCACCTCGCCCCTAGTGTCTGCGTACACTGGTGTATGAAAGTGTGTGTTTGAATGGGTGAGTGGTTCCTTGATGTAATGAGTGCCTTTAAGGTGCTGTATAAAAATGTGGCCATTTACCATTTAGCGGTAGTAGGTAGTAGTAGTCTTAGTAGGTGGTAGGTGGTAGTGGTAGGTAGTAGTAGGTTGTAGGTTGTTTTTTTTTTTGTTTTTTTTAATTGGACTGCCACTTTTATCCACAATTCTGCAAAACTGTTGTCCTCCCTCGCTCCCTCTGTGCTGAGCTGACATAGATCTCATTTAAAGTATCCTTAAAATAGCACACAAACATATTTTCTTGCTATTTATAGTGGATTTAATGTGTATCGTTTTTAGTTTTACTGTAGTGAGAATAAATTGATTCCAGTGACTAATGTGCAACTGTGATTTTAGGGTTTGGCGTTAGGAGTCGATAAATGGGGCACTTAAAGACGACATTTACACATCTCCAGTACTTTGAAAACAAGAGAATTGCAACTGACACTTATAATAGTACTTTCTTCTATAGCAGGAACTCAAAGCAAGCATTAAGTTGTGAATTTGTGTAGTAGTTATTAGTTTCTACTTCTAGAAATAGCAATTGTCAGTAGCGGAAGAAGTACTCAATTTTATTACTTGTAAGTAAAAGTACAGATACCAAAGTAAAGCAAAATAGTAAATCTAATCTAGTATTAAAGTACCCTTTTAAAAATGTACTTAAAGAGTAAAAAAGTATTTTGCACAGCGGTTGATTTGCTCAATGTATGACCTTGATAAAAAAATAAAAATAAAGTAATAATCATAATAAAAATATATATATATATATAAATAAATAAATAAATACATAAATAATAATAATAATAATAATAATAATAATAATAATAATAATAATAATAATAATAATAATTTTCAGTTATGTTAAAAAATGTAGTGGAGTAAAAAGTACAGATACATGCTCTCGAATGTAGTGAAGTAAAAGTAAAAAGTAGAAATACCCCAAATTTTGACTTAAGTACAGTACTTTACTACTTTTACTTTGTTATGTTCCACCACTGGCAATTAAAGACAAGAGCAATGCTATCAAACAAACATTTTTATAACCGCTGTGCATAATTCCCAGATGCAACTTAACCTCAAACACAATGTGCAATGCAAATGACTTTTTATTTAGTAACATGAGCTCATTTAATGCAAAGCAAACAAAAGCTTTAACACTGCATAAACATAGGGGAGAGCAGCTCATTGTCCTTCCTCGTTATAAAAATGAAGTAGTTCAGATCTGCTGACTTGTATTTTCTTGTCAGAGGCAGGAGGTAGTACTACAGCAGTATTGCACTCTTAACCTCCTTTCTGGAATATTTATGGATTCTCGTGACTTAAGTGAAAGCATCTGTGCAGACTAAGGCAAGCTGGGGTTTTTCTTCATAAAAACTATGCATGGGAAACAATACAGACAGTAGCTGATAGTGTTTGTTACTCAGAAAAGGCAACGAGTCAATGTTTGTGGCTAAAACAATATGTGATAAATAATGATAAACCCAAACTCATAAATTGTATTATATTTGTAAAATTTAAATACTCCCAGATTGTGAAGAAAATGCACCTAACCTTAAATAAATAAATACATAAATAAATAATAATAATAATAATAATAATAATAATAATAATAATAATAATAATACTTCAGTTTCCCAATTTTCACATCACAGGTATCCTTGTATTTTTCTGTTTGCTTGTATTTTATTTATTGTTACATTTTGTATATTTATAATGCTCGCTTTTATGGGAATATTTGATCTTTTTCTGATGTAATTGGTGCAAACCAGGATTAGCATGTAATGCTGTCTGCTGCCAAGTCGATCTTCAATAACAGTATGGACCTGTGATGTATTTTTGTCATTAAGTGCGTAAATATTCCATTATATATATTCTAAAATAAATATTCTAGTAGTTTTACATCAATCAAGTGGCAGATTGTGGAAAAAAGTTGAAAAGACCAGTACAAAAATACAGGAAGTAGCACTCAGTTCTAAAACGTTATACCTCTTACTATATCATCAATGTGGAAAATTCCATCTAAAATGCAGAAACAATTTACAACTTATTTAATTTTATTTATTATTTATTTATTTTTGCTGACAGTTTTAACTAAACAAATATAACAAATAACAAAATAAAGGTGTTGTCATTTATTTTTATTTGTCTAATCCAGTCTAAGTAGTAATTTTGTCAAGTTTTGGCCTTTGTTCACGTTATAGTTGCTAGGTAACAGTTTGCATGTCACATCTGCTACCTGTGTTCAACCAGGATGTAAAATAAATAATAAACTTCACAAAAATTTTTAAATTATTATTATTATTTTTTTATCTTGAATATAATTGTGTTTTTATTTTTCTTTAATTGTGTATGTTTTAAATTGAGTCGTCTGTCATGTGCACTTTCAACACAAGAGTATATAACGCATAGCTGTTGACTGTTGTACTTGAATATGTCACTCTCCAGACTATGAATCAGCAGAGTCTGTATCCTCCTCTGCTTTTCCCACAGCCTCACAGCCAGTCCATTAAACTTGCATGATTGGACCAAGGTTGAAAGTCTACTCGTCTCCTCACTTCACAGCTCTGCTCTTTGTAGATTTTCAAAGGACACAAAAACACATTAGTCAGGCAAATGCTAATTCAGGAAAAAAATAAACCTCAAAAAAAAAATGACAAGTCTATCTGCAATCAGGGGGCAAGTAATTAAGTACTAAAGCTAATTACTTTGTCCCACGTTTCTTTAATGAATCTCTGCTTGTGATCCGCCATTTTTATTTTCATCTCAGCCACAAAGCGCTTCCGTATGTGTCATCTTGTGATTCAAAAGACAGGTCCGTTCCTTCCACTGCTACGCTAAGGTCAAATCGGCGATTGGAGCGCAGTATGTCAGCTCAGCGTTTCTCCATGCAACTGATCGGCCAATTACAACTTTAATTATCGTCTCCTTTGGATTTGTCAAAGGGGCAATCAATATAGGCCAAGTAAGTACTGCAATACACATCAATACACACATGCATATTAGTTTGCATGGTCCAATAAGGAAGGAGGAGGATCAAATACTACTACTAATGCCTTGCTAAGTCTTTCTGTGCGCTCAGAGTGGGATACCAAACCACAGGGGGTAATGGTTTCAAATGGATGTCTGGAGATTTGAACTGGTAATTCTGTATAATTTGTTAATGGGGCAAATTAATAAAATGTTAAAGGGCCCATATTACGCTATTTTCTGATCTGTTATAAGGTTGTTTCCTCATCTAAAGCATAACCGGAGTTTTGTTTTGTTTCATTCACATATTTTAACAGACTTCTTTACAGAGTTATTCTCTCAGTAATACAGGAAGTGCTCCACTGTGTTTTTAAACTACATACACCTTCACTAGAATCATTTGGATAATTTCAGCCCTGGAATTTCCAATCTCTACTGAACAAAATGTAGCTGTTAATTTCAAAACTACCACTTTGTGACATCACAAGGTGAAAAAGAGCATTTTAAACTTTGGACAAATAATAAAAGGTTATGCAAACATGTGTGAAGGAAAAAAACAACTCCAGGTATGTTTTTGAGGAGGTACCAACAGTCTAACATGGCTTAAACTTTGTGTAATATAGGACCTTTAAATGAAGGTGAAGAGCAATTCTATAGACTTAAATAAGGTAATTTCAAGTAGGGGTGCCAGATACTTATCAATACGTAAAACAAATATCCAAACTAGATACTCAACTGATACTGAAAAATACACATACATGACATAACATTTGACCTTTTGACCACATAATTTATTTTGTTGGAACTAGGGTATGCAATATTGCCAAAAGACACAAGACAAATGCTTGAACCAGCATCAAACCAACAACACTAAAATATAACAAGTGTAAATTGTGTTTTTAAGCAGTTTTTTGTATTTTATTTTGGTTGCTTAGTTTTATAATCCTTTATGTAACTGTATTGGTGTATGATCCTTCAGTCACACAATGGCGTTCAAAGGGTTGGAAAGAAAAAGATATAGACCCAGGGCAAAACTGGTTCAAAGCAGTTTATGTACTGTATTTTTAGTCGCTGTTCTGTAATATGATTTATTATTAATATGTAATAGTTAAAATAGCTGATTATGGCTGTGAATTTTAATATAATTTTAATTGAACTGAGGTGAAATGATGATGATGAACCTTGGGGCTTTTTAATGGAGAGGTGTACGTCAATCACAGGTCAATATTAGCATGTGGTTTGGAGTGAAGTTTAGACTTTGGAGGAATAATTTGGCATATTTTTTGGGTTAAATGGGACTAATTAAATAAATATGTACAGCTATTTGTATTTGTTTTAATAAGATATATGTAATTTAAAGGTGCACTGTGGAACTTTTCTGGTGGAGGATCCGTCACCTGCTTGTCTCCACGGAGATGTTACCGTTTTGTCTTGATTATTCCACAGTATTGAAATAAACTTGGTAATCACAATGGAGGCAGGTTAATGGTCAAATCTATGGAGAAGCGAACATGGTAAGTCATGTTTTTTAGCACATGCAATTGCGTAATGTAGCCCTATGAACACTATTGCTAACCATGCTATAACATTCTGCTTGTATTTTCACCCAGCGTTAGATTTTGGTGAGCACTTGAGTTGCAACTAGCTCTTGCTGAGAATAAAGGCTGAGACATAACTATGAAAACACATAAATTGGTGTGCACTGCTTGGAAATATATTTGTTTTGACATCGCTATGCAAAACACACACAACACTCCAATATTGTCACTCCTGATCCAAAGAATACAACATAGACATACTAATTTACATGTAGAGCCAAATCCACCGCCGTATACATCTGCTTTCATAATACACCAGGCTCTATTGGAGACAATGAGACCTTGATTATCTGCTCTCAGTTGTGGCACTCCCTAAGCAGAATCAAATAGGCTGACTTTATTAGCATAGCATCTGCATAATGGTTCATCCACAGCAAGGGCAAGAGCCTGCTACGTGGACTGTACCATGTGTGATTGAGAGAGGGTGGGGGCGGCGTGATGGGGTACATGCTAATGACGGTATTTATTGCGGGATGATTGCAAGACATAAGCTAAGTGTGGGCTGTCAGTGTCCAGTGATGAATACAGATTACTTAACCGACGTTGAATATTTTTAGTACGGCTGAAATACTCAAATTTGGATGGGAATGGGATTTGAATCAGGGTAATACCAAGTGGTGTGGCAGTGCCTCTGTACTGTCATTGTGTCCTTGGGCAAGACACTTCGCAGACCCTGCCTATACGTATGAATGTGATGACTCCAGATTGGCATCTTTTACAGCAAACATCTGGTAAAATGCTATACAAGACCAATAAGTACAGTATATGTTAAACTATTATGTAAAATTAGTCATCACAAGACTAATTTGTGATTACTTTGAAGCAAATTTACAACTATAATAATTTGGTAAATGTAGAAGCATGAGATAAAAACGATATTGGAAGCACAGTAAAAAAATGTATGAAAAAGTGGACATTCATACATTGACTCAAAATAAGATGGAAAATTGACTTGTGAGCTTTATAATGTTGTTATCTCCTCAAAAACATGCCCAGAGTTGTGTTTTATTTCATTCACACATGTTTGAGTATCCCTGTTTTATTATTAATTATCTACATTTCCAAAATTTAAAATGCTCCATTCCACCTTGTGATGTCATTAAACTGTAGTTTTCAAGTAACGGCTTTTACCTTAGTTCAACAGAGATTGGCAATTCCAGTGCTGAAATTATCTATATTATTCTAATGAAGATTTATGGAATTCAAAAACACAGTGGAGCACTTCCTGTATTACCATATGACATCACAAGGTGCAACAGAGTGTTTTCAGTCTGAGAGAAGAACTATGAACAAAACACAACTCCAGGTCTGTTTGTGATGAGGAAACAACTTTATAACATAGAGCAGAAAATAGCAGAATATGGGCCCTTTAAGGAGAACATGTTACACTAACGGGTGCATTAAGATTCTGTTCACTCCAATATATTTACACCTAAACGTCATGGTAACAACGCATCATGTTTTAGATTCACTGATATTACCAAGGCTTAAACTAGTCAGGCAGTTCCTCTCCTCACAAAATGATTCTTGTGTGTTTTGTTTTTTTATGTTCAGCCCGCTTGCAGATCTCTAGCTATTTGGCTGCGCTGTGTGAATTACCATAATGCCTTTTAAAAACTTAGAGCGATTCATAGGTGACGGTTTTATCCATTTAACTTGTTTACATGTTAAATTGCCAGTTTGTTCTTGCCAGTGGCAAGAAAGTGACAAGATTTAAAAAGCACATTCAGCTGGCCTTGAGTTTTAAAAATTTAAAACTATTTTCATAATACTTTAATGATATAATATTAAAATTATAAAGCATGTGTTCTACAGGTTTACACTAAGATTTTAGCTCCTCACAGTAATACTAAAAGTGCAGAAGCTTAAGCTGTAGTTCTACCAATCATGATATCAAATTTTCTCTTCTTCCTCATCCCTTTTTTGAAATATCCTGAAATATATTGATGGAATGTATTTATTCTATTCAAATCTGTTCAATAAAGACTATGAAAAGTACAATTTTACAGCAACAGAATGTAATTTTCAGTACACAATATAAGTATTTCATTACATTACATTTCTTTAAAGGTCCTATATTACGCAAAACTAACTCCTGTGACTTTTAAGCTATGTTACAATGTTCTTAGCTCATCAGAAACATACCTGCAGTTGTGTTTTGTTTCATTCACACACACGTTTGAGTAATCTTTTATTAGTAGTAATCTGTCTACATCTCCAAAGCTCAAAATGCTCTGTTCCACCATGTGATTCGTTTTCAACAACAGCTACGTTTTGTTCAGCAGACCCTGGCAATTCCAGGCCTAAAATCATCTAAATGATTCTGGTGAAAGTGTATGGAGTTTAAAAACACAGTGGAGCACTTGCTGTATTACCACATGACATGAAGGTGGAACAGCCTGTTTTCCATTTGAGAGAAGAACACCGACTAAATATGCAGGATTTGTGTGTTAAACATGTGTGAATAAAACAAAAAAACTCCAGGTATGTCATTGATGATAAAACAACATTATAACATAGATCAGAAAATAGAGTAATAATGGCCTAGTAGCTATAAACAAGGCAAATAACAGTAATAATAGTGAGAATTATAGCATCGGTAAACGCGCTAGGCTAATAAAATACTTACTTGTCCCTTTTTTGACCGCACAGTGTTCTTATAGAGCTGAATTGCAACAGCGCTCTCCCTCTTCTTATTCCCTTAATATTATACAGTACAGTTTGCACAAGCCTTTTATTTACTCTCATCCAAGACAAACATCTCTGGGAACACAACCTCGTGGCAGCGGTGACAAGCAGAGACACAGCGGTTTAAATAAAAAAATAAAAATAAAAAAAACCCTCCAAAGCGGCAGTAGCAGTTGTACATGTGTTGCATATGTGTGTATCTGGCTGCTCCTCGTACCACGCGCTGCCATGTTTGTTTACACTCTGTGGCGTGAACATCTCCGCACGGCTGCAGCCTTCACATCCGCACATGTCACCGTGGTGGTGCGTCGTTACACAAACACACGCTTTTATTCCCACCCTCCCCTTCTTCACTCTCTCCACACCCCTTCTATCGCTTTCTCTTGGCCTCCTCTCACTCTCTACTTCCTATACCCTCCTCTTTCTCTCCTCTCACTCCTTCTCTCATCTCCCCTTCCATCTCTCTACCTCCCTCTCTGCTCTCCCTCTCCCTCTATCGCTTTCTCCCGGTCCCCTCTCACTCTCTACTTCCTATACCCTCCTCTTTGTTTCCTTTTCTAGCGTTATCTCTCTCACTACCTCTCGCCTCCTCTTTCTCTCCCTTTCCATCTCTCTATACCCCTCTCCCTGCTCACTCTCTCCCTTTCTCTTCATTCCATCTCCCTCGTCTTCTCCTCTACTCTATCTCCGTGTCCTTTTCCCTGTACTCTCCTCTTTCTCTCCCCTTCTAGCTTGATCTGTTTCTCACTCCCTTTCTCCTCTCCCCTCTTCTTTCTCTCTCTGTCCCCCACTATTTCCATCTCCCTCCTTTCTCTCTTCTTCCTTTATTACTGTACCATCCTCTTTCTCTCCTCCTCCATCTCTCTGCACCCCTCCCTCTTTCTCTCCTCCCCCTCTCCTGTATAAGACTCTCTCAATGCAGCCCTCAAAGCCACGTCTTAACCCACTTCTTCACATAAATCCCACTCATTGGTCTCAGGCTCTTGAACAACAATGCGCTGGTTTGAAAAGCTGTGCATTTGCTACTGGATATTTGCATAGCCCTTGTTCTAAAAGTATTAACAATTATCTCACTGGTTAATTCAATTTCTACTGCTTTGCTATTGATGTTTCAAAACAGTAAAAAAATCAGACCCAGTTTCGAGAAAAAGTAGGTCTGAAAACGTTTACCAACTGAAAAGAATTCTACGAAAACAAGAATTACAGCCACTCTGTCCCTCAGCTGCTGCATTCAAATATAATGCGTAACAAAAATCATAGCAGTGAGTCTATAAAGTGAAAAATACTAATAGATAAGGATTCTTGCTTAAATATTTTCATAAATCTTCTGAACTTAAAGGTGCATTGTATAACTTTTCTGGTGGAGGGTCCATTAAATGCTTTTCTCCATGGAGATGTTATTGCTTTGTCTGGAATGTTTCATAGTATGGCATTAAACCTTTCTATCTTCATGGAGACCAAACCAGACCCCGCTCACAGTCAGAATGCTTATAAAGGTATTTTTTAGCTATAAAACCAGCTGAGATTGAATAAATATTATACTGTGGAACATCCAGGCAGAGCAATGACATCTCCATAGAAACAAGTAGGTGACTGACCCCCAACCAAAAAGTTACATAGTACACCTTTAAAGTAAGCAGGAGAAACTGGATGCTCAAAAACAACAGTGTGTTTTTACAGTGGAGACTGTTGTATTTTGAAATAAAAGTACAATTATTTTAAAATAACTTGTATAAATGTATCTTTCATCTGTGTCTTTTCAACATTGGTTTGGCTTTTTTACATAATCTTCTTTGTCAAAACATGCACAGATGGGAACAATAAGATGGATACAATCAAAAAGATAAAAAGTAGTTTGTGACAGTAATGATTTGTATTTTAAAGGTTCATTGTGTAACTTTTCTGGTGGAGGGTTAATTAGATGCTTTTCTCCATGGAAATGTTATTGCTTTTTCTGGAATGTTTCACAGTATGGTAAAAACCTTTCTTTCTATCTTCATGGAGACCGAATCAGACCAAGTTACAGGTCGTATCTGTGGAGAGGCAACCCCGCTCTCAGTCAGAACACCTTTGTTTTTCTATGTCTTTTTGAACCATAAAACCTAATGTAATTGAAAAAATGTAAGCTAGAGCTGTTTAATGTTATACTGTGGAACATTCCAGGCAGAACAATGACACATCCATAGAAACAAGCAGGTGATGGATCCCCAACCAGAAAAGTTACACAATGCACCTTTAAATGAGCAAAAAAAAAAAAAAAAAAAAAGTCTCTAAATTTTTAAAACAAAAAATTATTCTAAAAATTGTATACAATACTTTTTGTATAGTATATGGGGCATGGCCATTTGAATATGTTGGTTATGTATTCCTCTCTTTGGCCCTCTCCCTATTGCATAACCAGTGACGCATTCATGGTTCATGAAAAAGTGCGAATCATGTTTGCTTGGGTGATCCCAGAGGTCAGTGCAGAGAAAGAGAAAGAACGATAGAAAGAAAGGCGCAGAATGGGTGGAGGTCGCAAGTGGGCAGACAGAGGAGAACAAGGCTAGCGGTGGTGACTGAATACGGTGACTGAGAAGGGACAAAATTGTGCACTGGCACAGGGAGTATGGTCTATGGTCTATGGTCTGTTGTCTGGGGAATAGGCTCCAGCGCCTCAGGGGAGAAAGAGGAGAGTGATATAAAAGAATGTAACAGAGAGCTCACAAAAAGAGGAAATACAAAAATGCTGAAAATCTGAAGTGGGAAGGACTCAGATCTACAGCAACTACAAAAGCTTGAGAATATGAAATGGTTTGAACATTAGTCTTTCTTAGACCTCTCCTTCATATACAATATCTCATTTGTGTGGTCCAACCTTGGAAAAAAAAAAACAACAACAAAAAAACACAGATTTGGTTCTTTCTGTCTTTCAAACATGAAATTATGCGACACAAAATGCATTCCTGTGAGCTTCAAGACATGTTCTAATGCTGTTTCTCATCAAAAACATATCTCATGTTTGAGTAATCCTTGTCTGTCTACATCTCCAAAACTCAAAATGCTCTGTTCCACCTTTTACCTTTAATTCACTAGAGACTGGCAATTCCAGGGCTGAAATTATCCAAATGATTCTAGTAAATGTGAATGTAGTTTAAAAACACAGTGGAGCACTTGATGAAATGAGTAAACAACATTATAAGATCTGAAAATACTGTAATATTGGCCCTTTAATCGATTCAAGATGGTCCAGACAGATACTCTTATCAGTTTCTGCAAATACTTTTACTCATACTTGAAGAACTTCTTAGACCACTACGCTGTACTTGTACTTGTACCCGTGTACTTTTTTTGGTTACTCCACCTTATAAAACAAGTCGCTATTATGTGATTGTGATGAAACCTGTGCAAATACTGTTCCACTTCTCCATGAAACGTTTTCGGAGTTCAAAAAGAATGGCTCAGAATATCAGAATCTTTAATATTACAGCAGAACTATTTATTCAGCATTTCCTCACACTCGTTCTCAGCACATCAGCCTGTCCAATTCAGATTATAATGTGGTGTAATGGCTAGCCTCACTGGTCAGGCTAAGCATAACAATTTGCTCACTAGAAGATAATGGCATTCATTAGCCTGGAACCCAGACCGGTCTCTCTGTAGATTTCTAATATCTCTCTCAGTCTGATCTCCACCTTCCCCTCTGCGTCTCTGGCCACACTCAGAGTTGTTCAGTCAGGTTTTGTTCATCTAACTTTTAGAACAAAGTCAGACTTGTCTCACTTCAAAATAACTTCGTTTAGAGCATAGACCATATAAAGAAGTGGACTAAGCGAGTGTGACATCACCCGTAGTGTTCTGCTCCACTAAAATGAAGCTTGAAATGCCAGAAGTTACAGGAGCTAATTTGGAGGCTCTATATTATGAACAGGATTTTTTTTAACAGACAAATTATTCATAGAAAAAAAGAACACAAATTAAATAATAATAATAATAATAATAATAATAATAATAATAATAATAATAATAATAATAATCAACATTTCAAATAACTGTAAAAACTGGACAAATGGCAGCACTGGAACTAATTAGCAACATCTGCAAATAAAATATATTTTCTTCAGTTTCATTCTCATTGCAACAACATCTTGTAAAACTGTTTATTTGGACCAATATCACCAAGTCACAATAAAACACCAAAAGATCACACCAAAGAATATGAGCTCGTCTCCAGAGTATCACCAGTGAAACCTGATAAAACCTGCAAAATGGCCTTATTTGTTACCAGTGCATCTTCAAACAGAACTGACACCATTTCAAAACACTCTCCTCTGCCCAGACCCAGACTCAGCAGTGGATTGAAATTTCAGAAATAAACAAAAGCCCCAGTGTTTGGAGGCGATTTCTTGTATTCCTCTCTCATACTCTGACCATGCGAGTAGCAGGCGGTCGGTGCGGAAATCAATTTAGCCAATGCCCTCAATTTAAGCAACTCTGAAATCCACAGCGAGGATCATTTCGGGTTGAGCGTCTGGCCATTAATAGTCATTTATCAACAGCACCACCACTGCATGCCAACGTCAATAAGAAGCAGCTGGGGCTATAGCGGCTGGCGTCGGGGTGAAGTAGAAGAGCTCATTTACATTGGTGACAGGGAGCTGGTGTAAACAAAGCAAACCGCTAATGACATCAAGCTACACCAACTTACTCATTTGGGTTTTAGATAGAAACTTTATGTTGAAATGTGTTGTTTAAGAGGTGAAACAGCAAAAGAAGTGTGTAGAAACTGAGAAGAATTAGCATGGACTTACTATGAGAAGGTTCCAGTATAAGAAATGCTCAAAAGGCTGGTGATTTAGTTATAGGAACTCCTGATTTAGAAGTACTAGAAACATGTCAACAGGTACAGCACTGCATTATGGGACATCTTAAAGGGCACTATGTAGCTTTTCAGATGGAGCAGGAGGGTCTGCCACCTGCTTGTCTCCATGGAGATGATGTTGATTTGCCAGGAATGTTCCACAATATGTCATTAAACCTATCTATCACCATGGAGATAAGTATTTGACACCAGGTCAAAGAAGCAACCCAAAAACACAACGTATTTTGGGTCAATAAACCCCCTTCAATTGAATAAATGCATGTTGGTCAAGTTTAATGCCATAATGTGGAACATTTCAGAAAGCAATATGGCAATATCAACATGGAGACAAACAAGTGCCAGGAAAGTAACACAGTGCAGCTTTAAAACTGCACAGTTTAAGCTGCAGCTGGTTAAGTGAGTATTTACAATGTGGAATTTATATTTAAAATTAATTTAAATTTGTTGACTTTTGTAACGATTGGCAATATGGCCAAACTAAAAATTATGAGACGGGAGAGAAGAGCAAATTCACTCCAAGACAACCCCAAATCATGGTCTCCAAAATGCCAGAGGAGTACAAACTTTTCCCCAAGTTTCAGGGTTTTAATTACCCTGTCTTGGTTCAGTAATTTACAGAGTATTTTGTTTTGCTGGTGTGAGGAGTGCAGTGAGGTGGAGCTGTAGATCCTGCTTGTGTTTGGGTGAGTTTGGGGCTCAGAGCTCAGAGGGGGATGTCCCCAGTATTACATAAATCCTTTCAGAATCCTGCAGCAGTGAAAGGTCCAAAAGCAGGTCTCTCCATCTTAAACCTGTCTGATGTGAGATCACTATGGATTTTGTGCCCCAAGAGGATGACAGGGGAACTGCAAGGAGGTAAATATTACAGGTAAAAGTTGAGTGATACTGTGGTGTATTTTATTTTATACAGAAGCCGTCCAAAGCAAGTCAAACATCTAACTTGTCTGTGTATTTTTGACACTTAATTTTCTTGCTTTTATTTTCTATCCATTTATTTCAGATTTGTATTCTACAGTTGTTGCTGTGCTAGCCATTGTAACACTGGAGCACTAAAAACACTTATGATGAAATAACTGCATGATAGATGGTAGAAGATTAATGCCATACGGTGGAACATTCAAGCCACCGTAAAAGTTACATAGAGTAGCTTTGATTCGTGCAAATATTATTTAAATGTAAATCAAACTACTTTTCTTATTGTCCTTTTTGAACTTTTGCTAGCATGCAAACAAAGTACGATTAACTTTATCAGTCTCTTTTATTTCTTACACAGTTGCTAAAGCTAATGTTGATTAAGGATGTAACGATATCCAAATCTCTCGATACGATATTTTCACGATAACCATCTCACGGTACGAAATCTATTGCAATATTTTATGGAGGTTAATAAAATTTTGAATATGCTACTTTTCGGTCATAATCCAAATAATTAAGATCTGCAAGTGCTAAATAACAGTTATTTCATCATGTACATAGGACTGAAACAGAGCAAAGGTTCATAGTTGATGTAGTTCTCTGTTTTTTAGCTGTTGCTCCACCATAAAAATGAATTTAAACAAAGAAACCTGTAATTTGATATATTTTGATGACCCGTGATATTATTTTGAGACTGGCGATACGATATCATGATATTTCAGTTACTGTTACATCCCTAAGTCTTTTTCCAGTTTGGCTGTACTCCTGGGGTCAAACTGGGCTCCACAGCTGCCATTTCTGGACATGTTTCGGCCACCGGGGCATTACGGCTTTAAAGTGCGTCTCTGGAGCTATAGGCTAAGAGTCAAGCTTTAAGTCTAATCCCTTTCTCCACTCTAATTGTGCCTCAAAGTCTTGCCCAAAAGTTGCCACCCCCCACACACACATGCACACACACACACAGCAGCAGAGTCTGAGCAGTATTGGGATCTTGTTGGCAGTGTCTTCTTCTAATCACGCCTGCCATTCTATCTCCAACCGCGCCTCCATCTTTTCAGTTCCAAGTCTGTATCTGTCACTGCTAGTCATCTTTCAGTTTGCCATCAGTTTCCCAACCCGGCCATCCAAATGTGAGTATTTTTATTTCAGAAATTGAAATGAATGAATTCCATGGAAAGGCATGGATTTTTTTGTTGGGTTGGATTTAAGATCTGAAAATCAAACTTGAACTGTTATAAATAGATTGAAAAACTGTGGAAAAAACATACATAGACCTATTAAGTATGAAGGTGCCACTATGCCCATTGGCCGCATGTCAAGATTTAGTGTCCAAACTAAGGATTCAGTTCCACAGTATGATGTCAAACATATGCATCTCCATGGAGACAAGCAGGGGATGCCATCAGGCCATGTTACAGGTCAGATCTGTGGAGAGGCAACCAAGATTTCAAGGGTTTTTGGAACTTTAAATAAACATACATCCTCCAGCTAACGTAGTTCTCCTTAATCAAGAATATAGCTCAAGATCTGGAGATGGGTCCCTGGGCACTGATCTGTTCCAGACAGTCTAGATACGTTTAATTTCATACTGTGGAACATTCTTCGTCTCCATGGCGACAAGCTGGCGGCAGAATCTCCATCAGAAAAAAATTTATATTGCACTTTTAAATGATTAAATTATAATTATTATTGGTAAAGCAGTCAGATCCACTAACCCACAGGTTGGCAGTGCAACTCCAGCTGCCAGTATGCTGTTGTTGTGTCCTTGGGCAAGACACTTAACCCACCTGGCCCCTAGCGTCTCCGTAGACTGGTGTATGAATGTGTATGTGAATGGGTGGTTCGTTGTTGTAAAGCGCTTTGAAGGTGAAAAAGCACTATGTAAAAAAAAGAAAAAAAAAAAACAGTGACCATTATCGTATACAAGATAAGAACCTATTATCTTGAAACCAGCAAGCCAGTGGAACAATACATAGACTTCTCCCATATTATTTGCTGTTTGCTATAGTTGAATTTTCAAAGCCTGAGGAGCCCTTTTGTAGCCGCTGGTAACAGTACCTGCAGGCAGTATGGTAGTCCCATCTCTGACCTTGGGCTAAGCGGACTCCGACTCTGTTAAAACCAGCCAGTAGGAAAGACGATAATCGTGTCACGAGCCAGTGGCACTAAACGGATGTTCATCTGCTGGTCTCAATGGGGCAGTTATGATTTTATTAGCCCAAAAGATATTCAAGATAAAGACAATTGCAAGTCTTACAAAGAAGATCGGATCTTTCTCATCTGGTAAATGGACCACGGCAGGTTGCTAAGTAGAGCGGAGATGTTAAGTAGAGCACCATTCTGGGGCCTTTTTCATGGTGTATAAAAAGTTAACTACAACATCAAAGCTGAGAAGAAAGTGAAGTATATGTGAACCAAATATAATATAGGCCTTGATTTCACCCCAGATAGCAAAGCAGCAAAGCAAATGCACATATAACACTACTCTTTCTCTCTTTGCCTCCTATTAGAACTAGACATGATACTGAAATTTAAATCTCAATTTCAATACACAATTTTGAGACAATAAACTTTTCAACCAAAATAACTAAATTCTTTAATATTAATATTATAACTTACACTAATACGGATATAGATCAAGATACAATTTTAAAACTGTTCAGAATGGTCCTTTTTGGTCCAGTTTTAGCATCAACTAATATATTTATTAAAACTTAATGCAAAATTGACCTTCACTTATAGGTAAACATATTTTTCAACTAACTTTCTGCAAATACTGAATTGTCATTATGAATTCGTTATGCTACCATCATCAGATTACTATGAAAATATCCAATGATCTAATGGTATTCATCTCACATTCTTTTCATCGCTTGTATCAAAGGACTTTAATAGAGTTCTAGTTGCAAACAGAATAGCCACCAGCCAAATAAAATGCAGAAATAAACTAAAAATAATCACCATCATCTTTTAATATGCTGAAAATAGACCAGATATCCCATTAGAACTGCATTTCAGTACTGCAGCATCATTGTTTTGACTCTCAGTTCACCTCCCACTATCCTGACCTTTGACCTGCTCTCCATTTGCACACGTCACTGCAGAGGCTCAGATCTAATGACACAGGGAGGCGCTCTCTTTGCTTTTCTACATTAAAGTTATGTAAGATCCTCACCACCCTTTGGTATCATCTCAAAGTGTAAGGGTGGTTTAGAAGATTTCTGTTTATTTATCTGTTTATTTTATCCATATCCATAACACACTGCATTAAAATGTTACTATAATAAAACCATAAACATTCATAAACAAATCTTGCAGCAGTGTTATAACAAGAGAAAACAGGCTTAGCAAAACTGTACAAGTAACTCAGCAGAAATTAAATATGAAACAAAAAATGTATCGAGAAACAGCATATTACAATTGAATGTCATTAACTTAACTTTTCAGCTATTAATGCTATAGTGATATATTTTGACAGCTTCCATCCATCACCTAATTACCGTATATATTTCCATTACAAAGTTTATAGCTCATATATATTGTATTAATTAATATAACGAAATTTGTTGTTATTGTGTGAATGAAATGAAGCAAAAATAGAATTCGTTGAAACCTCTTTAACACAGCTACAAGAACAACACAAAACATCATTAGATCTTCAGAAAGCATTGCCAGTTTGAAGACTTCATAAGATTAACTAACTTAACTAACCTTAACCTGAACTTTATTAGAATTCTGTAGACAAGTCTGCATGTCTGTGGCCAGTTGAAACCAAACAGGACAGCCCAAAGAAAACCCAGTGGCTTTCGCAACACCGTGGCCTCCAAAAACTTATATATGGACTACAAGGCAAAGCACAGTGGGACCTAAGCTACTACTCCAGCAGACTGCCCAAATATGCTGATACAAGTCTACTATAGTGCAAGTTCCATTGGGAGAAGCACTGGGGAAGACAGCAGATGTTTATAGTACAAACCAGGAAACTAGAAATTTTGGGATCACACATAAAGCCTTGGACTATAGCGTGGCATTGATAAATGATGGCGCTGTGCTATGATGCTGACACTTTGCAAGGATCATGTTTCTAACCACAATCAGCAAGAGTCAAAAGCTTTTCAATATTTATATCCTATTGATACTTTGCAGTCACATCACGCTGGGGGTGTTCTACATGTGTCTTTACTGGCAATGACAATGCAAATAAAATGCTAAATGGATATAAACAAAACATTTTCAAGAGACTGATCAATAGAAAATCAGCTCATTTGTTGTGCTTCCAGCTAAGTCAGTTCTTTATGGTCAGATTGTGTTCAAATAAAGCTCGGATTAAAGTCTAACTAGCCTTAGACAGAGCATGCCTACAGTTAGCATCACACCCCCAGATAACATTGATGACATTAGCTGCAAAATATCTATACATTTGACAAGCAAAAACATGGAATTTTAAGTCATCAACATTGCACTTTCACTTGCAAAAGCTGGACATAAAATAAAGGAAGACAAAATCGCAAAAAACACCAAAAACCTTGCAGGATATTACACTGGAAAAAGGGAGAGCGCTGTACCTTTGCCTCTGCCTATAGGTTTGATGAGAAGAAGGGATCCATAGAGGTAAGAGAGGGGAAGAGTGGAGAGACATCCAAGGCAAAGCACCAGAGAAGACAGGAGAAAAGAAGGGGTAAACTATTGTTAGTATAAAATGGATGAGTGTTACAGACTTCTCCACAGTACTCTGACAGCTATGCAAATGTTGTGGATGTGGGGAAAAGCAAGAAGCAGATGGAGGGAGGACACTGACAAGATTCGATTTTGGCATGTTTTTTTTTTTTTGCAAAGTGCTTGATGGAAAACTTGTGAATGTTACAACAGCATTGATTCAGAACATTTTGGAACACATTTTGTCTTGTTTGTTTTGAATGTGGAAAACAAAACATGCTCCATTTTGGTTGAGAATTCATGTAATAAAATACAGTTGACAGTGAAATATTTTGCCATGTAACACCATTGCTTTAAATGGGTCACAAACATGTAAAAAAAAAGTGATTAAATAGTGTATAATATAATGCTAAAAGGAAACTGCTGAAATTACTTTTTTTTGGAGTTAACTGGCACTTAAATTACCCTTAAAGATGCATTGCGCAACTTTTCTGGTAGAGGTTCCACTACCTACTTGTCTCCATGGAGATGTTATAGCTTTGCCTGGGATGTTCCACAGTATTCATTCACGTGTTCCACAGTATTCATTCACAAACACGTGCATTATTACTGTGAGCGGGCCCACTGACCTTGATTTTTACTGTCTTAAAAATGTGAAAAACAGAACTAGTTCATTTTAAATAGTCTGCAGTGGTCCAAAGTTACTGTTTATCAGCACTTTTCATAATGTGAAAACGAGGTGACAACAACTACCATGCTGTCGTGCACTTCCTGATTATTGGACAATAAAATGCTTTCTAATTAGATGCAGACAGTACACAGTAGACTTAATTTGACCTGCTTATACAATATATCTATCTGTACTGGTGCAAATACAACAATCAGGTATGGCCCTTATTATATAATAGTTACTCAGCCTGTATCAACCATTTGTTAGTATGTCTTTGTTCATGCTTTACTAATATTTTAATACTAATCAAACACTGCATTATATTTTTACAGCAAACATTTTCTTGTGTTGTGTCTGTATAGTTCTACCCACCCTGGTCCCTATACTTCGTTCTAGGCGAATGTCACAGTAGCCAACGCTAAGGCTTTTTATGGCACTATCTAAGTTTGTCTGTTTCCCTGCAAAAATAGTCTGTTATTTTGCCTGTCTATCTGCCCACATCCCACTGATTTGACTGTAGCTTTCCTTGTTCCCCCTCTTTCCTCCTGCTTTGCCCTCCCCCTTCTGTCACTGCAGAGGTTGTGTTGGTACAGCGGAGTGTGTCAGTGCGAGTTAGCCGCGCAAACCAGAACACAGAGCACAATTATGTAATACAGGAACCTGGGTGAGCTCATGGTGAGGAGACACGGAGCCAATGAGCACCCAAGTTCAAGGTTAGGCGAAAACATGCCATGCAGACATGCACCTTAACCTCACACACTGCCCCGCAACCCCACACACACAAAATCACCCATCCACTGCACGTATAATGGGAGCAGCGAAGCACACAAAAACGCACAAAGACAAGTAAGAAAGGCATTGCAAGTAACATAAAACCCAGTAACAACAAACCATAGCAATGATTGAACACAAATGATAAATATTGATACTTTGCAGTGACGTCACCCTACTCTGGGGAGGACAGCATGTATGTCTATGGCGGGAAGCCCAGCGGTTACCATGGTGACACAATGCATACATTAGCAAACACTGCCAAATAAGTTTTTAGATAGTCTAAAATGGATTTAAACACCACATTTTTATGAACCTGTGATACAAGCGTTCATTTACCCATTTCGGTGTTTGATTTTCAATAGAAAGGTGAGTGTGACTAAATAAAATATGTTGGCTAATTCTAAATAGCTTTTGACTTTTGAAAGGGACTTGTTTAAATGTAGAAAATAAGTTCACCTGTTGTAGTTTCAGCTACGGTCTGATTGTGTTAAAGCCAAGATCAGATTAAAGTCAGAGGTTCAGACAGAGCAGTGCTTCTAGTTAGCGTCACCCCCCCAGGGAATGCAGATGATATCAGCTGCAAAGTATCAATAATATAAGCGAGAGAGAGAGAGAAAAGAGTACCTTGTTCTGCCTTCAGATGTGCCAGGCCTTGAAACAGAATCAGACAGAAAGGGACAGAGAGTAGAGTTAAGAATAAACACACACCAATACTCCACTTGTATTGTCATTATGCATGGTTTAACACAAGGGCAAACCATGACAAAACACCCTACAGACAAAGCTTCACAAGTGCAACTGAAAGCTTTGTGAGTAATAACAAGAAGAAAATATACAGAATATAGTCGGTTAATTATAGACATGTATTACTACACATTTTGTCAAAATCATTAAAAAAATAATAATAAAAATCAACGTGAAATGGAAACATGTTCTTTGGATATCATGTTATCTAACAGGCTTCCTGATTAATGATGGTTGTTTTTGTATACACACATTTGGTAAAGTGTATAAGATGTTATGCATTATTATGAGACAGACTGGCGTCACATTCGGTTTAATACCCAACTCTTAATTACAGAGCTTGTGACTGAACATAAAAAAAGTAAAGATAAAATAAATATAAATAAATAAATAAATAAATAAATAAATAAATAAATAAATAATAAATAAACAACATTAATAATATTAATAATAATAATAATAATAATAATAATAATAATAATAACAACACATATTTGACTAAATCTGTGCAGAAGTCAGTATAAATGCAATAGGCAAAACGGTATAAAAAGTAAAACGACTGGAAGCTGCTGGGTTACTCCTGGTAAATACTATAATCATACAGTAAAGTAAAAATCATACCTATGAATAGTATTAGAATAGAACAGTATTAGTATTAAGTATTAACATCTCAAAATAGTCAAAATAGTCATTGGTTTAATATTAGGTTAAGTTCTATGATTCCAATCTCTCCAGAAAGATGCAGACTATACAATGGACTATAACACGGACCACTGATTTTAACACAGAGAATATTCATGTTATAAAGAGTATAGTAGCTTTGGCATGAGTATAGTACTAGGACTCACCTGGTCTCCTCTGGACAGCTGTGAAGACATAAGAAGGAGGACAGGACAGAGCAGAGAAGAGAAAGATTAGCATTAGCAACACGCTATGACATTTGCATGATCTAACATGCAAAGCAAACACACTTCTGAAGCACTTGATATTGTTTCATGTAAGGAACAGAAAGGTGCCCCTTGACATGCCTGTTGAAATTAACTACAGCTCTTTACTAGAAATCCCTGTGGAGAGAAACACATACTCATATCTGTCCCGTTCTCTTGGGGATGCAGATGAACCTTCAAACAAACACTTGAGAAAAAATCAGAATATTTGTTAGTTTTAATATTCTGCACCCAACATCACACAGGAATCCTCACACACTTAGAATCACGTAAATCCTGTGCACAGATTTACGGTGAAGTGAGACTTGTGGATGGCCGGATGCTTTGATAGACCCACACTGTAATCCTCCACCATTTTATTACTGACCTTTGAACTTGTGAGGGCAAGAAGAGCAGCATGAACTTCTTAAAGCCCCCATATTACGCTATTTTCTGATCCATGTTATAATGTTCTTTCCTCATCACAAACAGACCTGGAGTTGTGTTTTGTTTCGTACATACACCTTCACTAGAATCATTTGGATGATTTTAGCTCTGGAATTGCTAATCTGTACTGAACAAAAAGCAAAAGGTCGCGGTTAATTTGAAAATTACCGCTACATGACATCACAATTTTGAAACAAACGTGTGAATGAAACAAAACACAACTCCAGGTATGTTTTTGAGGCGGTAACAACATTCTAACATGGCTTAAATCTCAAGAATAAATTTTGCGTAATATAGGACCTTTAAATGATTCTTCTAAAATGTGCTGTGTGATTTTGTGCTTTGTTTCATCAGAGGAACGCTCACTGCTGGAGAACACAAGATGGCAAATCAAAACTAAATAAAAATGTTGTTTGGATCCTTGAGGCCGACTTCTTCACCAGGATCTCACCCGTGGTTCATCACCTTTTGGGTATCAGACATGTCACTAGAGCTTAGACCGCATGAGAGCGCACGGGGCTATTCAGTCTCTTCACATTTTGGTTTGGTGATCTGCTGTTTTTCAAGTACAACGATTTTTCACTGAAAGTAAAATGTACAAAGTTAAGATCAGGACTGGTTCGCTCTGGAAATGGAAATCTGAGCATATTTGCTTTTTTCAGCCCTTTTGTATCTTTAGTACATTTATTATTGTTGTTTTCAAGCTCATGTGATACCTCAATTTACTTCTACTACTACTGCTACTGCTACCTACTACTACCACCATTATCTACCACCACTACTACCACCACCACTGCTTACTACTACTACTACTACTACTACTACCCCTACTACTTCCACTATCACTACTACTAACACTACCACTACTTACTACCTACTACCACCACTACTACGTACTACTACCACTTCTACTACCACCCATACTACTTCTGCTACCACTACTACTACTACTACCACTACTACCACCACTACTACGTACTACTACCAGTACCACTACTACTACCTACTATCACCACTGCCTGCTACTACCACTACTACCACTGCTACATAGTACTACTACTTCTACTACCACCCATACTACTTCTGCTACCACTACTACTACCACTACCACTACCTACTATCACCACTACCTACTATTACCACTACTACTACTACTACTACTACCACTACCACTACTACTACCACTTCTACTACCACTACCACCACTGACACTACTTTTCTAAACACTCAAAGACACTGCACAAAGAAAACAATAATAAAAATGTGTATTTGTTGTTGTTTTTTTACAGATTGTAGTATCAGATTCTTTTTAAATACTTAACATTTTTACAACCTCTTCCAATGTTTATGCTCTTGGAAGTGTGATTAGAAGAGTCTTTGGTGCAACAGCCCTTTGCAGATTTCATCATCACGGTGGGTGAGGAAAACGCTGCTTTCCCAGTGTTGTCAGAATAATTCACAAAATACTTCTGCATTATACTTGAATTTGTTGGGCTTTTAAACTTTGTTACATGAGATCATTTTTCTTAAAGGAGACAACTTTTATGAGCTTTTAACCTTGTCATTAACCTCGTTCTTTCAGCATATAGTATTTCAGTTGATTCATGCACGATCTGGCATCTGGCATCCTGCATTTGAGGCTTGTGTGCTCTGAAAATGATCGTTTTTGCTTACCCCCTATCCCCGCCCACTGCACTGTATTTACTTGCAATTATTCTATAAATTCAGACTCCGGGTCTGGAAAGTAACCTAACCTTTTTTCTACCTGCTACGGTGAAAAGTCAGGGCTTCTCAGTTCTGGAGTTTTGAACAAGAACTCACTGAAGCCACGTTAAAGGTGGATTGTGTAACTTTTCTGTTGGAGGGTCCATCAAATGCTTTTCTCCATTGCTTTCTCTGGAATGTTTCGCAGCATGGCATTAAACCTACATCATGGAGACCAAACCAGATCAAGTTACAAGTCAGATCTGTGGAGAGGAAACCCCGCTCACAGTCAGAATGTCTGTTTTTCTAGGCATTTTTGAGCTATAAAACCACCAGTAACTGAATAACTGTAAGGTAGAGCTGTTTAATGTCATACTGTGGAACATTCCAGGCAGAGCAATGGCATATCCAAAGAAGCAAGCAGGTGGACCCCCAAACAAAAAGTTACTCACTGCACATTTAAATGAATATTGAGGTTTACAGTGAACAAAATAAAACTAAGGATCTACATAGTCTATAGCTATATTACTAAATACCAGAAAAAGCATAATATATTTGAAAGAAGAATGAGACAAATCAAATATATTCTATTATATCTGCCTACATTAGTGGTTTAGCATTAGCACTGCCTGTTGTGTAACTCATAATATCATATGCGACTGTGGTCCAGTTCCATGCCTTGATCTGTGCCCTGAGCTCTCTGTATTTTGGCCCTCTTCCCACCACTAACCATCTAACGCCAACGCCCATATCCTCCCTCTTTTAATGCCTCACTGACAGCATTAAGTCCTGATTAACAAACTGGACTCTATGAACTATGTGTGTGGAATCCAAAATGGCCGTTTCCCACATGTCGACATTGGCAAGGACACAGGAGCTGGGGGAGGGCTGCATGTGACGGACAGTGGTTCATCTTTGGAATCGTCAATTAACATTTTTTTTTTTTTTTTTTTTTTTCATATTTGCTTAAAAGACCCTATATTACACAAAATTGACTATTGTGAGCTTTAAGCCATGTTAAAATGTTGTTACCTCATCAGAAACATACCTGGAGTTGTCTCCAAAGCTCAAAATGCTCTGTTCCACCTTGTGATGTCATGAAGTGGTAGTTTTCAAGTTAACAGAGTGGCGCACTTTCAGTATTGCTACATGACATCACGAGGTGGAAGAACTCAGCCTAAACATACAGGGTTTGTGTGTTAAACATGTGTGAATGAAACAGAACAAAACTCCAGGTCTGTTTTTGATGAACAACACGATAACATAGAATTAGAAATAGCATAATACGGGCCCTTTAAGGATTTTGCTGTTTAGCTCTGTTAGCATGCTAGCCAGTCTGTCCTGCATGTTGTTGAGATAAAACCGCGTTCTCTTGATGCAGCAGTGTACAGAACAAGCCAATGTGCTGGAGTGGACATGTGGCCGGACCATAATCCTCTGCTCCATTTTAGCACCACTCAAATCCAAACATAATTTCCAGCTTAGCCACTAGACACAAATGCCCTCGCCGCACTGAATCGGCCAAGGCCCCATAGCATTTTTTTTTCTCCCGTGACCTACTTTTCATAGCGAGATTATTGTAACTGTCATTTTTTTCCATGTCTGTTTATTAATCCCCAAAGCTAAGCCCGCAGGCACTATTTCAGCACTTGGTTTAACAGTTTGCTCGCCGTCAATTATGAGCCGTCCGTCATTGCAAATTTGCGTACGAAGAATTCCTCACTGCCGAATGATGGAGAGGAGTGGGTGCTCGTTTTACATAATTTATTAAACAATCCACAGTAGCTTTTAATAACGTTGACCTTATGCGAAGTCGAAGTACCCCAAGGTATTCCAGAGATCTCATAATGTCGCCCCTTTTTTATTTAATTGAATGAGGGCGAGCATCCAGATCATTAGCATAAAAGATATTGATATTTGCACTGCTAATGACACTGGTGAAATGGAGTGGATATTAAATGGACGGAAGTCTGAGGGGTTTGGAGACGATAGCAGCAGAGGTGGGTAGAACTCACTTGTATTTAGTTAGGAATATAGTTTGGGTAACTTTTTAATCAAACTGTACGGCTTAGAGTAGTTTTGAAAAGGTGCACTGTGTAACTTTTGGTGGAGGGTACATCACCAGCTTGTCTCCATGGCGATATTGCATGGGGTGTTACATTTATTTATTTCTTATTTCTACGGAGACAGCAAGTGATGCCTTAGGGGCAAGTTAAATGTCAGATCTGTGGAGAGGCGAGCTCATTCACAGTAAGAATGCAAGTTTTTAAGCCAATAAAAACCCATGTTATTGAGTAAATGCAAAATGGATACGTTTAATGCCATTCCGGGACATTCCAGATAAAGCAACGACATCTCCCTTCAGACAAGCAGATGGCCGACCCTCCACCAGAAAAGTTACACAGTGCACCTTTAAATATGATACTTTTACTCCTACTTTAGATTTATATTATACAGTGTAACATTACTCATTAAGCAGTATTCAGTAACCTTTATGTTAAATATAATAATTATTTTAAAAATATTTGTGTTTCTTCAGTTTTGAACAGGAAGTCAATGAGTCTGTTTCTACTATTAAGCCCTTTTAGATCAATATTTCAAATTACAGTGAACAAAATGTAAAATAAGGATTTATGCATGTTATAGATGAATACTAAATATACAAAACAAAGTATAATATGTCTTCTTTAATGTTTTGTCCTTCCAAAAAATCCAATGGTACATCCACATTAGTCTTATTATATGATCACTATGTATACTTCTTAAATAATATTGATTTAAATGTCCTATATTACTCTAAATTAACTCTTGTGAGCCTTAAGCAATGTTATAATGTTGTTACCTCATCAAAAACATATGTGGAGTTGTGTTTTTGTTCACTCACTACATCTCCAAAGCTCAAAATGCTCTCTTCCACCTTGTGATGTCATGAATATGGATAATATGGGCCCTTTAAAGTAACAGTACTCTTACGTAAGTCTAATTTTTTGGCTACTCTATCCATCTTATCCAGTCAGTTATCAGGCTGTCTCAGATTCACTGGGCCAATGCTCTAGTGCAGAGTGGTGTCTAATTTCAGCAGCTCATTGCCTTGACACAGTTTGCCTCAGATACTCCCAGGTCCACATGGGAACAGGAGCTGAACATGTGTTTTATAGCCAACTGTTTATAGTGCAAAGCTGTGAGGCTGAGCTGGGCTGTTTACGAAGAAAAGGGAGTGAGAACAGCGTGGGGCGAAGAGTTACAGGGAATAGGATGTGCAGCCCATAAGACAGAATGTAGACACTGTTTTGTGAGCAACGTCTGCTATAACAGCTGCAATGACTTTATGACAATAAGCAACTCCCTGGCAGCTACAAATCGTATTACGTGATGTGATATATATTTTTTGATATACTTTTTTTGGTTGAGATTACACCACCTTCTTGTCTCCATGGAGATAGTACTGCTTTGCCTCGATTATTCCACAATATGGCAAGGTCAGATCTCTGAGAGGCTATGTCACTCGCTTTGAAGGGCCCATATAATAATGTCTTTTCCTCATCAAAAACGTACCTGGGTTGTGTTTTGTTTCATTCACACATGTTGAACATGCAAATCCTGCATTTTTAGGCTGATTTCTTCTCTCAAATGTGATGTCATGTGGTAATACAGGAAGTGCTCCGCTGTGTTTTTAAACTCCATACACCTTCTCTACAATAATTTGGATGATTTAAGCCCTGGAATTGCCCATCTCTACTGATCTAAATTTAAAAAATGCAGCTGCTAACTTGAAAACCACTACATGACATCACAAGTTGGAATAGAGCATTTGGAGCTGTGAAGATGTAGACAGACTAAGAATAAAGGATTACTCAATTCAAGATGGTAACAACATTATAACATGGCTTAAAGCTCACAATTTTGCTTGATATAAAAAATGCATGCTTCCCAAGGTAAGTGAATAGATCCATGATAGATTGATTTAACGCCCTATTGTGGAACATTCCAGGCAAAGCAATAGCGTGTTCATGGAGACAAGCCAGTAGCAGACCACCCAACAGTAAAGATACATAGTTTAATTGTGCATGGTGGCATTTTAAACTAAATAACAGCCAGGAGTTTAAATGATCTCTCCCTGTACCAAATTGTTAATATAATTACATGTAGTGCCCTCTACACTATTGGTATTTTGCAGAATACTTTGCTCATTATAATGACAGTCCAGTACTCTAAAGTAGACCAAAACAAACCCAAATACCACTGCTTTGACTTATGACAGGCTTGTTTCTTTGGCTGTCTCAAAATTATTTTCATTTCGCACTCGATTTTGCAGTTTTGGTTCATGGCAGTTTGAATTTTACAAAACAATTTTCAAGACAGTTAAGCCATTTCACTCCTGGAGCAAGCAGCTCACGCTTTCTAATGATTTAATATGCGAAGTGATAAGGATTTATTTTTAATTCATTTCAACATTTCGCAAGTTCTCTCATCACCACCTCATGTGTTACTTCTGTATTTCGGACCTGAATGGGCAAGTAGACTACCTTTAGGTACAGTGGTGGGAGGTAATGAAGTACAAAAGTAAGAGTACAGTACATTTTACAGTGGATTCTTTTACTTCACTACATTTGAAAACATGTCTTTTAGATCTGGACTGAAAAGTAAAAAAGTACTTTTCTTTATGGTGTGAAACCTGCTGAAATGGTTGGGTTTATTATTTTTTTAATCACATTTAATTTGAGTTTCCATCCCAACTTTGAGCAAACCAAATACACAAAAAATAAATCAACTGAATCACTTAAAATCTGCTGAATTCTTTATCAAAATCACTGCATTTCAGTCTTTAATTGTTCTAAAAATCTCAGAAAAATACTTTTACTTTTTAATCATTCAGCATTTTTTTAAACGTGTACTTAAGTAGATTGTTTCATGTTATACTTTTTTTTTTTTTTTTTTTTTTACTTTTTGCCCCTGTATACTATCTGTACTTTTACTTAAGTAACAAAATCATCTACCACTGGTTAGGAATATATCTGGCACAACACTTCCTAGGTCCAGGGTACTCAGCCAGTCAGCCATCTGCCCGTTATAACGAGTAGCTCCTGGGCCTTGTTGCTTTGTGTGGGACTTGTGTGTCTACGTGCGCTTTCTTTTTGCTCGTGCACGTGAGCCTTGGACAGTACAGCCGGATAATGTAACACGTATAAATATTCACAGCTTGGACAGATGACTTAGCCACAGGCACGGTGGATGAAAGATCCTGGTTGGATAGCCAGGTGGTGTGGGGTCTTCCTGTGGGAGAATCTATAGGTACACTCTGGCTTCCCTCTTCAATATTAAAGATGCACTATGCAACTTTTTGGTTGGGTGTCCGTCCCCTGCTTGTTTACTGTGCCTGCAATGTTCCACAGTATGACATTAAACGGCTCTAGCTTGCATTTATTCAATACAGGTGGTTTTACAGCTCAAAAATACCTAGAAAAACAGGCATTCTGACTGAGCGGGGTTGCCTCTCCACAGATCTGATCTGGTACTTCTGACTAGACCTGTATATTTACTTAATGTTCAATATATAAAAGCTGGAATAATATTTTTGGAGTCAGTATTTGGGTCGTTTTTTTTTTTTGTTTTTTTTTTGTGTACTTTTTCTTTGCAGTAGTGGGATTTTTTTTTTTTTTTTTAATATGATAAGATTTAAAGGTGCACAGTGTAACTTTTCTGGTGAAGAGTATCATTTGCTTCTCTCCATAGTGATTGCCTGGAATGTTTCATATTATGGCATTACACTTATTTAGCTCTACGGAGACAGCAGATAACAACACAAGGCCAAGTTAAGCCTCAAATCTATGGAGAGGTGAGCCCACGAAGTCAATAAAAATCCATGTTATTGAGTAGATGCAAGACGTTAATGCCATACCGGAACATTCTAGATAAAGCGATAATAAGATCTCCATGGAGACAAGCAGGTGGCGAACCTGAATTAATAACGTATATGACTCAGATGCAAACAAAGTAATTCATAAGTAACAATATTGTACATTTAGAATAGTTTTTGTGGTTTAAATTAAGTTATTGTGTCATAAATTATTGTCTATATTTATTTACTTTACTAATTTTACAGCAATATATCAAATTTCAAAATGTGTTACTATGACTTATCGTTACTCCTGACCAACAGAGACCTTGACTATTTAAGTATCAAATACAAAAAATCACTAGAGTTAGATTTTTTTTCACATTGTCTCAAATAAAGGTGAAACTTTTCTGGTGAAACATCCACTACCTGCTTATCTCCTTGGCGATGTAATTGCTTTACCTGGACTGTTTCTCAGGACGACATTAAAATTTTCTGTTTTGCATTTATTCATTTTGGTGTTTTCATGGCTCAAGACCACATTAAGTCACATGCTAGTCTCCATGGAAACAGCTAAGTGCCATCTTGTGCAACTGTTCACGTAAAGCAATAACTTCCATGGAGACAAGCAGGTGGCTGACTCTACCAGGAAAGTTACATATTACATCTTTAAATGTCCCCATCTGGAAACACTAAAACAATACGCTTCCCAGCACTTACAAGCATAATAGGCACCATATCTTTCACTGTAGTGCGCCGAAAGACGTTGGAAATTGAGTTTGGTATTTGCACAGACATTTTCCAGGCAAATTAGCCATCTCTGTTCTCATTATCTTCCTAATTATGGTTCTCTGTCTCTGTGGCATAATCAACAATCAGCCACATCAGTTAATGGCTACAGAGAGACAGAGGAGCTCACATGGCCTCCTCCTCTTCCTCCGCCTCTTCCTCCTCCTCCTCATCCTCCTCTTCCTCTTCCTCCTCATCCTCCTCCTCCTCACTGCTCTATTTTATGGACTGGAATAATAGTGGGGAGAGAATAGGTACGTGCTGAGATGGGTGTGTTTGTGTGCGTTTGTGTGTGTACGTGTGTGTTTTTGTGTGTTTTTATGTGACTTTTATGTGTATGTGTGTGTGTTTGTGTGCATTTTTGTGTGTGCATGTGTCTGTTTTTGTGTTTACATGTGTGTTTTCGGTATGTGCGTTTGTGTGCGCGTATTTTTGTGCATTTGAGTGCATTGTTGTGTGTGTGTTTTGTGTGTATGTGTGTCCATGTGTGCACTTTTGTTTGTGTATGTGTGTGTGTTTTTGTGCATTTGTGTGCTTGCGTGTGTGTTTTTGTGTGTGTGTTTTGATGTTTCTGTGTGTTTTCTGTGTATGTGTGTGCTTTTGTGTGTGTCTTATGTGTATGCGTGTGTTTATGTGTGCTTGTGTGTTTTGGTGTTTCTGTGTGTTTTGTGTGTATGTGTGTGCTTTTGTGTGTGTTTTAAGTGTATGTGTGTGTATGTTTGTGTGCATGTGTTTTTGTGTGTATTTGTGTGTGCGTGTTTTTTGTGTGTGTGTTTTTGCGTGTGTATGTGTCCATGTGTGCGCTTTTGTTTGTTTTTGTGTGTGTATGTGTGTTTTGTGCATTTGAGTCTGCGTTTGGTGCGTGCGTGGATGTTTTTGTGTGTTTCTGTGTGTATGTGTGCATAAGTATATTTTTGTGTGTGCATGTATCTGTTTTTGTGTGTTTATGGGTGTGTGTGTGTGTGTGTGTGTGTGTGTGTGTGTGTGTGTAGAGGGAGTGAGGAGGGACAAAAGGGGTTGTGAGCCAATAGTTGACCTCCTGGGACACAAAGGTTGCGTCACACTGAGTTTCTCTCAAGGCTAAACGGACACAAAAGACTCAGTGCATCTAAACACATTTAGACTCGCGGTCAACAGATGTGCTTGGGTTTGCTGCCATTATAAATGTACTTCTAGTTTAAGGACAAGCTGCAAAAGAAAAGTGAAATACTTGAGTGTTTTATTCTACTTTTTCATTCTATATTATTAAACTGTATTAGTTGGTTAATTTATGTAATGGCTACGCATATTAAACAGGATAAGATAACCTGACAACATTTATTTAAACTCTGTCACCATGGAGATGTTGTTGCTTTGCCTGGACTTTTTTCACTGTATGGTATTAAACTTATCCATTTCCATGGAGACAAACACCAAGCCCATTTACAGGTCCGATTTGTGGAGAAGTGGGCTGATTACAGTAGAATGCATATTTTTGCCTTAATGTAAAAATCACCTATAATTAAATAATAAGGAAGTTTAATGCCACACCGTGGTAAATTCTAGGGAAAGCAACTCTCCTAACATATCTCCATGGGCAGAACCAGGTGTGGGACTCTTACCAGAAAAGTTACATCTTTAAACTTTCCTGGAGGCCAAAGTAAGAAAGTTTCACAGTATGGTATTAAACTTTTCTATCTTCATGGACACCAAACCAGACCAAGTTGCAGGTCAGATCTGTGGAGAGGCGACCCTGCTCACAGTCAGAATGCCTGTTTTCCATGCAGAGCAATGGCATCTTGGGCAGGTGATGGACCCCCAACCAAAAAGTTACACAGTGCACTTTAACTACTGAATACACACAAAACTATGAAATGAACTTCACATCGAAATCCATATGTGCACCAGGTAATAATGCTATAAAAACGGTCACTCTTTCCTGTCTTATCAATCTTGTGTATCTGTTGTTGCATAAAGAGCGTTAAAATAAATGGAACACTTGCTGCTTTCCTCCCTTTTATCGACTGATGGGAGGAAGAGAAGGAGATGAGTAAATAGCATTAAGCTACAGGGGAAAGTCCAGTCAGTGCGCTTGGCTGCTCTGCTCCCAGCATCACATGTTCTTCTGACTCAAGTCACTGGTCAGGGTTTAGAGTGTACACTGGATTTTGCTGCAAATACAGGGCGAAAAGAAGAGATACTGTGATATTTCCTGGTATTTGGAATTAAACAATTATATATGTGGTCATAGTTTTACATTTTGTTCACTGTGGACTGCAGTGTTGGTCTAAAATGACTTGATAATAGAAACATGTTTATTGACTTCCTGTTCATAAAATGCAGAACATATTCTCTGATGCTGGCCCTGCCTTTTCATTATTGCATTTCACCGCAGCAAGCTTTTTTGTTTCCGTTTAATTTTCCTTCTTCATTTGAGCCTCTTTTCACTCTCAGTGCATTTGGTGCATTACAATTTTAAGTGCATAGCTGAGGTGCTCACAAGGAGAAGGACATTTTTAAGGTTAGGTAAATTTGAACACAGGATGGATTCTCACAATATTTATATATACAATATTTTTAAGTTCACAAAAATATTGTGACAGGGCCAGACAGGTGGTGGGCCAGACAGGTGGTGGGCGACCAATCACGTCACGTAACATTTAAGTTGGTGAGGAAGCTTAAGGCGAAGCGTCTAAGCAAACCAAAACAAACACGGCATATTTGTATTTGTGGACAGGGAAGAAGTCTATGCTTTTCTCTCAGCTGGATTTGATTTGGATTTGACACTTTGACCAATTAGATTCAAATAGGCGCCGTGACGTTGTGCGTTTTCCGATCGCTTTCAGTGAGAGCCATCCCAGACTGATGATGTGTAGAGCTCAGTTCAGAATGACACATAGATCACCTGATTAGGGAAATTTAGGATTAATGTTAAAAACACTATGCAGCATTTTTCCACCCCAGACTACACATAAAAAATGCAAAACTACAGAACCATGAGCAGGGATAGACATTTTCTGACCATTCAAGCCTCAAATGCATTCTTACTTAAACATTGATAAATCAAGAATCAATCAATACCACTGAGTATAAGCTGATGGTGAGGGGAGACCATTTTAACAATGTGAAAAGCTCATAAAAGTCGATTTTGTATAATGCGTCTCCTTTAAGTTACATACTTCAGAACATTCGTAGATGTAGAGGATCCGCATGTATTATAGATGTCACTGTGATATATATGTGATGGTTCGTTTTGTTTTTCTTTGAAACCAAGACACGGCCATCTCCATCTATTTATTTATAGTGAAAACATTTAGCCATATTCGCTAACAATGTCATATTAGCACTTTAGAATAGCCAGTTTACTTTCCATTTGTAGATAATTGTCAGGATAATCCTTTTGAGCCCCATTCACTTTTCCTCGGTCATAAATAATACATAATTGTATTAGATAACACGCTGCATCATTCAGGCAGGTAGCTGATGCAATAGACGTCAATGAGCATTCCTCTGCTGCGAGTGGGTGAGGAGGTACAGGGGCAAACAGCCAAAATGGAGTCATCCTTCAGCCATGTCAGTCCCATTACACAAAATTAGGTCAGCGGTGGAGGAAATACAGCGTGGGCCTGTCCACACTCGAATTTTCAGTACATTTCATACCCATATACCAGAAGGAGAGAAAATTTAAGGTGCATTGCGTAACTTTTTTGGTTAAGGATCTGCCACCTGCTTGACTCCATGTAGATCAGGTGAATGGGCCGATAAAGTAGATGTGAAAAGTGGATTAGACTGTACTACCTTAAGTATTATTTTTAATGTATGTTTTTAAATTCTTCCATGATGAAGCAAATTTAGGGTGTCGTTTTGAGGGTCTAAGCGTGAACAAAGCTCTGGTGGGTCATTCGAACTTGTTACAAATGCACAAATCTGAATCACTCACTGTCGATGACCTTTGACCCTCACCCTGATCTGTGTTTTGATACCCTTGTTAAAAAAAAGTTCGTAAACTCCCGATGTAGATGTTATTGTCATTTCCTGGAATGTTCTACAGTATGGCATTTTATTTAACTATCTCCATGGAGACAAGCAGGCCACATTGCCAAATTACAGGTCAGATCTATGGAGAAGAGGGCCTGCTCACGGTAATAATGCATGTTTTTTGTGGTAGCTTTGAGAAATAAAAACGTATGCAATTGAATAAATACAAGATATATTTGTTTAACAAGCTGAAAAGTAGAAAAGTTACACAGTGCACCTTTAAGAAGTGAATTTTACTGTAATCTTCTAAATATAAACTCCGAGCTGTCTGGTATTTCAGATGTAGTGCGTGAAACCTCATAGTAGATATTCTTAGTCTACAAGCTCTCATTTGAAAAGCAGGGGATCGGCCTTGATCAGACACTGGGCTGTAACACTGAGGGCACTTCACTGAACAATAAAAACAAAAGGAAATCAAAGTTTTTCAGTGACGCTTTTTAAAATCTTGCATTTGCTTCTATCACGACACACTTGAGACTAAAAAGGAATTCGAGAAAAGGGGGCCTGTTATAATATAGAAAATTATCAATATTTATGATTGCATATATATGTACTTTTTTGTATGAAATGTAAAACTTTTAAAAGTATTATTATAAATCATTAGAAAACCTTCCAAATAAACAAGCTTATAGCAATTTGTATGTATGTATATATACAATAAATTTAAAGGTGGATTATGTAATTTTTCGGATGATGGGGTCCATCACCTGTTTGTTTCTATGGAGATGTCATTGCTCTGCCTGGAATGTTCCACAGTATGACATTAAACAGCTCTGTCTTACATTCATTTAATTACAGGTAGTTTTATAGCTCAAAAATGCCTAGAAAAACAGGCATTCTGACTGTGAGCGGGGTTGCCTCCCCACAGATCTGACTTGTAAATTGGTCTGGTTTGGTCTCCATGATTATAGAAAGGTTTAATATCATACTGTGAAACTTTCCAGACAAAGCAATAACATTTCCATGGAGAAAAGCTGGTGGCGGACTCTCCACCAGAAAAATTACACAATGCACCTTTAATGAAACAAAAATAAATAAACAAAGAAAAGGGGCCCTGTTAGCGCTAATTTCTAATAAGTGTTGAGATAGAAAATGCTCCCAGGATGTCAAAACGCTGAATCTCATTACAATCTTCCCGAAAACCGAACATGACCTTGGCTTGAAATCAGAGGGAGATAGAGACAGTTATTTCACATCCAAAAACACTGTGTACCTGTACCTTTTGGCAGCACCTTGCAACAGCTGAATACATTTAATATCAGGGGAAAAATGGGGAAAAAAGCAGCATATATTTAGTCATATCAGCTAATCCTGCAACCAGTACTTCCTCTTCTTCATCAAAAGTAATAACTGCGAAGGCAAAAGGAAAAACGCTGACACATCACAGCTAATAAAACTCCCACATGAAACTTGTACACTTCAAAAAGCTAAAGTTAAAGTAGCCACCCCAGAGGAAAAAAAGTACTGCCTGGATTCACTACACAACTACTTCAAACTAGCAGGTAGCATCTGGGGTTTATACAGGAACACGGGTTTGCTAATGCTAAACCTTGAGATGAATAAATGTTTTCGCTAATGAAAGTACTTTCGCTTGAAGGCCATAAATTGTATCAGGTATTGCAGCAGAATTAAAAGTATGCAGTAGTTCTGAATTTAAAATAGCTTTCCTCATGAGTCAGCAGTTTGTATTAAGATTTATAATGTCAGGCAGTGGTTCCCAACTTTTTTATTTTGTGTACCCCCATATACTGTGTATCGGTGTTATTTTTTGTGTAGCTGTTTACTAATATAGCCAATATTAAAGGTACACTATGTAACTTTTCGGTTCGGGGTTTGTCATCTTCTTGTTTCTATGGATATGTTATTACTCTGCCTGGAATGTTCCACAGTATGACATTAAACAGCTCTACCTTACATTTGTTCAATTACAGGTGGTTTTATAGCTCAAAAATGCCTCGAAAAAAACAGGCATTCTCTCCACAGATCTGACCTGTAACTTGGCTTGGTTTGGTTTCCATGAAGATAGAACGGTTTAATGCCATACTGTGAAACATCCCAGACAAAGCAATAACATATCCATGGAGGAAAGCATTTCATAGACCTTCCACCCCAAAAGTTACACAAAGCATCTTTGACTATTTTCTTATTTTAACAATATTTATGTCATTTTTTTTAAAATCTGAAACCATTTCAAGTATCCCCTGGCATGAGCTCGTGTACCCCTGGTTGAGAAACACTGATGTAAGGCACTGGAGATGGTTTAAGATCATACAATATTAGGGATGGGACCAGATCTCATGAAATAAAATTGCCACAATACAGTGCACACATGAGGAAAATTATCTTGTGAGATTTTTTTTTCTCCCATGTGTTTAAATTTAGATAGGACTAAAAGGGTTTGGCTAAAAAAGCAGTGCTAGAATAACAATATTAAATTAAATAAAAAAATTGTGAAGTCAAATCTGAGAACTGAATCGCACAATTTATGTATTAGAAATTGTGTCAGAAATTAGTCTTTTAGTCTCATTCTTGTGGACCCTATGTTGTGTCTCATCCCATCTTTATACATTTCATATTTCCTAGCGTAAAAATCGAAAGGTTGTGGAGTTTGTCTCACTACAATGATTTTTTTAAAGACAAGATATTCAATAAAATTTTGACTCTCTCTTCACCAGTAGTGGGACAATGTTTGTTAAATATTGATTTTAATGATCCAGTATTATCACATAATTTCAATCATTTGTGAATCTGAAAATGTGTCAGCTAGTGCTTGTACCTCTCAGAAGTAGAGACTAGACTCAGAAGTAGAGAGGTAAAACTGTATAACAAGTATAACACAGAGCTACTCGAGATTAGCATTTCAATGTATGCTAAAAGCAAATTTACTAACCTCTCCCAAAGCACTCAGCTCTCAACAGGCACCATCAGCGATCACATTTCAAACAGACAAATCCTCATGCTCCAGAGCCAGAGCAACTTATTCAGTAAGTGTGCCAGGTTGTGGATGAGATTCCTGCTCCTGTTCATTTTGTGTGAATGTAAAAGTGGCTTGTTTAATGGAGGCTCTAAATTTTAACACAAACTGCTGAACCAATAGAGAACATTGCTTCATTTCACTACTACTATTACAGCAGCTTCCCTTAAACATTTCAATCTATAGGCAATTCTAAATGCCAATATAGATAGGCTAAAATATAGACGATTTTGTGGTGCTTACAACTTACAATCTAAAGCTTTTCTCTTTAAATTCTAGAGGAAAACCTGTGCATTTTTAAGAGCGTTTTAATCAATATTCAGTACTTGACACAGAAAGCTGTGGAGCCAGCCGCTCTTACCTTCGGTGCAGTATCGACCCACATATCCAGTTTTGGAGCAGTCACAGTAGGTTTCTCCATCTGCCAGCGAGCAGATTCCACCGTTCTCACAGGGGTTCTCCGTGCACAGCCCTATCATCTCCAAACGCACCTTCTGACTGTTTATCAGCTTGGGGAGTTTACTTCCATAACTCAAATCTGTGATAATTCCCTTGAAAGGTGGTAGTTCACATACAGAGGGCATGGTGATGGCCGAAGTGCGTATATCCCCTGGTAAACCTCCAATGAACAGATCACTGACTATTTTCATGAACTGCCTCTGGGGGCGCACTTCCTGGGTTTTGGTCTGCCCGTCTATGGCCAAACCAGTCCGCAAGTTGTGCCGATTGATGGCCGCGAAATGCCAGCGACTATCGTTCACCATTTTGTCCGATGTGATGGTAGTTTCGGCGCAATCGATGCTGTATTGTAGCTGCATTTTCCCCTGGTTTAACGTGAGAAGAAGAAAATCGCAGTATCCGCCATCGTCGAAGTAGATAACAAGGCCGTTGGATTGCGATGTTTTGAACTGGAAGGTGAGGTCACTACGGGAGCTAGCATCCCAGCGGAGGTAGCGTGCCCACTGACCTTCTGAGCCAGTAAACTCCAGAGCTGTGTTCAAACCTAACATCAAACTTAACAGCAGAAGAGCAAACCCAGGTAGGCCTTTGGGATTCATTGTAGATAAGTAGAGGATGTACCCAAACTGTTAGAAAGATCCTTGGAATGATAATAACATGTGGCTATGTTCCGGAGTTTATCTTATATTCCAACATAGATAATTTCACAGTCAAGCAGCAACAGCAATATCTCCCTTTTTTTTTTTTTTTTTTTTTTTTTATCTTTGAAGCAGATCTAATGTTGATAATGGGTTTTAATCTTCTTATCCAAGCCTAAGCAGGACCATGCGGAAAAATATCCAATTTGCACATGGGCAGGTGAAAAAACTGAAATCTGAACGCTGTTAGTGATTCAGAACATTGTGGACTTTCTCTTTGCGGTGACTTCCAGGATTGCAACCTTGGAGACTTGTTCCACTTCTGAGCCCCATAGTGCAGCCTCCAGCCGAAGACAACAGGTTACACACGACTGCAAAACAAGACACAGCACATGCATATTTTATTAAGAAGCAATGAATGGTATCAAGCCAGATGCCATGACATAACCTTGTAAAATAATGAACTATAAGCAAGCAATGAAGGACACGCCATCTCATTTTATGTAAGTCAATCACATGCATTTCAATACGCTGACACAGAATACTGCTTTTTCACTTTTGATACCGTTATCGATACTTTGATTTAACCGAAACCAATGCAGGGACTTACCAGTATTTCCTTAAAGCACTTATCTTAATTCACATGTTTTGATTTGCTTGTATTGTGATATTAATGCCTTTCTATCATATCGGTGCAGCTCTAATAATTATAGGTAACACGTTTCTGTCGGCATGGAGATTACGTGAAAAGATGGTGTTTTGATAAGATCATTTTGGATTTTTCACCATTTCAAAGAGGGTTAAGCAACACATACAAAAAAGCATAATTTCTGCTATGAAAGTAGTCCAATTTCACTCTCCCTACTTTAGATAAATATTTTGAGGCTCACACAAGAATTTGTTTTGATAAATTGGTATGCAAATAATTGATGACTCATTGCAAAAAAGTATTTACCCCATAACGAAGACGTCTGAGAGTCTGGCCACTACTTACTCATTTTAACTCCCTTTACTAAACTATTTAATTTGATGTTAATTTTGTCTAGATCTATGCAAGTCTAAATGTGCTAAAACAGTTTTAAATAAGACATTAAAAAAACACAAAAACTTAATCTTTTGTGTGGCCGAAGGATAGATCTGTAATTACGTTATCATTAGGAGTTTTTAATTGGGTCCATTTCAACCAATCGCCCAGTCCTATCTTTGCAAATTAACTTTCCCCTCTCCTTCAGACTTTTACAGCCTCACAAGTGTTAAATGAGCTAATAATCACAGACAGACACTAAAATCTGCATAACACATTAAGTACGAGGCAGTCGCTGATCATTGATGAGTGAAAATCCATGGAGGTGAGCCAGAACATGTGTTTAGCCTTAGACATTAGCCCGCTATCTGAACGGGCCTGCTGGGACGCTGATAAATAAGTCTAATTATCTGCTCCTATTTGCATGTCTTTGGGGGATTACAATCATAAACACGTAGTCAGAAAGATCCAAGAATGCCACTTCATTTCTGGAATCTCTCCAATTTGCATTTTTTCCTCCTCTCTCGCTCAGTGAATATACAAAATCATTTACAGATAACTAACCCAAATGACACAGCATATTAAAACTCCCCCACAAGCTATTCTGTTTTAAGGTAACTTTGTGGTTCTGTGACCGTGGAGGTGTTATTGTTTTGCCAAGAATCTTCCAGAGTATGGTATTAAACTTGCCCATCTCCATGGAGACAAGCAGATGACACCACCAGGTCAGGTTAAAGGTCAGATCTGTGCCAACTCTGCTCACAGTAATAAAGTATGTTTTAAAGGGTCCATATTAGGCTATTTTATGATCTATGTTATAAGGTTGTTTCCTCATCTGAAACATACCTGGAGTTGTCATATTGAGGCTATGGTTTTCTCTCAAACGGAAAACACACAAATCCACCTTGTGATGTCATGTAATGCAGAAGTGCTCCACTGTGTTTTTAAACTCCATACATTCTCACTAGAATCATTTAGATAGTTTTAGCCCTGGAATTTCTAATCTCTACTAAACAAAAAGGTAAAGAGAGCTGTTAACTTGAAAACTACTACTTCATGACATCACAAGGTGGAACAGAGCATTTTGAGCTTTGGCAATGTAGACAGAATAATAATGCAGGATTATTCAAATATGTGTGAATGAAACAAAACAACTCCAGGTACATTTTTGAGGAGGTAACAATATTATAACATAGCTTAAAGCTCACAAATCCATTTTGAGTAATACAAGACCATTAAAGTATTTTAGAGCAATACCGGCTTATCAAAGCCTGATCCTGTCAGATCTCAGAAGCTCAGCAGGGCCAGGCCTGGTTAGTATTTGGATGGGAGACCGCTGGGAAAATCAGGTGCCACAGTGGGGCGCCAGTGGCAAAAACTGTCATTGTGTCCTTAGGCAAGGCACTTCACCCACATTGCCTAGTGTGAAAGTAGTGTGTGAGTGAGTGATGGTGGTGGTCAGGGGGGCCGATTGCGCAGATTGGCAGCCTTGCTTCCATCAGTCCCAGGGCAGCTGTGGCTACAATAGTAGCTCACCACCAGTGAGTGTGGAGTGAATGAATAATACTCTGTAAAGCGTCTTTGAGTCTCCAGAAAAGCGCTATATATACATGTACATTTAATACCATACTGTGGCACATCCCAGTCAACGCAATGACATCTCCATGGAGACAAGCATGAGACCCATTCATTTAGATGAGAGTTACTCAGAGATCATTTAATGGGGAAACCGTATACATGTGCGTACTCCAGCAGCCCTTTGCCCTTGCGTTTGTTTGAGCAGGAGGCAGCCCACCAGACAAAAGCACTGTCCAATCATGACAGCAGCTCAGACCCATGCAACACAATAGTCCCTTTAACCACCTGCCCTGAATAGTTAATCTTGCTGGAGCATGAGAGCTATTGAATTCTAGTAACTGATACCTATGCTAATGTATTTGTCTGTGTCACTGTTGTCCCTCTCTTGACAGTGTAGAGGACTTGCCTGGCAGGATCCTCCTCTCTGTCTTAAAGGTCCTATATTACGCAAAATTGACTTTTGTGAGTTTTAAGTAGGTGCAATTTGTAACTTTTTGACTGGGGGTCCATCACCTGGTTGTTTCTTTGGATATGTCATTGCTCTGCCTGCAATGTTCCACAGTATGACATTAAACAGCTCTACATTTATTCAATTATAGATAGTTTTATTGCTCAAAAATACCTAGAAAAACAGGCATTCTGACTGTGAGCGGGGTTGCCTTTGCACAGATCTGACCTGTAACTTGGTCTGGCTTGGTTTCCATGAAGGTAGAAAAATGTAATATGATACTGTGTAACATTCCAGACAAAGCAATAACATCTCCATGGGGACAAGCATTTGAGGGGGCCTTCACAAAAAGTTATACAATGCACCTTTAAGTTATGAATGCTGTTAGCCCACTAAAAAACATACCAGGATTTGAGTTTTGTTTCATTCACACATGTTTGAGTAAACCTTGTGATGTCATGAAGTGGTAGTTTGAGTTAACAGCTACTTTTTACCTTTTGTTCTGTAGAGATTGGCAATTCCAGGTCTGGGATTATCCAAATGATTTTAGTGAAGGAGCATGGAGTTTAAAAACACCGTGGAGCACTTCCTGAATTATAAATAAACATAACAGATCAGAAAATAGCGTAATATTGACCCTTTAAAAGTGCCTCAGTGAGACAGCGTGGAGGTTAAAAGGTTCTGTGTATTCAAGAATGAAAAAATAAAAGTGAAGGCAGCTGTGTCAATCCAAGTAACCCGCTCGATATTTGTGTTTGTGCACCGAGCAGAGCGCCGTGTGCCCATGAAACCTGAGATTCCAGTCTGCTTTGACAATTGGCTCTGGCTTGTATTCAATTAACATGAGTTATTGTTCGTATTGCAGGCTAAGGCATCAGGTGTCCCGATAAGACTTGACAAATTAGCCCTTAAATGTCATTTTCATAAAGGCTGGAATGATTCACCTCAATTTCAGTTAGTTGGCGTTTGGTTCGCATACTGTAGGACTGATGAACACAGTGTCCCTGACGTTCGCAGAGACAATTACAACAAAATCGTGTCTTGATTTTGTTGTGCACTGCAAATTAGAAAAAAACTAAAATCAAGTAAGATTTGCTATTGAAATTAACATTAAAAATACCAATAGTCTTCAATAATGTCTGTAAGGGCCCATATTACACCGTTTTCTGGAGTATGTTATACATTTTTTTATCAAAAGCATACCTGGAGTTGTGTTTTGTTCATTCGCATGTTTAGCACACAAACGCTGCATATATAGGCTGAGATCTTCCACTGTGTTTTTAAACTCCATACACCTTCACTAGCACTGCCCATCTCTACTGAACTAAAACTTGAAAACTACCACTAAATGATATTATAAGGTGGAACAGAGTATTTAGAGCTTGGTAGATGTAAATAGACTAATTATAAAGAGTTACTCAAATATGTAAATGAAACAAAACACAACTCCAGATATGTTTTTGATTGGGTAACAAAATTATAACATGGCAAGGGTCAATTTTGCAGACCTTTAAATGGATTTTACAAGTGCTGAAGTTACCAACTTATTTGTGGAAACTAAAAACTCAAATTACTTCAATTATAGGGCTTTTGTAACTCCTAGTTCAACAACCCTGACTTTTAACTCAGGCTCACTGCAGTTGCCTCGATCCTATCCTTAAACAAGCTATATAGTGATACAGTGTAGATACAGTAGCCATGATTCATTGGCTTTTCCATTGCATGTCATTCCCATTAACAGGTGTCCATAAAAAATGATGTCAACACTGCACCTGCTAGCTACACTGTGGGCTAAGCTAATTAAGGCTAATGTGGTGACAAGTCCAATTTCACAGGGAAATATTTCACTGACAACGCTGTCATAAGAGATACCCTTCAGCCCACCCCTGTGCTGACAGCTTATCAGGCTATTTCCGGAGTCTAGTATAGAACCAGAGATATGGCTCATTTTATGTACATGTAAAACTTATGACATGTGCATACATCTTCTGCAGGTCATTTCTAAAAGGGCACTGAGTAACGTTTTAGTTTGGGGTCCGTCACCTTCTTGTTTCGATGGATATGTCATTGGAATGCTTGGAATATTCCACAATATGACATTAAACTGCTCTATCTTACAGATGGTTTTATAGCTCAAAAATACATAAGGCATTCTGATATGAACAAGAACATAGAAAGGTTTAATATCATACTGTGAAACATTAGAGACAAAGCAATAACATTTAAATAGAAAAAAGCATTTGACAGACCCTCCACCAGAGAAGTAACACAATGCACCTTTAAGTCTTATTTAAATTCATGCCTTGTTTGGAGAATCCTTTATAATTGTATAGTAATTGACGAATTGTCTCTAAAAGTAATAATACAGTAGTTGTCTGACTAGCGAAGACACCTGGACCGGACAATAGAGGGTGAAAAACCTCCGTCCAAACACAGCTGCTCATTTGTTTCAGGTTTCATTTGTTATGTGTTTGTTTTCGACACGAACGGATCATGTGTCTCTCTGATTGGTTAATCCGCCTGTCAATCACGCTTCCTCTGGAACCAGGAAGACAGGATACGGCTCCAGATCCACTCGTCTTTATAAACTTTTTGTCAAAGTGTGTGGTTCTGACTGGTCACATAAGCTATTGTATTGCTATTTCAGTTGATTGCTATTCTAGCTGTGAATTACCAGAATACACATCAGAATCAAAAATAACATTTGATAAAAAATTATTAGCATGCTGGTGGTAAGAGACACAACCTTCACATGACATGGAGTCCGACTATGAAATTGGCTGCTTCTTCAGTTCTTCAGTCAACTGAAGAAACAGCTTGGATGAGCTGCGAAACGTATTTGACCAAAATAAACTTTTGTCCAGTTGACATATTGAATTTCTCCTTTGCCATGGATTCTGCCCAGACGATTGACAACAAAAGCCAAATTGTTGACCTCCTATACAACAGCATATTAGCCTCTGACACAAACATATCCGCTGAATAGCATATATTTGTGTGAAAAACAGGCATTTCCTCCAGTGATTAAAAAATAGGTCTGATGGAAAGAAAAAATTCAAAACAAAACAAATAGATTCACATATTATCTTGCTATTTAGGATAATACAGTCGTTTGGCATCTTCTGAGCATCTACTGTAGGAAAACTTGGCTCTTTGTGGCCATATCATAAGACCTTGTTCTTGATTCAATTATAGGTATAGAGATATTTTCCGGAATACACACATTGAATTATTAAACATCACAGGATATGAGATAACCTGAGCGGATAACGTCGCCGTCCAGCCATAAATGATGCATCGAAGCATGAGGTTAGAGCTGTGCAGATTTATTGACATGTTTTGTAATATAGTCTGGTCCCCACCACGCACCAGGAGCCCCCCTCGCACCCCCGCTGCTCTGCCTGTCTGTCAGGGCCCCTCCGCCTGGGGGACTGATTTCATATGACACAGTGACAGCAGCACAGCCCTGCTACATGAGGCTGTTGTATGCGAGAGCCGTATTCTAGTGCTGCTGACTGGGGTCATGGGGAGGCACTAATCCCAAGAGGGGAGGAGACACAACCTTCCATACAGTGGGTGGATTCTTTAAAGGGCCCATATTTCAAGGGCCCGTTGTTTTCTCATTTATGTTATAATGTTGTTTCCTCATCTAAAGTTTTGTTTTGTTTCATTCACGAATATTTAATATTTAAATCCTACATATTTAGGCTGACTTCTTCGGAACAGAAAACACCCTGTTCCAACTTGTGATGTCATGTCGTCATACAGGAAGTGCTCCACTGTGTTTTTAAACTCCATACACGTTCGCTAGAATCTTTTGGATGATTTCAGCCCTGAAGTTGCAGATCTTTACTCAGTTAAAACGAAGAGGTAGCTTTTAACTTGAAAACTACCGCTTCATGACATCAGAAGGTGGAACAGAGAATTTTGAGCTTTGGCAATGTGGACAGACTAATAATACAGGGTTACTCAAACGTGTGAATGAAACAAAACACAACTCCAGGTATGTTTTTGATGAGGTAACAAGATTATAACGGTTTAAGCTCAAAATTGCATAATATAGGACCTTTAATATGTCATATGTGCCATACAATATACAGTAGGTTTCTTATAATATGGGTACATTTTTGGTGCATTACTCATGGTTTTACTTGTATGTAGGATTGTAGCCTGAAATACTTCTTAGATAAATGCATTTTGTAATACATTTGAGGGGCAGAATACAGATTCCCATGACAATGTGCAGACTACAATCTGTATACACACTCAGTCCATGGATAAATTCTGTAAGCCTATTAGATCAGCATTAGGTCTATTTGAAATTCAGATATGGGGTAAAATAGGTCAAGCAAGCTAGTTTAGATTAATGTTAAGCAAGTAGTAGTTAATATCGATCTCCAAGAAATACATCTGAATAAAATGCCCACAAGAAACACGGAAATCAACATTCGAGAGTGTGCGTGTTTGAAGCGTGCACGAGATGGTGTATGGTGGAGTTATCTTAAGACTACCATTCTTGCATCAGTTTATACTAATCTTTGTATTACACTTACTGCGTTCTTTGACAAAATACTGCTTTTACTAGGTCAAGGTTTGTAGGGGTGAATTTTTAGGGGGAGAATGCCATAAGATTTCCATATTCCATACTCAACACTATGTTTTTGCACATATCAGCAGAGATCACGTGTTTTCACAACAGTGGCAAACCACACTTTATTTTAGATTTTGGCCTACATGTGCGCACGAAAGGCTTTATATAGAGAGAGGTGTTATAACATTGAGGAAGTACACTGGCCACTGAATGACACGTCCATTTGTCTTAATTACGAATGACAAAGCCAACGTCGTGTATTCAAAGGCAAGAACGTGATAATTAATGATGTTGCTGTTCTTGTGTAGGCAACAATCCCCTAGAGGTGGACTGTGAATTTGTACTAACGCTACACCAGTGCGAATGTATGTCCTTATGGTATTATTATGCATTTTATTTTCGTTATGTCACCAGTCCCTCGATAGACCAGATTTGCTTGTCTGTAGCTGATGTTTTGGCGTGTGAAACTACTATGTGAACTAAAACAAAACAGAAACGAGATCCACAAGTCGAGCCGCGATGAATAAAACAGTAAGATTTTCCAGCGCTTTCCCTCTGTCCCGCACGGTGGCACCCTGACGTGTGTGCGTGCTCTCTGTGTACGCGTCTTCTTGGTTTTAAAATTACGCTCCCAAATGAATTCAAAATATGATATCGTAAAACTCTGTACATATTTATTTTACGATGACGGTAGAGGCGAATTTTGTGCGTACGGCACCACGTCGAGCGCGCTACCCTATTACCAGACGCGGTGCAGTGAACTGAAACTTTCCGAGTGACCGCTCTTTAAAGTAAATGTCACCATTATACACATGAGCTAAATTTAAGCATTGTAAGTGCATGTTGAGTGCAAGTTCACGTGATGACCTTGCGTACGCCTGGTGTGCGCGTAAACGCTCTGAAATGAAGCGTCCGAACCGCTATTACGCGCCTTAATCCGGGCATCCGTGTCCAAAGTCAGCCCGTTATTTTTATTCGAAGTCAACTAACGGTTCTTGAAAACTTAATCGGCACATTTGACTTTATATAGTGACTCAGAGTAAAGTAGGCTACGCATGCATGTTCGTGAAATGGTCCATACCTTTAAGCGCGGGGAGATAATCCACAAAGCGAAATGGGAAATGTCAAATCCACTGAGGGAGAGCTCGTGCATCCAGAGCGCGTTCGGGAGCGCGAGAGAGTACGCCCGGGGCTGTGAGATGCTGATGCTGGTGATGAGGAGGTTATTAGCGGTCCTTCCTCCCTTCCTCTTCTCCCCTCCTCGCGTTCTTACCTCGGCTTTGCTCTATTCAGTGAACGCGCATCGCTCCCTCTCTTCTCTCTCTCACTCTCTCTGCTTCTCTCTGGTCAAGCTCTTCTCTCACTCACGAGCGCAAAGTGACGACGAATGGGCCCGGGTCTCTCACTCTCCCGCTTTCTCTCTTTCCCTGCTTCTTTCTCTCTTTCTCTCTCTCCCTTCACGCGCGCTCTGAGGCTCCGTCCCGCCTTCTACCTCGCGCTGTGGGAAGTAATCATTCCACTTTAGGACAAAATGGTGAAAATTGGCCCGTAGAAAAGAAAATGCTCTAATGAAAAGTCTATACAGTCGAAAAATGGTTTGCGTTTATCGTGTAAATTGTCTGATATTAGGTACAGAAAAAGCACTTATTTGCAAACTGTAAATTATTTTGCTTCCAGGTATTGGATCATTCTGCGCTGGCCGTGGTACTGACTCGATAAGCTGCTGTAAATTGTCACTGCGCTGTGCTGTGGTATGAGAACAAACGCGCCTCTCTCCATGGTGCCATCACAAAACATTTCCGAAACCACTGAAAACAGTATTGAACGTACAAAATCTTCAAAAAGGCCCAGCTGCATACCATTTTTATTGATTTGTCTTTTACATTTTAATTTATTCCTGTTTTTTTATACATTTGTTTTTGTTTTATGTTGTCTTTCTTATGCCATGTTTACGTTTCCTGCGCGTTTGGGGGGAAAGGGTGGGTTAGTTGGTGGTGAGCTTTGTTTATTTTATGTGTCTTGTTTCCATGTTTATTATTGTACAGTTTAATACTTTATTATATTGTCCTTAATTAAAAAAAAAATTAAATTAAAAGTCTTCAAAAAGCAAAAATGGACATATGTAATTTCCATGTGTTAAAGGTGAGTTAAAGGTGCATTGTGTAGCATTTCTGATGGAAGGTATACACCAACTTGTCTACATGGAGATGACGTTGATTTGCCTGGAATGTTTCACAGTATGGCGTGGCATTATTTCATTACGGATGCTTTTGTTCAAAAAGTCCTTAAAAAAGCTGCTTTCTTACTCCTCCAGTTTGGTTCATTAGGTCTTGTGTGTTGGTTATACTTCAGATTCTTATGTACACTCCTCTATTTGTTTCATACTTTGACAGTTTTGGCTGCATTCTTACAGTGAGTGCATGTGATTTCCTCTCTGCAGATTCGATCTGTATCTGCCAGTGGAGAGATATCATAAATTTAATGCCATACTATGGAACATTGAAGACAAAACAACACATCTCCAGGGAGCAGGTAGCTTATCCTCCACCAGAAAAGTTTTGCAACCTGTCTTTGGATAGCATTGGGAATAACATGTATTTTAATGCTTAAAGAAAACCCCAAAACAAAACAAAATCAAATATCTACATTCTTATCACACCCAGAAACTTTCCCGTTGCCTCCCTAAATGCTCTGATAGCTATCTTCATATCAACAACACGGGGAAACATTAAAAATGGGCAAAATGAAAGAAATGGCCCCTCTGGAATAACACTGCAGCAAAATTGCCTCATATCACACACTATTATGACAAGCTTTGTATTAAACTACTTTTATAGTCCCCTCTCTCTCAGGTTCAAAAGGCATAAAAAAAACCTGTACAATAATGGCTTGTACTAAAAGCTTACTGCATTTTGATGGTTGTAGGAAGAAAAGTTACTGAGTTCTGTCTTTGGCCCCACTGCAAACCTGCTTATCATTTTTTTTTCTAATTATTGTCTATTTTGTAGCATACAGCTTTGTTAATATGTCGTTTTTTTATGTGTCATGGGCAGTGTGGAATGTAGCAAAGCAAAAGTAGTAAAGAACTGAACTTAAGTTTACTGTACTTTAAAGTACATTTTAAAGTGGATATACATTTTACTTCACTACATTTGAGAGCAGGTACCTGTACTTTCTACTCCACCGAAAAGTAAATGTATTTTTTATTATAGTCTGAAACCTGCTAAAAAGGCTGAGAGGTTTATTTTGAACACACACTTTGAACACATTTTGAACACACAGCTAGAAAAAAAATATATATTTTTTTCTGTTGAACAAAATTCAACACAAATCTTTATCAAAATCATTACATTTGAAGCTTTATTAGGTGTTCTAATCTGTGTGAAATACTTTTTACTCTCCAAGTACATTTTAAATAACACTTTTACTCAGATTTTTGCATGTGATACTTTTACTTTTACTTCCACCACTGGTCATGGGACGGCTGACGTATGAAGAAGTATGAAGAAAAACTGCAACAACAATGGTTTATCTTAAAAGCTTACTGCATTCTGGGTGTTGGAGGGCGAGGAGTTGCTGAGTTCGGTCGTTGGCTCCAATTCAAACCTGCTTTTCTAATTATTATTTATGTTGTAGCATATAGATTTGTTAATATTTATCTTAGTTTTATATGAGTAATGGGGCAGTTTATGAAGAAAAACAGTACAACAATGATGTATCCTTACAGCTTACTGCATTTTGGTGGTTGTAGGGAGAGGAGTTGCTGTTCTAAATTTAGTGGACGGTAGACTGTCTTTGGCTCCAATTCAAACCTGCTCTGATGCTTTGAGAAATGGCCTGAGGCGTATGCAGGACTTTTGACTGAGGCAGGACCAGAGGGAGGTGAGTGGGAAAGAGTCTATGACCTCTTCTTGTACTGGGCGGAACAAAAACACATGGAACTGACATCAAAAACAACGAAAACTGAGGGGTGTAAGGAGACGAAATCCTCCACACAATTGCAATATAATCGCAAAGTTACGTTTTATGGAAGTTTGTTCTCTGTTGACACGAATGGATTTAAATCAGGACAGTGATTTCCGTATCTAAAAACCAAAACCAAAAAAACGTTTCTATTAATAATGAAAATAATCACAAAAAAATGCAGTTAGGAATTTATCCATGGGTTACTGAATGATTAAAAATGAGGACAGTTGCCATGATTAATAATGTGAAACAGCATAGTATTTTTTTTTTAATAAAGTGTTGCAAAACCACACATTGCTAAAATGTATCGCTAAAAGTAGTACTTCATGACATCACAAGGTGGAACTCAGCATTCAGAGCTTTGGAGATGTTTGAGTAATAAAGGATTGCTCAAACATGAGTGAATGAAACAAAACACAACTCCAAGTATGTTTTTGATGAGGTAACAACAGTCTAACATGTCTTAAAGCTCACAAGAATCAACAGGATCTTTAAAGGGACATATCAATAGCAATCTGTAAATAACGTAACAATATGTGTAAATCATTAAAATGAAAATATTTTTAAACAGTAACAAAAAGTATACAGTAATGTGTATAGCAGCTGAACAAGAAAGTATGATTGAAATTCCTCCCACAAGAATCAGATTTGTAAGAAATAATGGGAAAAATGCAGTTTGGACGAAAGGATTTTAAAGTTTAAATCTATTGCAAAACTTTAAAATGAAAATGCAATGACCAAAAGTTCAATGATGTAACAATGGTACATTCACTTTTTTTTTTTTTTCCTTTTGGGATAGAAAATGGCCACAAAAAATTCTAAAATGTATGTTTAAAAGGTAAATAGAGAGGAGAGCTGCAGTGTTGGGAAGTAACTGAATACATGTACCAAGAATACATGTTTTGAATACTAATTTTGAGTAAATGTATTTAGGTACAGCTACTTTTTCATTTGCAGGTATTCAGAAGTTACTTTTCTAAATTCAAAGAAATGCATTACAGTATTTGATCATGTAATTTATACTTCAAACTACACAATATTTTAGAGAAAAATGGAAGTCTGATCTTTGCATTTTTCCATCTCCAACTGGTGATAAACACACGTAACAAATGATCAAACAAACGACGCCGTTTTAAATCCTATTCTGCGCTGCGTTTTTACACCATAATTTAAAGGTGCACTGCGTAACATTTCTAGTGGAGGATCTGCCACCTCCTCGTCGCCATGGAAATGTTATTGCTGTGTCTAGAATGTTCCACAGTATAAATTAAACCCATCTACCATGGGGGAAACAAGCAGGTTACAGCACCAGGCTACATTACAGTTCTTTTTTATTTATTGATTTATTTTTTCCTAGATAAAATAAAACCAATGTTAGGGCATGTCTGACTTTTGGTTCGTCACCTGCTTGTCTCCATGGAGATGTCATTGCTTTGTCTAGGATGTTCCACGGTAGAGCTTAGGGAGACAACTACAGACTACATTACAGGTCAGATCTATGGAGAGACAACATTAATCACCTTTGACCAGAAAAGTTACGCAAAGATTGGCAGTGTTGGCTATAACTGTTCCATTGTATAAACATATCTGATTTTTGATATCCACTGATCAATGGCGAGAGTCTCAGGTTTACTAAATACATTTTCAAAGTATTCTTCCCATCACGGAATGCAAGTCAAAACATTGTAAAGCCAGAGGGATGAACCTGGAGTGAGAAGAGGTGATAAATTGTGGTAAATGAAGCAATAAAGTCTAATTGGACTTAAATGAAACTCCTGAATCTGCTGAACAATTGGGGCCATTTGTTACAGAGGAAATGCTGCAGGACTGAGACAACATCTGGACATGTGCCCTCACAACCGGGACAATGTATAAATCAGGAAATCTACTGTATGTCTGCAGTACTGAAAAACACAAGTAGACCTACAATCTGAAAAGTTACACAGTGCACCTTTAAAGCAATAGTACATAATTTTTTGCCAAAAAATAGACAGAAATAAAACAGGAAGAAACATTAACTGCAAAAGGTTAAATCTGCAGTGTTTATGTTTAGGAAATTCATACTGAAAGCCATTTTTGTTTGTTGCTAATAAGACAGAATACAGTTGATTTGAACACTGCAATCAGTCAGTATGAGGAAAAAAGTGTGATAGGCATTTTTTTTTTTTTTTTGTCATATTGCAAAAGTACAGCCAAAGGATCATCTTAAATTGAACACTGCAACAAGTAAGATCTAGCCAAGTTAAAAGGACTTAAATTAAGAAAGCTTGACCTTGATTTGAGTACACTAGTAAGTAAAATGATCTACCAATTTTGTACATGAAATAATAAAATACATCTTGTTATACATAAGAAAAACAACAAATGATTGCAGTTAAAATGGTCGCGGTGGTGTTCCTCCGCGAAGTGTGTTAAGACCGCACGGCTCCAAGTTGTTTAATGCATTTATAATAATAATAATAATAATAATAATAATACATTTTATTTGAAAGCGCCTTTCAGGACACCCAAGGACACTGTACAAGACAAAGTTAAAAACACGTATTTACAGAAAAACAGATACAAAACTGGATGATGGTGAGAGTGACTGTTATGTGGTGTAGGATTGTGTGAACAGGTGGGTTTTGAGTCTGGATTTGAAAAGTGGAAGAGAGTCAATGTTGCGGAGGTCAGGAGGGAGAGAGTTCCAAAGCCGGGGAGCGGAGCGGCTGAAGGCTCTGCCCCCCATGGTGATGAGACGGGCAGAGGGGACAGAGAGCTGGAGAGAGGAAGAGGAGCGGAGGGAGCGAGAGGGAATGGAGATGTGGAGGAGGTCGGAGATGTAAGGTGGGGCCAGGTTATGGATAGCTTTGAAGGTGATGAGGAGGAGTTTGAAGTGGATTCTCTGTTTTATGGGAAGCCAGTGTAGTTCTTGGAGGATGGGGGTGATGTGGTGGAAAGATGGGGTCCTGGTGATGATGCGGGCTGCGGAGTTTTGGAGAAGCTGCAGTTTCTGGAGGGATTTGTTGGGGAGACCATAGAGGAGGGAGTTACAGTAATCAATCCGGGAGGTGACAAGACTGTGAACAAGTATGGCAGAGGTGTGAGGAGTGAGAGAGGGACAGAGATGAGAGATATTGCGGAGGTGAAAGTAGGCAGCGCGGGTGATGTTATTGATGTGGGAGTGGAAAGAAAGTGTGCTGTCGAGGGTGACACCCAGACTCTTAACCTGAGGGGAAGGAAGGACAGTGGAATCATGGATGGAGATGGAGAAGCTGTTGGATTTGGATATAGTAGAGGGGGTGCCTACTAGGAGGACTTCAGTTTTAGAAGTGTTAAGTTGGAGGAAGTTGGAGGAGAACCAGGAATGAATTTCCTGTAGACAGAGGGTAAGAGAGGTTGGAGGGAGAGATGAGGAAGGTTTGGTGGAGATGTAGAGCTGGGTGTCATCCGCGTAACAGTGAAAGTGAATATTGTGTTTACGGAACAGAAGACCAAGGGGGAGAATATAGATGATGAAGAGAAGGGGACCCATTTATACCATGGCTACAAACTGAAACGTCACACTTGTAAATGTGAAAAGCCTGTTATCTGTCTGTAAATGTCCAAAATATCAGTTATTTCAGTGTTTCAAATGAAGCTAGTCCCTACATTCTACTCAGAGCACTTGAGGATGTGTTTACCCATTGCTATGGTGATGTCATGTCTCACTCGCTGTGGTATAAGATAATAATAATAGATCATTTTACTTGTCAAGTTGAATCTAGTCAAATAAAGTGAAATGCTCTTAATTTAAGTCATTTTTAACTTATCTAGATATTACTTTTTGCAGTGAAGGCATTGGTTAATTAATCAAATAGATAACACGCACTGAGGATATCAAATCAAACTATAAAATTGTAAAAACTGTGGAGAGAACTGGCACTATTTTTAGCATAATCTTAAATATATTTATGTTTATTTTAGTGAAAAGGGTGTTCCGACCGTCCATACACTTTAAATGGGCTTTTCATGTAGTCTCCAGGTTAACATCTAAAACAGTTTTGATGTTTTGCTAAATCAAATTATCAATAATTGCCCATGTTAGGTAATTGCTGAGAGAGGTTCATTAGAGTGCATATTAGAGTGCCTTCAAGCTAAAAGGGTTACTCGCAAAGACCAGTGTACAGTCAATTTAAAAATACTCCAATGAAATTAAAATGCAATCAACCAACTTCTTACGCTGATAATTATTTATAGCGGCACAATCAAGTGGTAGTGATTACATTAAAGATGCACTGTGTAACTTTTTGGATGGGGATCTGTCACCTGCTTGTTGCTATGGATATGTCATTGCTCTACCTGGAATGTTCCACAGTATGACATTAAAACAGTGCTTTTATTCAATTGCAGGTGGTTTCACAGCTCAAAAATACCTAGCAGGGTTGTCTCTCCACAGATCTGACCTGTAACTTGGTCTGGTGAAAGGTTTAATACCATAGCATTGACAGAGCCTCCACCAGAAAAGTTACACAATGCACCTTTAAACAAAACTTTCTGTCTTTTTGTTGCAGTTTTCACAGAGAAGGCTGAGGGAACAAGGGAGGACAAGACAAGATGGCTGCCAGTTTTAACCTAGGGGGCGGGGCTACTTCAGGAAGGTGGGATTTTTCACAATAAGGTATGTACAATTATTAAAGGTGCATTGTGTAACTTTTCAGGTATCTGGATCTACCACCTGCTTGTTTCCATGATGAATATGTTTTTGCTTTGCCTGATAAATTGAAATGATGTACATTTTTCTTTAAGGTTTAAAAAATTATTTGTGATTATCAAAATGTAATGTAAAATGGAGAGCTGTCTATTGCTAACTATTTGTGTTTTGCTTATGATGTGTTACTGTAAAGTTGTTTTTACAGTAACACATCACTTGATTTTATTTAATAGGAAAGAAAAAAAATACGCATCACTTCAACCTCCTCCTTTGGTAAAAATAAATAAATAAATAAATAAATAAATAAATACATAAAATAAAATAAAATAAAATAATAATAATATGTTTACTAGTCAATTATGTAAATTATGTAAATTGAATTCTTGGGAAAAAAAAAAAAAATCCTCATCTTTATTATATTAGTCGCACCAGTCAAATCTTGGTGTCTAGATGTCTACTTGTTAGCTAGCTCTTGGCAGGGCAGTTACATTTCTGTTTTAATGAATTACAGTTTTTTGAAAGGAATATCCACATTTAAAACTCTATATTATTTTTAGGGATTATGTCCAAAAATTACACATATGAATGATGTGCTCCAGAGTCCTTTCAAATGACACAAATCGAGCATAAAAAGGATAAGGAGTGACGTGTGGGTCCATAGAGGTTTAAAAGGTTTTTAAAAAGATTTTCCAAAAGCAGGTGTTCAATTGGAGATAGGGGTGGTTCTTTGTGAGGGTAAACAGATCTGTGTTTTTTGGTATAATGTGCAGCAAAAAAAAAAAAAAAAACAGACAAAAAACTCTGCTATTTAAGACAGAATTAAAAGCTTTTATTACCCCATGGCTATTGACATAAAATACACACCAATGAATATATGAATGAATATAGTAAGTTACATTTACTATATTCATCTATTTGAATGATTATCGATTACTCTATTATTATTTCCACTACTTGTATGTGTGTCTGTTTTAATTATATGTACGAGAGTCGTTTCTTCACCAAACAACACCAAGATACAGGTCAGATCTGTGGAGAGGCGACCGCACTCACAGTCAGAATGCCTGTTTTTCTAGGTATTTTTGAGCAATAAAACCACCTGTAACTGAATAAATCTAAGGTAGATCTGTTTGTCATACCGTGGAACATTGACAAATCCATAGAGCAATGACATATCCATAGAAACAAGAAGGTGACGGACGCCCAACCAAAAAGTTACATAGTGCACCTTTAATAAACCTGTCCACCAGCTCCATTGAATTGAATTAACCCAACCGGTTGTTATTGATCTTGTTTGCATGTTACTTTGCCTTTACACAGCATATTCCTGTAGCTTTGCCACAGACTTAACTTGTGTAGCTAATTAAAAGACTAGATCTACATATTTTTAACACACAAACCCTACATTATCATGGCTGAGTTCTTCTCTCAAATAAAAAAACACTCTGTTCCACCTTGTGATGTCATGTGGTAATACAGGAAGGGCTCTACTGTACTTCTACACTCCATACACCTCATTTGGATCATTTCAGTTCTGGATTTGCCACGCTATTAACTTGAAAACTGCAACTACATGACATCACAAGGTGGAACAGAGCATTTTGAGCTTTGGAGATGTAGACAGACTAATAACGCAGGATTACTCAGACGTGTGAATGAAACAAAACACAACTCTGGGTTTGTTTTTGAGGAGGTAACAGCATTCTAACATGGCTAAAAGCTTACAGGAGTTTTGCGTATATAATAATATAGGACCTTTAAATATACAGTGTTTGTTTATTTTATATGTCCACTTGTTACACAAGTTACTTTACCTTTACACAGCAATTTAAAAACACACAGTCCTACAGCCTTGCCACAGATTTACCTTGTATAACTAGTTAAAACACTAGTAGACCTCCAGTTTGGCATGCAATGTGGAGAAAGGTACCAGAGGAGTGAAGGAATCAGCTCAATACCTGAAAACAACACAAAACAAACCCACTGAGGCATTCTAATGAACAGATATACAGCATACAGCTCTCCCCTACGCCCACTCCTCTCTGCTGTGTCTGACCTGTACAACCCCCCGCCATCTACAACAAATAATGCTACTTTGTCTATGCATAAATTACTAGCAATAGAGAGAAAGAGAACACTGCAGGCTGTTTTTCGCACTTTTCCTCTGTTCTATTCTCAAATGAAAATAAATATATGAAATGAATTGTATGGCTTTGATAATGCCTTCAATCGATGTCAAGACCAGTCCCAAGGTTCAGCCTACTTTGCTTGTTAAACACAAGGAGCCATCATTACAAGTTCTGCAATATTTCTGTTGAATTATACATGATGTGGGCTACAGTCAATTAATTATGTATTATAAATTGTACTTAGATTTCGATGTAGAAGTCTTGCAAAGTAAATACATGTACACATTGTTATAACAAGGCTCAGTGGAACTGTTCTGGTGGAGGGTCTGCCAACTTCTTGACCGGACGTAACTTAAGAGATTGTATTGCTTTGTCGATGATTTTACAAAAACACATGTATTGCATAAATATATGATAGGTTTAATGTCATACTGTGGAACATTCCAAGCAAAAAAATAACATCTCCATGGAAACAAGCCAGTGGCAGACAAACCACAATGTAGTTACACAGAGCACCTTTAACTGGACTACTTCATTACTTGGAAGTATCATCTTAATAAGTGGAATACCATGTATACTGTATATACAGTACTTTTCCACCTTCAAGGCTGTCAAAGAGCTACACATCAAGGAACCACAGACATTGAGGGGGGTTAAGTGTCTTGCCTAAGGATACCACAGCAACGACACAGCAACTGTGGGAGCTGGAATCACACCACCAACCTGTGGGTGGGTCAGTGGATCTGTGCACTCTACCAATGATGTTTATGTTGAGAGTGGGATTCGAACCGCCAACCTTAAGATAAGTGGACAAACACTCTACCAACTGAGCTGCTGTCTGTTATTTTACCATCAGTGAGTTTTACGTGAAAAACAGCCCCCTCTTCGTCACTGAACAGTCTAATAATAGTCTGGTTGATATTGAACTTGCTTTATTAGTACTGCACCTGCTCCCATAGTACTACAGGCGTATTTATATATATATTTGCTGTTTGAGCCTATGACTCTAATGTATATAGACAACTACAATACAATGCATTAGCTTTGAATGTAAACAAAGGCGTCTGACTCCATTGTCCCAGCCCACAAAGCAAACATTCATTACTGCTTCGATTCTTCCTTTGGCTTCATCAGGAGTTAACAAAAGTATTATATTTTAGTGTTATATTCTGTGTGTGTGTTTATTTGATTAGTTAGCGCTGTAGGTTCCTTTTAAATAAATTATTGTACTAATGGGCTGGTTTTGTCGATAAACTTGGAGAAGCGATTCTAGACATAAAAAGACATTTTGTTGCAATTGGTATATTACTTAAAAGTTTTTTGTCCTGAGAAGAGATGGGTTTAAGAGCTCAAATTGTTTTTAACTAAAGAGGGCCGTATAAGGAGAATAATTTAGATCAGAAGCTGTGTGTGTGTGTGTGTGTGTGTGTGTTGCGCTTCCAAAGAGTAGAAAAAAGTTATGCGAAAAGGCGGATTAACATTTAATGAAAGTTGACGTCGTTCCAGGGAGTTGGGGTTGATTGTGGTAATTTTAAGTCAGTGTTCTAGGATGTGAAAAAAATCAGAATCGGTTAATCTAGCACTTAAATTTGTTAATCACTTAGTCGTTAGATTTCAAAAGGCCAGTGAATATGAAGTTTTACTCAATGTGATCCAAATGAAGCGTAATTGAGGGCATGTATTTATTAATCAATAAACGTACACCCATGCTAAAAATATATAAATAAAAAATAGAACTTGAAATCAGTCTGGAATTTCAGCCAGCACGTAGTTTGTGTCTAGGAGGAGTGTCTAATTTTCTGGTATTCAGAACAGATCTGTATCGTAAATTGTCATAAATGGGGTCTAGTCGTAGACTGTATATATAACGTGAAACATAGTAAACCCACTAGTTGCTGCATTCCAAAAAGGTGCTGCTGTGAGACTCGTCATTTTGGTCTTAAAATGTAAAATGTTTATTTTTTTCTGTAAATCAATTCACATTCCTTATATGGAACTATGCTCCAAATTCACCCCTGCTAGCCTTGGTGAGCTTCATTTGACTGGAGCCAAACGCTATAGGTGACATCACACTTCCACTTCTAATACAGTCTATGGTTCAATTACAATCCTACCATGAAGAAAACAAATACAAGTATTTGTCTTAGCTGTAACTTCTTTACATACAAGCAATGTTTGTTAATGATCTCTTACATGTATTTATTATAACTGCAATCTGGAAAAATCTGCTTATGTGCACTTAATTTCCAAACATTTTTAACACCAAAAACAGCACTAAAGACTTCTTCTGCTCAGCGATGGTGAAATAGTACTTTATCAGTAGCCAGCATACACCACCTGTTTCCTTGTTTCTCTATTTCTCTTACATCAATAATCCATGAGGAGCTATTTTACGCTGTGTCATGGCTTAGCGCCTCTACTGAAGGTCACACCCTCCTTCAAAACACTGATACGAAAGGCTGATAGATTCTAATTGTGCTTATTTCCACTCAAAATCCCCACAGACTCATCATTGTTAGCGGGTCAAAGTGATTACTCCATCAAGGACATCTATTAGAATCCAATTTAGCCTGGGCTAGGTCTGCTGCCAGCCCCCGCTCACCTCTGTAATGGACAGTCATCTATCCTGTTGTTTTTAGGAGGCATAGCGTGCATGGGCGCGTAGCTTTGGGGTTAAAAAGGATCCATGTGATATTTAGATCAATAGGAGCAGCTTATGGGGAAAAATGTACTGCTATTTAGATGATAAGAGGGTGATATTTCCTTGTAAATGTCAGTGTAATGCGGCCATCAATGCCCTCAGCGCAGAAAGAGTGCATTGTGTGTATGGACACAAGGATATAGGAACAGAGAGACATGAAGGCTTACAGTGATATGAAATTGTTGTTGTTTTATTTAGACAGCTCACAAAGGTTTAGCAAATGAGAGCGCAGAACAGCCTACATTTGGTTCTGTCTCTTAAAGCAGACCTATTTTTATGTTAATGTTGCTTCCCCTTCTCATTTACCGGCATATACCGACTACTCTGTACTTCCTTCGATCTCCAATTTTATTTTCTTAATCGGTGATACACAGGATTTGGCAGCGCCGCGTTTCCATTTTGGTATAAATGAGAAAAAATCTGCTGCTCGCTTACGTGATCTTAAAATGTGCAAATTATAACAAAATGATCCACGGGTGTTTTAGATTATAACTACAGCAGACACAAGCACAATATGTCTTCTTTGCAGGTGTACAGTTTGAAAATGAGAATGTCATGGTAAAACCGCAGAAGGTAATAGTATCAGTGTTGAAACGCAATGAATGAATTGTGAATGAAACCAAACTCAAATCTGCATTATCAGCGGTGTATGCAGCTGCCATAGTCAAATATTCATCTTTTAACATGAATCCTTTACAAAACGAATCAACTAAAGTGGATCTTTTGCTTCATTTTCTGTCCTTAAAAAACATCTAATTCCCCATACATACCCGCAGTAGCAGATTTTTAACAACTTCAAAACGATGATTTATTTCAAACAGATAAAGTTACTCCTCCTTTACCGAGCATTCTTTTTTTGCCACATATATTTTATTATATTATTATTATTATGTTCATATTGTGGCCTTACAAGCATTCTCATTAGATCATAGTTTTGCGGTTGGGGTAGGGCTAACAACAACTAGCATGCAAACAGCACACAGCGGTCTCATTTTGACCTTGAAGAAGACATATTGTGCTTGTGTCTGCCATATAGTAATAACAGATGACACCCATGGATCATTCTGCTATAATTTACACATGCAATTTTGATCTAAAACAAGTTAATAAAAGCAACAATCTGACTTCCACTTTACAAAACTGCGGCGCCCGACGGGAGCTGTCGTCGCCGTAAACGTCATCACAACAAAGACTGATAGCCACAGATCACGCAAGGGAGCGGACGATTTATTATTTTTTTTCATTCGTACCAAAATGACTGCATAACACTGCCGAATCCTTAGTTTCAATATTATTGTGTATCGTCTATAGTTGCTTCAGCAGTATATCACACTTTAAACTGTGTAATCGAGACAGGCCTACCTTTAATTCTATCTCCTGAACAAAACCTATTTTCTAAAACACTTCTGGTCACTACTTAGACCCAATAGCGTGTTTTATATTTTGCCGTATACTAGTACTGTGGTAGAATGATGAGCCCAGCGCAGTACTTTCTCACAGTCTCATAGTGATGGATGCAGTAGCTCCCCTCTCTTCTCTTTGTTGGTGTATGCATCTCGGGGTTGTGTGTTTAAAAAAACATGTAGCCCTGCAGTGTGGTGAGTGGGCTCTTTCTCTCACCTCCTCTGCACTCTTCTCCTCACATGGATTTAGGTGTTAGCGCTAGAGTCAATGTGTCAGGATAAGCGAGCCTGACAGGTGCTTCTCCATATTATTCTAATGGATTCTGGGTGCTGGGAGACACCACTGCTACTGCTCCTGTCCTATTCTTCTACCTGCTGTCTATAAAAATGTATGGTTATATAGAAAGTATAGTCACATGAGGTTATACTGAAATCATGTATGACCTTTTTATCAACACTGCTTTATACCTTTATGTTCTTTTTATGATAGTGTGGTTGTTTTCAGAGAAACCACCGGAGCCGAGAGAAAGTTTAGGTGATGTTTATTCCAGATAGTGCGATTACAATTACAATTACAGGTATTATAAGTACTGTGTACTGTGGTCTAGTTAAACTATAGAGAACCTTATAGAGAGTGAGAAATGCACTTTGATAAAGACAGACGCATCTAGAGAGAGAGACGCACGGAGATAGGGAGACAAGGGCCACCAGCTACCAAACAACCGATCGACCATGAAGAAGTTCCTCTCTGGAGTTATATCCCCATATCAAGACAATCCCCTAGTCACGTAATCACATTCCCCATTGTAGATCACTCTGACATTTTGGCAACCAGAGATGTTTTGGCAACCCAAAGTGTTGCTGTTCCCCTGAATTCCCAGCATCAACCAGAATCAACCATACTTGGTTATGGCCCCCGCATCCCCCATCATGTCTCTCTCTTAAAAGGAAACATCTGTGCTCTAATATTACATAAGACATTTGGCTCACAATTAATCATTACAAAACATATTTTCCACCACAATAGTAAAAGTACCATATTCTGCATAATTAGGCTTGAGTTCTTCTCTCAAACAGAAAACACTGTTCCAGCTTGTGATGTCATGTATGCTCTACTGTGTTTTTAAAGTCCACACACCTTCACTAGAATCATTTGGATAGTTTCAGCCCTGGAACTGCCAATCTCTACTGAACTAAAAGTAAAAGGTAACTTTTTGAGCTTTGGAGATGTAAACACACTAATAAACTCAAACACGTGTGAATGAAACAAAACACAACTCCAGGTGTGTTTTTGGTGAGGTAACAACATTATAACATGGCTAAAAGCTCACAAGAAACAATTTTGTGTAATATAGGACCATTAAAAAGGACCTGGTTTTACTGCGGATTGGTTTGTCACTGAGACTTAAATAATAATATTCTTTTGTAACTTTTGATCATGAAGAGTCTGCCATATGCTTGTTTCCATGGATACGTTATTGCTTTTCTTGGAATGTCACATAATATGGTATTAAATATATTTTCATGGAGACAGGTGACACAGCCAGACCAAGTTAGAAGTCAGATCTGTGGAGAGGCGAGCACATTCACCGTAAGAATGCTTGTTTTTAAGGTATTTTTCAGCAATTAAACAGCTGTAGGTAAATAAATACAATCTTGATATTTGTTGTTTAGTGTGCAACACTACAGGTAAAACAATATCAACTCCATGGAGACAAGCAGATGGCAGAACTTGTACCAGGAAAGTTACATAATTACTTAAAGATATGGTATAATCTAATGTTCCTATAAAGAAATTGGTCCAACCCTCAATCTCGCTGGATCAACCTGTCAGGGGAGAATCTCCTTGGAACCATCTCGCTTCATGAAGTCAATAGCCATGATACGTCAAAAGCTTCTATATTCTCTAACAGTAAAAGCTTCCCCAGGTTTTGATTTAATTTGAAATTCATCCTAGCAGGAAACCAGCTCCGTGTAGCACCTTTAAAGCCCGCTGCCCTTTAGAATGAGTTGTATGTTTACCAGTGTTCACCCACTGGGACCTTTACTATGTTCACTTTCTCTATCACAGCATATTTTTCCAAGTCCCCATTCCCCAACACGCACACACCAGCATTAACCTGAGTCTAAATCCCACCAGAACCAAATGTGCCATGTTTCATCTTTAAACCATTGCCTAGAGACCGTCAGCAGACAAATTAGCCACATGCAGTACATTAGGAAGTCATGTAAGTACTTATTATCAAACTGCTCTGAGAAATAAAATTATACTGTCTTTTTTTATTGAGCTCACACTGAGAATTGGGGTAGATAAGAGTCCCCTGATGATTGACTGTCACTGTGATGTGCAATCAGTGGTTTAATCCGTTCTTAGGAAAATGTTGTGTATTTTGAAAGATTGATTGAGAATACAAGGGAGATTTCCATGTCATTAACACACGTTTGAGTCACTTCGTAAAATAATTGAGGTGGTAATAACATTCACAGACAGGTAGGTTTTTTTTCTTTTCTTTTTATTGAGCTGTTAATATCTCAGTTAAGAGTAATGTTTTCCAATAAAAGTTAACAGTTTTATAACATGTTTGAAGTAATTTCTCATAGTATGTTGTAAAGTAATGTTAGCAATTGCAATCTTTTAAGTAAAAGAAAGTAATAGACTAGTTACAGTTATTTTGGGAACAGTTATCAATTTTGTATGATTTTTTTTTTTTTTTTGTACATACACACACACAAATGTTTGTTACATGCAAACCCTGCATATCTAGGCTTTGTTCTTCTCTCAAACTGAAAACACTGTTCCACCTTGTGATGTCATGTGGTAATACAGGAAGTGCTCCACTGTGTTTTTAAACGCCGTACACCTTCACTAGAAGTCAGAATGCCTGTTTTTCTAGATATTTTTGAGCTAAAAAAACAAAAAAAGTTACACAGTGCACCTTTAAAGCTCACAAGAGTCAATTTCGCATAATATCAGACCTTTAATGAGTGGGAAAACACATCACGCAGATCTAACTGTGAAATATCTCAGTAAAATGTATATCATCGGACACCGGAGCTCCAGAGAGGCTAAAGGTCTTGGCAGCGTTCCTGTACCACCTGGGCAGCAGCATGGCCTGACACCTGCCCATGACAACTGTGTAATATTTAAGTGGACCAGAGTGAGGCCAGATGGTCGCAGAGACGGGCATCCTCAGATATACTCACAGGTGTAGACAGTGCAGTCCCCTCTGTTGGCGCTAATAATTCATGTGAGGACAGACGAAGAGCAGAGACTCAAAGAACAAATGAGAGAAGGTCAGAGCTGTACTTGACACCACAGCTCTCTCATTTTTCATTTACATGCTTGTTTTGTCTTCTGGGCTGGTTGTCTTTGTTTGGGTTTTATTACAGCTGCATGGAGTCACTGTGGTAGCTTGGTATGTTTTATAATAGAAGTTCAAGCTGCTACTGTACTAAATGGAAAACATAGCCTACTGTTACTATGGTGGAATGGAGATGTGGTTTGTATTTTTCACTTTTGATTCCATTTTGGTACTCCTGGCCTCATCCTGGCTACTCTGGATCTATAAGAAGTGAATTATGGGTAAAACACAGATGGCAATTTTTACTTTAGGGGATGCGGTTTTGCAGTGGTGGAGCAAAATAAACATAGTAAAGTACTGTACTTAAGTAACAATTTTAGGTATCTGTACTTAGATTGAAGATGAAATAGATACTTTTGAACAGGGGTGAAAAGTAAAAGTATTTTTCATTATTGTCTGAGACCTGTTGAAAAGGCGGAGGGGTTTATTTTGAACACATTCATATAGTTTGAGCAAACAAAAATATACAAATAAAAATAGAAAAAAAAAAACAATTGATTCAGTTGTTTCTTGAACAAAATTCTCAGAAATCTCAAAATCTACACAAAATATTTTTACTTTTTACTCTTTAAGTACACGTTTAAACGGGTACTTTAATACTTAAACTTAAATAGATTTTTTCATGCAATACTTTTACTTGATTGTGTTTTTGCTCTGGTATCTGCACTTTTACTTAAGTAACAGAATTGACCATTCCACCACTGGCAGTTACTTTTGATGATTTACAATCCTCTAAATTAAAATTATTTTAAGCTTGTTGTTCAAAAATGTAATACAGGTGCATATTAAATAATGGTTGATTTGATTACATAATTATCTGTGAATTAATTTGTTGAGTAGCAATCAAAATCTTATCAACACATCACAGTCCATCTAGGTACCACAGCTTCACCAGCCTTCTCTTCACCAAACCAGAAATCTTTTGAACATTTCTGTGTGGGAGCAGAGACAAAGCCCAGACTTCATATTTGAAAAAGGAAGATGACAAAAGTGAAGAAGGATCTGAAGAGACAGTCTGAAGGAGCCACAATGAGCCCCCCTGCCCCACAAAAGTACATGAGCGAGAGAGTGGGTGAAACAAAAGCAATACAACAGGACAAACAACTGCATGAAGGCTGCAAACTGAAGATGGTGACACATGTCTTTTATTTGGCAGTGGGTACGCCTGCTTATCAAAGTAATGTACAATGCAACGCTGAAAAGCCAGTCATTCTTCTCTTTCTTCTTTCTCTGTTTTCCTCACGATTGTTCTGGAAATCATAACGCACATAAATCATACAGACGTTTCTCCATTTGTGACCATACAACCAGCCACAGCCATATGCTTTTGAGATGGGGACAATTTGTTCTTCAAGAGGCCCTTGGAAAAACTGCTTTGATGGAGCACGGCAAAAAAGAGAATATGGTACAGAAAGGGGGAGAAAGGCAAATATTACTAAGCACCAACCCTTTAGAAGATGAAATACTAAGGATCGTAGTTCATATGAAAGGATAAGAGGGAATCTGAGGTCTTAAAATATATTTATCTCAAACTATAAGGCTAAGCAAAGTACAACAAAATAAACACAATTCATTCTTTAAAAAGTGTATCTCAGCTTGTTGTGTTTTGTTTCATTCACATTTGTTTAACACACAAATCCTGCATATTTAGGCTGAGTTCTTCTCTCAAACAGAAAACACTCTATTCCACCTTGTGATGTCATGCGGTAACACATACAGACAGTGCTCCACTGTGTTTTTAAACTCCATACACCTTCACTAGAATCATTTGAAAGTTCAGCCCAGAATTGCCCATCTCTGCTGAAGGTGGAACAGAGAATTTGGAGCTTTGACTACTATTAAAGGGTTACTCAAACATGCGTGAATGAAACAAAACACAACTGTAGGTATGTTTTTGATAAGGTAACATTATTATGGCTTAAAGGTTGTATGGAGGATTTTTTCATTCAAATTGTCAATAAAAGTGGAAAATCCATCAACTGTGGATGTGGTGGGGCCAGATAAACATTAGCCAATAGATAATGAGGCTACCTCGTTATCTGCCTAAGTTTCTAGCATAACTGTCTTGCTGAAGCCTCTCACGCATTCCACATACGCAAGACGCTGTTTACTCAACCAATGCAGAGGTTCTTAGCGGCTTTTTCCAACTGCAGCTTCCTCGCAGTTTGCACAAAGTTTGTTGCAATGGCAGACAAGAATCCACTACCAGTTAGCCGCAAAAGAAAGTCTGTTTTTGAGGTCGCTGAAAGAAAAAGAGAAGGGCAAAGCCAAACTACTGTGATTCTTGGAGATTCAGGTAACCCCCCAGGAAGCTTAAAAATGCTCTAAAATGGCCCAAAATGGTGTCAATCGTTTGTGCTTCATTTGTGCTGCAAAAAGTTTTGTTTGAGGTATTATGGTTCTTAAGATATTAGCCATTATATTTCTTAGCCATTAGCTATTACTTACTTATTTTACTAATTACATCATGTTATTTCTGGACGGAAATGACATGGGGCCAGAAATGACATAATGTAATCAGCGAAATAAGCAAATAATAAGTTTAAAAATATTAACGCAGAAAGCAAAATATTAACAGCACACAACAGCACAAACAAAACAGAAAGAATTTATGTAATAGTTTATAATTTTTTAGCACGTTTTAACATTTTCGGTAGGGCGGGGTGACGTCATTGGCTGAAAATAGCTAACTATAATAGCACACACGAAAGTTTTTACAGCACAAAACAGCACAAACGAAGCACAAATGATTGACCTCATTTTGGGCCATCTTAGAGCACTTTTAAGCTTCCTGAGGGGCTGGCTGACCCCATTTTGACCTATAAAAGAATCGTCATCCAGTGTATTCTAGGACAGCACCCCAGACTCTAAAGAATTCACCTATTATCTCCAGCAGGGATAGTTGTAGTACATTAGTTAACCAACCAGTGGGTTTTGTATCATTTGACTATTGTTGGAGAATTGTTAAAGGTGCATTGAGTAACTTTTCTGGTGGAGGGTCTGTCCCCATGGAGATACTTTGTCTGAAATGTTTCATGTATGGTATTAAATCTTTCTATCTTCATGGAGACCAAACCAGACCAAATTACAGGTCAGATCTGTGGAGAGTAAACTTAACTTTTCTCACCTTGCCACTTGCTTGCTTCCATTATGCCATGACATATGAATGTATCTCCATAGAGACAAGGGTAGTTTACATGTCAGATCTTTAAAAGGCCCATATTACGCTATTTTCTTCTCCATACTTCGAATTTTGTTTTGTTTTCTTCACACACTTTGGAGATGTAGACAAGAATGCCTGTTTTTTTCTATTTTGAGCTATGAAAACACATGTAATTAAATAAATGCAAAACAGACATTCAACACCATGCTACTGAACATTCCAAGCAAAGCAAAAAAATCTCCACGGTGTTAGATCCTTTACCAGAAAAGTTACATAGTGTACCTTTACATTACATAAACACACTCTACCCACTACCACACTGTATACACCGTCTCTGTTGCTTTAACAATTGTCAAAATAAGAAATTCCTGCCGACAAGGTTGACATTTCTCAACTCGGCGCTCCTTGTTTCGCCAAATCACTTCATTCATATTCTGCACTTTGCACGGGCAGGCCAATCGCTCATGTCCCCCCTAATGGAAGCTACAGCAGTCACTTCGACCTAGCACCAAGGAGCTCCTATTATTCCCTCATTGGCTTGACGGATGGACACTGGACTGGCTAGCATGACATGCCATATTGTGAAGAGGGGGAGAGGGAGAGATAAGGTAATGTTCTGGCCGCTAATGTTTGTTTTTCAGATTTGAAATAAAGCTGCTGCGGCGAGATAGGAGACAGATCAATCAAGGCGCTGGGCATTCTGGGTGATTTGTCTGTGGGCTGGGCCGGGGACTGGACGTTCACATAGCGCTGGTTATGAATATGAAACCAGGAGATGTGTGCAACAGTGGGACCGGATAATACAGTCCCCGATGGCCATTTGTCATACATGTATGAAAATTCCCAAAAGAATTCTCCGCTCTAGGTATTTGGAGTGTGGCGATCTTTGGTTTTGCCTCTGAGTTTTTCCGGCTTTGAGTGAAGGAGGTTATGAAACTGTAATTTATCTATTTCACAAAAAGAAATTGGATTGTGTTGTAACATCCTTGTCAGGGAAAGAAAATGTTCAAATGTGATTACATGTAACATTTCTGTAGAGGACTCCTGCTTGTCTCTATGGAGATGTTATTGTTATGTCCAGAATATCCCACAGTGTGGCATTAAGCTTTTGTATATCTCCATGGACACAAGCAGCTGATGCCACGAGGCTTAGTTATATGCAGGTCAGATTTGTGTCATACTGTGGAATATCCTTGGCAGAGCAATAACATCTCCATGGAGACAAGCTGGTAGTGGAATCCTCAATAGAAAAAGTTACATAGTGCAACTTTAAATGATGGCGTATGTGAAAGCATGTGAGAGTTTTTCTGTCTGTGAAATATGAAATCACTTTGCAACAATTACATGAAGTAAAGATGAAAACTTAAAAAAATATTACATGGTATTAATTTAATAATAAAAAAAATGGTTTTGAAATATTATCTGAAATTAAAATTTTACATTTACTCCAGTTTGAAAGACAGTTACTGCAATAATTACTTTGCTTTTTACATTTTACGTTTTAAAATTGTGGCACTAATAAACATTTTGTATACTCTTTGTTATGGATGGCATTTATTATGTTTGGCAATTGAGTAGAATCTGTAGACCTCGTGAGCATAATAAGGATATCCTATTTCACCTTTAATAAACACCAAAAAATATAATTCACACACAATCAAAACATTTAGCCATCTTCTATGAACTTTGGACCTTTGTATTGATGCACAACACACTGACCAGTTATATAGACCACAAATTCATAGCATAACAGCAGTTTAATTTAGTTTTTATTTTAAATTTTAGAAGATAACATCTGGTTACAGTGTAGTTAGTTGCTGCAAGCTGTTGTGTACAGTATAAATATATATGTCCTCTCTTAGGATTCTCCAAAGCCTCCTGCCTCCTCACTGTGTTTGAGTGCCCTACATTGGAGACCACTGGAGGCTTGAACATTCCCGGTTTAATTAGGGACCAGGGACACTACTCTTGACAGCCCTAACAAGACTTTATTTTAGTTCACCAAAACTTCACTTCACTGCATTCCAAAACAGAAAGTATCTTTGAGCTGTCACTTAAGATCACTTCAGATTAAAACATTTTCTTTTCATCTTTTCATGATAAATTATAGAGTGTGAGATGTTCTTTGCTTGAAGTACTTTGACAGCAGTGAGGAGAGGAAAGTGAAGATTGTCTCCTTTTCCAGACTTCTTCCAGATTTTTGTTCACTTATAAGTTTAGTACTGTGTTCTAGTAGAAGATGAAGCATTATGTATTTGCAGGCTCCTTTAAATTGCATTATTGATTCTACAAAAGGTACAACTGTTATAATGTGTTCCTGTTGCAACACAAATGTAGTGGTTTTACAGTCAAAGCAACATCTCAACATAACTATGTACAAAATACAATATAACCCGGTCTATAGGATTTCCTCTTGTAGTTTAAGGTGCATGAAATGAAATGTAATTGGATCCTAACAAGTTTCTGACTGTTGGGAAATTTGAGGACTGAATTTTCTGACCAATCACAAGCAAAGGAAATAAACTGACCATGTTCCCTCTTGCATTATAAATACTGATTCTCATTAAAGAATTGTGATGAAGTAGTATTTTCGAAAGGGACCAAACGATACAAAATTGAGATGTTTTTGGCATTCAATTTGGCATTCAATCTTGCACAAATTCAATTAATTCAGGGGTTTTATCATTCAAAAATAGTTTTAAAGTATAGTACATTCTTACACTCTCTCTGACGCCTCTTACTCATCTCTCCACAGATCGGATCTGTAACTTGTGTTAGTGGCTTCACCTGCTATTTTCCATTGATTAGCCTGAGATTATCAGGGACGTAGTCAACTAAAGAAATTCAACTGAAGAAAAGGGGTGTGGCAAAAGCTCTCAAATCGATTATGTATCTCTATGTATCTGGCCCAAACTACACTGGAGTACATGAAAATAATGCAAAAAAAATACTGGGAAACAATGTATTTATATATAGGCAAATTCAAGCTGTGAATCATGAGTTTGAAAAATAAAAAGTCTTCAGCTAACAGACGAAAGGTTCACTATGTAACTTTTTGGTTGGCAGTCTGTCACCTTCTTGTTTCTATGGATATGCCTTTGCTCTGCCTGGAATGTTCCATAGTATGACATGACAACTCTGCTTTACATTTGCTCAATTACAGGTGGTTTTATGACTCAAAAATACCTTGAAAAACAGGTATTCTGTCTGTGAGCGGGGTCGCCTCTCCACAGATCTGACCTGCAGCTTGGTCTGGTTTGGTCTCGTGTGAAGATAGAAAGGTTTAATACCATACTGTGAAACATACCAGACAAAGCAAATATCTCCATGGTGAAAAGCATTTAACAGGCCCTCTGCCAGAAAAGTTACACAATGCACCTTTAAATAATTAATTAAGCAATTAAAAGACGACAGCCCTTGAGATTCCCCATCATTAGTACATGTCAAAACCCATGTACTATGCCCTGAAAGTGAAGTGCTTGTTGTTGCACTTTGTTGTTGACTCAGCCCTGAGCAGAGTGGTGCCCGATGACCCAGGCGTGCCCTTGTGATTCACAGAAACAGATTTGGATCTGTCCTTCCCTTCCACTTACACTTATCTTATTGGCCCCTGCATCTGCCTTCCTCCCATCGCCTCCCATTTGTCTAATGAAGAGACTATTGATTACAAATGTAGACGGACAGACAGGCAAGATTAAGAGGGGAAATGGCAAAAAAAAAAAAAAAAAAAAAAGTGAAGTTAAAGGTGTGCTGTGTAACTTTTCTGCTGCAAGGTTTGTCTCCAGGAAGATGTTACTGCTTTGTCTGGAATGTTCTACAGTATGGTGTTAAACTCATCTTGCATTTATTTAACTACAAGTGTTTTTATTGCTCAAAAATATGTTTAAAAATGTACTGTGTGCAGGGTTTCTTCTCCACACATGTTGTGTTGTCTTCCTGGAGAAAGAATATGTTTAATGCTATACTGTGGAACATTCTAGACCAGCATTGCTCATACTTTCCACACCAAACACCACCCAAAATAATATATGGCTTTCTAAGTAACTCCAAGTCTAAACCCAGATTATATCAGGCCTAAATTAGAGATAAACATGTCTATAATGAGACTAAACCAGATTTTGGATTCCTCCTGTATCAGTAATTGATAGAAGGCCGACTCAAATGTTGCTAATAATATACTGACCAATGTTATAGCCACCTTCTTTGCTGTTGCTGAAATAGTAAGTATATATCCAATTAATAACAGTGTTCCATAACCTGACTGGCATGTGTAGCCTTCTGAGTTGAGTTCTTCAGTCAATCTGGAACAGCTCTCGCTGAAAGCCATCAGGACCAATGATCAGAACATTCAAACAAATACTTCACACTGATTGGCTGGTAAATAGTCACATTTTTATATAGTGCTTTTCCACCTTCAAGGTGAAAGCCGAAATCACACCAGCCAACCTGTGGGTCAGTGAATCTGACCACTCAACCAATGATGTTTACTTCGAACTGCCAACCTTTGGATCAGTGGACAAATGCTCTACCAACTGAGCTACTGTCGCATCACAACTTCTGTTAAATCCAGTTGAGAGAAAAGGTGCTGCAGTGGGACCACATCTCACCCATCCACAAATGCTTCTCTCTGCACATATTTCAAAACAAATTTGTCTGTATTTCTGCTAAAATAGACAGAAGTACTTTCATGGCGGCACCATATTTGTTTTGGTTCATTAGCTTCCCTCCAAATACTGCTATATGATTGGTCAGTCCTTCAGAAGCAAACACTTCAGTCAAAGCCTAAAATGATGGATTCTCAAGAGTTTGTGACGTGACAAAAACTGCCAGAATTCATCTTGCTGCAAGGTTAAGCGTTACACCTTATTGTAAATGAATGCTGTAAATATGACATGTATTTAACCACTATGGCACAGTACACAATATATTATTAACTTCAAAAAGATGGTCTGGCTTTTCCTTTTGTTGGAACGGAGAGAAGTGTGATCACAACCCACAACAGCACCTGACACCGGAACAGTGTAACTGTGAAAGCACAACAGAACACTGCAAAAAGAGCATGTGACACTGATAAACCATCCACACAGCCTTTGTCATGTACTGCCATTACTAACACGAAGAGTTGTAATAGTTTTAAAAGTTATAAATTAACCTTGGACCGTGTAACTTTTCTGGTGGAGCCCCCCAAAAAAACAACTTTAGGTTCAAAGTTGAATATTGGCATAGACAAGGTATTTCCAGGTAGTTGGTTGGTTGTATAATCCAAATATTATAATAGCAGCAACAATATTTTTTGTAATGTTTCTATGCAAAGTAGCAGGGCCAGTGGTGGAAGAATTATAGCCTTAAAAAAAAAAAAAAAAGATAAGATACCACTGGCTCTAACACTCCAAATTTTATAGTGAAATGACACCAGTCTACCCCCAGGAATTACATTTTCCTTTCTCTTTTCTTTTCATGCACATTAAGTCCACTCAAGTCCTTTTTCTCTCCTTCTGAAAAACAAACAAAATGACATTGCAGTTCTTGGGGACATTTGCTCGGTCACCATGTCTAGACAAAAACTCACCACTAAGAAGCACCGCCGTTTATTGCCTTTTTATTTGATTTATTACAGCGTCTTACATTTTGCCCTCTGAGTTACTTCTCCCAGACTTCCAAACATTCCCCTTTCTTTCCCGCTGCCTGTGTAGTCAAAGGCGAGGAAAGACACGCTGATCCGCTTTGATACTCGTGAACCAGGGAGGAGGCTCGATGAGAAGAACGAAGGCTGGCGAAGTGTCCGTGTTATACCTGAGAACACTGGATTGCCTCAGAACTTGTGTATTCTTTGCCAGGCCCCGGGCTGCGCAGAGTGATGGGGTGGAAGTGTGGGCAGATGGGTGTAAGGGTGGAGGAGGGAGGAGTGGAGGAGTGGAGGGGGAGGTAGAGTCAGGTGTTGCATACAAACAAGTGATAGGGTTGTAAAGGAAATGAGCGAAGAAGAGAGGAGAAAGTAAAAAGTAGAAACTGTAAGCTTGGTAAAGCTCTAAGTTAAGTGTTGTTTAAAATGTGATTTAAAGACTGGAATAGGCTCTCACACAGTCAGCGTCACTACTTACTGTCCCATTTTATGTCTTTTATGAGGTTTTTGCTGTGTTGTGCTAAAATGAATAAATACTTTAAGATAAGGCAATGAACAGGGAGCTGTGGGATGAAGTTACTGACATGTTAAAAAGAACGCACATGACTCAAAATGAATATTTCAGAGGAGCCATGATGAAGACGCAAGTCAAAAAGCGTTGGCATTTGACATGAAATAAAATTATAGCTGAGCATATCGGAGTGCCTCGGATCTCTTCTTTCATCTACTTCAGAGGAGCTTCTGTGTTTACAAAGGGAGATGTTTGTGTCTCAATGCTTATGCTAATTTTGAGGCATAATAAATATTAAAACAATGGTACATATTGAAGGAATCAACATTTAGAAATAATAGGTTACTCTTTATTTTCATATGAATTTTAATCAGTTGCATATTTTATTTATTTATTTAAACAATTGTAATAAAAGTGTTATAAAAGTGACTGCGAGCTTTGAGACACAATGAGCTAACTAACATGCTGTGGGAAAGGAAAATGTAATTCCAGAGACTTTTTGAAAATGACTATTATAAGATTTGGAGTGCACAACAACAGAGCCCCATGCTAATTTCTAGTCACTACCAGTTATGGTCTGTGTTATTCATCTAATGTGTTGGATTTATAGGGCACCTTTCAGGAAGCCAAAAGTGCTCGACATTTATTATTCATTTAATCCATACTCAGTGGTGGTGAGCTATTATTGTAGCCACAGTTGCCCTGACGAAGACTGATCTAAGTAAAGGCTGCCAATCTGTGCCACCGACCTCTCCAACCACCACATTCATACCAAGCAATGCGAGCAAAGTGTATTGCCTAAGGACACAATAGTTTCTACAAGAGCCACTGCGCTCCCACTGCAGCGCCTGGTATTCCCAGAGGTCTCCCATCCAAGTACTAACCAGGGCCGGCCTTGCTTAGATCAGACAGGATCAGGATTTGACAAGTAGGCAGGGGGGTTTAGGGACTGGTACTAGTTTGGGCAATGCTGTGTAAAGAGGACAGACACTTCAGATTTTCTAAAGATTTTGCTTTTTAAAACTGAGATAGAAGTGGAAAAAAAAAAAAAAAAAAAATCCACAAAGTTCAGTGTCTTTTCTGTCAGCACAAAATAACTAAGGTGAAATCTTATTTTAAAGGCGCATTGTGTTATTTTTCTGGTGGAGGGTCTGTCAAATACTTTTCTTCATTGAGAGACTTTGTTTGGCTGGAATGTTTCACAGTATCACAGTATGCCATTAAACCTTTCACTCTTCATGGAAACCAAACCAGACCAAGTTACAGGTCAGATCTGTGGAGCGGCAACCCCGCTCACAGTCAGAATGCCTGTTTTTCTAGGTATTTTTGAGCAATAAAACCACCTGTAATTGAATAAATGTAAAGTAGATCTGTTTAATGTCATACTGTGGAACATTCTAGCAGAGCAATGACATATCCATAGAAACAAGAAAGTGATGCACACCTAGCCGAAAAGTTACACAGTGTACCTTTTAGTATTCGATCTAAACGTGGCAAAATTAATGAATAAAAAAAAAAAAAACATGACAATGAACCCATAACCTTGTTTGAAATGGTCCATTGACTTTCTAGAGAAGTACAGAAAACACAACCTAACTAGTAAGAACTGCAAAAACTCCCAAACCCTGTATAATAAATAAGTTTCCCAGAGCATTTCATAGGAGTTAGTAACTTAAAAGAGATCTGATGCGTTGGATTCAGATGGGATTACAGTCTGAAAAAGGCGATTTGAGCCTCCTTTGCCGTACAGACTCTGCTCTGCTTGAATGTGCTGCTTTTAATAGAATTAAATAAGACCTTTGGGTGTGAGTCACAAATGCACTGTGACACAATCTTTAAAGCAGCGGCTGAGAAGTGGCCCCAATTATCAGGTCTGTATTCAGGATAATTACAATGTACTGTGCAATCCCACTGTAAAAGTCAACCTGTTCACTTCACAGCGACAAAATACATCACGCCCAAACACTGAAACTTTGTGATTACTTTGTTGAACTGAGTCTGGCTTATGTTGATGGTAATCTAGTATCAGAGTCACATCAGCAATCCCAGGCAAAGTTTTGTACTTTTGTGATAATTTTTTTTATTATACTTTTCCATGTTAACATCTTTACACAAACATCCAGTATCTTATCTTATCTTAAAGGTGCACTATGTAAGTTTTTGGTTTTGGTCTGTCACCTGCTTGTTTCTATGGATATATCGTTGCTCTGCCTGGAATGTTCCACAGTATGACATTAAACAGCTCTACATCTATTCAATTACAGGTGGTTTCACAACTCAAAAATCCCTAGAAAAACAGACATTCTGACTGTGAGCGGGATTGGCGTTCCACAGATCTGACCTGTAACTTGGTCTGGTTTGGTGTCCATGATGATAGAAAGGTTTAATACCATACTGCGAAACATTCCAGACAAAGCAAAACACTTCCATGGAGAAAAGCATTTGAAGGACCCTCCACCAGAAAAGTTACACAATGCACCTTTAATCTTAATCTGTGTTTTAATATCTTCATAAAAATGTGGTGTTTATTTGACTCATGCTTCATCAAGTACACCACTGGCTAATCTGTCAGGATCAGTGGGTAACTGCAGTGCACCAGGGGAATAATGGTGATGATTATGTATTCGATTTCTATAGCGCCTTTCAAGACACCCAAAGATCTTTACGTTGCATTATTCATTATTCACTTCACACTCGGTGGTGGTGAGATGCTGTTATAGCCACGGCTGCCCTGGTTGAGACTGACCATCTTCAAATCTGGAACAGGGTCATGGTCAGGATTATCTACTGAGAGATATAGTGCAACTCTGCATATTTTAGCGCAGTGTCTCTCGAACTGTTATACTGATACACTGCATAGCTTTTCTCTTTTTTTTTTTTTTTTTATAAATAGATAATAATAGATAAATTTAATGCCATACTGTGGGACATTCTTGACAAAGCAATAACATTTCCAGTAAGACAAGCAGAAGTCGCACAAACTGAAGAAAAGTTGTAAAGTTGTATTTCCATTTATTTATTTGTATTTATTTATTTTATTTATTTATTTTTTTTTTTTCAGTGCGGGACTCCCCAAAATATTTCATTTTTATTTTATTTTCAACACATTTTTCAACTCTTCCTCACAAACCGCTTCCAAATCTGTACAAAACCACAACCAATATCCATAACAGGTATTAGCCATGAAATCAAGTCAAAATTAGAGAATCCTTCAAACCGGTCAAACGCACTTTAAGAGTTGATCATTTAAGACAAAATGAGAGCCGTTTTTCCGCTGGTTCACAACATGGACACTTGTTTAACACATATCAAAGAATCTGATCAACTTTTTTTTTTTTGGCACACCTCTCTCTCTTTTACTTCACAATAGTATATACCCCAAATATTTCATTTTTTGTGACACCCACTGAAATTTCTATGATTGAAAGTCACTTTTGGAGCACATATTTGATAATGGCATTACTTCACTTTTGTCCCAATTAACTCTATAGCCAAAAATGTTGGAAAAAGAGTTAACTACGTCTAAAAAAGGTGGGACAGATTTTTTTGTTTCTGACAATACAATTATCACACATATCCTCAGCAAATACTGACATTTTCTTGTCTATCCCTGCCATTCTTATTCCCTTTATTTCCTGCTTGGCCCTTATTGCACCTGCCAGGGATTCCAGTGCAATAATAAAGAGAAGAGGTGATAAAGGGTCTCCTTGTTTTGTGTCGCGTTCAGTTTGGGAGGGAGATGATCTGAGGCCATTTGTCGTAACAATAGATTTGGAATTTGTATATAAAGTTTGAATGATTATCTGAAATGTCATACTTAAGGCAAATCTACCCAAGGCATAATGTAAATATCCCCAGTAGACATGATCAAAGGCCTTCTGAGCATCAGTTGAATTTGCAGTCGTCAGCCAAGACCTTTAGCCTTCCAAATTAAATGTAGTAATCGTCTCATACTATCTGAAGATTTCCTCCCTTTTATAAAGCCAGCTTGGTCATGATGAATAAGATCAGGTAAAACTTAATGTAATCTATATGCCAAAATTTCTGTGAACAATTTTCCATCAGAGCACAAGAGGCTAATCGTTCTGTAAGTACTGCATTCAAACGGGTCTTTATCATTTTTTAAAATTAATGTTATTATGGACTCAGACTTTGAGTTGGGGAGTTGAGCAGAGGCAATTATATTCTTAAATGTTATAAGGAGTTCTGGGCTAAGTTCTTCAATAAATTTCTTGTAAAACTCATTACATATACCATCAGAGCCTCCCACTATTCCACTGGGTGAAGTAAGAATAGCTTTTTCAAATTCTTCTTTTGTTATTGGTCTTTCCAACTGGTTTCCTTTCGCTACTGAAAGTTTTGGCAAATCTAATGCTTTAAAAAAAAAAAGCTACATCAGCTACATTTATATCAAATTCCTCCTCTTGGCTGTAGAGTGAGAGAGTGGACTCATACAAGTACCTGGGTGTTCATCTGAACAACAAACTGGACTGGACTCACAACACAGATGCACTGTACAGGAAGGGCCAGAGTCGGCTCTATCTCCTGAGGAAACTCAGGTCTTTTGGAGTGAGGGGGCCACTCCTGAAGACCTTCTGTGACTCTGTGGTGGCATCAGCCATCCTGTACGGTGTGGTCTGCTGGAGCAGCAGCATCACAGAGAGGGAGAGGAAGAAGCTGGACAAGGTCATCAAGAAGTCCAGCTCCGTCCTGGGCTGTCCTCTGGACTTAGTGCAGGAGGTGGGGGACAGGAGGGTCCTGGCTAAGGTCATCTCTATGCTGGACCATGAGTGTCACCCCCTGCAGGACACCCTGTCTGCTCTGGAGAGCAGCTTCAGTGACAGACTGATTCACCCTCGCTGTGGGAAGGAGAGGTTTCGCAGGTTTTTCCTTCCTGCTGCTGTCAGACTGTACAATGAACACTGTTAACACTGAACATGTGTCATTCAACTATATCTAGGTGCAATACTGAAGACCTCTGATACAATTCACTTATGTCACTTTACTGATATTTAGCCTGTCTAATGCTGCTGTACATAAACATAGTCATATTACTGTAAATAACATTATAATATACTGAAGTCACTTTACTGAGATTTAAATTCTATTCATATGCTGCACTGTTACTTTTATTGTACATAATAGTTTTTTTTTTTTGTATTTTATATTTTTTCTCCACCAGAACAGTGTGTTACATTAGTCTATTTTAAGTCTATTTTTAAATTATTTTTAAGCCATTATCTATTATCTTGTTTTATTGCATGTTCCATTTTCCTGCTGTTCTTGAACTGTTCGTTGCAACACTGGAATTTCCCCACTGTGGGACTAATAAAGGCATATCTTATCTTATCTTATAAAATTCTCATTATTAATGTTCCTAATGTGAGTTACTTAGTTAGTTATCCCGTATTCTGCTTATTTGCATAGTTTTCCGGGTGGATGGTCCGCTACCTACTTGTGTTCTAGGAGATGTTATTGCTTTGTCTGGAATGTTCCACAGAATGTCATAAAACACGTCTATCTCCATGGACACATGCAGCTGACACTGCTAAGCCAAGTTACAGGTCAGATCTCTGGTGAGCCGACTGTGATCACAGTAAGAAAGTTTTTCAAGCTATTTTAGTGCATTAAAAACACTTCAAATGAAACATGCTAGAGAGATATTTTAAGGCCACACTGTGGAACATTGCTGGCAAAGTAATAACTTCAACCCTGCTCAGTCAGAATGTCTGTTTTTCTAGGTATTTATGAGCTATTAAACCACCTGTTGTAAATGTAAGGTAGAGCTGTTTAATGTCATACCGTGGAACATTCCAGGCAGAGCAATGACATATCCATAGAAACAAGCAAGTGACCCTCCAGCAGAAAAGTTTTGCAATGCACCTTTAATAGTGAACTGTTTGCTTCACTTATTCTATAGCCTTTGTTTTGGCCAGACAGGGATGAAATTGAGTGACGGGTGCAGCCAGAGAGACTTCTTAGTGGTTCTTAGCTTTAGAGTTTCTCATTGATTTGGTTGTTTAATCCTCGTCTTGGAGATTTGGATTCCCAGCGTCTCCACGGCGACTGAAGCAGAGTGGAGGTCATTTAGACTCTACCTGGATGAGGCCTGGACACTGTTTACTCAGAGCCAATATGTAGAGAGTTAAGCCAAGTCATTTGTCCATATTAAGTGCTTCTACTTGTTTTGGTGCTGGATTGGTGAATTCTGCAGGTTCCAGAGCAAATGTTAGCCAAAAACAAGGAATAAAAAAAGGAAAAGGAAAATGTTATTGCAATATTTACTGATTTATTGATACCACTACTTTGAACTACAGTTAATACTTATATAATTTTCTTCTGTGTATTACCTTATTACAACTACAATACAGCCATTTAAACAAGAGTTCTACTGCAGGTAAATACAAAAAAAAGGTAATATGTTCTTATAGCAAAGATGGATCACATCTCCACAGATATGACCTGTAACTTGGCCTGGTGGTGTTTCAGTTTATGTATTTGATCAGGGCCAGTGCACATCTTCAGCACCTAAACCATCTAAACAATGGTTCTATTGCAGATAAAGAAAGTTAAGATCAGGAAATGTTGTTACTAATGTTGTTAAATATTATAAGTTCTCCAAGTGTCCCATAAAACAGGAAGCTGAAACATATGACCTAAATGTTCTTGTTACTTACTAAAACTGTATATTATAGTTATAGCAAATACCAGCCAGACCATTTCCTCCCCCATATCTCAGGCTAAATTCAAACTGACTTGTATAATCAGGTATGTCAGAATTGGGTTGGAAATTGAGGAGTTAGCCAGAGGAAATCAAGCTTCTCTCACCTCAGACTCACACTAAAATAAGATAAAATAAGATAAACCTTAATCTTAAAGGTGCATTGTGTAACTTTTCTGGTAGAGGGTCCGTTAAATGCTTTCCCATGTTATTGCTTTGTCTGGAATGTTTTTTTTTTTTAAGGTATTTTTGAGGTATAAAATCACCTGTAATTGCAATAAATGCAAGCTAGAGCTGTTTAATGTCATACTGTGGAACAATCCAGGCAGAGCAATGACATATCCATGGAAACAAGTGGGTATCTCATTCGTGGACCTGTAAGTTTATTTAAATGATATGCAAATTGCTAAATCTGATGTGAGTAATCAGAGCTAAGGATCAGAGAAACTGTTTTTGCTGTTTACATGTCATTTTAGAAAGTCTTACATCTCAAACAATGTGATAATGATTAGATTTTGTGTGTGAATATTATCACAGCCAGTGTTTGGCGCTTCACCCACTGAATCACAATATTATTCAGCCCTCTTACTTTTTTTAAGCACAAAAAAATCATGCACTTCTCTGAGTGGCTTAAGCCCCCTCATGTCCACTGAGTTGAGAGATACAAGACTGCATTCATACCATACTCCATACAACTGTACAACAACTCAACCTTACGTAACAGATAAGCCTTTGTCCTGTCAATCACTATTTCATCTTCACACTGTTTCTCCTTAGAACCTCTTGTATAGCTGATATATATTTTATTACTTATTTTTACTTGTAAACTGACTACACATTTTTGCGTATTAAAGAAACATATGTAGTCTCTATTGGCCAGTCTGCTAAAAACCCACCTCAGGTCAAACATTTAGCCCTGCATATTTACTTTAAGTAAATAAGTGCCTTTATTTTGCTACTTTAAAAGCACTCCAGTTACAACGCGCAGTAATGTCCTTGCCCTGCTTCGTGCCTCCTCTTCCTCTCGCCTTATTAGTCCTCCAGAAGTTGCCAGCAGCCCGAGCAGTGAATATGCCTCTCTTGACATTATGAGGTTAAGCACAAAAGAAACCCATATTCGGGCTTAGCGCTGGACTAATATTGGAATGTGACCATGAAAGACATTTCTAATCTGCTCAGCCAAAATCACATTAACGGCCATAATGTATTTCGTCCCCAGTAGCAGCACAGAGGCTTGGGGAACACTTTTAATAGGAGCTGTACAGGCAGGAGAAGGAGAAGGAGAAGGAGAGGGGGGCTTCTTTTGTGAGGATTCTGTGATGATTTTAGGTGCTGGGGACGTTCTCCTCTGTGGGTGAGCTCATACGTATTATGCTTGGTTAATGCAGGCTCCAATGTGGTTTGATTCACTTAAGGAAATGTTGAAAATGGCAGAGTTCAGTGTTTTGGAATCTGACAAATCAAGCTGTACATGTAATACATAGAATAAGTGATGTGAAAGTGTTGTGAAATGGAGTTGGAAGAGTAGTTTCCTGTCTCATTGCTAGAGCTTCAAATTAGTTAAAAGTTAGGGTATAGACTGTATAAAGCAGTGAACTAAGGGAGTGTGACATCACCGTAGCATTCAGCTTTAGTAAAATAAGGCACAGGCTAGCAGTTATAGGAGCGAATTGATTTACACCAGGATCATGTAGAGCGGGTTAATACGAACATTTTAAGACCAAAATGAGAAGCCTGACAGCAGCAGTTACAGAGAGAGGGGGTGACATTTTTTCAGTTCAAAGTGAACTGGAGCTAGAGTTGATGGAGCTGGAAGCGCCCCCACATTCATGACTAGCAGGTTAGCTATGTTCATTTATTTATTTTCATACAGTCTATAATACTGATGATGTAATGGTGTGGAATATTGCAGGTGAAGCGCTTACATTTCCATGGAGTAAAGTAGATGCACTCTTAACCAGAAAAGTTACATAGTGCCTCTTTAGTTGTACTGGAGGTGGTTTAGAAAGGTTTAATAGCACACTGTAAAACATCCCAGACAAAGCAATAACATCTCCACCTTTAACCTCAACAATCTAGTATGTATGTTCAGTTCTTTAATGACATTATTGACTGTCACTGCATGTAGAAGGCCGTGCCCTTTATTAAATGAACTGGATGTGGAATATGTCATTTTCCATTCCCCTCATTCACTGACTGTTAATGAGTCACATGCACAAGACTCATGTTCATTAGACCATGTTGTGTTATAGACCCAACTAAATACACAGCGCTGCAGATATGAAATAGCCTCACTTAAAATGACTTGGATTCAGAATATTAATCTAAATATAAGAAGTTGTAACTGGGTTAGATTTAGCTGAATATTTGGTATTTAAATGTAAAAAAAAAGGTAGCTTCAACTTGTGTTCATTCTGTCATTTATGCAGTGGAGGAAATAAGTATTTGATCCCTTTCTGATTTCTGATTTTAACAATACATGGCTCCGTCCATCGTCCTGCTGACGCGGTGAAGTTGTCCTTGGCAGAAAAACATCCCCAAAGCAGAATGTTTCCACCTCCATGCTTGACGGTGGGGATGGTGTTCTTGGGGTCATAGGCAGCATTTCTCTTCCTCCAAACACGGTGAGTTGAGTTAATGCCAAAGAGTTCGATTTTGGTCTCATCTGACCACAGCACCTTCTCCTAATCCCTCTCTAAATCATTCAGGTTTTCATCAAACCTCAGGCAGGTCTGCACATGTGTCTTCTTAAACAGGGGGACCTTGTGAGCACTGCAAGATTTTAATCCATTGTGGCGTAAAGTGTTCCCAATGGTTTTCTTAGTGACTGTGGTCCCAGCTGCCTTGAGATCATTGACCAGCTCCTCCCGTGTAGTTCTAGGCTGATTTCTCACTGTTCTCATGATCATTGAAACCCCACGAGGTGAGATCGATTGATGGTCATTTTCTGTTTCGAACAGTTTTCGAACAGTTGCACCAACAGTTGTCTCCTTAACACCAGCTTCTTGCTTATGGTTTTGTAGCCCATTCCATCCAGGGCTACAATACCTAACCCTAACGCTGACATCCTTTGACAGCTCTTTGGTCTTTCCCATGTTGAACAGTTTGGAGTTTGATTGATTGACTGATTCTGTGGACAGGTGTTTTTTATACAGGTGACTAGTTAAAACAGGAGTCTAATTCAGGTGATGAGTTAATTAGGAGTGTCTAACTGGTCTGTGGGAGCCAGAACTCTTAATGGTTGGTTGGGGATCAAAAAATTATTTCACACAATGAAATGCAAATATATTTTCCAGAATGTGATTTTCTGATTTTTTTTTTTTTTTTGATATTCCTAACCTAACCTACCCTAACCTCTCAATGCTAAAATAAACCTACCATTAAAATTATAGGCTGTTCATTTCTTTGTCAGTGGGCAAACGTACAAAATCAGCAAGGGATCAAATACTTATTTCCTCCACTGTATTGTTTCCTAGTATTTTATTTTTTTCTGCATAAATTGTTTTTGCATGAACTTTGCATGAATAGAAATACTTACGTAATAGTTTTAGAAGATTCTGACAAGCCCCCCCCCCCCCCCCTTTTTTTATCAACTAATTGATAGGCAAGACATGTCAGCAAACCAAAAATGTCTTTGTTTGACTACCGTCCTAGTGGTGGTGTCGTCTGCTTGTCTCCATGGAGACAGGTTCAATGCCATACTGCAGAACATTCCAGACAAAGCATATCAGTGGAGATGAGCAGATGGCAGACCCTACACATGAAAAGTTACATAGTGCAACTTTAAAAGTTCACTGTGTAATTTTCTGGTGTAGGGTCCGCCAACTGGTTGTCTCCATGGAGATGTGGATTGCTTTGCTTTTGGATGTTATACAGTATCAAAATTAACTTTGTTTATTGTCAGTGGAGACAGGTTAGATCAGCTCTATGGAAAAGCAAGCATGCACATAGTTCAAGAAGTAATGTTTTCAAGGTATTTTTGAGCTATAAAACATCAATAATTGAATGCATGCAAGGATGAGTTTAATGCCATACTGTGGAACATTCCACTCAAAGAAATAAAAACTCTATGGAGACAAGAAAGTAGCCAGGCCTCCACCTAGAAGTTTAATGGTGCACCTTTAAGTCAAAAAAATCTGTAATTGTAATTAATTATTATTTTATCTGTGTATTTCTTTAGTTTTCACAGTGTGTTTATATGGATCTAAACTCATCAGTCGAGGAAACCACTTGTGTCTGTGGTCCCTGGGGGAATTATAAAATCATTATCCTGAATTCAAACATGTTTAACTCTTAGCCTCGCATTTCATTGTGTCCAGTGTTATTCTTGTGAAACAAAATGGCTGCTCAAAACCATGTGCATCCATCAGAGTCCTGTAGAAAAAGTGTCAGTCTTTACCCAACATGAAAGAGCTTCTAGGGGCTGGAACATAAGAAATGGACCCATCCTGCCAGAGCTCACCCGGGCCACATGATGAGAGATGATCACACCTTCACACTCTCTGGGAATACACCTGATCGTCAAACAGCGCACGGCAGGCTTAGTGGGTTCCCCGGGGGTTTGTGGAGAACCTGGCGTAACAAGGCTAAAAGAAGCAGAGTGTGGAGAGAGGTCATTATATGTAGGAGATGCTGCTTGATGGCTATATGGCACAGTGGTGGAATGTAACGAAGTAAAAGTAGTAAAGTATATCAAGTGAGGTATATATACTTCACTTGAGTACATTTTTAAGTGGATAATTTTTACTTTTACTTCACTACATTTGAGAGCAGGTATCTGTACTTTCTACTCAGGACTCAGAACAGGACTTAAGTGTAAAAGCATTTTTAATATATTCTGAAACCTGCTGAAAAAAACTGAGGGGTTTATTTTGAACACATTTGTAGTTTGAGCAAACAAAAATATACAAATAACAGCTAAAAAACAAAAAAACTACTGATTCAGTTTTTCTCCTGAACAAAATTCAGCACAAATCTTTATCAAAATCATGACACTTGAAGCCTTATAAAACCTCAAAAATCCTTTTACTTTTTACTCTTAAACATTACACAATACATTTTTAAACAGGTACTTTAATACTTTTATTTAAGTATTGTATTTAAGTTTAAGATTTTTTCATGTGATACTTTTATTTTATTTTTTTTTTGGTCTGGTATCTGTACTTTTAGTTAAAGATGTACTATGTAACTTTCTGGTGGAGAGTCCTTCACCTGCTTGTTTCTATGGATATGTCATTGCTCTGCCTGAAATATTCCACAGTGTGACATTAAACAGCTCTACCTTACATTTTTTACAATTACAGGTGGTTTTATGGCACAAAAATACTAGAAAAACAGGCATTCTGACTGTGAGAGGGGTCGCCTCTCCACAGATCTGACCTGTAACTTGGTCCGGTTTGGTCTCCATGAACATAGAAAGGTTTAATGCTATACTGGGAAAAATCCCAAACAAAGCAATAACATCTCCATGGAGAAAAGCATTTGACGAACCCTCCCCGGGAAAGGTTACGCAATGCACCTTTAGGTAACAAAATGGAAAGGTTATGGGAAACTGAAGGCGTATGCAAATCTATATCATCACTTAGCCATTAATGGTTTTATTAATTACAAGGCGCATGTGTCACATTAGCATATCATTAGCATAAGCGGTGATCACGAGCTGTCATTGAGTTTTGATCAACACGCCCCAGTGGAGGTGTAACATGTGTGCAGCCGCCCGGGGACAGTGTACATGAGAAGATACCACAAAAATGACAGAGAATGGACAAATATGAGTAGTGATACTTTGCAGCAGATCTCATCAATATCAACAGGAGGGTGCTAACTGGTGTCACTGCTATGTCTGAAGCTCTGTTACTCAAGTTAGACTTTAATGGTTCTATGTTACAACGATTCTAGTGAAGGTGTATGAAGTTTAAAAACACAGTGGAGCACTTCCTGTATTATCACATGACATCACAAGGTGGAACAGAGAGTTTGAGAGAAGAACTCAGCCTAAATATTCAGGGTTTGTGTGTTAAACATGTGTGACTGAAACAAAACTCCAGGTATGTTTTTGATGAGGAAACAACATAAAATAGATCAGAAATTAATGTAATACAGGTATTTTAATTTGAGCTTTGTTTCACAGGCTCCTGAAAATGTGTTATTTAAATCAATTTTTCATGAGTTTTTAGACCATCTAAGATCAGACTTTGCAAATGAGTGCATTGTGTCACTATTATAACTGCTGAACATTCCACCATAGATAAACATGCTGTACTCCCCAGTGTGATGCCACTGCAAAGTAGCAATATGTGTTTAAACTTCAGTGAATGTGTGAATGGGAAAAAGTGTATTTCCAAACAGCATGTTGTATCTTGCAAAGAAATTTGTTCAACCAAATATTATTGTGTCAGGGGATGAACAGGCTTTCAAATCTCCCCTCATGATTTTAGAACAGGAAAAACAAGATCAAATTGAAAGACTCACCAGTACAGACCTGCCTTTACTGACCTCTTTGCTTGACATCTTTTTTTTTTTTTTTTTTCTGCTGATGTCTTTTCTAACTGTACTGTATTTTATAATGCTTAAATTGCCTGAAGTGCCTTTTGAGCTAGCCTCTGTGAAATGCTCTCCCTAAATGAATGTTACTTACTTATAAAGTAATATAATAACAAAATAAGAATTCTTCCTGAGGCTGCAGTAGCTCAGCCTGTAGAGACACCCGCCCAATAGCCTGAATTTTGTTGATTCAAGCCATGTGATTGTGGGACGTGTGAATACTGTGTATTTACAAGATTAGAGGAGCAGTATAGGTACGATTTGACAAATGCAAGCACCACCAACAAAGACTTGATTTAAAGGTCCTATATTACACAAAATTGACTCTTGTGAGCTTTAAAACATGTTATAATGTTGTAACCTCCTGAAAAACATACCTGGAGTTGTGTTTTTTATTTCATTCACACATGTTTGAGTTAGGCTTTATTATTAGTCTGTCTACCTCTCCAAATTTCTAGTGAAGGTGTATGGGGTTTAAAAGCTCAGTGGAGCACTTCCTGTATTACCACATGACATCACAAGTGTTTTCAGTTTGAGAGAACTCAGCCTAAATATGCAGGGTTTGTGTGTTAAAGGTGTGAATGAAACAAAACACAACTCCAGATATATTTTTGATAAGGAAAACAACATTATAACATAGATCAGAAAATAGAGTAATATCCTTTAAGTGTCTATAAAGAGCTGTATAAGACAAATGCATATGCAATCAGATAGCATTTCTAATTTCTATTTTGTTCTGTTTACTCACTTGTTACTGTAGCTAATTGAGCCCTATTGAGTGCACTTCAAACCACTGATGAAACTGCCAGTGCTTGTTTTGAACCCCCTGTATCAGTATCAAAATACTCCAGCCACAGAAAATGTTGACTGCAACCTGAGAAAATAGACATCTCTGACAGCAAGGGCATCCTTCTCAAAAACATGTCAAATTGTCAAAATGTATCCACAGATTTGACCCTCTGTAGTGACCCCGCAAGGAATATTTTAAATAAATAAAATATCTTAAGATATTAGCCATTATAGTTCTTAGTTATTAGCTATTTTAACGGCACACAACAGCACAAACAAAACAGAAAGAATTTATGTAATAATTAGCAATTTTTTAGCACGTTTTAACATTTTCAGGGGGAGGCCAAAAATAGCTAATAACTAAGAAATATAATGGCTAACATCTTAAGAGCCATAATAGCACAAACAAAAGTTTTTGCAGCACAAAACAGCACAAACGAAGCACAAACGATTGACATCATTTTGGGCTGTTTTAGAGAATTTTAAAGCTTCCTGAGGGGCTGGCTGACCCCATTTTGACCTATAAAATAATTGTCAATATCTCAAAAACTAAAGCAGCACAAACAAAACTTTTTGCAGCACAAAACAGCACGAACAAATCACAAACGATTGACAGTTTTTGTGTAGGTTTGAGTTTGATGGGGGGCCAATTTCACACAGGTACATTCACATGTGTTTCTGCCGCTAACAGTGACGCTCGCATACATTTAGATTTAATATATTGTACAAGCTCATTTCCCATACACGTGGATTTCTCTGTAATTATCGGTCCCATCAACATGAAATAAAAACTGTAGTGATCCTGACACCCTGCACTTTATGCCTGAAGTCTATGTTTTCAATAAGGTGGAAGAAGATCAAATTAAAAATTGTGATCAATCAATAAGGGGAAAAAGATTCTGATTCTTTTTTTCCCCATATGGCCCAGCCCTACATAGTGCATTTTTAATTGAAACAAGTCTAATATGTAAAAAACAACAATATTTAGACAGCAGTTCAGGGCAGACAGAGCAACCCCCATGTCAAGGTCTTCACACGTTTACTCTCCATGATCCAGTTTGCAATAATTGATCTCATTACATTTCCTCTCCCTGATGAGTCCAATAAAAAACATAGAACAATTATATGTGACATTCACATCACAAAATTGTGCCCATTTTCCAGTGCAATGTAATAACGCTGACATTCATGTGTGTTTTGGTATTTGCAGCAGGTTCACGTGGACTGACAAGAAGCCTATCACATATTACATGACATGACCCCATTTAGAGCCCTGATCTCTCTACCCTCCGTCTTTGAAATGCATTGGTTTGGTTTATTCCTACTGAAAGCTGCACTGACAGTTTGGGGTCACACTTTTTAAAAGGTACACTATCCTCTTTGCTGTATCAGGGCCTGTCTAAAATTAACACTTATTTGATGTACAAGCACAGGATGCTTTGGAGACCACAGGAGTTCATCTCAGCTGTTTGTAGATGATGTTGTCCTGATGGCTTCATTCAACCAGGAACTGCAACAGGGTAAAGATCAGCTCCTGCGAGTCTGAGGCTGGAAAAAGGTGGCGCCCTCTCCAGGTGGTTGAGAGTTCCTGCCTCAAGTGGAAGAGTTCAAGTATCTTGGGCTCTTGTTCACGACTGAGGGGAGAATGGAGCGTGAAATTGAGGTGGATCAGTGCAGTGTCTGCAATGATGCGGTCACTGTATCGGAGTAATGTGGTGAAGAAGAAGCTGAGGCCAAAGGCAAAGCTCTCGATTTACCGCTCAATCTACGGTCCTACCCTCACCTATGGTCATGAGCTTTGGGTAATGACCAAAAGAACAAGATTGTGTATACAAGCAGCCGAAATGAGTTTCCTCCGCAGAGTGGCTGGGCGCACCCTTAGAGACAGGGTGAGGAGCTCAGTCACACGGGAGAAGCTTGGAGTAGAGCCGCTGCTCCTCCACATGGAGAGGAGCAACTGAGGGGAGGGCATCTGTTCCTGATGCCACACTGGAGGGACTCCTGTGGAGGGACTCCAGTGTGGCATTTGGGTGGCCTGGGAATGCCTCAGGATATGAAAGAGCTGGAGAAAGTGTCTGGGGTGAGGGAAGTCTGGGCCTCCGTGCTCAGACTGTTGCCTCCATGACCAGTTTATGAACGTTATTAATTATTCAAAATGACAAAATTTGACCAGGATGTATCCTCCCCTAGCTGCCATGTAATATTTAGAAACAGGAATTTTTAACTTTTTCTTAAAAGTCAAATAATTTCACTGATTCATGCAATCATCAGAAAGTTATTTACTTTTTTTTTTTTTTTTTTTTTTTTTTTGGAAATAGCTAAATTGTAAAACTATTTAGAACCAGCTTTGTTTGCCAAATTATTATTAAACTTATGGTCAAAGAAAACAAAACAAAATTGCCAGAAAAAGCTTAACTATTGTAAACAAAACACATACTGGATGATGATAATAAACATAGAACAATAATATAGATAATAACTTACTAAACCATAAAGATGTGAAACAGTAATTTCAACAAGACCAGTTACTGCTTTTTCTCTCCTAATTATGTGCATTCAGAGCTACAGAGACAGTTTCCTCATCACATTGCAGGGCCTATATCTCGCACAGAGCATCTGTTCAGCTGAATCCATTTACACATTTGAGGTCCAAACACAGTATTTAAATTCACATTATGGGTATGCAAATCCTCACACTTACATTAGAGTACAGTCCCAGAATTAAAAGACCACATTTAAACCGCTGCTTATCTGAAATACATTGACCAGGCATACTGAGGTGGAAAATTGGCTTCAGATTTGTTGCAGCATATCATTTAAATGCATGGCAACGGTAATGCTTTGGCTTGACCCATGAAAAGTAAAAGGTTGAAAGTCTAAAGTGGAGTAAATAAGTGAAAGAGTCAAAGTACTACTGCTAATGATCAGCTAATAATAGACCTGTATTGATAATTACTATATCAAATTATCATTCAATCTATGTTAGTTGGAACAATACACCTCAAAAACTCACTGCAATATATCGCACTTCAAAATTTGTTATCGTGACAGTTTTTATGCATGTTTGCTTTTTCTTATCTTATACTTTGACACAGCCAGTTGTTATATACAGTCTAAAACTTGCAATTATTCAGTTTCTGGTCTTTCACTGCTCAAGAATACCATTAAAAACATTCTTAATTTAGTGTTTGTTTCCTCCTGTCTTTTAATGTGATACTGTGAAACATTCCAAGATTCCAAGTTACATACTGGATCTTCAACCATTAAACTAATTTTTATTTTATTTTGACATACACTATTGATATACTCTGGCAAATGTATTTTCTAGAACACACTAGGGTTGGCAAATGTATTAACCAAACTAGATAAAGATACAGGTACTGAAAAAAATCACATAACCTTTCCTGAGCAGTTTCATCTTCAGTTTTATCAGAACCAGTGTGAGATCACATTATAAATGGATACTTTTATTTTGTGTTGGAAATTACAATGATGTCTTAAAAAGAGTTTTTAAAGTGATCATTTGGGTAAAATCAGTATTGAATATCGAGTATATAAACTATTCTTTTGTATTGAAATCGAGTTTAACATTTTAGTATCGTGGCAGCATTAGAGCGCACATAATTGCATTGCTTTTGCTTTTACTACATATACAACAGTTACATAGATACTCCAGTGTCCTACTTTAAATTCACAGTACCAAATAAAACACAATAAAGTAGTTTGCAGACAGAGATTTGCTGAGTCATGAGTACAGAAGTTGCAGACTCGTGGTGTAGTAGTGATGGGGAGGTAGATACTGTGTGTGTGTGATAATAGCTGGAATAGCAGTCTGCAGATAGACGCTGCACACCGCTCCAAAAGTGAACAAAAGCAGATAAGACTCTAATCTCAGTAATGGCTGCGATGGCTTTGGGTCTCCATGGAAACAGATGAGGGTCGCTAAGCCGTGATTGCCCTGACACGGTCTGAAATAATCGTGATGATGCACAACGTATGCCTCACTTTGTATTACTCATAGGTTTTCAGGAGAACTTTAAGAAATGGGAACTATTGGTCTAATAACATTCAGAAGTATTCATGTAAAATGTTAACAGAGGATTTCTGTAACTTTTCTGGTGTGCTACCTCCTTGACCCATGGAAACTGTATTGCTTGGCCTGAAGTGTTCCACAATATGGCATTAAAGGGCTTATATTACACTGTTTTCTGGTCTATGTTATAATGTTGTTTTCTCATTTTCTCATCATAAACATACCTGAAGTTTTGTTTCATTCACACACATTTAACACACAAACCTGCATATTTAGAGTTTTTCTCTTAAACAGAAAACACAGAAAAGTGCTCCACTGTGTTTTTAAACTGCATAGTCCTTCACTGGAGTCATTTGGATAATTTCAGCCCTGAAATTGACTATCTCGACTGAACAAATGGTAGAAGGTAGCTGTTAACTTGAAAACTACCTCTATATGACATCACAAGGTGGAACAGAGTGTTTTGAGCTTTGGCGTTGTAAACAGACTGTAGTATCTGCTTTATTATTTGAATCTTGTGAACCATACAGCCCCTTTAAGTTGAGCTATGAGGGGCCTCTGCATTCTAAGTTACCCGGTGGTCTGAGAGGCCCCGCATTCTAAGAACATCTGGAAATGTTGAAGTCCGTACCTCGGACATATAGAAGTGGTCAAATTACGGTGGGATGTCCTATAGATGCATATATATATATATGTGACATAACCCTTTGTTCCGTGTGTCTCACATTGGCAAAGGAGATCACCTGGACTTTCTGTCTGTAAATGACTACTCTCTGTTCTTGTAATAAATAGTATTTACACTAGCAGAGCCTGGTTTTTGGATTCTTCCTATAACATTCCACCATCACTGCGGGGGAACCCCAGAACGACCTCAGGTGAGAAGCTACAAGACTAATAATAAAGGATATTCAAACATGTGTGAATGAAACAAAACACAACTCCAGGCATGTTTTTGAGGAGGTAACAGCATTATAACATGGCTTAAAGCTCACAAAAATCTATGTTGTGTAATATAGGACCTTTAAACTCCATGGAGACAAGCAGGTAGTGCCACCAGTCCAACATACAGGTCAGATCTGTGGAGAGGATACCCTGCTCAAATTAGGTATATCTGTTTTTCAAAATTTGCTAAAACAAGTGTAATTGAATAAATGAAACCTATGCCCGTATACCGGAAAAGTGCTTCTTTATTTTCGTCATAGGCCACAGTATTTCTGATTATTTCTTCTACTATTGCCACAGTCCAATTATAGTCAATTATAATGGAGCTTGGTTATTTAGGGATTTTATTATTTATTTCCTTTTGCGTCACTCCTGTATCTCTTAGTATCTGGAGAGAGATCACCTTTTTTATTTAGTCCACTTAATTTGTCTGTTTGTTCTTTTTTGATGAAGTGCTTCCTTATGGTTCTCATCCAACATAATTCTTTTTCAAATGTTTTCACAAATAGCTGTTTTTATAATACCCTGGAATACAAAATGTTTTCTGAACTATAGGGGTCGTGCCATCACACATCATCAGAATTTTCAGTTATCCTAATCTTTAACTCTGGAGATTTTAAAGACGCTAAATGGTAAAAATCAGCATTCATTCAAAAGTAGTCTGACGCTACAGAATGTCACATAATTGAATATGTATTTTGTGAAAACCAACCTAAACCGACACTGTAGCAATTTGGTTGTATGGCCACTTACAATCCATTTTAAACCATATTATAACAGTGTACGTCATTCACATTATGCTTTTAGATTCCTCGTCAGATCTAAAGCAGTCACTAAAAAGACAGTATATGAAAGAGAAATACAGACACACAATGAGAGATTTTTTCAGTGAGCACAGAACACTGACGGCATTATTCTTTGACCTGGAGTTAATCAACATGCAGTGCCATTAATCTCAATAGACTTTAGCAAATAGCACTTTCTCCATTGTTAGAAAAAGCCCTCAGGCAACGTTTTTACAGCTAAAACTGTTTTTCCTTTGTTTTATTATTCACTATCGATTCTGTACAGGCCCTCTACCTGATGTTTTCCCACACTGTGCAAAATCTGTCTTGTCTCAGTACAGATGTATTGTATAAGCAGCTCTTGGGGTCAAAATAAGTCTGAATATGTGCTGACTGCATCTAAATAGAACGCTTTTTTATTGTCTGGTAATCAGGAAGTGTGAGTTAGCATGCTAGTTGGTGCTTTACCATTACGGCAAAACTCTGCTCTCGTCTCTGAGAGTCGTCAAAAGTGACCCATCATAGTGAATAATTAGGATGCTAATTTATTTTATTTTCTATTTATAAATTTTTCCTCCTTCATTTTATTATTATTATTATTATTATTATTATTATTATTATTATTAATAATAATAATAATAATAATAATAATAATAATAATAATAATGTTTTCATGTATTCAGTATTCTATGTTGATATTTATTTTATGTAAAACAAAATATGTAAGAAAAACACTGCAAAATATTTAAAATTTGCTAATTCAGTTTTTCTTTTTTTTTTTCTTTTTTTTTAAATCAGGTACCGCTCCTTTAATATGGTAAACATCAAAAGCCCCAATTACAAATATAATGTCACTGTAGATCGTGTTTATTATTTGTAGTTTAGCTTACAGGACTGAATTTCAATTATGATACTCAAAGGGAACCACAGCTAACGTTAATCCCGCTCCCTAGATTGCCTCCATATTGTGTGTTTATTGAGACACAGATTGGCTGGTGCTGTTTGCTCACTGTGCTCCAAGTGACATTCAAAAGATGCAGAAGAAACAGTAGCAGTAATCAAGAACTGTGGTAATCAGTTAAATACAAAGTCACACGGAAATCATCCTGAAAATGGCTTCCAGCGGCTCAACAATTCAGTGACTATGTTTACATATTGCATTTACTTTAATTTAAATATTTTACCGAACTAAAGCAAAAATAGTCAAAAATAAATACATAAATAAGTAAAACAAAAAAATAAATAAATAAATAAAACCCTACACGCCCCACCCCTCTCTCTACACACATTTCACTAACATCACAGCAAAAAAAAAAAAAAAAAAACCACAGAGAATTTTTACATCACTCTTAAATAGAACAGGCAGTATTAAAAAAGAAAAGCAAATAATAATACAGTAAAAAACTACATACACAAGGAGGAAAAGGAAATAATTATGGTCCATCCAAGACACGTATGCAGTTTAGATTAGCTCCCAACATAATTTAAGGGTTTAATTTACTTTTATGGAATTCAAACTATAATATTTATTTAATTTATTTGTTCAATGTTTGACCAGGTAAGTCAACTGAGAACACCCTGTAATAACAACCTGGCCGAGACGCAGTATAATAGAGCACTTTGTTTACTCCTACCAAACACATTTACAGTCCCTGACAAAAGTCTTGTCGCTTATCCATTTTGTAGAAACAAAAGCTTATAACCTGACTTTAAATTAATCGATTGGTTTTAGAAATGTCTCATATGAAAGCTAAAACCCTCCCAAATTATGCTCAATATACTAAAATAAATTTGCTTCACTGAAGAAAGATTGATAATTTAATGAACACAGAAAGGTCAGATTTTGGCAAGACAAAAGTCTTGTCGCCTTGTCATATGATGCACCCAATCCTAGATTACAGCCTCACCTGTGATCAGTTACTGATCAATCAATTAGTGGGTGTGTATAAAAAGAACCCCAGCACACCAGACCTTCACATCAACTGCAACTTGACCTCTGACAACATGCCTAAGATCCACCCTGAGACCAAAGCGTTAATTATCAAGAGGCTGAAGACCAGATCCACTGCTGAGGTGGCTGACACCTTCAATGTGTCTCAGCGTCAAGTACAAAGAATAAGAAAAAGATCTGAAAAGACTGGAGATGTTTTTGACAAGCCCAGGTCCGGCAGACCCCACAAGACAACTGCTCGGAAGGACCGTTTGTTGATTCGAAAATCCAAGGCCAGCCCCTTTTCCACTGCAGCAGAGCTCCACCAGGCCTGGTCACCTCAAGTCCCTGTGTCAACCAGAACAGTTTGTAGAATTCTGTCTCGAAATGGCCTCCATGGTCGAATCAGTGCACAGAAACCAGCACTAAACAAAAGGCAATTAAAAAACCGTGTGGCATTTGCCAAGGCCCACAGCCTGCTAAAAGGATGGACACTGGAAAAGTGGCAGAAGGTGGATTTCTCAGATGAATCCTCGGTTGAATTACATCACAGCCGCCGCAAATATTGCAGGAGACCTACTGGAGCCCGCATGGATCCAAGATTCACCCAGAAAACAGTTAAGTTTGGTGGCGGAAAAATCATGGTCTGGGGTTACATCCAGTATGGGGGTGTGCGAGACATTTGCAGGGTGGAAGGCAATATCAATAGCCTAAAATATCAAGAAGTATTAGCTACCTCTTACATTCCCAACCATAAAAGGGGTCAAATTTTGCAGCAGGATGGTGCTCCATCGCATACTTCTATCTCTACATCAAAGTTCCTCAAGGCGAAGAAGATCAAGGTGCTCCAGGACTGGCCAGCCCAGTCACCAGACATGAACATCATTGAGCATGTCTGGGGTAGAATGAAAGAGGAAGCATGGAAGGCAAAACCAAAGAATCTTGATGAACTCTGGGAGGCATGTAAGACTGCTTTCTTTGCTATTCCTGATGACTTCATCAACAAATTGTATGAATCATTGTTGAACCGCATGGATGCAGTCCTTCAAGCTCATGGAAGTCATACAAGATATTAAATATGGATCTCACAGCATCACTACTTAATTCACTGACGTTATGCAACATATTTTTGTATTTGAAGTAAATTATTTGTTCAATTTTCTGTAGGCGACAAGACTTTTGTCTTGCCAAAATCTGACCTTTCTGTGTTCATTAAATGATCAATCTTTCTTCAGTGAAGCAAATTTATTTTAGTATATTGAGCATAATTTGGGAGGGTTTTAGCTTTCTTAGGAGACATTTCTAAAACCAATTGATTAATTTAAAGTCAGGTTATAAGCTTTTGTTTCTACAAAATGGATAAGCGACAAGACTTTTGTCAAGGACTGTATATTGTTTATGAAAGAACTATCTCCAGACACTTCTCAGTCAATGTTGTTTTATTTGACCTTGTTGTAATGTTTCAGGTGCACTATGTAACTTTTCTGATGGAGGTTCCACCACTGCCTGTCTCCATGGTCGTTATACAGTAAAGAATTAAAAATATGTATCTCCACTGAGACTAGAAGATAATATAATCAGGCCAAGTTACAGACCAGATCTGTGGAGAGGTAAATCTATGTACTTAAAATATAGGTGACAGAACCACAGACCCACAGATGAACGCTGTCATTGTCTCATTGGACAAGACACTTAAACAGACTGGACTGGAGGGACAACTGTAATGCTGTGTACAAGAAGAGCATGAGCAGACTCTACTTCCTGAGAAAGCTCAGGTCTTTCAATGTGTGCAGTAAGTTACTGGAGATCTTCTACCAGTCTGTGGTGGCCAGCGCCCTGTACTTCACTGTGGTTCTGCTGGGGGAGCGGCACCAGTAAAAGAGACATTGGGCGGATTGACAAACTGGTCCGTAAATCTGGTCACGTGATCGGCTGTGAGCTGGAGACATTTGTCACAGTGAGGGACAGGAGGACACTGGACAAACTGCTCTCCATCATGGACACTCCTGCTCACCCACTGCACCAGACTATAGAGGTACAGATAATACTCCCTACAACTGTACAACAACTCACCCACTGCACCAGACTATAGAGGGACAGAGGAGCTCATTCTCCAACAAGCTCCTACAGCTCCGCTCAAACAGTGAGAGATACAGGACTACATTCATACTATAATACTCCCTACAACTGTACAACAACTCACCCTTATGTAACAGATAATACTCCCTACAACTGTACAACAACTCACCCTTATGTAACAGATAATACTCCCTACAACTGTACAACAACTCAATCTTATGTAACGAATAACCTCATGTCCTTTCAATCATCATATCATTGCACTGTCGTTCTTGTCTCTTGTATATAGCTGTGATTTTATATTATATTACTTATTTTTCTATTTTATTTTGACTTGTACTTATACATTTATTTATATAATTATGCCTTATTTGACGCCTGTCTCTTATTACCTTTTTTGCTACTTATTTAGAATTTATTATTACCATTTATTTTACTCTCTGTTATTATATTATATTGTGATGTGTGAGCTACAGTGACCAAATAATTTCCCTTGTGGATCAGTAAAGTTTGTCTAAGTCTAAGTCTAAACCCCCTTGCCCCCAGTCTCTGTGTACACTGGTGTATGAAAGTGTGTGTGTGAATGGGTGAGTGGTTCCCTGATATAAAGCGCTTGAGTAGCTTGAAGGTGGAAAACCGCTATATAAAAATGTGATTGTTTACCAATAAGAATTTTACTATTATTTCAGATGTGTTTGCTTTCACAATGGGAAGCATTATAAAGCACCTTGAAAGCATCTCTTATGAAATGATATAAAATCTTATGAAATGATTGTTGCACATTATTTTATTCTTAAGCATGACTTATAGTCAGTAGCTCTAATTCTCTGCATATATTAGGATGTCAGCAATACTTCATACTGTTTGCCAATCCTGTGTGGGTCTGGTGAAGCATTTTGCACATTCCCGTTTGAGCAGGACCATATGTCTACACTGGGCGTGCATCTGACACAAAGTGATTGGAGATGTGGTGCGTGGAGAGGCTCACAGACAAGTTAAATGACAGTTGATCCAGACATGAGTAATCAGAGTGGAGAAATGTCACCGTGGCTCCTGATGCCTCCTGCATTGATTAGCTAGAGACTTTATTAGAAGAGACAGCTGTGCAGTCAATAACAAAGCCAAGCCCCGTACTTCCTGTGCACACAAGCTAATGCTGAAGTAAGAGTGCTGCTGACGACGTTTTGTATGGCATCAACAGTTTCTTGTGCATTGAGGTGAGAAGAAAGTGCCAGTATTAGCCACATTTTGTGACCAAGTCATGCCTGCTGCTTAGCCCTATGTAAGAGTCACTCCCATTCAATACAGTTACATTCATGCTGTTGGCAACTACAAGCCCATGCAGAGATTAAGTCCACTTATATACAAGTGTACACACCAGGCTTGTCACCTGGCTCACACAATGTGTAGTTTCTCTCTCTCTCTCTCTCTCTCATGCTTTTTTTATTTTACATCAATATTTCATTTTAATCATTGTCAAACAAAACTGGATTAGACTCGCACAGATTAAAAACACACCACATAAAAATAATAATCCATGTGTTAACTATAATTAAATATCAGATAGAAATCATAATCTGCAAAGCAAAGCAATATAAAGTGTACTTGATTGCCCCAAAAGCATTTTTTAATGTATCTTTTTTTTTTTTATGATGGTGGATTATGTCTGTATGGGGAAATACCAAACCATAATGTGAAAAGTACTTGAAGCCCCCGTGTCCTTCTCATGTCCTCCCATATTCACAACGGGGGAGAGAGGATAGCTCGGATGCCCTCCCACATGAGCCTGTCTCCTCTTCATATGTCAGCGAGTCTCAAATCCACATCACGACAAAGTGTGGGGAGGGAGCCAGCTGGAACTACCCTCTGTAAACACTGCATGATGAATAAGCTGGGGCCCTTCCAAGTCAGTATTTTTAGTTTCACAATTTACATCAAAAGTGATTAGTGTCGGAGGAACCAAAACATGTGAAATGAGTCATAAGCAGAGAAAAACTGTCTTGCACTTTGAGGAAATATAGTTTTATTTTTCAATTTTAGGATGTCTTCCCAATTCACTATCAGAGGTTTAAAGAAATGAGCAAAAACAATGGATAACAATATTTGATGGTGGAAATAAACCAAGTCATTGAACTGAATAGCAAAAGTTTTTGTTTTCACTCTCTCCTCAGTTTTAGAAATATGTCCAAATCTGTGTTTTGTTTGTTTTCAGTTTACAGATTTTTATTTATTTAATTTATGAATAAGAATGTGAAGATTATTTGGTCTGTTATCTGGTCTGCCAGTGATTCATAATATAGTACTAAGAACTAAAAGATAATATTTGTGACCAGTTTAGAAGCAAAATTAAGCATTTTCAGGTCAATTTAATGCTCCCTTTTCTCTGGATGTTTATATCATAATAACTTTACCATACAGAACGTTTCATTTCACAAAGCTGATCAGACTGGTAATGCATTTTTAGACAATGGGAAGGAAAGAATATTAAGGATTTCACTGTTATGATGTCAACAATTGTGAATAAGTCCTATATTTCTTCCCATATTTATCATAACACTCACATTTTATATTGTGACATCCCTAATAGTGAATACCCAGCAACCCATTTTACACCAGCAGTAACTCTCCATGGTGCTGATTCCAATAAAGATCTGTAATACTAATATAAGTCTTTATTGCCTACCTGGAGCTTTACAACTCTTAAAGACTATCATTACATTTTACTAAGCACTACTACAAGATTGTATCCTAAATCCTCTTCTAGATAAGCAGTCAACCCTTCAGAGCAGTCTGTGTGGCCTCTCCTTACCCCCAGCTTACCAGATGCAAATTAGGACATCGTATTTATTTCGTCAAAGTATTAAAAACCCAATTGCAGAGAGCCGTGTGGAGAAGAACAGTTAGCAAACCACAATCTCCGTAATATAATGCGTTTACTGGGGCTAGGCCAGGCTCTGCTAGATTTCCCATGGCGCCCTGTATGTGCAATCATAACTAGATGGCATTTTTCCAATTCTCGCGTGCTGTTTGTTCACATTTGTAGCAGGGGTGGTGGTTGGGCTTCATACACGAGGCTCTGTTTGTGAAGATGGGAGAGGTAAATGATATCTTGACCTGCAATTTTGAGAGCTGGAGTGTTCTGTGCAGACCCCACAGAGAGAAGAAGACCCCCTGGAGTGGACAGTGGCTTTGTAAGCTCTTTTAGCAGCAGATAAGTGGGGAGTAGATTAGTTGAGGGGGTTTGGGGCGTGCTGTTCTGGCTGTGTGTACTATGGTCACTCACGCGAAAGATCACAAGCTTGAAAACCCAAATACAGACAGGCTCAAAGGTCAGGGAAGAACAGCCAACTCTATCTCCACTGTACTGGGAAAGAGAAAGATAGAAACATGATCTTGCCTTGTTTATTATTGATACTAAACCAATGTTACGCATTATCTGGCTTTAGATAAATACTCCAGAAGATTAGCTGACTCAGTGCTGTGACGCAGTGCAGGCTGTATTTTAAAGGGATCATTTTAAACTATTTTCTGACCTTTGTTATAATGTTGTTTCCTCATCAAAAACATACCCAGAGTTGTGTTTTGTTTCATTTTCATATGTTCAGTATACAAACCTTGCGTATTTGGGCTGAGTTCTTCTCTCATACATCTCTGTTCCACGTTGTGATGTCATGTGTTAATACAAGAAGTGCTCCAACGTGTTTTTAAACTCCGCACACCTTCACTTGAATCATTTGAATGATTTCAGCCCTTGAATTACCAATCTCTACTGAACTAAAGCTAAAAGGCAGCTGCTAACATGAAAACTACCGCTTTCATGACATCACAAGGTGGAGCAGAGCATTTTGAGCTTTGAAGATAGTCTAATAGTAAAGTCAGTCAATTTCATTTTTCAAGAGTCAGTTTGCAGAGTTACTTTCTTGCTATTTTGAGGAATCTATCCTGAAAAGATGTGGAACCCCTGATCTATGGCTCTTTATTGGTATAAATTAAGTGTTTCATTGAGCTCACTATCTATGTTTTTTTTAAGTTCATAATCCTGCTAAAATATTCTTAACGCCATATTTTCTGAGAGTACCTACTTTAGATATCAATTTGATTAACATTTTGCCTCGAAATGTTTTATCAGTGTGCTCTTGGATTCACTTGGGTTTTATTTTTACTGCACAGTTTGAAGTGATGGTGGAGCTGCTGGCCTTGTTGGCGCTCGCTGGTCTTCTTAAATACTGTTTTACATATGCTGAGTGGATGTGGGCAAACATTCACAAATGGTCATATTGTCATGTGAATAAGTGTGTGTGTGGGTGTGTATTTGGAGCTGCTTCAGGAAGAATGTTAATGCTAATCACAAGCAGCACTTTCACTTTAAAAGCACAGAACTCACAGCTAACAGGTGCTCGGGCTAGTCTGCTGCCACTTAGCTGAATTATGCCATATTTCTTTCTTTCTTTAATTTCTCTTTTTTTTTTATTCAGCGCTCTGTTTTATTGGACTATGAGATTGCCTTGGGTTTCAGGCAAATCATTCTTTCCTGATTTGATAGATTTTGTGAGTTTGGCCCATTCCATCCCCACACTACGCTCTACACACTACACACTTCAATTGAGTGTGTATTTTCTGAAAGTGCGTGAAGTGCGTGAGTGCACAGGGGAGCAGGGTGAATCAAATGAGAAATGGGACAGTCCGCACTTCAGATGACAGGCTTACTGAACATCCAAGCAGTGTAAAACAGTTATCAGCCATGTTTTAAACTGCAGTTCAGTTCATCAGAAAGCAAAAACCTATAGCACTGTTTTAATCATTTGCTGAATTGGCCATAAACAAGTAAGGTCTGTGTTAATGTTTTTACTGTGTTGTTACCTGGACAGTCTGTATATTTATTTTAAATATTATCCATTTAATTGTTACAGCATTCCTTCTAGTTGTATCCAGTTAGCGCTCGCTGCTACGTTGCTAATAGGTTGCTTAGGTACTAGCGCTACACAGTTTGAAAACTTTCCAGTGAAATGCATTGTGGGAAAGGCACTTGCCTGAAGTCTACATGGCTTCACACTCACTGAAAGTGTAGAGAGAAAAGGGAGTGAAGTGTGGGTCAAAACATTCCAGAGAACTGTGACACCAGCGCTCTTCACGTGAACATGCATCTGAAGTGCACAAGTGGGACAGGGCCTTTTTTTGATTTGAATTGAGGTGTTTTTAACAACAGAGGACTGTTGCCAAATCCTTCAAATCAGGAAAAAATCCTTCTGCCTGAAACAAGAGTACATGCTGCAGCCAAATGTGTGCAGAACATTTTTAATGAAATTATTTAGATCAGGAAAAAAATTGGCCACAATTGAGGACATGACAGCTCTTAAACAGTTGATAAAAGAAATGTTAAAATAACTACCTTTTTTTGAGCTAATGGAACACTTTCACATGTCACTGAAGATCACTGGTAATTTGACGTCAGTTAAAAGCCCATGTGTCACTGTAGAACCTAAAAATGAATGAGCTCTGACTAAGTGCACCTGGGTCAGAGTCAGGGGCTGTGAATGTGGCCTTATACATATTATACATACAGTTACAAAGATGAAAATGCATTCTGAAATCTAATGGAATCCTTGTGTTAGGCCTGGGCGATATGGCAAAAACTATTCTCTTTTTTTCTTATACTGATCCATCATAATTTACATTACATTTTGTCTTATTAAGAACAAACAAATATAAGTCTTCCTCTTCTCAACATAAATATTTTTAACACAAAAGCACAAAACTGCTCCAAACCACATGATTGTGTTTGCTTTGGCTGTAAACTTGCTATTTAAAATCTTCAATTTGATAAGTGACAATCTGAAACAAATACATCTCAATTTCAACACAGCTCTAATAATACTAATAGCTCCTTAATCCACTTTATTCAGGCATATTTGGACACATTTGTTTAGCCAACACATGTAAAATCACCTAAAATCATAAATATAAAGCGCTAAAATAATCACATAGAAATACAAAATGGTCTGGTCAAATGGTCAAATGAGCTTTGGGGGGCACATCTGAGGTCAAGTCAAAATTTGTCAAAAATAAATGAAAATGAATAAATGAATGTTTTTGGCAAGAGGCTCAGAAATAACCTATTTTAGGAGAGATGGGACCCGGTGTGCTTTGGTAAATGGGACTACAGTGTGAGAGCAAAGGGAGAGTATTCACCCAGCGTGATTGGGTAATAGAGCTAATGTCACGTGCAGAGACTCTCCTCCTCTCACATGGATGAAGATGAAGATGATGAAGAAGATGGTGATTAAGAGGAGGAGGGGTGCTGGGGGGCTGCCTTCATCATTCAGGTGAGAGGAAAAAAGGAAACATAAGATGGATTGAACTGTGCAGTTGCTGGGATGTGGGAGTTGTTTTGCCTCTGCGTATTACGAAAATCACCAAGTCTCCCATTTGTACTACATTTCTGTTATTGTTTTTAGTACATATTTATATACGCATGCATTTATTTTGGTAGATTAACTATACCCTCTACATGTTAGTGTTTTGCCACATATAGTCTAGATCCAGTTTCCTGTATCAACAAGGAGAACATTACAGGTCAGATCTGTGGAGAGTGGCTCCTTTTCACAGAAGGAGTTACTGTATTTTTGAGCAACAGAAACGCCGTAATGAGTAAATGCTAGATGGGTATATTAAATGTCATACCATGTAACATTCCAGGCAAAGCAATGACATCTCCACGGAGACAAGCACGTGGCGGACCTTCCACTAGAAAAGTTACACTATGCACCTTTAAGGCCTAATACAATAACAGAAAAATAATTTGCCAATTAGCCGCACGCTGATATATTAACCAGTGGGTAGAGAGCGGCTTGGTGTTTTGTAAATCTCTTTTATTTCTGACCTAGGGTTTGTGTAACTCATGTTCCAAATATTGATTGAGTTGTCTGGAGTGAAATACTTGAACCACTCTTGTTACCAGTAAGAATTATCGCCCAATCAGACCCAACACAAACAGACCACAGCCAGGTCTCTGCTTCTCTGTGTGGCTTTGTGATTTCCTACATTTTTGCTATTTGCATCACTCAATGGGAGAGTTGTTTTTGAAATTTGTTCCAAGGTTTTCGCGTAGGTGTCAACAACTGCTACCGCTGAAACTAAAGCCCGGGGTCCACGTTGGGCTGCTGGTACGCTCCCCCAAGCATGCGAGAAATTCAGAAGCATTTGACTGAATGCTGATAATGCAGAGACCGAAAGAAGGGTGAGAAGAAACAAAGACAGAGTTAAAATGAAGTACTTTGAGAATGAGTTCAGACAAGTGGGAGGATGAATGGGAGGGAAAGACTGCTGGAAGACGGGAAAACATGAGGTTCAAGTGTCAAATTATAATGTTGCATTGTGGGTTTAATGTCCAGTTCAATTCAAGTTTATTTTTGTATAGCGCAAAATCACAGCAGCAGTCGCATTAAGGCTTCACAAGTTTTTATCAATCTCAAATCATAATACCATTAACTAAAAGGTCAGTTGATAGAGCTTAAAGTTGAGACAGTTGAAGAACTACTTTAAGCTACAGTATGTTGCCTGACTTTATTCTTGTAAATGAGTCAAAAATAGTAGAGAAATACCCCCAAAGAACATATGATAAAGCCTGTTTTGACAAAAATCAGCTAATCAGCTAGCTCTAATTATAAAATATTATACTGATTGCAAACATGGAAGAAGATTCATGCACATGAATACAAGTGATGAATGAGCCAAAGGGTTTTTGAGAGCTAGGAAACATAATTTGAAAATCAGGCTCCAGCTGCAATAACATTACAGGTCTGATCTGTGGAGAGGCTCACTGTAAGAATTAATGTTTTTCATGGCATTATGCAAGGTAGTTTAAAAATAATAACTACCTGGGCAAACAAAAAAACATAGACAAGGGGGTGGCAGACCCTCTAACAGTAAATCTAGGATACATGTTACTAGTGAAATGTATTAGTTGTAATTGAGTATTTTAGTCCAGCTAACAGTATATTAAAAGGACAGTTTACTGGTCCTATCCACCTGTATGATACACCACAGCAGCAGCTCAAAGACATTTTTCCAAACTGTAAAAAAGGTGAAAGATAAAGATTGAGCACAGATGAAAGCGTTTGGAGCTTGGATCATTGACCTTAAGGCTGATTGATGGCTGTCACCTGCTGAGAAAGAACTGCTCCTCCTCAGGGACACAGTTCAAAGTGTGACTTCAGACTGAGCCAATGTAAAGGAGAATCAAAGCACATCACACGCACCAGGGGGATCAATACACCTCCAGCTGGGGGCGCTGTCTTCAGTGTCATCACAGGAATGAGAAGATATTAAGGAAGTGTCACAAGTGCGCAACAGACAAGGGGGTATGGGACCAGTTTGTTTTTATTCTACAGGTCCTTTAATACGCAAAGTTGACTCTAGTGATCTTGAAGCCCTGTTAAAATGCTGTTACCTCAAGATCCCCAGAGTTATGTTTTGTTTCATTCACACATATTGGAGTAATTCTTTATTATTAGTTTTCAAGTTAACAGCCACTTTGTACCTTTGTTTAGTAGAGAGAGATAGTGAATGCGTATGAAGTTTAAAAACTCAGTGGTGGAGTGTTTTCTGTTTGAGAGAAGAACTCTAATATTCAGGATTTGTTTGTTAAACGTGTGTGAATGAAACAAAACACAACTCCAGGTATGTTTTTGTTGGGGAAACATTTTAACATGGTTTAAAGCTCACAAGAGTTCATTTTAGGTAATATAGGACCTTTAATATGTATTATTTATGCCCAAGGAACATATTTGATGTCCATGTCCAACCAAGTAAAATGACACACTTCACAAAAGCTGTCAAACTTTGGAGATACTACACAAATATAATGACGTTTTTAGTGAGATAGTATGTAGTCTAACCTATCGTACTGCACTTTTACTTTACAACAATTTTGTCCCAGCCAATTGTCATCACATTTTTGTTCTTTTTCTCTCAGGTTTCTCCCTCAGTGCCACAGCTTTATAATTGAATCGCTCACAGGCGTGCACAGTGTAGACATGTCATGGGCTAAGTTTAGAAAATATAACACAAAGCTTTCATGTTTGAGCCTGAACCTATAAAATAAAAAAAAATGTGATGTCAGCTGTAGCATCACCACAACTTATCCTATATGTGTTATCACTAAATTGCACACCAGTGGGCACACCTTATGCAGGGGCTGATGGGAAGTCTGGTTTCGAGGCTTCTGCTCTTAAACCTATTGAGGAATAAAAAAAGTACTCAGGTCCATATGTTGATAGAAATTAGAATATCACAGTTTTACATAATGTATTAATCAAGCCTTTACACTATTTTCTGATCTATGTCATAATATTCTTTCCACATCACAAACATACCTGGAGTTGTGTTTTGTTTCATTTGCACATGTTTAACTCCCAAACAAATTTAGGCAAATTTTTTTCTCCCAAGCAGAAAACACTTGTGATGTGGTGATACAGGAAGGGCACCACTGTGTTTTTTAACTCCACACACCTTCACTTGAAACATTTGGATAACTTGAGCCCTGGAATTGCCCATTTCTACTGAACAAAGGTAAAAGGTCACTGTTAACTTGAAAACTACTGCTTCATGACATCACAAGGTGGAACAGAGCATTTTGAGCTTTGGAGATGTAGACAGATTACTAGCATCCCCATAAACAAGAATGGTGATGAGGTAACATTATTCTAGCAGGACTTAAAGCTCACAAGAGTCAATCTTGCGTAATATAGGACCTTTAAACATTAATTTTGCAAAATAACACTGTTGTCTCATAATTTCATTTGTAAAATAATAATAGTGTGTAAATCTGGCAAGTTTTGGTCCTTTTTACAGTATGGTTGCTAGGTAACATAGCAGCAATTACTTTTACATATTATGCCACATCCGCTGCCCATGTCCAGCCAGGGAGTAAAATTACTAAACTGGCATCTCTGTGTATTATTTATACAAAGGGATATGAGTCTGGTCCCCATACCGTCTGTCGCATCTTAATATAGAACCAAACCTGATTGTGCAATCAGAGTTTGAACTGAAGATGTGACCAGACTCATCTTCATAAAATATTGAAGAGTTGTGTATTCTGGATCACAGGCAAATGGAATACATCTCCAGAATAGTTAATTTTGCTTAGTCCCTTTAAGCCTGAGGATGTGTCAATATTTCTGTGACTTTTTCAACTATATATTTCTATAGAAAAAAAGGAAGACATACCCCACGTAGAGGAGTAGAGAGAGAGAAAGAGACAGAGAGACAGACAAAGAGAGAGTGAGAGAGAGAAAAAGAGAGAGAGAGACAGAGACAGATAAAGAGAAAGAAAAAGAGCGCGAGAGAAAGCGACAGAGACACACACAGAGACAGAAATAGAAAGAGACAAAGAGAAAGAAAGAGACAGGCAAAGAGAGAATAAAGGGAAACAGAAAGAGAGAAACAGAGAGAAAGAGACATTAGTAAGTTAATTAACTTGCTTTTTGCAGGATTGTTCCAGCTTTGCATGTGCTAAATTGTGAATTTCTCTTTTTAATATCTCCAATTACAACACCCTGGTGTAATGTAGTGCATTTTTGGTTATGATAAAACAGGAGATTCAAGGTTTTAAGTCTTTAATTAGCATTTTTACTCAATACCATCGGCACTAAACTCAAAGGAGCGGTCAAAAAAATGTCTTGATTCAAAAAGATATCAGAAAAACTGTTTTTTCTCTCTAATTTCACAGTTTTCTTGATTAATTATATTGTCAGTTTTATGTCTGTGGAAATGTCCGTGTAAAGTGTCCTTGAGTGTTAACAAAGGCACTGATAAATAAAATGAATTATTATTATAGCTGCTATTAAAAAGTATTCTTGAAACTGCCAAAAAGTTCCAAGAATACTTATACTATACTATACTGCTTATTCAACACTTAACATGCACTGTGTAATTTTTCTGGTAGGGGATCTCCATGGAGATGTTATTGCTTTTCCTGAAATCCTTCAAAGTATGCCATTTAACTAATCTTAGCTTCATCTTATCTTATCTTCATTATAGCTGTTTTTATTTCTCAAAAATACAGTGAAACACGTGCAATCTTAAAGTGAGCAGGCTTGCCACTCCATAGATCTGTACTATGACTTGTAATTTAGTAGCCTGGTAGTCACCTGCTTGCATGTATAGATATAACATTTCTATGGAGACCAGTATATTCCCAAACCCTCCAAAGGCAACATAGTGCAGCTTTATGCAACTTGCAGCTACAATTTTTAAAAGGCCCATATTACGCTATTTTCTAATGTTATAATGTTTCCTCATCACAAACATATCTGGAGTCATGTTTTGTTTCATTCACACATGTTTAGCACACAACACACACAAAAAAACACAAGTTCATCTCTCAAAAAGAAAACACTGCTCCATCTTGTGATGTCATGTGGTAATACAAGAAGTGCTCCACTGTGTTTTTAAACTCCATACACCTTTACTAGAATTGTTTGGATAAAATCAGCTCTGGTATGACCAATCTCTGTTGAACTATAGATAAAAGGCAGCTGTTAACGTTAAAACTACCACTACATGACATCACAAGGTGGAACAGAGCATTTTGAGCATGGGAGATGTAGACAAACTAATAATGCAGCGTTACTGAAACATGTGAGAATGAAATGAAACAAAACACAAGTCCAGGTATGTTTTTGAGGAGGTAACAATATTCTAACATGACTTAAATCTCACAAGAGTAAATTTTGTGTAATATAGAACCTTTAGTCTTTGCCCTCAGAACTTCAAAATTCCTTCTCTGCTTATAACAGACTTTTCCAGTCTTGTTTTTGTCTTGTTTTTGCCTGTCCTTGTGGTGCAGCCAAACAGACCAAGCAGCCCTCTGGAGTTCCCGCTGTGGTGGAATCTCCCCTGATGATACAGGAAGTGGTCTCGGCTCCAGACCAGACACAAATCTACTCACACTAATCTGCTTTTGTAGTGTGATATTGAATTCAGCTTTATTCAATTTTCATCCATTTTCTCTTTGTTTCCCTTCACCAATCCCTGGTGGCAGCTGCTATGTGTTTTTTTTGTTTTGTTTTTTTTTTTACCCGTTTTTGTTCTAAAAAGGAAGGCGATGGTTGATGTCTTTTTGCCTGAACACAGCCCACTGATCCCCCCAAACAATCCAGTGCTAATGGAATTCTTCAATATTGTATGTTTGGGCCTCTGGCTGTTGTTGGTAAAGTGTTATACAGTTTATGGGGTGAAAAAGGGTAGGCTGCAAAATATATTTAAAGTATTTTCAGGTGTTATATGTAATAAATAAAACCACAGAGGTCCATTTGGAATCTTTGGACTGTTAAAAGTCCTGTTCAAAAGGTTTTATTACAATCATCCAAACTTGGGGACTATCTCTACCCTTTGAAATAACATATTCATATTCATATATGCATATTCTTGATAAATGTCTTACTATTTCAGAAAAAGAAAAGAAGAATTTTTATGTGCAAAAAGGCCACACTGATTCACTGTTTTATTTATTTATTTATCTGATAGAGACAGTGCATGTTAATGAACATCTGTAATTACAGAGTAAATATGCGAGATTATGTTGTCCCTAGTCAGGTGAATATATATATATATATATATATATATATATATATATATATATATATATATATATATATATATATATATATATATACATACATCTGTGTGCTACCTCACAGTCTCCTCAACTCTTGTCTCTTTAATTTGTTCAGAGTAAATCTGTGTAATAATAAAAGAAGATGAAAAAGGCTTCTTTAAAAAAGAAAAAAAAAAAAGGAGATCTGATTCATGAGAAAGGACCATTCAAAAGAACTGTTTCAGTTATGAACATCACTACCATACATCTTTTACTTATTGTAAACTGGATCTTGATTTAAATCCATATCACACACTGTAGAGCAACTGTCAGAGAAAATTGCAAATTGATGTATTTTCTCATGATTGTTTGGTTGTCTTTGTGATGCTGACCGGATACTACTCATCCACCTCTTTTGGAAATCTCTTTCAGATCTTTCCGTTTGTCCACGCCCTGCCGGGACTCCCCTTGGCCCCTCCCACATCGGAAAACCTGGGGCTCATTATGGGAAGGCTGCAGCGTCCGCTCTGATGCATTCAAGGGCATTAGAAAAGAGGCTGTGAATTATGGCGGGTCAATGGGAGAGATCACTCCAGGGACAGGCCAATTTCCTCCCATTAAATATTATCGACTATGATGCAAGAATTGAAATGTAAACATTGTACTCTGAAAGCAGTCTGTGTAATGTAACCCGGATGTCTTTTGTTCCAGGTAGACAAACTAAATATAGTCAAGGTTTATTTGAGACTTTTCAAATGCAGTTATCAAAAAATCTAACACAAACTGATATCATAATTGTAAGACTTAAAGTCTTCATTGCACTGTAAAAAGCCTCTTTGAATAATTAGATAAACCTATAGTTACGTTTAAAGCGACTGTATGTTGCTATCCTCCATTCTGGTTATGAGAGGTTCAGAAGAAAACGGGCAAATATGGTGACAACTAATCTAAAGTTGCTTGACACCACCAAGTCCTGTTTAGTAGATCTATTTTTCCACTCAGATGATCAGATGAGGTTTGTGCGATGACCAGAGAGAATAAAACATTTTTGAATATTTTTACTAAAGCTTTGTCAAGTTAAATGTGCACTATGAAACCTTTTGGGTAGATGGTTTACCACCTGTTTTTGTTAGTTATTTGCCTGGAATGTTCCACAGTATGGCATTAAATAGGTGCTTTTATTGCTCAAAAGTACATCGACAAACATGCATTCTTTGCAGCGGGTTTCTGTTTCACAGAAAGAAGCTTTGCCCGGGCCTTACTGGAGTTTGCATGTTCTCTGTGTCTGGGTGGGTTTCCTCTGTGCACTCTGGTTTCCCCCATCAACCCAAAACATGCACAATAGGTCAAACCCTTCAGCTAAGCAACAGGTTAACGCCCCAGTTCTAGCTGCGCCACGTTTTGATGCGGCATTCGAACTCGCTGTAGATGCGTGTGATGCAGGGGTGGGGGCTGTCCTTCTACAAGATGGTCCGGATCCCGTGTCTTATTTTTCCAAAAAAGCTCAATAAGCACCAGCAGTGGTACTCAACCATTAAAAAGAAGCACTGGGTGGCTCCAGTGTGCCCGTGCTACTCTATATGGATCATAATCCTTTAGTCTTTGTCAAATGTGAGAAGACCGTCCTATCGTTTCCTCAGTTTAGAACTAGTCCTTGCTTACTTTGGGTTTCTTTTTGTTTATGCTGTGATTTAATTCGTGGAGTGAAGGACTAGCTAAATCTGGAGGAGGAGCAGACCAAACTAATTGAACATTCCTTTCCACTCAATACTATTGGCTGTAGTTGGACCAGTATTTTCTTAAAAGACAGACAGAGGGCATGACCGGAGAGGAAGAACTGAGATGTGGAGTCATGAAAGAGGAAACAGAAAATGGAAAGCAGCAGGCAGCAAGAGAGCGGTGGAAACGGGACGGAGAATGGGGGACCAGGCGGAGGGATACACCATCAAGGGCCAATACATTGCCTTACAAGAGCTAAGTAAAGGAACGTACTTTGTGAACCTTGTGGACGTGAGTGAGGCCTGTCCATGGCTGAGAGTTAAGGGGCACTCTGTTTGTTTACAGCCGCACAACCTCAATGCACCAATGGAGTCCGGAGGGGGGCAAGAACGGACCAGACGCAGGTGTGCAGATGCGGCAGCATGGATGCAATGCCTGACAGAGCTAAGTAAAGGAACGTGGTACAACTAACCTTTGTGGGTGTGTGAAGTTAACCTGTGGCCTGGAGGGGGCATTAAAGGCATGACTTGTCTTTCCTCAGCCCATTGTAAGCGTGGCGTCGGGAGCTGGAGGTCCGGTGGCAAATTGGACGTGGAGGTCCTGGGCGCGTAGTGGCACTGATTCGACGCCTGGCACAGCTAAGTAAAGGAACGTTACTCGACAGACCCTGGTCTTTTTATTTAATCCTTAATTTAGTTTTCCTGTGTCCTTTTATACGTATGTTTTGATCCGTGTTTTGGGTTATAACAATCATGAAGATGGGTCCCCATGAGGTGCCTCAGTGGCATTGAAGGAAGGGTCAAACGCAGAGGACAAATTTCCCAGGGTCAGTAAAGTGTACCTTAACCTAACCTTCTAAGAGTGAGCAGGGTCTCCTCTCCACGGATCTGACTTGGAACTTGGTCTAGTTGCATCACCTGTTTGTCGCCATAAAGATAGGTAATTCATTCATTGCCATACTGTGGAACATTCTACGCAAAGCAATAACATCTCCACGGAGACAAGAGATCGCAGGCCCTCCACCACATAATTGACATATTGTATCTTTAAGCGTGGTTGTTGACAGAGCAGCACAGGGGAGAGTTCACTTCTCATGACTGGATAACAATAATTCACACATACATTATTATTGTTCTATGTGTATTCTTTCTGCAATAACTTGCCCTCCTTTTACAAAGCTTTGAGGCAAAATAAACCATAAACCCAAGCGCAATAATTGAACAAGACAACAACTTCAAAAATTTCTCGACCTGCGTTCAAACCCTGTGTTTAACCAGCAGCAAAACCAAAACCCATTTCAGCCCATTACCATGATGCAATGAGTAGTAGCAAAAACATTCTCCTCCAATAGTGTTGTAAAGTGCAGTATCTGGGCCACATGACCAGCTAAATGCAACATCACTGTCAAACTTATATTTGAAGTCGGTTAGGGTTACGAGGGGTCAGATACACAGAAAATGTACTTCGCTACAGCAGCTAAATTGCCTGTCTGCAAACTGACTGTGAACAATGAGCGCAGGTACAAAGGTGACTTTCTTGGTTTAAAAAATGTAAGTAGAATTGCCCAGGTAGAGTCTCACAAGCAGCTGAAGTGGCAGAAGTTTAAGTTGTTCACCAAAATTAGCTTCAAACATGTATCAGACCTCTCAGCACTTTTACCGTACACTTGAATTTCAATCACATGAATGGGCACAGTGGCATAGTGGTTAGTAATATCACCACCCAGCGAGAAACAGTTGTAAGTACACAATGCCATCTGGATATTATGTCAAGAAAAATCATAGATATTACTGGATATGAATAAATCTACTTCCACAATTTTTTTTTTATTTTTTTTTTATTCAATAGGCTCTTTGCATAGCAGCGCAGTAGTTAGCTCACTGTCTCGCAAAGATAATGCTTATTTTTAAGTAAAGACTACCCACTCATTTGTATATGCAGGTTACTTCATTTTATTGCCTTATTTTAAAACGTATTTTCCTTAAAAATAGCATTCACATTGATACAATCTTTATAAACATCTTTATAAACACAAGTGTCCTTCGCTGAAGTATTCACCTCATTTGTAAAGTCTTTAAATGTTGTCACTCACAACTCTTTAAGGCTTCCCACTGCCTTATCTATTAAGTATCTATCAAGTATGATTGTATGTATTATAGCATGACTTAAAAAATAAAAACAAAAAAAACATAGAATTATCATTAGACAGGAATGCTAACAGTGAGCTAGCCATTCGCTGTTGTGCACAGACCCAATGCCATGACACTTGTCTAAGTTAACCCCCTAAATCTTGATTCCATCTCTTTCCAAATCTCCTTTGTTCTTCACTGGTTTTTTTTTTGTTTGGTTTTTTTTTTTTTTTTTTTTTTTTTTCCCTATACGACCTCTTCTCTTCCCTCCCCTCTCATGAACTTATGTCTTTATGAGAGGCCATCAAGATCTGGAAACAAGACCACTAGATTATAAATCGAGATGAGGGGGCATAACATCTTTCTCACACCTTGGATACAGTTCTGAAGAAGTCAGATTGCAGATGGAACTGTCGTCCTACTGCCCCAAGTAGGAAGACAGCATCAAAATCTGTTTAAATCAGCTGACGAGACATGTCATTCGTGTGTATTTGTTTTATTTTATTTTAATTTTACTTAGGTACTCACAAAATTACATAAGGGAACTATTTATAATTATCCATCTATTGTAATGATTTGTTTGACCTGCCTTATGAAAACTGTATAGCTTAAAAAATATATAAAATAGTTCTGAATTATAGGGCCTAAGTGACCATTTATTTGAAAGCCCTCTCTTCAGCCTACATCATCTTATCCACGTCATGAGCAAAACAAGGCACTAGACGAGATAAGGGGAAGGAAATCGTACTGGCGTTTTATTGGTTAAGTGGCCGTTCTTGTCAGATAGTGAGAAACAAAGTGGACAGACTCAGCTCCTATAATTCTGAGAGAGGAGGTGGATGCCAAACACTGGTTGTGAGTCATCAACGGGACCAGAAATCCATTCTGAGACAACAAAAGGACAACAGTATGAATCACATTAACTCTGTGTAAAGATGGGGATTATGGTAAAGGAGAAATAGTACTGAAAGGTAAACAGGCTCTGGTAGGTGGTAACAGAATGTGTGGTTTGTTAGTTATTGATTAGGGACTATGTTTAAATCTGGGATCAAAATAGTTCTGTTTAGCTGTGCATATGATTGAAATGCCACAAAGAAAAGAGCCTTCACTCAAATTGCAGCCACAATATGAGGAAATACCAAAAATACATATTTCAGTTTTGGTCATTAAGTTACTTGAATTAAGCTTTGTTTGATATGAGAGTTTATTTTTGAAGGGCCAATATTGCGCAAAATTGACTCTTGTGAGCTCTATGCCATGTTAGAATGTTGTTACCTCCTCAAAAACATATCTGGAGTTGTGTTTTGTTTCATTCACACGTTCGAGTAATTCCGGTTTATTAGTCTGTCCACATCTCCAAAGCTTAAAATGCTCTGTTCCACCTTGTGATGTCATGAAGTGGTAGTTTCCAAGTTAACAGCTACATTTTAACTTTAGTTCAGTAGAGATTGGCAATTCCAAGGCTGAAATTATCCAAATGATTCTAGTGAAGGTGTATGGAGTTTAAAAACACAGTGGTGCACTTCCAAGTCACTTCATGACATCACAAGGTGGAACAGAGTGTTGTCTGCTTGAGAGATGAACTCAGCCTAAATATGCAGGGTTTGTGTGTGAAACAAATCGCAACTCCAGGTATGTTTGTGAAGAGGAAACAACATTATAACATAGATCAGAAAATAGCATCATATGGGCCCTTTAAAGTAAATTAGGATTGGGTGACCTATTTTGTTATTAAAACCTTCCATGTTTTTTACTTACTTGCAAAGTCCATGCTTGCTTGTATAGCATTTCCTGTGCATACTAAGAAGTGCCCTGCCCTCTTAGCTGCTACATGCTAACCCACCCATAATAGCCATTACATTACATACGGTAATGCCCCTATATAAGCAGCCTATGCTTGAGTGAGCTGTCACCACTTCCTTTGACCATACAGAGGAGTGCAGAGCTGCTGAGGTGAGAAGGCTCTTATCAGCACAGTGGTAGAGGGGATGCTCGGGTAAAGCTGTCAGCCGTAGAGACATGCATGTATGAAATGTGGCTACTTCCAGATTTTCCCAACATATGCATTTATTTTATGTCTTTTCAAATAGACTGTCTTTTTCATTTCCAGTCAGTGGGCATTCTTCTGAGCAGGCAGTTGATAGCCTACAGTTAAAGGTGCATTGTGTAACTTTACTGGTGGAGTGCTGGTCAAATGCTTCACAGTATGGCATTAAACCTTTCTATCTTCATGGAGACAAAACCAGACAGGTCAGGTCAGATCTGTGGATAGGCAATCCCACTCACAGTCAGAATGCAAGTTTTTCTAGGTATAAAACCATATGTCATTTAATAAACGTAAGACGGAGCTTTTTAATGTCACACTGTGGGACATTCCAGACAGAGCAATGACATATCCATAGAAACAAGCAGGTGACGGATCCTCCCCCAGAAAAGTTACACAGTGCACCTTTAATACATGTTGAAGAGCTTTAACAGATTTCTTTCATTTAATAATGTCATGTCTCATCATGTCCTGTTTGCTCCCCTTTTTGTTAATTGTTTTATTAATTTTTTTTCATTAATTAATCGTTTCTATTACAGATTTACTTCCTGCCCCCTTGTGTTCCCGCCTTTGATTATTGCCCCGCCCCTAATGTCCTTCGCTGTGTGTCATCAGCTCCTCTTTTTAGTCTGTAGTCACATCTCATTTCTCTTTCCTCGCTTCCTTCTCCTTGATTCCTCTCCTCGATCCTCCATTTTTTAGCTGTCAATCAAATGTGTTATATTAAGTGGTGTCCCAAAGAAAACCACAGCAGGAAGGAGTAAACACGAGGGAGGCTTCAGGAGCAGACATCAGATAAAATAATCTAACTTTATTGGTCTCTGAGGAGTTTATATCCTCTCTCGTCGCTTTGTTTCCTCTGTGGGTGGGACTTCTGCATGGCACGGTGGCTGAGTGGCTAGCACTCATGCGTCACAGTAAGAAAGTTCCAAGTTCGATCTCCGGGTCGCTTGGGCCTTTCTGTGTGGAGTTTGCATGTTCTCCCCATGTCTGGGTGGGTTTCCTCTGGGCACTCTGCTTTCCCCCATCAAACCTAAAAACCATGCACCAGGGACTTCAGGTGGAAATTAGTGCTACAGCCTGGCACAATGCATCTCTCCTGTTAAGGTTAATGTAGATTGTGCACTGTCCCTGTCTCATAAATAAAATAAATATATTTTAATTTGGAAAGAGAAATGAGATGCACCCTGTGTGTTCCCTTCCTCCTTTTCCAGCCTTAATAAATCTGCTTAAAACTTCTTATTGACTCTGGGTTAATTTTTGAGCCCCAGTACAGGTATATGTAAAAGGTAACCTGGCAAGTCCAGACTGCATCACACAATCCTTTATTTTTGTATTTTGTAAATAAAACAAGCACCTTTGCAACAGTCTGGCATTCACGTGTATATGTTACAAAAATAAATAAATAAATCTGACCTGTAATTGTCCACACAATGACAATGGGGCATTTCAATGAGTGGGGCCTCGTGCCAGTCATTCAGTTCTCACGTGGGCAGCCTGCCTGTATTCTGCTGTGAGCCCTGATTGTGTCCGCATTAACACTGTGTCCATGAGGAGCCTGTGAATGCATACTTGGTAAATATTTATAATAGCATGCAATAGGAGATAGGAGTTTTTGCTTGTGGTCTAGAAATATGAGCACACATAATAGAATGAATCTGATTGAATTGTATTCCAGGAACAGAAGCTGATTTAGTACACAGCAATGCTAATGGAGATTTTCATTATAAAGATAAGCTGCTTCTGAGATCTTTGTGGGAAGTCTATAGAGGACACAGTTGCTGGGAGATGTATTTAAAGCAAGCAGCATGCAGTGATGACAAAGTACACGAGTCTCCCATCCCACAGGAGTCAGTTAAAAGGTGACAATGTAGAGGTATTTTGTGTGGACCATACAATACACTGAGCTGGTCATGAGCTGGTCACTTTGGTGCATTTCTGTTCATGCTTTGGGGGTCTTCCGTCCTTCCTGTTTATTGAGTGATTTGAGTCAGAGTACCTTTCACTTTAAATGGGTAATTTGGATGCCCATAGAGGCAAAACCGTTCTTGAGGCTTTGGACTCCTACTGGCCAAATCAAATAACGTTTCACGTCTATGTACGTGTGTCTGGTCTCCAGGCGCTCTCCACAGACCGTCCTGGAACATTTTCACTGAGCGAGCTAAGGCCTGTCGCCCAGCAGCTCCTTGTAGCTTTTGAAGCACTGAAGGAAGCTCAAATCCTTCATAGTGACCTGAAACCAGATAATATTATGCTGGTCAACCACCAAGACCAGCCATTTAAAGTCAAGCTGATTGACTTTGGCTGTGGAGGCCACTTCTCACAACTGACACAGGGCACGCACATGATGTGTGAAGCATATCGTGCTCCTGAGGTGACCCTGGGTGCTCCTCTGTCTGAGGCTGTGGAGATGTGGTCCCTGGGCTGCTGCCTAGGAGAGGGCCTCTTAGGCTGCCAGCTGTTCTCCGACAGGTCCTCCTATGACTGTCTGAAGACCATTATACATCTCCTTAGACAGCCCAGTGATGAGATGTTCTAGAGAAGTATTTACGCTGATAAATACTTTCTCCAGACAGCCAGCCTGTGGAGACTCAAGAGCCCTGATGAATATCAGGCCACAAACTGTAAAAAAACTGAGGTCTCTGACTGTGAATTGGACCAATTTGCAGATCTTGAGGAAGCCATAATGTTCCAAGCTGATGATGAGGATGAAGATGCCGTCTTGGACCTGGAGGTTTTCATTGATTTTCTTAAAAATCTTCTCCAGGTCGACCCTGAGAAGAGGCTGACTGTCGGCCAGGCACTGAGGCACCCGTTTATAACAATGGAACACCTCATAAACAGTGACAGTGAAAATGTCCAAGGTGCAAATGAGCTAATGACAGTAACCCAGTCCTCTGGAGCTTCACCCCCGAGACCAGGGTCTTCTCCTACCTTTGGAGATGTGCTCTCTCCTGATGAGGACCACCACATGTCCTCTAAACCTGAGGAACTTGACTGGACCTACAGACCTTTGTTTGAAACCAACAAAGACATAGGAAACAATGATGTTTCCTTCATTCAGCCTGTGGAGGAAAATAACCTGTGCGTGGACACAAACGTTGCTGACCATGAGCTGATCTGGGAGAAGGAACATGTATTGTTCTGGTTTGAGATGGACCAGAGCGACGAGGTCAGCTCCATTCTGAACCAGGAGCATGTGTCTGATCCAGAACAGACTGAGATCACTGTTGAGAATGCTCCAGAATATATCAAGGTCAATGCGGCTGACAATAGTGTACGCAAAAGCTCCTCCTGCTGGTCAGCGATGAAGAAAAGGTTTGGAAGTGTCATGGCGAGTATATGCCGAACCATGACCCGTGTGCGCCATTGCGCCACCTCCAGGAGGCACTAAAGGTGTCACTCCAAACTTACTTTATTCAAATAAAACTTTAGCAAACAAATGTGTTCATGTATTTGCTGGCCTAATGTTTTTTTTGTATGATTTTTTTCTTCTTTGTAATAACAAACAAATAGACAACTAGACACTACACACAACTGAAATATATTTAACATGAAATTCTTGAATTAATATCTAATATAATACTGAAAATTGGGACCATTACATACAGTAATTTTTAGTCATGCATAATTATCTGCAAATTGAACAACAAAAGCAAATTTTAATCAGTATTATGCTAAATTTGAGTTTCAACAGTTTTATAAAGTTGTATACACCACAGTAACCTCTGCATTGTGACCACCCTGGCAATTGCCCAGGTCATTACCTGACCCTCTTCAAGCTAATGGTTTAATTGACTTTTTCATTGGAGTTATCTATATAATGTTTGTGTCTACTTTCAATAACTTGACATAAAGTCATTTTTGTCTTTCTTTAGAGATTTAGAAAGTCAAATATGATTTGCATTGTGTATACTGATATTCCTACAGGCCAAATGATAAGTAATGCACTTTTTTTGCATGTTATGGTGAATACTAAGAAAACTTACATATTTTTTCCACAGTCCATAAGCATTACAGACACAACATAACAACGATAAAAACCTAGCCATGACCTTGCTAAATGAACAGCATTCAGTTAGGCAAAATGAATATGTGTGTAAGAGCTTGGGTTAATGATGCTTCTAAAAATGTCCACTCCTCCACATGACTGCTGCTTGGAGCTAAGTGTGGTCAGTGCTGAAGTGCTTAGCATGTAGCGTGACGACAGGCCAGTTAGCCGCTGCGCACTGTCATTAGCAGAATACATTATGTGCTCAAAACAACACAGCTGGAGTAAAACTGCTGTCAACTTAATTACCTCCAGAGCTCTATGGGGCCCAAGTACATTTGAATCATTTCTGCTCCATCTCAGCCTGCATTTCTTTGTATAAATATTATTATAGCTATCTACAAACTCAAGGACCATTTTTCTAAAGCCTCTCTCGCATAGTTTTATAAATGAAAATGTATTATATTTAAAGGTCCTATATTACGCAAAATGACTCTACCATGGCTTAAATGAGATTTAAGCCATGGTAGAATTGTGTCACCTCTTCCAAAACATACATGGAGTTGTGTTTTGTTTCATTCACATGTTTGAGTAATCCTTTATTATTAGTCTGTCTTCATCTTCCAAGCTCAAAATGCTTTGTTCCAGTTTTCAAGTTAACAGCTACCTTTCACATTTTAGTAGGTATTGGCAATTCCAGGGCTGCACTATGTAACTTTTCTCATGCAGAGTTTGCCACCGGCTTGTCTCCATGGACAGCACTGAAATGATAATGTCATACTTTGGAATATTCTTGACAAAGCATTAGCAGCTTCATGAAGACAATCAAGTATGGGTCCCGATTAGAAAGTCACACTGTGCACTTTTAACGATGTAGATATAGTTTCCCACAAGCAGAAAAAAGCATTCTGTACATCATGTTTTATCATAATGATTGAATGAACACAACCAGCCCTGGCCAAGAAAAAACTGACAGAATACATGCATTTTGTATCATTTTTCATAGTTTTAAGGTTTTTAATTATATGTACAAAGTCTGTTGTTAAAGTGGACGCACGTGCGTTCTTATAAGATAATATAAGCTCAAGCTGTATATGGCTCGCTGCCTGACACCTTTATAACCTGTGAACCTATCTGAGGCAGTGTCAATAGCATTTAAAAAAACAAGAGCTTTAGAATTAGTTACATTAAGAGTATTCAGATCCTAAACATGCTGGAAAAGTACATGAAATGAAACCCGGTCCGTGAAACCTTTAATTTCAAGCTCCACAACGCTGATCATACCTTACATTAAACCTCAGAAAATTATCTACCAAATGCAGAAATATCTTGGAATGGTTGAGACTTCTTCTTTTTTTATTTTTTTTTTATTTACAATTTACAAGTGTAGGCAATGTAGCTGATAATGCATAATGGCAATAAACCAGTGTCAGTAATAATAATAATAATAATAATAATAATAATAATAATAATAATAATAATAATACATTTTATTTGAGGTGCCTTTGAAGACCACCATACAAAATAAAAATATATATAACACAATAAAAGGTACAGAGAATAACTGCAGTAGAATACAGTAAAATACATCATGTTAAATGCTAAAAGATAAAGCTACATTTGCAAAAGGGGCGTAGAATAAGTTAGACTGATTCAAGACAACTGAATCTTGGGTGCGACAGGCGTATGCATGACTCTTGTACAGTCAAAGCTTTACTTTTAACCACAAGGGCCGGTACCCAATTTTACTACATGTATTCTAGCAAAATGTAGCTTGCCTCAGTACCCAGGTCTTGGGGTCCATCATATATCGAAGTACAAGGTTTTTTATTGTCCTAAAATCAGAAAGTGCATGGTTAGCATACTAGTTGTTGTAAGCATTACCGTTATGGCAATCTGGCCTCAGGAAGTTGTGAAAAGTGCTTATAAATGCATAATATATAATAATTAGGACAATCAGAATAATTCATGTTTAAAGACTGTAAATCTGGTACAGCACCTTTAATAATGTGTCAATATCATGCATAATAAACCATTAGCGTCAAAATATTTCTTTCCTACTTTTTCAGTTTTCTGTTTAACATATTTCCCCCAAAAAGAACAAGCTGACAGGTCGTTTCACTTTCTCTCTTGTTGATCTTGTAGAGCCACTCTCTCTTCAGAACCTCTTTGTGCAGCCATTTTTAAAAAGCACTCCTCATTTCAACCATATCACACTCACTCTCCACCCCACATGCACTTCTCCACCACAAACGTCAACTTCAATGAACTCACCCATCAAACTTCATAACCTCCACACTGTTCCCGCTTCACCTGGTCCTGTACCCTTCTCTTTTTCTTTCTCCGAAGTGTCACTCAAGGTTGGATGACTTGACCAGAGTTATGAATTATGGAGACGTTTGACGTTGGTCTACAGCTCCATAGACGTGAACTGTCAGGAGCGGATGACGTCTCCATGAGCAGTTGGAATGCTGATTGTGTATACAGTTTGTGTGGTTCTCCAGAGATAAACAGGGCACATAGGGTCAGACGGAAGGAAATAGTGATAGTGGAGTATATTAGCTGCAGGAGGTGAGCCCTGAAGGAGCAGAGGAGAGGAGGTGGGGCACGGTAGGAATAAGGAAGACATATGTAGTAGAGCTGTAGTCCTTAAAGGTGCACTACGTAACTCCTGTGGAGAGGGTCCGCAACCTGTTTGTCTCCATGGAGATGTTGATGCTTTGGCTTAAATTGTCCACAGTATTAGACTTAGACTTAGACAAACTTTATTGATCCACAAGGGAAATTATTTGGATAGTATGGGTATTAAACTAATCTGTCTTGCATTTATTCCACTACAGGTGTTATTTATTGCTCAGAAATATCTTTAAAAACATTCATTTTTACTGTGAGCGGGGTCTCTTCTCCACAAATCTAACCTGTAATTTGGCTTGTAAGTATACATGGAGATTTTCAAGTTTATGGCCATACTGCAAAACATTCTATAAACATCTCCATGGAGACAGGCAGGTGATGAACCCTCCACTAGACAAGTTTGTCAAAGTCTAAGTTACACAGACTTAATTTAAAATGGCTGTTATGACCAACTGGGAGGCTGAGTACACAACAGCCACATTCAGAGCTGCCAAATCACATGAAAACATATGTAATAGGTACCAGCATATGTGTAAGGGCTGACATGTTACATTATAGCTGTTTTACTTATAGTTTAATGTTTTATTTATAGTTTAAAGGGCCCATATTATGCTATTTTCTGATCAATATGTTATAATGTTGCTTCCTCATTAAAAACATACCTGTAGTTGTGTTTTGTTTCATTCCATTCACACACATCTCTTGTGATACAAGAAGTGCTCCATTGTGTTTTTAAACTCCATATACCTTCACTAAAATAATTTGGATTATTTCAACCCTAGAATTGCCTATCTCTACTAAACAAAAGGTGAAAGGTAGCTGTTAACTTGAAAAGAGCCACTTTGTGACATCACAATGTGGAACAGAGCAGCTTTGGAAATGTAGCCAGACTAATAATAAAGGATTGCTCAAACAAACAAAACACAACTCCAGGTATGTTTTTGAGGAGTAATCTTCAAATTCTAACATTGCTTAAAACTCACAAGAGTCAGTTTTGCTTAATAACCTTTAACCCCTAACATATGTATGTGTATGTAAAATTGTGCTTTGACATTAGGAGCTTCTGGAGCCTTTGGATTCATTATATTTCTTGTAGAATATTCATGGTAGAATGAAAATTACAGTCACCAGATTTTTCATTTGCAGTTTAGTCATGAGTGAAAAGAAACACAAACTTTGCACTAAGTCTCTGCCTCATCATGGTTACTGGTTCAAGTGTCCAAAAGTAATGAAATGTGTCAAAAACTATGTTGTAGGTGCACTATAATTTTTCATGAGTTTGTCTCCATGGTGATGACATTACTTTGCTTGGTATCACCACCGGACCATGTTACAGATTTGTGGATGCAGTAAAATCACCTGTAATTGAATAAATAAAAGATGATTACATGAAAGATGAATTTTAATAATATACTATAAAATTCTACTTGGACGACTGAGGGATTCTACACATATACTATGGAATATTCAAATCAAACCGCTAACATCTCCATGGAGACAAGGAAGTGGCCAATCCTCAAGAAAAGTTACATAGTGCACCTTTAAGTAAATAGTACCAAATAGAGAAAAAATATAGTCTATTCTAATCTCTAGTTATGATTATACAAAAGATCTGAAAATATACAAAAACAGAATATAAATAAATACATAAATAGATTACTTAAAATTTCAAATAGTATTCACGTTAAAATCCTATACCTTGTTTGCAAAAAGTTACATATTCTCTTAGGGCTGAGAATCACAAGGTCCCTCACGATTTGACTGATCAGGTCTTTTAAAAAATACTTCTTTTTTTTTTCAGTCCAGTTCAACAATGTAGTGGGGTAGACACTCACCCCAGACACTTCCTCCAACTCCTCCGGGGGGGACCCCGAGGCGTTCCCAGGCCAGCCGAGAGACATAGTCCCTTCAGCGTGTCCTGGGTCTTCCCCGGGCCTCCTTCCAGTGGGACATGCACAGAACACGTCCAGGAGGCATCCGGAACAGATGCCCGAGCCACCTCAGCTGGCTCCTCTCCACGTGGAGGAGCAGCAGCTCTTCTCTGAGCCCCTCCCGTGTGACTGAGCTCCTCACCCTATCTCTAAGGGAGTGCCCAGCCACTCTGTGGAGGAAACTCATTTCAGCCGCTTGTATCTGTGATCTTGTCCTTTCGGTCATTACCCAAAGCTCATGACCATAGGTGAGGGTAGGAACAAATAAATCAAGAGCTTTGCCTTTTGGCTCAGCTCCCTCTTCACCACAACGGTCCGATACAGCGACCACATCACTGCATATGCTGCACCGATCTGCCTGTCAATCTCACGCTTCATCCTTCCCTCACTCGTGAACAAGACCCCGAGATACTTGAACTCCTCCACTTGAGGCAGGGACTCTCCACTCACCTGGTGAGAGCAGCCGGGTCGAGAACTATGGCCTCGGATTTGGAGGAGCTGATCCTCGTCACAGCCACTTCACACTCGGCTGCAAACCGCCCCAGTGCATGATGGAAGTCCTGGTTTGATGGAACCATTAGGGCAACATCATCTGCAAACAGCAGCGATGAGATCCTGTGGTCCCTAAACCAGACCCCCTCCGGGCCCTGACTACACCTAGAAATTCTGTCCATAAATACAATGAACAGAACCGGTGACAAAGGGCAGCCCTGGCGGAGTCCAACATGCACTGGGAACAGGTCTGACTTATTGCCGGCAATGCAAACGCAACTCCTGCTCTGGTCATACAGGGACCGGGCAGACCTTAGCAAAGAGCCCCGGACCCCATACTCCCCGAGTACCCCCCACAAGACACCACAAGAGACACGGTCGAATGCCTTCTCCAGATCCACAAAGCACATGTTTGCTTTGTGCCATCACAAAATAGAGCAGTAAAATATACCAAAAATACTATATCAACACACCAGCCTTCAATAACAATGCTGTATCACCAAATTTAGCATCACAATATATTGATATTTTAGCATGCCCCTAACATCCACTGCTTGGGTCAGGCCTATATCCACAACAACACTTTCTTATTGATTCTGATAAAATGAAGGTGGTCAGACCACAGTTGTATTAAACCCACAAACATGGAGTCCTCTTAGTTTCCCAGAAGACACCACAGCGGGACACATGTGGGGAGGTGGATCTATCTCATTGGAAGAAGTACATTTATCTGCTTTAGAAGTCTCTGAGGACCAGATCACTGATAACACCTGCGCTCGCCTGGGAAATTAAATAGATTATTTTCTTAGTGCACTGAGGTAGAGATGGCACAAGAAACTGCGCCACCAATTGTGTATTCATGCAATGACATAATACATAGGCGATAGATTATTATTATTATTATTATTATTATTATTATTATTATTATTATTATTATACTTTATTTATTTAGTTAGTTTTTTTGTTTTTTTTTTTACTGCCATAGTCCAGTGAGTAGAAGAGAACATTTATTTTCTTTTATCTATTACATCTGCGGCAGCCAGAGAGAAAATTCTGGACATATGTGGTCCAGGTGGCAAGAATCTGTAGGGATAAGAGAGAATATTCAACTACATGACTACACATGAGTAAATAATTACAACAGATACATCTGGAAATTGTGGGTGGTATCTTGGTATGGAATCTTGATCATTTGGGAAGTTAATGCCACAGTATGTAAGTTTTTACCTGGAAAAAAAAAAAAAAAAGACAAAAATGATGATTTTTTTTTTTTTTTTTTTTTTTTTTCATTTTAGTTGTGTAGAAAAGCATGTGTCCTAACTCTGAGCAGACTTGCATCTCCACAAACCTGACTCTTATTGGAGGAGGCTCTCATTCTGCTTGTTTCCATGGAAATGTTGTTCCTCTGACTTAGACTTAGACTTAGACAAACTTTATTAATCCACAAGGGAAATTATTTGACTATATCATATTCCACAATATGACATAAAACTTACACTATATTGCCAAAAGTTTTCACTCACCCATCCAAATTATCAAAATCAGGTGTTCCAATCACTTCCATGGCCACAGTTGTAAAAAAAAAAAAAATCAAGCACCTCGGCCTGCAGACTGTTTCAACAAACATTTGTGAAAGAATAGGTCGCTTTCAGGAGCTCAGTGAATTCCAGTGTGGTACTGTGATAGGATGCCACCTGTGCAACATGTCCAGTTGTGAAATTTTCTCGCTCCTAAATATTCCACAGTCAACTGTCAGTGGAATTATAACAAAGTAGAAGCGATTGGGAACGACAGCCACGTAAACTGACAGGGCGGGGTCAGCAGATGCTGAGGTACATAGTGCGCAGAGGTCGCCAACTTTCTGCAGAGTCAATCACTACAGACCTCCAAACTTCATGTGGCCTTCAGATTAGCTCAAGAACAGTGCTTAGAGAGCTTCATGGAATGGGTTTCCATGGCCGAGCAGCTGCATCCAAGCCATACATCACCAAGTGCAATGCAAAGCGTTGGATGGAGTGGTGTAAAGCACTGGACTCTAGAGCAGTGGAGACGCGTTCTCTGGAGTGACGAATCACGCTTCGCCATCTGGCAATTTCATGGACGAGTCTGAGTTTGGTGGCTGCCAGGAGAACGGTACTTGTCTGACTGCATTCTGCCAAGTGTAAAGTTTGATGGAGGGGGGATTATGGTGTGGGTTGTTCTTCAGGAGCTGGGCTTGGCCCCTTAGTACCAGTGAAAGGAACTTTGAATGCTTCAGCATACCAAGAGATTTTGGACAATTGCATGCTCCCAACTTTGTGGGAACAGTTTGGAGATGGCCCCTTCCTCTTCCAACATGACTGTGCACCAGTGCACAAAGCAAGGCCCATAAAGACATGGATGAGAGAGTTTGGTGTGGATGAACTTGACTGGCCTGCACAGAGTCCTGTCCTCAACCCGATAGAACACCTTTGGGATGAATTAGAGCAGAGACTGAGATCCAGGCCTTCTCATCCAACATCAGTGTGTGACCTCACAAATGCGGTTCTGGAAGAGTGGTCAAAAATTCCCATTAACACACTCCTAAACCTTGTGCAGAAGAGCTGAAGCTGTTACAGCTGCAAAGGGTGGAGCAACGTCATATTAAACCCTATGGATTAAGAACGGGATGTCACTAAAGTTCATACGCGAGTCAAAGCAGGTGAGCAAATACTTTTGGCAATACACGAAGTATGGTTTTAACTTTCTATTTCCATGGAATCATGCAGGTGACATGCCATCTCCATCTTATCATTTATGCAGCCATCCTGACAACACCGTCCGTGTCAGTTCTCTCGACCCCCTACCTCCCACCCCGTGTCTCTCGTCCATCCTTCAGCCTGAAGACATCATCTTTAAAGTGGGGGGTTCTGAATCAGCTGGGTGACCATTTTGGACTGGAGACGGACCCCCATCCTGAGTCTCCCCCCAGCCATCACATCTCCCCACCATCAATAAATATCTTTATTGAATTTCATTGTTGTGGCGTGGTCCTTGCTAATGAATGTAGCTTTAATGCATATTCTTCCCCTTACATATATAACATCCATAATCTTCATCACCACTTCTTTGTTTTCATCTTTTTATTTTAAATTGAAGTCATCCAGCGTTTACATCAACAGACTTCTCAGGTTCACAAGGCCAGAGAAAACAAATGTGAGAAAAGCAGGTAAAGTGACACAACGGTGTGAGGGAGCAAGGTGCAAACAAGACCCAGGAGAGAGGAGCCTGCTAAATCTCACAAACAACAAGTCAACATCCAGTGTGGAATCTGCACATGTGAATCAAAAACACTGTGATATTAAAATATGAACTTAAAGGCACACAAACGCAATTAAAGGGCCCATATTACTCTATTCTCTGATCTATGTTCTAATGTAGTTTTCTCATCACAAACATATCTGGAGTTGTGTTTTGTTTCATTTACATACAGTATGTTTAACACACAAACCCTGCAAATTTAGGCTGAGTTCTTCTCTCAAAAAGAAATTAACTCTGTTCCACCTTGTGATGTCATGTGGTAATACAGGACCTGCTCCATTGTGTTTTTAAACTTCATACACCTTCACTAGAATCATTTGGATGTTTTCAGCCCTAAATTTCCAATTATTTCTACTGAACTAAAGGTACAAATAGCTGTTAACCTGATAACTACCACTACATGACATCACAAGGTGTAACAGGGTATTTTGAGCTTTGGAGATGTAGACGGGTTATGATAAAGGATTACTCAAACATGTGTGAATGAAACAAAACACAACTTCAGGTATGTTTTTAAGGAGGTAACAACATTATAACATGGCTTAAAGGTGCATTGTACATTTCTGGTGGACGGTCCATCATATGCTTTTTTACCTGAAGATGTTATTGCTTTGTCTGGAATGTTTCACATTATGGTATTAAACCTTTCTATCTTCATGAGGACCAAACCAGACCAAGTTACAAGTCAGATCTGTGGAGAGGCAACCCCGCTCACAGTCAGAATGTCTGTTTTTCTAGGTATTTTTGAGCTAGAAAACCACCTGTAATTGGATAAATGTAAAGTAGAGCTGTTTAATGTCACACTGTGGAACATTTCAGGCAGAGCAATGACATATTCATACAACCAAGCAGGTGACAGACCCCCAACCAAAAAATTACATAGTACACAAAGCTCACAAGAATCAATTTTGTGTAGGACCTTTAAATCTTGTACGAAGTCAAGGTAGAAGAGATTAGATGTTATCATTAAAGGACATAAACAGGAAATATGCTTTACAGGGTCTGAAGATGTGAACTCGTATGGGAGTTATATGTGTATTGATTTCATCATTTATAAGAAAGTAAAATGGTAGAGATCGCAGATATAAAAAGGAATCCACCAGTAGGAATAGTCTTGTGGTGTGTTAAAATTGATCCAGAGTCCCTCCATAGTCAATAAGAAGTATATCATGAACTAAATGTGCAGGTGATAGACTGGCTATTATTGGGTTGTAAAATGTTTCAAGTCGTTCAAAGTCTTAAGTATTTGTAGGATAGTCTGCTCATTATGTTTAGTTCCAACTCTAGACATACTGTTGCTTATTATGCAATTCCCTTATACTTGTATTATTAGCTAGAGGTAAGCATAGTGACAATCTTGGTAAGTTCAAGACTGGTTGTGTTGTGTTTTGTTTCATTCACACATGTTTAACACACAAATCCTGCATATTTAGGCTCAGGCTGAATTTTTCTCTCAAACAGAAAACACTTTGTTCCACCTTGTGATGTCATGTGGTAAATGGTAATACAGGAAGTGTCCTAATTCGTTTTTAAACTCCATACACGCTACTGAACAAAAGGTAAAAGGCAGCTGTTCACTTGAAAATTACCGCTTCATGACATCACAAGGTGAAACTGAATATTTTGAGCTAGCTAATTATAAAGGGTTACTCAAACATGTGTGAATCAAACAAAACTCAACTATAGGTATGTTTTTGAGGAGGTAACAACATTAGAACATGGTCATTCTGTGTAATATAGGACATTTAAAATAACTTGAAACAGCAAATATATTTCCTTAACTTTCAACTTTGTAGTCTTTGCAGTATTTTTGCAGTATATGTAACAACCTTCACAAACATTAGCACATATCTGAAGCATATTGCTGAATGTGTTAACATCATAAACATTATAATGGCTCACCCTTATCTGCATATTTTACAGCAATTATCAGCATGGTGTTTTGATTTGTGTAAATATGTTTTTTCGCAATCTAAACTACATTCACATTCGCCATTTTATTCAGTATCTCTACATCTATCTATCAATCTGTCTGTTTTATATTCTATTTTTTGTTTCATTGACACTTTTGTGCACCAAAATTTGCAAAATCTAAATCTACATACAAAGAGAAATATTATTTTCTTTATTGATGACTGCAAAATTACTACTTTTAATGACTGTGGTTGAATATAATAAATAAATAAATAAATAAATAAATAAATTACACCTATACAAACATAAGTGGTTTATAGGAACTGAATGTAAGATTGCCCTGTCTGTGTTCAAATCAAATATAGCTTTTATTGATGACAATTGCAATGCTGCTTTGTCCTAATTACAAAAACACTAAACACATGATATTTCATTTATTTGTGTTATAATTTGGTGTTTTGGTTCTCAAGACAATTACCCAAACAGAACAAAGAATAAGCCTTGCATGAGTCTGTTATTTGGGTTGCCAGTTTCAATGCAGAAATCCAGTTAGTTTAAACCTAAAAGGACTCTCTAATCTATATCCTCATTACCTTCACACCAGCACCATCATTAATCTCTGCAGCCTCTGAGTGAATCCTGGAGCTTCTGAGCTTTCACATGAGGCAGGACCTGTCCATATACCAAACACTGTGCATAGCTAACTTGCAAGCCACCACGCTCCCAATAGAAACTGAGCATGGGGTCGCTTTCGGCTCCATCAACTCTGGCTCCAATTGATTTACAGTGAAAAATTCTCAACCCTCTCTCTGTAACTGCTGCTGTGAGACTCATCATTTTGGTCTTAAAATTTTCGTATTAGCCCGCTCTACATGATCCTGGTGTTTTAATTTCACTATTTTGTCCATAAATAAATTCCTGTTTCTTATACGTAACTCAGCTCCAAATTCGCTCCTATACCTGCTAGCCTCGTGAGCTTCATTTGACTCGAGCCGAATACTATGGGTGACGTCACACTCACTTAGTCCACTTCTTTATACAGTCTATGAAATATACAGAGAAAAACTTGTATATGTCCTGTATCTACAGGTTTAGGCACTGGCAACTCAGGCTCAGTTGTGATTACACAGAGCTCCTTTAAACTGCCATTTTCTATGAATCTACATACTTACCTCCTCATCCCTTGCTCAGCGGGGGCTCTAGCTCATCATAGCTGCCTTTGGTACTACATAGAAGGTATACAGAGGACACCGTTTTGGGTCAGATTGATGGAGCGTTTTCCCAGCATGCTCTCTGTCTTTAATGTGCACGTTTACATGTTTACTAGCATGTTTGCGTCAGTCTTTTCTGCCCCGTTGAAGTCTTTGGCTCCTCATTTGCCCCATATCTTCTCTTTGAAGTAACACCTCAAAGTGGAGGTTCAAAGCTTCATTTACATTTACTACACCACGTACCGCCTGATGTGAGAAAATGTCAGTAGGACTGGGCTTTGCTATTATGATACGATGGTTATGTTATTGGATGAGCGTGAGATGAAGAATTTATAATTAGTTTGAGGAGGAAAATCATTGCTGTTCGATTAGCTCAACCCCACTTTTAAAGCCATATTTCTGTGCATATTAAGGGGTTTCAGATGTGTAGTAGTGTGAAGGGAGGGGAGAAATCTTCACTGTTATAGGTGCACTGTGTAACTTTTTTGTGGAAGGTCCACCACCTGCTGTTATTGTTTAGTCCTAACCTGGATTGTTACTGACCTAAAAACTTGCATTCTTATTATGAGTGGGCTCGCCGCTCCACAGATCTGACATGTAACTTGACCCTGTGGAGCATTAAAATTTTGGACGTAGAAAGTAGTACTTAGAATTTGTCTTTCCTGACAAAGCTCCTTGAAAATATTTGTTTTTGTTGCAGCGTATGTGAAGAACAATAAACCTTTTATAGTTTGTGCTATACAAAATACACTGGTTACATATATGCTAATTAAACTGTATTCATAATAAACAAATATTTTATTAATAATTTCATCTATTTATATTTGTATTTACCTTATTTTATTAATCAGAGCTTACATTTACTATTATTCTTCATTGTTTTATGTTGTACCATAACGCCGAATCTAGTTCTTGGTATCCACATCTCCATGGAGACAAGCTGGTGACCCTCTACCAGAAAAGTTACATAGTGCACCTTGAAACGACCCTATATCTATAGCATAGAAAGTGAACTGAAAACCCTGAAAGTTCTATTGTCCAGTGAAACATTACTTCATCCTGGAAACTGATTGTGGCTAAAAGCTAATTAATCATCCCCTTGCTAATGCCCTGGTGCAGGCACAGACACTGGAAACTGAAATATAGGAGGCCTTATTTAGTGGTGCACATTGCTCCATAAAATTTGCAATTAAAATGCTGATTGCCAATTGCCACAAAATCTTCAGATTTTAATTACAGTGCGTTTAGTTGATTGTCAGTCGATGGGGCTATATTACACTATTTTGTGAGCTATGTTATACAGTGTATGAAAAAGTTTGGGCACCCCTCTGAGGTTGCATAATAACTGACTCTGTCTTCACAGAAAATGATCACAGTGGCATGTCATTCATTTTCCCATAAAAGCCGAGGACTGGGTGGTTTTCCAGACGCTGATTTTAAGTGTAGTAATATTCATTTGTATGAAATTAAATCAAATGTGAAAAATAGGCTGTGCAAATATGTGGGGACCCTCGTCATTTTGTTGCTTTGAATACCTGTAACTAATCAACACAGAGTAATTGGAACACAAAATTGGTTTGATGAGCTCATTAAGCCTTGAACTTCATAGACCGGAGCATCCAATCATGACAAAAGGTATTTAAGGCGGCCAAATGCAAGTTGTTCTTCTCTTTGACTCTGAAGAGTGGCAACATGGGGGCCTCAAAACTCTCAAATGACCTGAAAACAAAGATTGTTCAGCATTATGGTTTAGGGGAAGGCTACAAAAAGCTATCTCAAAGATTTCAGCTGTCAGTCTGCACTGTGAGGAACATTGTGAGAAAATGGAAGGCCACAGGCACAGTTTTTGTTAAGGCCAGAAGTGGCAGGCCAAGAAAACTATCAGAGAGGCAAAGATGAAGGATGATCAGAATGGTCAAAAACAACCCACAGACCACCTCCAAAGACCTGCAACAATACAGCGCAATTTGCACAAGGAAAGGCTGTACGGGAGAGTGATGCAGAAGAAGCCTTTCACTTGAGGTATGCAAAAGCACATTTGGACAAGCCAGCTTCATTTTGGAATAAGGTGCTGTGGACTGATGAAACAAAAAAGTTATTTGGTCATAACAAGAGGCGATATGCATGGCGGCAAAAGAACACAGCATTCCAAGAAAAACACTTGCTACCCACAGTAAAATTTGGTGGAGGTTCCATCATGCTGTGAGGCTGTGTGACCAGTGCCGGTACTGAGAATCTTGTTAAAGTTGAGGGCCGCATGGATTCCACTCAATATCAGCGGATTCTTGAGAATAGTGTTCAACAATCTGTCACAAAGTTGAAGTTACTCCGGGGCTGGATATTTCAACAAGACAACGACCCAAAACACTGCTCAAAATCTACTCAGGCATTCATGCAGAGGAACAAGTACAATGTTTTGGAATGGCCATCCCAGTCCCCAGACTTGAATATCATTGAAAATCTGTGGGATAATTTGAAGCAGGCTGTCCATGCTCAGCAACCATCAAACCTCACTGAACTAGAAATGTTTTGTAAGGAGGAATGGTCCAATATACCTTCATCCAGGATCCAGACACTCATTAGTGGCTATAGGAAGCGTCTAGAGGCTGTTATTTTTGCAAAAAGAGGCTCTACTAAATATTGATATGATTTTTCTGTTAAGGTGCCCAAATTTATGCACTGGTCTAATTTTGTTTTGATGCATATTGTTGTTAAACCTAAATATCTGTTAAACCTAATTTCACTGCTGAAATATTACTGTGTCCAGTAGTTATTTGATAGATCAAAATGATGTTGTGGACCCAAACACCCAATGATTTATAAATGAAAATAATGGCAGTTGTCAAGGGTGCCCAAACTTTTTCATACAACTGTAATGTTGTTTCCTAATCACAAACATACCTGAATAATAGGTGAAGTTCTTATAAAGTGCTTAAATATGAAGCCTACCATTGTGACTCTAACCTAACACATACATACTCTCCCCTTTAATAAAATTGCATGGCATGTAAACGCATTTGAATGTCATTAACATGAGCCCTATCTATACAGAACATGCTCTGAAATCCGCTGTAGCCATATAGAAACACAGAGGCGCTCAGAATGTAGAGCAGGTGAGCACACGTCTTTTTCCTTGAGTCATCATTACCTCCATTCTGCCCCTGCTCCTCACCTGTCACTCCACCGGGCAGAACAGACAGCTCCGAATACACGGGCGTCACTCATGACACTGGTGTCTCTGAGGAATTCAAGCCCCAACCTGCTAATTGGCTGCTACTGCGGTGCATAGATGCATTGATGTGTGGACCCTTCCAGAAGTGATGGAATCTGCATGTCATTCGGATGAGAAAATAGCTGTATTTGCTGTAATAAGGAAGCCAGCATAACAAAAATGACATGTTGCTAAAGGCTAAATGACTTGTATTCACCAAAAAAAATAAAAAAAATAAAAAAGAATTACAACGCAATATCTTATTAATATTTTTTCTTTTTTTTTAATCTAAAAAGTTAATGGCTTAAAATACCCAATTGCTATAACGTACCAAGCGAACTCAAAATGGCTTCCGTACATTTAATAACATTGTTAAAAGCTCCATTAAGGAGTCCCAAAAGTCCTTTAAGAGAAAATACAAACAGCATGCATTTTGGATAGAAAGTAAGCAAGCTGAATGAAAAAGTTGGAAAAAAAAAAAAAAAAAAAAAATCAGAAATGCTCTGTTTATACTATACTTACACTACTTATACTATATTACTACAATGAGACTAATTTGAGTTCTTTCACACATCCATTATAAGTTACCAGTATCCTGTACCTTCACTTCCACTGCACCTCTACATATGTCAGATCAGATGCATTGTGGGATTGACGAGGTCTGCTTCCTGAACCTGGGGCACCTGTCACTGCACCTGTTTCTGTGGCTTCCTGAACAGGTCAAAAACATGGCGGCCGCAGATGTGTGTTGGCAAAGGCGTTTCAGTGAGCACGAGGTTGCCAGGTGGAGATCAGATGGTGTTTGATATTATCTGATCAGAGCCTTAGAGCATGTTAAACTGTTATAAAATACAGCACATGAAAGACTAGCTTGTTTGAATTTGTTTTAGCCCCGCCCACTTAGTCCTTTCTGTGATATTGTACATTCCCTGGGGGTGTGAAGTTAACGGTAGGCACTGCTCTGTCTTAGGCTTGTTAGACTTTAATCTGACCAGAAAGAACTGAGTTAATTTAAACTATAACAGGTGAACTGATTTTTTCTGTTAAACAAGTCCCTCCTCTAGCTTTAACCAACAGTTTTTCAGTTAGTCACTCTCACCTTTTGTTGAAAATCAAACACCCAAACAGGACCATGAACGCTCGTATTGATTACGGGCTCTTGAATGAAACTTTTTGTTCCGTGTTTGCTAATATGTGCGTTATGTCACCATGGTAACTACTGAACCTTCCATCAATACAGATACATGCAGAACACCTCCAGCATGATGTCACTGTAAAGTACTATATAATTCTTTTCACATGTAGCAGCTTCAGAAAGAGCAAAAGAGTAAAGTGTAAAGAGCATTTATTTAGATGAGAATGCGTTAAAATCATGTACAGGGCCTTGAATAAGTAATAGGCCTGTGAGGTGGGGAGCAAATGGAATTTTATTTATTTAGTTTGCAAAATGTGTTTACCTGGCCAGCCACGACCATACAATTTGACAAAACTTTACAAAGATGAGTGGGTGCTTTCACGTAAAAAAAAAAAGAAAAAAAAAAGTGGAGGAGTTCAAGTATCTCGGGGTTCACGAGTGAGGGGAGGATGGAGCGTGAGATTGACAGGCGGATTGGTGCAGCGTCGGCAGTGATGCGGTCGCTGTACCGGACCGTTGTGGTGAAGAGGGAGCTGAGCCAAAAAGCAAAGCTCTCGATTTATCGGTCAATCTACGTTCCTACCCTCACCTATGGTCATGAGCTTTGGGTAATGACCGAAAGGACAAGATCGCGGATAGAAGCGGCCGAAATGAGTTTCCTCCGCAGAGTGGCAGGGCACTTCCTTAGAGATAGGGTGAGGAGCTCAGTCACACGGGAGGGGCTCAGAGTAGAGCCGCTGCTCCTCCACGTCGAGCCAGCTGAGGTGGCTCAGGCATCTGTTCCGGATGCCTCCTGGACGCCTCCCTCGGGAGGTGTTCCAGGCCTGTCCCACCGGGAGGAGGCCCCGGGGAAGACCCAGGACATGCTGGAGGGACTATGTCTCTCGGCTGGCCTAGGAACGCCTTGGGGTCCTCCCGGAGGAGCTGGAGGAAGTGTCCGGGGTGAAGGAAGTCTGGGAGTCCCTGCTTAGACTGTTGCCTCCGCGAACCGGCCCCGGATAAGCGGATGGATGGATGGGAAAAAAAAGAAAAAAACAACATAAAGGACTGAGAAAAGCGCAGATTTTTACAGAATCAACAATTGAAGCACCAAACTATTACTTATCTCAGGTTAAAGAACTAATAGTTTTGTTATGAATGTTATGAGAGTTGATTGCAACTGCTGGGTTCAAAGCCAATTCAAAATGTAACTCGATTCTGTCACCTGTCACGACTTATATTAAATGTAAAAAATAAAAGCTACCATTTTTCTCATTAGGAAGCCAGCGTTTTAAGGTTTCTTGCTGTGCTGTGCTGAGGTGCTGTTCTGCCTTATATTTTGCCTTTAATTGTTCCAAAGAGCAGTGACTTTGGCTCAAACTCAAACTCAGCAGAGGCAGCAGATTGTGTGAGTTCCAAGAAGCAGCCAACTGAGTTTGACAACAGTGAAAGTGAAAGTGAACTGCTCAAACCATGAAGGCTCCTGTTGTTTGGCCACTGCACACTGTGTGACTGAAAAGAAAAAGTACAACATCAAGAAACTTTAAAAACATAGAATAATGCCTTTAAGGTGGGTGATTGACTGACAAAGCTTCAGTACACCCACTGACTGGTTCTCAGAGTTAAACTTATAAAGAATATGATACTTGTTCAGGTGAAATCAGTGGTAACTCTACTGAAATGGCAATACTTTTAATGTGTTTATGTGTATTATTGTTTATTTGTTGATGATTCAGTTTTAAAGCCCCACTGTGTAACTTTTTAGACAAAATATAAACTAAAATAAAAACATCTTTTTGTCTTTTTTTTTTTGTTTGTTTTTATTGCACTGAAAAACATACACTCTTACTATGAGCATGCTTGCATCTCCACAAACATGACGCTTACCTGGCCTTGTTTCCATGGAAATGTTGTTCCTTTGGCAATAATATTCCACAGTGTGGCATAAAACATATTTATCTTCATGGATTATATTCCAAAGTATGGTTTTAACTTTGTATTATCATGGAATTGTGCAGGTAATATGCCACATAAAAAAAGTTGCGCAGTGTTGCTTTAAGTTGCAAAAGGTTGTCATTGCTTTTTTCAAGAAATATGTTTAGTCATATTGCATCCCTTTTATACTGGTCAATCTAACAAAGCTCTTTTTGGACCCTCAAACTAAAACCTGTCACACACACACCCACAGAGTGAAGTGTCTTGCAAAAAGACACAAAAACATCATGCAGAAATCGGAGATGGAACTGAACCACCAACTTTCGAGTCAAATGAATTTTCTAGAACCACAAACCATTTGCTTCCAGTGAACACAGAAGCTCTTTGCTCAGATCACTATCACACCTCACTATAAACTGCACAACAGATAAAAAGCACTAGAACAGCCTGTGTACTTTACTGAGGCATTTACACTACTACTTTAGGTCAATTTGTTGTCTAGACTTATTCCACATCCCCACCACCAGCACACAGAGAGAGAGGTCATTATGGGCTGGAGTGGGCACGTTTATAGCTCTTAAAAACAATGTTATCCTCGGGTGGTGGCACTAGTCTCTAAACCAAGCTTGTCAGCAGTTTGCCTTCTTTACTATGTCAATGTGTGTAGCATTTGAACACCATAAAACACCTCTGTGAGATAGTGCCCGATCTAAATTAAAGATAAAGGGGAACTGGAGGTGGGGGAGCGGAGGTATATATGTTGTTTGCTCATGGAGAAATTTGTTCTCTGGTGAAGGGTGGGTGAGAGTCTTCTTCTGGCCCCCGGAGGAGAGTGAGGGATGACCAATAAAAAAGAAAGGGAGCCAGAGGAGAGGGCAGAAAGGTCAGTGCATCTGCTGCCATAGGGGCAGACTGAGGGAGGGTCCATGTCAGATATATAGATGAAGATGAGAAGAAGGATCAGGAAGAAATGTATCCTGACAGGCAATCTTGTGATAAGATTGTTTATTTTTTATTTATTTTTATTTTTTTAACAAATCAACCTGCTTTATATCATTTTAGCTACAAAACTTTTCTCAAATTCTCAATTCACTATTAAAGGGTCCATATTATGCTATTTTCTGATCTATATTATAATGCCATTTCCTCATCACAAACATATCTGGAGCTGTGTTTTGTTTCATTCACAAATTTTAATAAAAAAAAAAAATGCATATCACCAAATGTCATGTCATGTTGTTATTCTTTAACAAATGTATATTACAGGCTCAGAAACAGAAATGAACAAATCCAGGGTTATTATCAAATGTGCCTGCATTAAAGTAATAAAACTGAACACTATAGCCAAGCACTTACACACATCTTAATTTTGGATAACTCCGTGCTATTCATTTAGCAAGATTATGGCTAGGTTTTTATTGTTGTTATGTTGTGTCTGTAATGCTTATGGACTATGAAAAAAGATGTGTGTTTTCTTTTCATGTAGCAGGCTGTTAATTTCCTAGTTGTTTGATATCTGCTCATGGCCACATGCTTTGCTCCACAGAGCTAAAAGTTTAACCAGCAGTGCAAAACCAAGGCTTGAATAGAGCAGAGTAATGAGCACAGAACCGGGGTCAGATAATGACCTGGGCAGTTACCAGGGTGGCACAATGCAGAGGTTACTAAGGTGTATACAACTTTATAAAGTGAAGTGTGTCGTTGTCTATTCGTTATTATAAAGAAGAAAAAAAAAAATCATTAAGGAACATACATGAACACATTTGTTTGCTAAAGTTTTATTTGAATAAAGCAAGTTTGAGTGGCACCTTTAGTGCCTCCTGGAGGTGGCGCAATGGCGCACACGGGTCATGGTTTGGCGTATACTTGCCATGACACCTCCAAACCTTTTCTTCATCGCTGACCAGCAAGAGGAGCTCTTGCGTACACTATTGTCAATCGCATTGACCTTGATATATTCTGGAGCGTTCTCAACAGTGATCTCAGTCTGTTCTGGATCAGACACATGCTCCTGGTTCAGAGTGGAGCTGACCTCGTCGCTCTGGTCCATCTCAAACCAGAACAATACATGTTCCTTCTCCCAGATCAGCTCATGGCCGGCAACGTTTGTGTCCACGCACAGGTTTTTCTCCCCCATAGGCTGAATGTCTTTCTTGGTTCCAATCAAAGGCCTGTAGGTCCAGTCAGGTTCTTCAGGTATAGAGGACATGTGGTGGTCCTCATCAGGAGAGAGCACATCTCCAAAGGTAGGAGAAGACCCTGGTCTCGGGGGTGAAGCTCCAGAGGACTGGGTTACTGCCATTAGATCATTTGCACCTTGGACATATTCACTGTCACTGTTTATGAGGTGTTCCATTGTTATAAACGGGTGCCTCAGTGCCTGGCCGACAGTCAGCCTCTTCTCAGGGTCGACCTGGAGAAGATTTTTTAAGAAAATCAATGAAAACCTCCAGGTCCAAGACAGCATCTTCATCCTCATCATCAGCTTGGAACATTATGGCTTCCTCAAGATCTGCAAATTGGTCCAATTCACAGTCAGAGACCTCAAGTTTTTTACAGTTTGTGGCCTGATATTCATCAAGGCTCTTGAGTCTCCACAGGCTGGCTGTCTGGAGAAAGTATTTATGAGCGTAAATACTTCTCTGGAGCATCTCATCACTAGGCTGTCCAAGGAGATGTATAATGGTCCTCAGACGGTCATAGGAGGACCTGTTGGAGAACAGTTGGCAGCCTAAGAGGCCCAGGTAGCCGTGGTGGTAGCCCATGCTGTAGCCCAGTTAGCTGTGGTGGTAGCCCCGGTACTACCCACTAGTCCGAGGGTCCACTAGTCCGAGGGTCCACTAGTCCGAGCTTTTGGCTGTATATTTCGAGAGTAATAGATGTTATGAAACGTACCAACACTTGTTTTGACGTCTTGGTCTTATTTGAACAGGGATTTATTGGCCTCAGTATACTCCTGTCACATTACGTGGCTTTCATGGGACCTGCGCTCTTCAAGTGCCCTTCTAGTTATGCTTGGCATTGACTCCGTGGCCATGAATCTGTGTTTATGAATCCACAATCTGAATTTAGTCCACCAGGGTATCAATCTGTTTTTAGTGTCTACTTACCTTGATCTATCCCCTTTAAACACCTTTAAAACTCGGACTAGTGGACCCTCGGACTAGTGGACCCTCGGATTAGTGGACCCTACCTGGTAGCCCATGCTGTAGCCCAGGTAGCTGGAGGTTCTGTGCCAAGCGGGTCACAGCGGGTCCGAACGTGCCCATGGCGGTGGAGTCTGCAGCGCGGCCATCGCTGTAGCACTGCACAGCATTTAAAAATGTATATGTAAATTAGCACACAGATGCTGCATATTAGGCTGGGAGAGAGTTCTTCTCTCAAACTGAAAACACTGAACTAAAAGGTAAAAGTAGCTTCATGACATCATAAGGGCATCACAGAGCATTTTGAGCTTTGGAGATGTAGACAAATTAATAATGCAGGATTATTCAAATATGCTTAACTCCTTACTAAAAGTAGTAGAGGCAGTTACATGTCAGATCTGAGGAACTCCTCCTCATGTAACTGCTACAGCTCATAGCTAGAATGCATGTTTTTCAAGGTATTTTTGAGTTATAAAAAACCACCCACAGTTGAATAAATGCATGACACATTTAATGCCACATTGTGGCACATTCCAGTAAAATTAATGAAAAAATGTTATCTCAATTTTCAAAACATACACAAACAGTGCTTGTAGTCACACTCAAATCACAATGTATCCCATTACAAAAAAAAAAGAAAAAAAAAGGAATATAACATAAAATTCAAAAGCATTGCTTATTAATTTTTTCTTTTAATTCTTAATCAAAATACCTTTGTTTTCAAAGCCAGCTGTTCCATTTATGTATCCTGCATGTAAACTCTTTGCAATGCTTGTTGAATGAAGAAAAAGCCAAAAAGTTAAATTAAGATACCACTGAGTGTAACTGACTTAACTAAAAACATAAGTTAATTTAAGTTTGAGCAAAGTTTCAGCACATCTATTATTCACAGACTATTCACAGAAAGAATGACTACTTCACAGTAACTGGAATTAATGACACTAGTATAAATGCCATTATTTATTTACCACCACAAGCCCATGAAGTCCCAAGGCAGGTAGCTATTTCTTCACTATACAATTGTACTGGACTGCTCTGAATAAATTATAATACAAGAAATGATACCTACTACAAAACTGCTGAGTCTGGCAAAGTATATGAGAAAAATACTGAAGGATATGCAAATACTAATACAATTATGATTGGAAAAATGCATAAATGTCGAAACTTATAATCTTTAATTTAGAGTTGAAAAACAAAAAACACTAAATGGTTAAAAGTACCTTTTACATTAGTTCACTAGAGATTGTCAATCCCAAGGAAGTTGTATGGCGTTTAAAAACACAGTGGAGCACTTCTTGTATTACTACATTTAATCACAAGGTGGAGTGTTTTCAATTTGACAGAAAAACCTCCAGTATGTTTGTGATGAGGAAACAACATTATAACAAAGATCAGAAAATAGCATAATATGGAGCCTGTAAGAACACGATGTCATCACCTTGACTTAGATACAGCCCATTACAATGCAGTGTCTTTTGCTCCTCAGTGCCATTGAGAGCAGTGAAAAGGGCAATTAAAATGGCCCAGCCCCTTCTCAGTATTGACGAGATTCAAGTGAGAATCTTTGGAGGAGCTTGTCAAATGGGCCTGATGGGAGGATTTTGAGAAGGAGTGGAGCGAGTGAGCCGGAGCAAAAAAGGACAAGACCGCTGAGAAAGTGCAAGAAGTCAGTTCACAAAAGAGTTAGTATAGACAGACACACATCTCACTTTGTACGGAATTTATTTTTTCAGAACATTATTTAATAATATTTTCCAAGTGGAATAATGTACTTGTCAGTTAAACATAAACAAAATTCAAAACTAACCAGGTCAACTAGTCACAGTAAACACGTATCAGATTTGAGAAGAAAGAGGGAGACAGAAATCAATCAATAAAAAGTGTGAAAACAATTATTCTAGAACTGAGAAAATGAACAGACTAGAGAGAAAAAAAAAATGTTTTCTTAAAGACTTTCCATGAGCAGATATACTGACTTTAGATAAAACTTAAAAGTGTCTGCAGATTAGTGCATTCTCACCACTGATTATTGATGAAAGTGCCATTAAAAACAGGTGCAACAAATACTGAGAGGTTTGTTAAAAATAAATCCATTTGATTCACTCTGGGGGTGTCCTACGTGTATCTCTAATGGTGGAATGTTTAGGCGTTACCATGGCGACACAATATACACGTTAGCAAAAAGAGTCCAAAAAAAGTTCTAGGATTGTCTGGGAACTCGTGAATAACACAAAATGTATTTAACCAGCACATTTTCAGGAGCCTATGACAATGACAATGTTTAAATCCAGGCTCAAAACTGCTCTGTTTAGCTGTGTATATGAACATAAGGTTTTTGCACTCTTCTCAATTGTACTATGCTTAATCGTGTTTTAATTTGTTTGTATTTGTGAACTTTTTTGCCTTTGCTTTGTCTTACCTAAATAAAGCATAAACCTGAAATAACATCACAACTGGGATCATCTTAATTTTATCATGAGATTGTAGTCCCCTTCTCAGTACCACACCGGGCCTTCTATATTGTCCAAACATCAGGGTAATGTCGAAGTTCATATAGTACCATAACACAGTACAATAATATATTTACATCTTATCTTTATTTGCTACTGATTGAGAAAAAAATCATCTTTTAAAGGTGCATTGTGTAACTTTTCTGGTGCAGGGTCCATCACCTGCTTGTTTCTATGGATGTTATTGCTCTGCCTCAAATGTTCCACAGTATGACATTAAACAGCTCTACCTTAATACCATACTATATTGCAGACAAAGCAATAACATGGGGAAAAGCATCTGAAAGACCCTCCACCAGAAAAGTTACACAATGCACCTTTAAATTTGAAGATAACTGCCTCAAAATTCAAAGTTACAACAGTCAGAATTTCAGCTACAAGTCCCCATAGTTTGTTAGGCAGCATATTTTGTGAGCAGTAAAGGTCATTATTCTTCTCAGTTACCTCGCAGCTTGTATACAACTCATTTGAGGCATATTTACAACTTACGACAACATAGATTTAATTCCCAGTGCTTTGCAATAATATGGTAACACTTAATCAAGCTCGCTAACTAGATATGCTAGTATGGATGTTCTTCACATCACAGGCCATACATTTCTTTGCAGTTAAAGGTGCATTGTGTAACTTTTCTGGTGGAGAGTCCGCTACATGCTTGTCTCAATGGAGATGTCATTGCTTTGCCTGGAATGTTCCACAGTTTGACATTATGCTTATCTAGTTTGTATTTATCCATTTACTTATGGTTTTATTACTCACAAATACCTCAAAAGACATGCATTGTTACTGTAAGTGGGGTCATCTTTCCACAGATCTGAACTGTAACTTGTCTCCATGGAGCTAAATAATTTGAATGCGATAGGCTATATTCACGCTTACTGGAAAACGTTTGGAAACATGCCGATGACGACTTCCGTTGGAGTTCCCGACACTGGACATGTGATAAAACCGTAGATTCAGCGGCTGCGTCTTCACACCCTGCCAAAGCTTTCCATGAGGGACGGGACTCTAATCGCAGCTTCCATATCACTTACAGGCAACTGGTTCTAACTTGATCTGCCGAACATAACGTAGCAATGCCGCAATTACATCTTTCTTTTACCATCGGCAACAGAGCCCAAAGGACGTCGTCATCCGCATGTTTCCAAACGTCTTCTGGTTTTGTGACATAAGCATGAATAGAGCCCATAGGGTTGAACATTCTGGGCAAAGCAATAGCATCTCCATGGGAACACACAGGTGACTGACCCTCCACCAAAAAAGTTACATGCACCTTTAAAGGGCCTATATTAAACAAAATTAACTCTTGTGATCTTTAAGTTATGTTAGAGTGTTATTACCTCTTTAAAAACATACCTGGAGTTGTGTTTTGTTTCATTCACACATGTTTGAGTAATTCTTTATTATTAGTCTGTCTACATCTCCAAAGCTCAAAATGCTCTGGTCCACCTTGTGATGCCATGAAGCAGTAGTTTAAGTGAACAGCTCCTTTTACCTTTTGTTTAGAAGAGACTGGCAATTCCAGGACTGAAATTATCCAAATGATTCTAGTGAAAGTGTATGGAATCTAAAAACACAGTGGAGCACTTCCTGTATTTCCACATGATGGAGTGTTTTCAGTTTGACAGAAGAACTCTAGGCTAAATATGCAGGAATTGTGTGTTAAACATGTGAATGAAACAAAACACAACTCCAGGTAAACTAGTATTTGTGATGAAGAAACAACCTTATAACATAGATCAGAAAATAGCGTGATATGGACCCTTTAAGTCTTACTAACATGAGGCCTAAGGCAATAACATTTGGTGATACAGGGTGAGCTTTAACATAGCATTAGCATGTGTAGCGCTGTTTTGTTATAGCTGTCTTATCTGTCAGAGCAGCCCTGTACTCAGCCCACCATCACAGCTAAATCCCCACCATCTCCGCCCTTTTAGCCTCGGCTTCCAAAACAGAATGGCCCAAATTAGCTCTGACCTTCTCTAATGAAAGGAGCAGTGGCAGTTTGGAGACGCACCCCGGAAAACTCCCCCACCCCCGCGCCGTCTAGCAGGTGGTCCGTGCAGATGCAAATATATGCACGACAAAGAGGAAAAATAACTGTACATATGGAGGTGGAGTATTCATAAGTTTCAGTTTGCTGTTTATACTCGACGTTTTGAGGACTTTTGAGGACCGTTCAAAAGATGAGAGAGAGAAGAGAATATTTTTTGTTTTGCATTGTTAATCGCTATGGTAACAGTGCTAAATTTCAATCAATCTGAAAACCATGGATTGTGAATAAAGTTGGTATTAGTAGAAACACAAGAGCAAGGATGAAAAATCTACCTAAGGTGCTGCTTCTAATCCTCAATAAACAAACTTGAATGTCTGTGTCCAAAGCCAAATCCATGTGATGTCATTAGTTGGAGAACCAGTTTGTTTTCTAATAAGTTTGTTTTTTAACTGTTAAAACAGTTTACGTCAACAATCCCCTCAAATATGTAAATTAATCAGGTTAATTAGCATCAGGTTAATTAGCATCAGAACATTACATAGCATAATTAAACCCACCCCTGTCATAGACGCAGACTAGGTTAAAGAAATGAAATAAAGTTACAGCAGTTAGGCTAGGAAAAAGTGTTACCATGGTGCTCCCAAGGACCCCTGAGCTGCCTAAGAATGCCTGATCTAAATAAACACTTACTGAACTAACAGTAATACTAGGGAATTTACAGCACTATGTAACATTTCTGGTGGAAGGTTTACCATGGCATTAAACTTATCTCAGTGAAGACAAGCACTGATACCACCATGCTTAGTTACATGTCAGATCTGAGAAGAGGCGAGCATGCTCATAGCAAGAATGTATGTTTTTCAAGGCAGCTACAAAAACACCTATCACAATGAAGACAAGCAGATAACACCACCATGGTGAGTTTCATTTGAACTGTTTCTGTTTCACTCCTCGGTGCCCAGAGGGTTCAGCCCATATGCCAGTCCTTGTGCCATCTGCTGTATTGTATTGTCTGAAATCAAGGCTTGTGGGCTTGCTTCTCCACAGATCCAACTTTTAATGTCGCCTGGTAGTGTCACCTGTTTCTCTAATTTTCTTCATTGGAAATAAATAAATGCAGAATGTTCAAGGCAATACAATAATGTGCATGGAAAGAAAAGGCCAACGCACACCGGGACGCTTTGACGCACGACAAAATTGACGCCTCCATTATTTTCTATAAGCGTGCACACGGCGGGCGATCTGCACCCACTGAGTGCGCGCCTGAGCCGCGACTAGGGTTTGTTAGATTTTGCACTTCTGTGGTGAGTACATGGTGGACATGTCTCTGAACTGTGGCCGACAAAAGGAGCACTGTAAACTTTTAGGAGAGGCATGAGAGATACAGAGAAAGCCACAGTGTTTAACTCGTCTTAACACACGGCAAATGATGCGCCACAGCATGCTGCGTTTTGGTGTGCGTTGGCCTAAACAGGTGTTGGACCCTCCACAAGAAAATGCAACAGTTTGAATCTATAAAACATGAAACTCCCCACATCAACTCCAGTATGTTTGAAGGCACAGTACAAATGCATACGCCACAGACAGAAAAACCCACTGCCCTTTTACAGAAAATAATCTTTGAGCATAATCATGATAATTGTCCTATTTACATGTAAATTAAAAGATGTGTCACTTGGAATGTGTTGCAAGTCGTTGCCTCTTTCCAGAGCGTAGCAAATGAATAATTGAAAAACATGTCTGCCTGTATGCGTATGTATGTTTGTGTGTGTCTCCCTCTGTGTGTCTGTCTGCCTCTGTGTGCGTATTTGTGCCTCTCTGTGTGTGTCTGTGCCATGTGCTCTCATGAGAGTAGCTTTGCTTTGAACCTTTAAATCACTTTATGACGACTTATTGCTGTGTGTTTTATCACTCCACACGCTGCACTGTCATTACCGCACGCTGGACAAATCAGCCGCACCGAGAGGGAGGCAATTACCTGTAAATTGGTTTCATTATGGATAAAAAACAAACAGCACACAGACCCAGAATGCATTAGAGGCTACAGCAAAACAAGGTGGGCCAGTGATAGGAGCAAACTGGAGCATTAGATGTAATGTCTTTACTAATGTCTCTTCTCTTTGCACCAGATCTCACAGCTTTTATTGTGGACTGCTGTTGGGGTTTGGAAGTTTGCCCCGATGATGATGTCCCTCGGTGCAGTTCTCAGAAACGATAATTCTTCCAGGACAGATAAACAGAAATGGTCGCCTTCAGGACAAAATGGATAAATGGACACGCTAAGAGAAATGTCACTGTCTACTTCAAACTAAATGACATAAAACGTATGATTTATGTAGTGGATTACACAGGGACACAGGTAACTCTTATCACTAGGGCTACTAAATATGCTAAAAATAAATCCTTATATTGACAATCCAAGCTATCGCAACTTTTTTTTTTAAGTGTAATTTAATGTCATTTAAAGGTGCATTGTGTAACTTTTCTGGTGGAGAGTCCATCACCTTCTTGTTTCTATGGATATGTCATTGCTCTGCCTGGAATGTCCCACAGTATGACATTAAACAGCTCTACTTTACATTTATTCAATTACAGGTGGTTTTATAGCTCAAAAAAAAAACTAGAAAAACAGACATTCTGTGAGCAGGTTTGCCTTTGCACAGATCTGACCTGTAACTTGGACCGGTTTGGTTTCCATGAAGATAGAAGGGTTTAATGCCATACTGCCATACGGTGAAACATTTCAGACAAAGCAATAACATCTTCATGGAGAAAAGCAAAAAAAATGTTTTTTGTTTTTTTTTGTTTTGTTTTGTTTTTTTTATTTAACCTTTATTTAACCAGGAAAGTCCCATTGAGATTCAAAGATCTCTTTTTCAAGCATTACTTTGGTTTTGTTTGCATTAAGACAGAGTTTCAATTCAGAGAAGCTGTGGCAAACAATGTTAAATGCATTTTGCAATTTGTCGATGTTATACAATGCACCTTTAAAGTCAATGAATCACTCTGACTAATACAACTTTGAGTGCCTAAATGAGAAGAAAAAAACTTTAGAACAAAAAGCCCTTGAAAACCGTATAATACATCTCCTTTAATATGACTGCTGAGGTGAGGAGAAACGAAAAACATTTATTTAATTTCCAAAATGTTTCTACATCAGCCAGATTTCACAATACAGAGAAAAAAATAATGAATTTGACTAGAGTGCAATGGAACAAAACTCAAATATTGGCCAGTGAGGAATGTAAGATGTAGTACAGGCCTGAAGGTTATAGAATTAAGAAATAACAATGAATGAAAAATATAAGTGAATAAATGATGAGATCTGTAAAATGGATATGATGAAAACCTAAAGTGAAAGCCTTCATATAGACATATTTTAAAGGTCCCATATTCATGAGACTGACTCATGTGAGCTTTAAGCCATGTCAGAATGCTGCTACCTCATCAAAAACACGGGCCAGGCCGTGCTCTGCTCTGCACCTTTCTGCCGCTCTCTTGCCTCTCCAGGTGTCCTCACCTCCCTCCTCTGCCCTGCCTGCTGCTTCAACCACATGAGTCCGCGGGACAATAAAAGCCTGCATGCGTGCTCAGGTCTCTCTCCTCCTACTCCACTCCATCCTCCGGACCTGCCACGCCGCAGCCACCGGGTTTTCTTTTGGTTTTTGCATCTTCACGCACCTCAACACTTACATACACAAAATGTTATCCAAATGACTATCATTCACACACACGTACCCACAGCACACAACTCACAAACAATGACAACAGCAACATAACCATTATTGATATTGATAGTGATTATTTTGTAATAAATGCCCACACAAGGGTTAAAACTTTCACTTTTTTTGTGCTCCCCTTTATTTGTTACGGTTTTTCGAGCCGGGGCCCTAACACACACATTAAGTAACGCTTTATTATAAGTCTGTCTACATCTCCAAAGTTTAAAATGCTCTGTTGCACCTTGTGATGTCATAAAGTGGTTATTTTCAAATTAACAGTTGGTAGAGATCAGATGTTTCAGGACTGAAATTCCAAGGCTGAAATTACCCAAATGATTCTAATAAAAGTGTATGGAGTTTAAAAACACAGCACTTCCTGTATTACCACATGACATCACTGGGTGGGTGTTTTCTGTTTGAGAGAAAAACGCAGCCTAAATATGCAGAGTTTGTGTATTAAATATGTGAGAATGAAATAACACATAACTCCGGGTATGTTTTTGATGAAAAAACAACATTATAACATAAATAAGAAAATAGCGTGATATGACACAAGGGTACTCCCAGTTGCAGGTTAAATAGAATCAGGCCTTAAGATGGATTTTCATCTCCTTTTTAGGCATGTTTTCCAAGTTTATTTTCAAAAAAGGCTCTGTTAAAGCAGGCCTGTTATGCAAAATCGACTTTTCAGAGCTTTCAGCCATGTTATAATTGTTTCCTCTCTTCATTTACCCTCTCAAAATTGTATTTGGAATGATTTCTGCATGTTTGAGCAATCTTTAATCACTTACTTTCCATATTGCATCCAGTTTTCACCGCCACCAGCATACGCCCACTACTCTGTATTTACTTCATTCTTAAATTTTATTTTGTTAATCAGTGACACATGTAGGATTTGGCAGTGTCATGTAGTCATTTTGCTAGAAATTCATTAAAATCTGTTACTTATATATACTATAGCATGATCTGCAGCTATCCATCACCGGAGCTCACTCTATTGTAATGATGTTTACGATGACGCCTGCTCCCATTGGACATCACTATTTTCTAACATGGACGTAAGTAGACTTGTTTCTTTTATGAATTAATTTTAGATTAATATTGTGATTTTAAATGTACAAATTATAACATAATGATCCACGGGTGTTGTAGATTATAACTATATAGCAGAGACAATGCTACAAATTGGTATGGTCAGATGCTTATGCACACAAGAAGGGAAAAGCATCCTCTTCAACACTGCATTGCTTTCAATTATTGATTTGTATCACACTACTGCTCCCTTTTATTTGGCTGCAGAGGATAAGACAAGACTCTATAGGTCCAGTTTTATAACCTACTTCAAAAGCGTCATGAATGCACTTCTCTATCTGCCATAAAAACACACATAGAACAATCCTCTGCCCCCTGCTGGTGCAATCCCACACTTTTGACCCTAATGCTTCCTTTCATGGTGTATTTTTGATGCATTTTCACTTGTATTTTCCGAGCAATAACCTCTGGGCATTTCCACTACACTTGACCTATCTGATGTTCACAGGTGGACCATATTGACAAGAAGTCTTTATTTTTTGTTTTATTTGATGTTTTTAGATTATCCCAATGGTAATTTTTAACTACATTATGGCAGTCCAATAGAAATGTGATAGTGTACATTTAATGGCATTGGTGGAAGTTAAAATCTTCTATGTGAATGGCCAATTATATTTCCCAAAATATAGATCTTGTAATAAAAAAATGCATGGCAAGTTTATGCTTCTTTTCTGTTTAGAGTATAGACTGTACATATAAATGGATTAGCTAACTCGCTAACTGCTGCGTTTCAAATAGGAAGTGAACATGGGGGTAAATAAATTCCTATTCCTAATATGGAACTGGCTCCAAATTCGCTCCTACAGTCACTTGCCTCATGAATATACTTGATGCTATATTTTTGCATATTTCCAAAACGGCCATTCTGCTATAAATACATTTTGCAATCAATGTTTGTATCTACATATCTATATATGTTGAAGTGTTTAACAGTTTGGTTGTCATTCAAATAAGGGATGACAGTTGAATTTTATAAAGTTGTATTTCTTTAAAGTTCTTAAAGTATTTCTTAATCTATTTGTATTTCTTTAAAGTTCTTAAAGTTGTAATTCTTCTTTTGATTATGACAAAAGATGGTTTGTTCATTGTATCACTGTGCACATTTCCAGAGGCTAACCTGTCACACATTTATTACCCTAGTTAAACTATATAAAAGTATACAGCTCAATTCAGTTAATGTTCTGATTTCACTGTCTGAATATAAGTCCTTGTTGTTTGCTATATCACTGGGCGGATACAGCAAAATTGAAGAAACTGAAAAGGGACTAATCTCTCACAATAAATTTAACAACAAAATTCACTTCACCAGAGTTGGTCAGAAGTTTAATTTATTTTTCAAAAGTACAGCCTGAAAATCTTAGAGTTGCTTGTCCGAATGGGCATTTCTCTGTCAAAAACCTGTATTAATAAGTGAAAGCGACTGGCTTCAGCTTTGCCCGTCGTTCTTGACAAAACTTCAAATTCAAAACATCATAAATATATTGAAGATAAAATGTCTAGACCAGTTATTCACCTACGAAGGCCATCTCACTCAAAACTACTCTGGTGCATTTCAAGGATTAAAGAGGATGTACCAGATTTTCAAGGTGCATTGTTTAACTTTTCTGATGAAGGGTCCATCAAATGCTTTTCTCCATGGTGATGTTATTACTTTGTCTGGAATGTTTCACAGTATGGCATTAAACCTTTCTATCTTCATGGAATCCAAACCAGACCTGTTTAGTTACAGGTCAGATCTGTGGAAAGGCTTGAAGTGTGACGGACCCCCAACCAAAAACTTACATAGTGCATCTTTAAATAAACAAAAATAAATAAATAAAATAAATACAGTTGTTTACGCTTGTTTTGGCCCCAGATATTTTTGGTTGGCCCCAGTAAGATATATTACAGTTAAAATGAGACTGCTGTATACTGTTTGCATCGAATTATAAAGCACTTTATTATCCATAGCGAACCAGGAAGTAAGGCTTGTGCAGTGTTAGCATGCTAGTTGTTGTTTGCATTGCAGCAAAACTCCGCTCTGGCCTCTGAAAACTGTGAAACTTGCTTATAGACTTCACAGTGAACAACCGGGATGGTAAGACAAAGAGGAATATATTTGGACCAATGCAAAATATAAAAATGAACTAGATCTGTTTTCAGTACACAGATCCGCTCAAACAGTGAGAGATACAGCTCTACATTCAGACCATACTCCATACAACTGTACAACAACTCACCTTTATGTAACAGATAACCCCATGTCCTGTCAATCATCATATCATCTTTGCACTGTTACTCCTTATGACCTCCTGTAACTGAGATATATGTGTATTACTACATTTCTGTATTAAAAGTTTATTTGTACATATACATTTTATAACTATGCCTTATTTGACACCAGTCTCTTACTATTTTTGCTACTTATTTTGAATTGATTATTACCGCTTACACATTTGCTCTTTGTTATTATCTTTATTGTGATGTGTGAGCTTCTGTGTCTTAATAATTTCCCTTGTGGATCAATTAAGTCCAAGTCCAAACGCCTTCAAATCATTTTAGACAGTCCTACAAAATAAAATGGCTCACCAGCATAGTAGAAGAAGAAATAACGACATTTCATATGACTAGAAGCAAACAATTATGTAGAGACAGACTTTTTATGTAAATGCTTGTGGTATAAAGTGCTTTGTAAGTGCTCTTGCTTGTATTTGCACACTCTGTTCCAAGCTCACACAAAATCCATTAGGCTGGGCTTCCTTGATTGCTGGAGAGGCAGGAGCTCCAGTGATATTGCAGTTAATTGGACTCATTTGCATGGTGTTGTGTGTGCTCTGTGTTTGTCCTCGCCCATGTGGAACGCACGGTCCTCTGCTCTAATTGTCTCTGCGCCTCACCTCTGTAGAGCTGTAGAGCACAAGGAGCTTTCCAAATTAAACTATTCAGGGCCCGTGATGGTGAGCTGATATTAGAACGGTGTGTGCAGTGGGTAGCAGTTTGAGGTTAGGTTTACACTGGAGGAAAGAAAAAATCTTAAATTAAATAAGACAATAAGTTGATAACTGCTTTAATTTATTTTGATTCAAGCATTTTTTTTTTTCCTTAAAGGTGCACTGCTCAACTTTTCTGGTGGAGTGTCTGCTACCTGCTTGTCTCTATGGGGATGTTATTACTTTGCCTGGAATGTTGCATGGTATGACTTTAAACATATCCATCTAGCATTGATTCATTACAGGTGTTTCTATTGCTCAAAAATACAATAGTTCCTTCTGTGATTAGGGGAGACTCTCCACAGATCTGAATTGTAATGTAGCGTAGAGCTGTAACCTGCGTGTTTCCCTCGTGATAGATAGGTTTAATCTATACTGTGGAACATTCTAGACAAAGCAATAACATTTCCAAGCAGGTGGCGGACCCTCCACTAGAAATGTTATGCACTGTACCTTTAAAATAAGATTTGCCAATGGAACAAGCATAACATAGTCTAATTTCAACAAACATTTTCTCACTTAAAATGAGAAGACAAATGCTAATAATAAATATAATGCAAAAAAAAAAAAATACTCTGTTCTATTGGCAAATCTTAAGCCAGTCAAAATGTGCTAAAATAGATTACTGCTACTTAACTCAAGCAATTATTAACTTATCGTCTCATTTAAGATTTTATTTTTTGCGTAGTGTAACAATCAAAGGAATACTCAGTAAGAGACAAGACATACACAAACTCCTACCACAAAATAAACTATATCTATGGTATTGTCTCTCATTCTGTTAGAATGCAAAAGGGTCTTCATCACTTGGGACGGTGTTAGAAGAAGACGTGTCCACTTAAATATGTCTAAAATATATAACTTATGTTACCTGAGATTAGTAAGAGTATAGTACTTCTCTTATTGGTTCAGACAAAAACTGCATTGTTTCTCAGTACTCGTCATGTTTGCAAAGAAACAAAAGATTGTAAGATCAAAGGTTCTCAATTAAACCTCAGCATAATATTGAACCTTCAGTTAGTCATAATTCTACATTCTTCACTCACTAATTAATTTCATCTTTCAAACATCTTTGAATGTTTGGACACATTTACATAAAACACTGACTGAAGAAATAATGATAAAATGTATGGTGCTGTACTTCTCTCTCTCTGAAAACTGTTCATATTTTCTATCTTAAAAAACTACAGAATTATTACAGTATGGTATCGGCAGTTCAAGCTATTCTGTAATTGTATTGATGTTTTCAGTGTAAGTTTTTAGAGCACTTTTTGTTTTACTTTTTAGTGTTCAAAGAAGTTTAACTAAACCCAAACATTTCCATTGGACTTTATCCTCAAAGAACAAAGCACAATGTCATGAAATATTCAGGACAAGTTAAATGAGAAGTGATAGACATCACAAGGTACAACAGATAAGTCGGAGCTGTGGACTGTTTTATTAAAGAGCACAACCAAACTCCCAAATTACACCCAGAAACTTCAATGGCAGTTTGATGAACCTAAAAAAATACTACTGAGATTATTCAGGAATTCTATGGTGGGTCACTTGGACACAAAAATCTTACTTGCATATTTAAAGCATCACAACCACAAGCTCAAGGGACCCGGGATGGGGCCTTATACCAAAGTATGCATGGATTTTCTCCCACATGCGACCTCATATACTACTAAATATACATAATAGGTACTTCTGATGATGAACCAAGCACAGGATCTGAAGTAGGGTCGGTCCCAAGGCTAGGCCTTGTGTTAAAAATCTCAAAAGCTCAAATTAAAGATGAAACTTGATTAACAAAGCCTTAGACAGAGAACAGTTAACTTCACAACCCCAGGAAGTGTTGATGACATCAGCTGCAAAGTATCAAAAGATTCTGAAATATGCAAATGGTGTATCATCTATCCATGACTCATCCATCTTGGAAAAGTTGGCCCTTCAAGAGTTTTGGGGCCAACACACTCTTGCATACAAATACACAAATACAAACACACTACAGACATGGAGGGGCGCTACATGAGAGCTGGGTACAAGCAAGGATGGAACGGGTGGACTTGCTGCTGGCTGAAAGACAGAATAAACTGAAAGAGGAAAAACAGAAGGTGTTCGAAGAAGCCTTTCAAAGACTTATCTGCAAACTGTCCAAATGTACAAAAACAACTTACAACCTGCGATCTTCAGTCCAGCAGTGACCAAAGTCAACAGTCTAGAGACACCAAAAAAGAAGACACAGATGTAAGAAAAAATGTCTCCCTCTGCAGGAAAAAGGTTGTAGTGCATGAGCTTTCCTCTGATTGTCCCAAACCAGACTTTTTTCTAAACAAAGAGTTGTGTTCAGTCGAGACACCAGCTCTCCCGTTCAACAGAACCAAGATTTTCACTAATGTCACTCAGGAGAAACCCAAACTTTCACTAAGCTATCAAAGGCCAGCTGCTTACAGTCAACCTTACAATTGTGGATGAACTCTCCAACCAGAAATCTGCAGAGTTAAGTTCAAGAATATTAAGCGAACTGGTCTGGGAGCCATGCCAAAGAACACTGCAGTTCAAAACATTGCTCCAACACTGAATCACATTCTCTCATCACGTTTCACTAGCATCCACAGTGCATCCACCAAGCACCAACTGACCCATGATGTTATGAATCTCAGTAACAGAAGACCAAGCCCACTTCCAATCACACAAAACACACACCCCACCACCAACACCCCTGTCCAAGTGATCCAGACACACAGTAAGCACTAAAACCTGAGCAGGGTGGCAGTAGCACAGCTGCTCCCTCCTCTGCGCACTGCCGCTGTGTCGTTGGGCAAGGCATTTCACCTGCTTTGCCTCTCTAGTGTTTGTGTGCATGGATGTATGAATGTGAGTGTGAATGTGTAAATGGGTGTGGTTCTCTGATGTAGAGTTCAGGCTGAGCTTTCAAACCAAACCAGACAACATCATGGTCCTAGTATATTATATTTAGGTTTGGGCTCTACACAAGAAATTGCAAATAAAAGGCCAAAAAGAACAATCTGACTATTTTTGACAATTTTGGTGCCCTTGTTTCTTGTATGACCTGCCTTACCACCACTACACTGAAAAAAGTAATATCTAGGTAAGTTAAAATTAATCAAATTAAGAACATTTCACTTGATTTCAGTACATTTGACTTGACAAGTAAAATTATTTAATGGAATAAGTTATCTTTTTCTTTATTCAAGCTATTTTAAGTACATAAAAGGTAGATAATTTTACTTGTCATGTGAAATGTACTCAAATCAAAATAACATTTTCTTAATTCAAGTCATTGTAAGTTGGCAAGATTTTAGTTTTTCCAGTTCTGTCCTCGTCTACACCTTCCCCCCTTTTTTTGCACACTTTCCAAAACATAACATTGATTAGACCTACCAGAATAGCCCTTCATCCCATACAATAAGGTTCATTTTTCCCCAGCTGTCCATAAGTACGTGTTAATGCTTTGAATAAATGTAATTTTGTACACCCATGTCCTTTTGCATGATATAATATGCTCACTGTATGTTAAGTATAGGGAAAGAGGCAAATATTTTCCAATTATGAAGAATATAACATGACTAACTTGGGAAAAATCCATCCAGATGTCACAGACTTGTGTGTAATAGCAAATAAAAGTGTTTGATAAATAGACTAAAAGGTCCTATATTACAACTGACTCTTGTGAGCTTTTAGCCATGTTAGAATGTTGTTACCTTATCAATAACATACCTATAGATGTGTTTTGCTTCATTCACACATGTTTGAGTAATCCTTTATTATTAGTAGGTCTACATCTCCAAAGCTCAAAATGCTCAGCTTCACCTTGTGATGTGATGTAGTAGTAGTTTTCAAGTTAACAGCTACAATTACCTTTTGTTTTGTTCAAGTCTAGTGAAGGTGGATGGGATTTAAAAACACAGTGGAGCACTTTCTTTATTACTACATGACATCACAAGAAGTGTTTTCAGTCTTAGAGAAGAACTGAGCCTAAATAGGCAAGGTTTTTGTGTTAAGGTGTGAATGAAACAAAACACAACTCTGGGTATGTTGTTGATGACGAAACAACATTACAACATAGATCAGAAAATAGCGTAATATGGGCCCCTTAAGAGATGCTTTAGATAGTACGTGATAGTAGTCTCGCCTTTATTTCTGTACATTTGAAATTGGACAACTTTGCTAACACTTTTGATTTACTTTCAATACAATAAGGTTTATCTCGAAAATATGTATCAGTTAGTTGAAAATAGTATTGATGAAAAATCTGAAGTTTTTTTTCAGCAAAAACAATAAAACAAACAAAAACACAGCTAAGGATACATTTCACAGCTATATCAAGTTTTTTTTTCGTGAGTACAAAAAGTATGTTCAGTTTTATACCCAACCTGTGTAAAGTTCAACACAACCCAGTTACAGTTAGTGCTTCATTCTTCACAGCTTTCGCCCCATTTGTTCAATGCCTCAACCCAAGACAATGCATTTATTTGGGGCTTCTGAATCTTTTGTTCAGTATCTTGACGGTCTGTAATGGGCTGGACACCAGAGACTGGGACTATTGTGTATTCTCCACCAGAGGAGCTGATGTCAGTGGCTCATAGAGAGAGACTGCAGAGTATAGAACATGCTTCACAGACTTAAATCAAAGCTATGCACATGCATCATCAGATGTGTGGTGGATGCTATAAAAACACTCACTGAGGGAAAACATGTTGGCCTGGTTTTCTATTTTCCTTTTCTGTTCAGTTTCATGTCCAGAGCTCTCACGTGAAACTCCACACAAACAATCTACCAACCACTCAAGTCACTACAATTGAATACAAAAAGAATTTGTTAACTTTAAAGTTAAACTTGCTTAGCAAGATGGATTTTCACAATATTTGTGAGTTCACAAACAAACGAGAATTCACCTTGGCATACGCCCACTGGTACAATAGGGTCCAACAAGTGGTGGGCACACCAATCACAGAGTAGCATTGTGATTTGTGTGGAAGCCAAAGGCGAGGCAGTTAAGTGAATCAAAACAAACATGGAGATGCAGACAGACGTTTTAGCATCAATATGGACTATTGCGTTTGTGAAAAGCCCTGTTGCTGCTGTGACAATTTAAACAGTCGTCATGACTGTACAAGTTTTTCAACTGCTTTCAGTGAGAGCCATCCCAGACTGATAATATGTAGAACAATTCAGAGTGACACACATATTAATGTGGCAAGAGCCAAGTTAAGCGACAGTGGCTCAGCAGTTAGAGCAGAGGTTCTCCAACCTGAAGGTCGGGGGATCAATTTCCACGCTGATCAAGTTTAGTCATTGTGTCCTTAGGCAAGACACTTCACCCACCTTGCCTTGTACGAATGTTATGTGTGTGTGAGTGATTGGTGGTGCTCAAAGGGGCAGATGGTGCAGATTGACAGCCTTTGCTTCTACCCCTGGGCAACTGTGGCTATAATAATAGCTCATTACCACCAAGTTTGGAGTGAATAAATAATGATTACAGTGTAGCACTTTGAGAGGCTTCAACCAGCCTGTAAAGCACATTACAAGTGCCAGGTATCATTCTTATATAACACACTATGAAGAACCATTACAGTCCTGTCCAACACATAATTATGTGCCATGTGCACTGAGGGTCTGATTGGTACAGTTGTTACACAAGCCAATCAAACCCTGCTGAAAATACTGCTGCATTTGGAGTTGAAGTACTCATTTTTATAGGTAGTCATCTGGACAGTGATTTTGGAAGTGAGACATTTAGACTGCCCTCAAGAAGTCATTTTCAATCTGAAGGTACTGAACTGAGAAGCTACAAATTTATATTTCCCTGAACTAAAACGTTCCGCTTTACATATTATGGCCAGGAACCAAAACCAAGTCTACTCTTTTTTCATAAGATTTAACTAAATTCCTTTTAGCTACAAAGTTTCCTCTTATGCACACGATACAGTAAGACTTGAGGGCTAAGATGTGCTTTGTACTGTAGCAGAGAGGCAGGCTTAAAGCTAATGGCATGTGAGGACCAGCTGCCTGCTCCAATCTGCAGCAGCCATCTGTTTTGCCGTGCTACTTCATAACAATCTGAGTGCAGCAGACAGAGGCAGAGGCTACACCTTGAAAAAAACGTGTAAACGGCGAATTGCTTATGTTAAAGTTTGTGAAGCCTGAAGGTAAACGTCTCGGGATCCTGTACAAGTTCACAAGGGCACACAACTTTCAGCTGAATTACATTAAACAAAGTGAGGAAATGTGTAGAGCTAAGGAGGGGAAGTAAAATGCAGTGACACCACGGACAGAGCTGATCCAGGCTGGAGCGGACGAGTAATGTCAGTTTAATAAATTCTGATGTGCTTTTGGAAAAGGTCAGGAGATGGAGCACACAAACCGATAGGTGACTGTGACTGGCGGAGGGCCTGTTCTTTCAGATGCTGGATTTGAAGCACACACTCACTTCTACAGTGTCCTTCGGTTAATGAGGGAAAAGGTGTGTTCAAAGGATCTGCGTACTAAGATAATTAAGTATTACCTGAAATTATAAATGCTCATTAGCAGTAATCTAACCGGGCTTATGCCAAACTGTGAAGCACTCTGAAGTGAGTTCTACACATTTATCAGACTGGGATGGCTCTCACTGAAAGCGACTGGGAAAAGGTGAAACGTCATAAGGAATAATTTAATCTGATTGGTCGAAGTGTCACAACAGCAGAATAAGACAAAAGTCAAACTTTTTTTACATTCATTTGGGAGAAAAGCACAGACATCTTTCCTGTCCACAAATGCACAAACCTTCTGCACATTTTTCACAAACAAAATTGTCAGTTATTCACTAAAATAGGCTGAAGTTTTTAGATGATAATGATGAATTTGAAACCTTGTATTTATGGAAATTATAATGAATGAATTGGATAGTGGTTACTTTAAGGAGACACTGTTAATGATGACATGTAGCTAGAGTTGGTCTAATGTAAATAGATTCTTTAATGTATTTTGTACCCGACCAAGGACTGCAGATGGAACAAAGCTTGTAGCTAAATCTGGCACAGAGCATCTTTTCTCACTGAGATTAATGTTTTCTGTGCACTGTCCTGGTTTAAAAAAAAAAAAAAAAGTATGTCAGTGTTAGTGTCGCCATGTTTGTTTTGGTTCCTTTGGGCGCTTCACCTTTGGCTTCCACATAAACCTCAACACTGCAAATTTGAACCTTAGAGAAATATATCAAGATGGATTCTTGTGAGTTTGTGAACTCACAAATATTGCAGGAATCCATCTTGCTGTGCAAGGTTAACAGTGATCATTACATATATGATAGCGCTTTTCTAGTGGAGGGTCTGCCACATGCTAGTCTCCACTGAGTAGTTATTGCTTTACCTGGAATGTTCCAGTATGTTATCACCATGGAGACCCAGTGGTGACACAAGGCCAAGATACCAGTCAGATCTGTGGAGAGTGACCCCACTCATGCACCAGTATGCATGCACCTAAATAAATGTATTTTTTATGGAAGTTGGCACTTCACCCACGTTGCCTCGAATGAATGTGGTGTGTGCGCGAGGGTTGATGGAGGTCGGAGGGGCCGATGGAGCACTCTGCCCCAGGGCAGCTGTGGCTACAGTAGCACCTCACCACCACCGAGTGTGCAGTGAATAAATAATGCATGAAATTGTAATAATAATAATAATAATAATAATAATAATTATTATTATTATTATTATCATCATCATCATCATCGTCATCTCATGAGTGATGGATATGCTAAGAACCGGAGCCCATTTTCATCTAGCACTACAGTACTTTAGCATCATAACAGCAATGCCACACATCCCACTTAAGGCAATTCTGGTAATAACTTAAGTCCCATATGCTCAATATTGAACATTTCCTTCTCTTTAAACCCTGGCGGCTCAAATGCTTTTCAGTATACAACCGTTTCTAACGCTATCGGCATATTTTGATTGTGCAAATGTTTAAGTTTGAAAACATCGCCGATATTCATTTCAGTTAGACACACACACTTAAATACGTGTCAAGCATTAGAACCAGCTCGTGTCTTCATCCTTCTTCATATATTATGCATGTGGCTTGACTAACTCTTCCCCTGCAATTACATATAAATACATATCCTTAAGCCACCCTCATTCAATCTTAATACGAGAAGTAAACAAAGCGATGTAGTTCCGTGCGAGGTTTTGTCTCTTGGGACGATCTCCTTGCATTCTACAGACACAACTCCTGCCACGCTAACAGTTGTATATGAAGATAAAAGCTTAGAGGAGATGTGGATTAAAACTTACATATGTTTTATATGATGATAAAATACAGTTTCTGCAGAGTTTTACTTGAGAATCTGTTAGGTCACTTCCACAAATCTCACTTGTGTTTTTGCAAGTGTGGAAGTACTTACAAATATTGACCTTATTGTTATTGAGTTGATGTTTTGGGTAACTGTAACTTTTATTGTATTTATGTATTTATTTATTTATTTAGCAATGTATATGTGTATAATGAACAGTATACCAGTGCTCCCAGAAACATATAGCCTACATGCACATAGGAGTTTCTGAGTACACCCCACATGCACAACTGTCTCTACTCTTCTCTCAACAAAAACAAAGACACCACATCACCTGCTCTAATTGGTTAACTAGTTAAATTCAGCTTTAAAAGGTGCACTGTGTAACTTTTCTGGTGGAGGGCCCGCAACCTGCTTTTCTCCAGAGATGTTATTGCTTTGTCTGAAATTTTTCACAGTATGGCATTGTCACGGGCCGGACACGCCCCAATTTAAAAACCTCTGGTCCCAAGGGGAGGTGCTCTATTAAATAAAAATGCCACACGTAATTAAAAGAAATGTACAAAATTTATTGAGTCTATGAATGATAAAATGTCCAAAACTACTAAAAGCTAAACTATTAAGAGTCCCTCATTGGAGGTAGGTGGATGGGTCCCCTGGGATCGCGGCTCCGGTGCTCCTCCACAGCTCCCGCTATGCCTCAGTCTCTCCCTCTTGTCCCGGCCGCTCTGCCATGCGCGCGCTGCACTCGTCCATGCGCTCAGGAGGCCTGCGTGCAGGAACAGGCCGTCAATTTGCCGGCAACAGGTAGGAACTCTTAATTGAGCAGTGGACTTTGGGCCAGGGCTAATTTGCAGAATACTTCACTAAAATCCAAATTAAAACATGCAACTTTGAGTAGCCCTGCCACACGCACAACAAACAAGAAAAGCCACTTAGCTGGGAGGAGGGGGGTTGTCACACTCGCCCCCTCCACTGTTCCCACGTTGCGTCCTGTCGCTCGGGCGCCAAGGTCGTGCGCCGCTTTCTCTGCCCACCTCCTGCGCTCCTTCAGCGTGGCCCTATGTCTGGTACCGCGGACGCCCGACCCAGCTCCCGAAACCGTCCGTCTCCTCTGCTCAGCCCCGTCGTGCTGCCACTCGCACCGCTCTCCCCCTTTTACTCACACACCTGCGCCCTATTAGTACTGATTTGGGGGCAGGGTCAGAGTCAGTCCCGCGCACACACACACCTCCCTTCCAATCAACCCACACACGCCCAGTCCAGTCACCCCGTGACACCCCCCCTGACCAATATGTTCTAGTCCCTGGAACAACATACAAAGTTCTAGTCCATATACCTGCGGGGTCGTACCCCCATATTGGTCCTCTGAGACCGTCTTGGCTCAGGTGAGAGTGGAGGCCCCTCTTGCCCACCCTCTCCCAACGGCAACAAGAGTCCCCACATCGGCATTAGCGCGTTGTCTTGGTGATGAATGGCACCGGTCTCAGGCGCCGTATAATGGAGGCACGGCCGTAGATTGTTGCGATGAACCACACGTTCAGGCTCGTCCTTCCCCTCTGGACGCACTTTATAGACCGGCCGATCAGGATGAAGTCTAGCAACAACAACAAAAGGTCTCTTTTCCCACCGGTCACTGAGTTTACCAGTCTGCCGCCGCCTGTGGTCCCGCACCAGTACTCGCTCCCCAGGCAAGAGCGGAGCATCTTTGGCAGTGCGGTCATAGAGCATCTTATTTTTCTGACCAGCCTTCTGGAGGTTATCGGATGTCCTCTGGTAAGCATAGGCCAAGTGTTCTTGGTGCTTGGCCACCCAGTCTGTAGTGTCCATGGGGGCCTCAGTTCCAAAGCCTCCCGTCAGCAGGTCCACAGGAGTCCTCATATGACGGCCAAACATCAGAAATGCAGGTGCATATCCTGTAGACGCATGGACAGTGTTGTTATACGCTTGGATGAGTCCAGGTAAGAACTCTACCCACCTCTGTTGCTTTTCTACTTCTAATGTACCCAGAAGGTTCAGCACTGTCTGGTTAAAACGTTCACAGGTTCCATTCCCCATAGGGTGATACGGGGTGGTTCGGCTTTTACGGGACCCATACATTTGGCAAAGTTCATATATCAACCGGGACTCGAAATTAGTGCCTTGGTCAGAATGAAGTACTTCTGGGCACCCAAACGGCTGGATCACATAGGTCCACAGGGCACGTGCTGTTGTGAGGGCCGTTTGGTCTAGTGTAGGTACAGCCCATGCAAACTTTGTGAACAAATCAGTCATGACAAGTATATTTTGGTATCTATCGGTAGGGCGGCTCAATGTCAGAAAATCAACAGCTACAATGTGCATAGGGGCCTTGGCAATCAGTGGCACTAGAGGGGCTTTACCTTGGGGCCCGGGTTTATGCAAAACACAGTGCGGGCATGCTTGTAGCCAGGTATTGACCATGACCTCCATCTGTGGCCAATAAAAACCTCTCCGCAGCAGAGCCAATGACTTCTCCAGCCCCGGATGTCCCATCCGCTCATGGTACATAGTCCAGAGATGTCGTGCCTGTGAAACTGGAACGACAATTTGGTGTACAGTCTCTAATGTTCGCGGATCTTGGATGGTTCTACACACAACACCGCCTCTTAGCTCCAACTTCCGCCAGTGCCGCAACAGAATCTTTCCAGGCGGAGCCATGGCTTGCCGTTCTGTAGCATTTGGTAACATACCTCTCTTAATGTGTTCCTTGATCTTGCACAAATCAGGGTCCTCTCCCTGTAGACTCCGCCATCGGTCTAGGTCCCATCCCCAGCTGTCAGCTCGGGTCTGTGGAGAGACCGCGGTCTCCACCGCTGCCACCAGTGGCTCCTGCTCCTCCGGGACCTGATTTGGTGGTACAATGGGGAATCTAGAAAGGACGTCAGCATTAGTGTTCTCTCTTCCTGGGCGGAATCTGATTGAGTAATCAAAGTTGGCCAACTGTGCGACCCACCTTTGTTCCGTCGCTCCCAACTTAGCCGTTTGTAAATGTACCAGTGGGTTATTGTCCATCACAACAGAAAATTTTGCACCCCAAAGATAGTCCTTGAACTTTTCTGCTACCGCCCACTTCATGGCAAGAAGCTCAAGCTTGAACGAGCTATAATTCGCATCATTACGTTCTGCTGGATGCAAGCTTCTGCTGGCATATGCAATTACGCGCTCAACCCCCCCTTGGTCTTGCGCCAACACAGCACCGAGCCCGGTGTTACTGGCATCCGTGTAGAGGGTAAAAGGTAAGGTGTAATCGGCATACGCTAAAACGGGGGCCTGCAGTAGTTCTTTCTTTAACTGCTGGAAGGCCATTTCACACTGCTCATTCCACTCAACAGAAGGGGAGCCCCGCCCTCTGTTTCGACTAGTGCCTACTAAGAGTCCATTCAGGGGCTTAGCAATCTTTGAAAAGTCTTTTATAAATCGTCTATAGTACCCCACAAACCCCAGGAATGAGCGGACTTGCCTGACAGTAGTAGGGGGTTGCCAATCTGCAACAGCTGCCACCTTCTCTGGATCAGGGGAAACTCCCTCACTGCTGACTAAATGCCCAAGGAACTTAACCTGCTTCCGGAACAGCTGGCATTTTTCCGGGCGGAGTTTAAGACCATAGGTGCTCAGGGACTGAAAGACAGACTCTAGGTGTTGAAGGTGTTCTGCAAAATTTCTGGAAAACACAATCACATCATCAAGATAAACCATTGCTGATTCGGCTAACTGATTCCCCAGGCACTTCTGCATTAACCTTTGAAAGGTTGCAGGTGCATTACACAACCCAAAGGGCATTCTTTCAAATTCAAATAAACCAAAAGGAGTAGTGAATGCAGTTTTCCCTCTGTCCCTTTCCTCTACCTCCACTTGCCAATAACCACTGGCTAAATCTAGGGTGGAATACCACGCGGCTCTATTCAGGCTGGTTAGAGAGTCTTCAATTCTAGGCAACGGGTAGGCGTCTTTGTGGGTTACACTATTTAACTTGCGATAATCCACACAAAATCGCCAATCTCCATTCTTCTTTTGAACAAGGACAATGGGGGCCGCCCAAGGGCTACAGCTCTCTCTAATGACTCCCCCCTTTAACATGTCTTTTAAGAGGCTACGTATCTCCTTATAAAGGGTCGGGGGTACTGGCCTAAACCTCTCACGGATAGGATTAGCATCACCTGTTGGTATGGCGTGTTTCACAGCACCCGTCCGTCCATAGTCCTCCTCATGTAAGGAAAAGACATGTGTCCATCGCTGTAATAGTTGCTCCAGTTGCCTTTGTTCCTCCTCATTCAATCCATCTCCCTTAAGGAAAGAAAAAGCAGAACTCTCTGCATTTACCTTAGGTTTTTCTACCGCAGAATTGATCAAACCAACTTCCACGACTCCAGGGTCCACTTCCACAATGGACAGCTCCTGGCCATCCCGCACACTGTCAGGGCTGATTTCAGACACAGCTGCCAACCTCTGAAATCTGCTGAGTGTAACATCAAAGGGATGGAGGTTCCGGACCCTCACGGGAATACGGCCCTTCCCCACAGTTACCAGAGCTCTTGCCACTTCGACCCTTCCCTGTTCCCCTAGGGGTTCTACCAGTGCATCACATGGTCGACTTTGGGCGGGCGGCGGAATTTTGGCCCAAAGAGTCATTTCGCTCTGTGCAGGTACAGTTACAGGGGAGCGACTGGCTAGGCGAGCTGTAACTTTCCACTGGTCCGCCGTTGACATAGCACGGACACGTTGACAGTCTACAAAAACAGAATCCCATTCTTTACCAAGCGGGGGCTTTGGATGGTTTACGGATTCCCTGTACTTGCTAAAGAGTTCTTCCCAACAATCAGCAATTACATTCATCCCAAGGATGGCTTTATCGGCTCCAATACATTCATCCTTGGCTACAACAATACCACGCGCTGGCACCCGGACCCCATGGATGACAAAGTCAGCTACCATGTAACCCACCCATGGAATATTAAGCCCATTAGCAGCCCTCAATGTTAACCATGGCAATCCTTCGCTTTTTAGTTGCTTACTCCCAAGGAGCTTCCTACAGACACTCTCACTAAACAGCGTTACTTGAGATCCAGTGTCTACCAAACACTTAACATTTATCCCATCTACACCCACATCTATTAGGGGACAATCTCCAATAAGCTTAGCTTTAGGACTGCAATTGATTGGGTCACTAGGAGAGGGTCCGGACACTTGACCCGCAGTGGCCGGGGCATTTAAAAACCCTGACTGGACAGTTTGGAGGGGCACCTACGACTAATATGACCAATTTGTTCACACACATTGCATATAGGACGGCCTTGGGGATCCCACTTAAATCTTGCATTAAGAGGGGTTCTAGGTCTCGGGCTTCTACTTGGGTGTCGAGCGGTGTCAAAAGGAGGGGAGACCGCTCCCTTTAGCTCTTCCAAAATTGTCTTTGTCATTGCTGACATTTGCTCCTTTACATCCTTCATAACTTCAGCACGCAACTCTTGTTTCCAGTCCGTAGCTACACTTGTATTTGTCGGGGGCGTTCTACTCACCGCCAAGCAGTCATAGGCTGGCCAATGTTCACCCTGCTCCTCCTCTAGGGCCAGAGCTTCCATTTTTACCTCTTCAAAGGTAAGGTGGGGGCTCTTTCGCACCTGCCGCCTGAGCTCTTGGCGGATGGGGCCCTCCTTCAGGCCCATCACAAACTGGTCTCTTAGAACCAAATCTCCCCGCTCCAAGCCCATGGTGTCTCTCTGCTTCAACCTGGAAAACAGTTCACGCAATCGTAAAGAGAAAGCCCTCAGTGACTGGTTAGACTCCTGTCTGCAGTTGAAAAACTGAGCTCTTAAAATGGAAACATGGGTGTTGTCTCCATACAGTTCAGACAGTGCATCAAAAATCTTCTTTGAGGTGTTCCTTTCAGTCCGGTCTAAAGCTAGAATCTCCCGTTTTGCTTCTCCATCTAAAAATCCTAGAACGAAGTCAGCTTTGTGAGAGTCTCTGATAGGTTGGAAAGTAAACATAGTCTCTATTTGGCTCCGCCATTCTCCAAATTTAACATCGGACTGTGTCCCACTAAATCTTGACACCCAAGGTCCGCCCATGAAAAAAAGGCATCATCATCATGGACTGTCCACCTGACTGTGTCTCTTCAGTAGACATATTTATTTAATAGAGGCTCAACCCAAGGACCAATCCTGCCGACAACGCCACTTTCTGTCACGGGCCGGACACGCCCCAATTTAAAAACCTCTGGTCCCAAGGGGAGGTGCTCTATTAAATAAAAATGCCACACGTAATTAAAAGAAATGTACAAAATTTATTGAGTCTATGAATGATAAAATGTCCAAAACTACTAAAAGCTAAACTATTAAGAGTCCCTCATTGGAGGTAGGTGGATGGGTCCCCTGGGATCGCGGCTCCGGTGCTCCTCCACAGCTCCCGCTATGCCTCAGTCTCTCCCTCTTGTCCCGGCCGCTCTGCCATGCGCGCGCTGCACTCGTCCATGCGCTCAGGAGGCCTGCGTGCAGGAACAGGCCGTCAATTTGCCGGCAACAGGTAGGAACTCTTAATTGAGCAGTGGACTTTGGGCCAGGGCTAATTTGCAGAATACTTCACTAAAATCCAAATTAAAACATGCAACTTTGAGTAGCCCTGCCACACGCACAACAAACAAGAAAAGCCACTTAGCTGGGAGGAGGGGGGTTGTCACACTCGCCCCCTCCACTGTTCCCACGTTGCGTCCTGTCGCTCGGGCGCCAAGGTCGTGCGCCGCTTCCTCTGCCCACCTCCTGCGCTCCTTCAGCGTGGCCCTATGTCTGGTACCGCGGACGCCCGACCCAGCTCCCGAAACCGTCCGTCTCCTCTGCTCAGCCCCGTCGTGCTGCCACTCGCACCGCTCTCCCCCTTTTACTCACACACCTGCGCCCTATTAGTACTGATTTGGGGGCAGGGTCAGAGTCAGTCCCGCGCACACACACACCTCCCTTCCAATCAACCCACACACGCCCAGTCCAGTCACCCCGTGACAGCATTAAAACTTTCTAACATCATGGAGACCAAACCAGGCCAAGTTACAGGTCAAATCTGTGGAGAGGCGACCCTGCTCACAGTCAGAATGTCTGTTTTTTTAGGTATTTTTGAGCTATAAAACCACCTCTAACTGAACAGATGTAAGGTAGCTCTATTTAATGTCATACTCTGGAACATTCGAAGCAGAGCAATGACATATAAATAAATAACTAGTAACCAAGTAGTATTTTCAGTTGTATTTTCCATGCATACTTTATACTTTACTTTATACATTTGGCAGCAGTACTTGTTATTGAGTACATTTTTAGCCATGTAACTTCACTTTTCACTGGACTACACATTTTTACCACTGCTCTTTTGACAGTTATTGCTTTCATCTAAGTTTTGTTGCTACAAGATGAAAAAATAATAATAATAATCTAGAGGCAAGATTTTTTATTTTTTCCAAAGTTATAAAGATGCTACTTGGAACATCTGTTCAGCGCTTCAGCAATTTAAAGCAAAGACTCACGCTGGGGAAGTCAATAAGCAATATGCATCCAATGAATACACAATCTTTCTATGTTAAAATACGGCATGATTCTATTAAACATGGTTCCTTTCAGCCTTTTTATAATTAGGCGTATTTAGATGGATCACTTCAAACTTAAAGCCTTAATGTTCGTAGAAAAATACACACTGATTTCTTTTTAAAATGATGATTTGACAGGAAGTACTTTGGGGTAATGCGTGATTGGGGAGATTTATAAAAGCTGTAGAGGCACGAAGTTGTTCTATCTCGTAGTCTACACACTATGCACACAAGCTGAAAGGGTTAGGGATAGTACATACTTTTTTTCATTTATGTTCGCCAGCTAAAAAAAAACAAAAAAAAAAACAAAGGAAATAGAGTGAAGGGATGTGGACAAAAGACAGACAGATGATGCAAGTGAAAAGAAAACAAAACCTTATCAAGAGAAATAAGAAATAAGGCAAAAATACTGTACACAAAATTGTCCAAAAGTGCTGAACGTGAATGTGTCACGACTCAACAGGGAGGGGGCCCAAAAGCAGACAGAATCCAGGTGAAGTTTTAACAATTAATTATAACTGAAATTGTGAAATATTGCAGGGTTGGAGGCACGTACAAGAGCAGCAGGTAAGTGATGATTTCGGCAGGTTTGAAATGGCTGGAGCTGGAGCAGAAAATACAGGAGCAAGTATGTAAAAATGGGAAAAAAAAAAAACAAAAAAAAACACACACTTGGATATGATTCAAAAGGCTTATAATTATTATTATTATTCTGTGGAGTTTAATGGCAGTTTACATCCAAAAAGTTACCCCCATTGAGTGCCACTAACAAAAACTACTTACACCCTCGCAAACAGACCAGTTCCAAATCTGCTGCAACCATAGCCCAGAACAGTTTTCCCATTTTATACAATGATGTTTAGGTGAGTGTGTCCAATTCTCAATTTATGTAAAATGACCTGCTCCCTCTCTCTCCCTTCATAATGTCTAAAACAGCCCACATTCTGCTGAAGTACATGTAGATGTCTCCCCTTTCTCCTTTGGTCCCACTCTTGTTGCTATATTTTGTATACATTTTTTGTATTACACTTTTTCCTCAGGCTTTTGTACAGGTGTAGGTAAGAAGATGAGACATGGGTGTACACACGGAGAGCCAATGGAGCATAAACTACCACTGTATTGTAGCCAGACACTTCTTCAATCAGTGTAAATTCTAGCTTTATAACTGCTGCTACCTGCTGTTTATCAAAACGCTATTAAAAGAAGGAAAGGTCAACCAAAAGTCACTGATATCGAAAAATGAAAACTAAAATGAATGAATTTAAGGATAATTAAATAACATGCACTGACTAACTTAGATAAATGTCAGCCCAGTGCAGCAGGTGTCCACAGACCATTTTAAAGGGGACAATAATAACAGCATTGAAATAATTACAGTTTCAGAGGGTGAATGAGCCCGCAGTACCCACTCATGATACATTTATTTTAATAGCGACTCATACAGCACTATTTCATGCTTTTAGCTCTTCTCTCTACAACAGCTGGGTCCATGACATGGTTATTATGTTTACTTACCACCGCTCATTGACATTTGTGAAAATAAAAGGGCTGTTAGTGTTCAGATAGTGATGAATGATACAGCTACACTCAGGCCTCATGTGCCCACGCTAATCCACCATGATTGATGGTGAAATTAATTTGTTAAAGAGAGTATGAGTTGAGTAAAAAATCAACTTTAACTATGAGAAAGAAGTAGATTCAAAATGTGTGTTTAAAGGTTGTTGTTGTTGTTGTTGTTGTTATCTCATCATATACATACCTTGATGTTTTGCTTCATTCTGACATGTTTTAGTAACCCCTTATTATTAGTCTGTCTACATCTCCACGGCTCAAAATGCTCCATTTCACCTTGTGATGTCATGTAACAGTTACCTTTTACCTTTTGTTCAATAGAGATTGGCAATTCCTGGCTGAAATTACCCAAATGATGATGATGATTCTAGTGAAGATGTATGAAGTTTAAAAACACAGTGGAGTACTTACTGTATTACCACATGACAAGGTGATTGTTTGAGTGTTTTCTGTTTGAGAGAAGAATTCAAATATGCAGGATTTGTGTGTTAATCATGTGTGAATGAAACAAAACACAGCTCACAGGTCTATTTGTGATGAGGAAACAACATTATAACATTGATCAGAAAATACTGTAATGTGAGCCCTTTAAATAAATAAAATAAACTCATCCTTCAACCACTGTCTCTAGGCGACCTGTCGAGAAGCTTGTTGGCAAAAAAGGCTAACTGATATGTTTTCACTTTGTATACATACCCAACACAGAGATACTGGAGATGCACAGGCATTGGTGTTCCTCTCTGTACACAGGGCATCAGAGCAGAGAAAGCCTTCTGTCACTGCTGCTGCTGTAGGTAAATGAGATTATACCCCTATGGCTTCTCAATCTAAACTTAAGTTTACTTTAGATTGCATTGGTGATTCATGCATAGAATTTACTCATTCTACAAATGCAAAGACTGGACTTGTGGGGTCTCTCTGTGCGAACTTTGCTGCCCCCTGCTTCAATTTAATCTCTAGAGACATATAGGTCAGTTTGTGTTTTGTTGCAGCAATTAAACTAAATCTCCACACTATTAATTTCCAGTGTTAAACTTAAAGGTCTTGTATTATGCAAAATTCACTCATGTGAACTTTTAGTCATGTTAGAATGCTGTTACCTTCTCAAAAAACATACCTGGAGTTACGTTTTATTTTATTCACACGTCTGAGTAATCCTTTATCATTATTCTGTGTAAGTGATAATAGCAAATAGCAAAAAGAGCATGAGACTGGTGTCAAATAAGGCACAGTAGCATGAGATGACGAGATGACAAGATAAAATGTAAAAATTAAAACACTGTATTTGCTGTATAAATTCTTTGATATAAAACAGTACATTTTGTGAAATTATGTACAGTAACACCATAAACTATTCAAATTCAGATCATTAAAACCTGATGCACATTTTGACCCTTGCATTCTTTATCGCTTTACTCTGCAGTGGGGCTCGTGAGTCTGTTGCATGGTGATTTTGGGGGTCTTGACCTGAAAAGTTTGGAAACCTCTGCCTTATGACATTGTATATTGCAATGATTTTGTCTGGAACAGCGGCAGATAACTGAGCTGGTTGCCTTTTCTCTTGTAAATCCATTCTTTCCATTTCCCTGGCAGTCTAGAGGTCATATAATCTGCTTCTGTCACAGCTGTATAAAAAGGAACTTAGCCTCTCTCCTTTACACTAGCTTCCAATGAATGCCAAGTAGGGCTGAAGGTGCATCTCCATACATATAAAGTAGTCCATGTGCTTGCAGCGCACTGTTTGGATGTGCTCCGGATTGACATTATCGCAATCCTATATGGCCTGGTGCCCTTCCTTCTCACTGGTTATGGGCAGTGTGTTGAGTTCTTACACTTTTAATATTCACAAATGCTTAAAAGGCCCACATTACACTATTTTTAAAAATCTATGTCATAATGTTGTTTCCTCATCACAAACATACCTGTGTTTTGTTTCACTGACCATGTTTAGCACACAAACCCTGCATATTTAGGCCGAGTTCTTCTTTCAAGGAGAAAACGTTCTGTTCCACCTTGTGATGTCATGTGGTAATACAAGAAATGCTCCACTGCATTTTTAAACTCTACAAACTTTCACTAGAATCATTTGGATAATTTCAGACCTGAAATTGCCGGTCTTTGATGAATTAATGGTTAAAAGTAGCGGTTAACTTGAAAACTACTGCTTCATGACATCACAAGGTGGTACAAAGCATTTGAGCTTTAAAAATACAGAGAAGGACTTCCTGAATGAAACAAAACACAACTCCAGGTATGTTTGTGATGAGGAAACAACATTATATAGATCAGAAAATAGCGTAATATGGGCTGTTTAAGTGTATTGAGAGAAAGGCCGAGCTCCTCTTTCAAAGTCCTGGAGCAGAAGAGCTGACATCTAGAGCAGTGATAAAGTTGACATTTAATACTTCACCGAGTGTCCTGATCAAACGGGACATGAAATAATCAGAGGTTTTCAGTCGGATAAGGTCACAGGCTCTATGCAGAGGAATAGAAGTGTCAAGTACACGCTGCCCTTCAAATGTTGGGCTTAATCACAACATTGAGAGCTGTGAAAGGACATGATAAAAATGAAATAAATTAAATGTAAAATAAAAGTCTTTTTAAGTTATATGAGCAAAACCTGTGTTTAAACTTTGTATTTTAACAAAGCATGTGTTAGAAACTTTGTGTAAAAAAGGTGCAAAAAAAAAAAAAAAAGGGGGGGGATAAGCATATAATGGATTGGGACAGGGCCGTAATAGTAGGAACAGAGGAGCAGTTAAACACAAGATGAATACGAGAGGCTATTGAAATCAGGCAAACAGACCAGCATCAGAGACAAAAGGATGTTTACCTTGGCTTACACGTGGGACTAACTTCTCCAGAGACCACCATGTGACGGTAGGTGTAGGCGATCTGTCAAACTGACTACACCTAGGAACAACAGTTGATAAGAGACACCTCACAGCAGTTTATGAGAGCTTAAAACGAGTTAGATACCTACTTCTATCACGGTTTGAAAATCCAGCTTTAAATGATGCATATTATGCTAATTTTGATTTATATTATAAAGTGATTTGTTTCATTCACATGTTTAACACACAAATCCTGCATAATTAGGGTTCTTCTCTCAAACAGAAAACTCTCTATTGCACCTTATGATGTCATGTAGTAATCCAGGTGCAATACACATGCTATTAACTTGAAAACTACTTCATGACAACGTTTCATCACATCACAAGGTGGAAGAGAGCATTCTGAACTTTGGAGATGTAGACAGACTAATAACAAAAGAAATAAAGATTAAACTTAAATATTAGTATGTCTGGATGAAGCAAAACAACTCCAGGTATGTTTTTGAGGAGGTAACAACATTATAACATGGCTTAAAGCTCACAAGAGTTAATTTTGCTTAATATTTGACCTTTAATTAACAAGAAAATCCTTTTTTGACTCCTCTGTCTGTGCTACCATTGCAACATTTAACACACCACCTATAGCAAACTGCCAAATCGTTTACCATTATCCAGTGAACAATTTCTCTCCCTCAAGGACAACAAAGTCACTCCAACTGAGAGTGCAGAGCGCCATTTTATTATTTTTCCAACCAATGTCAACCTTTCAGTCAAAAACCTTTTCCCCAGAGCCCCTTTGACCTTTCAAGGCTTCCATAGTCTGGCTCAATCTTCTTCTCCAACCATACTCTTTATAGCTGAGGGTCAGTTATTGGATCAGTTTGAGTTGTTGCGTTCATTGCAGCAGATAGTTACTAAAGGAAGGTAAATGACGAGCTGAAATTTGACTTGGAAACTCAGAAGCACAAGAAGACAAAGGATTCAGTTGTGAGGATGTCAAATTTGTGTCAGACTAAAGATCAAAATCACTTTGTATTTTCAGATGAAACAAAAACAGCGCTCTACATCACCTTGCAACTTTCTATTCTTTAAAGATACAAGCCAAAATAAAAAGGGAAAAACAATTATGAAAAGTTCAGATACAAGATAAAAAAAAAAACAAACAGCTTTAAAACTCAATTTGACCTCTGCTTTTCTATATTAAAGGTGCACAGTATAACTTTTCTGGTCGGGGTTTTGAGCTTGTTACCATGGATATTATTGCATTGACTGAAATGTTCTACAATATGTCATTAAACTTATTAAACCTATCTATCTTGAAAATATTTGATTACGTTTTAATACATAACAATGCTTATGTATCTCTGTAGTCTTGTATAAGCCAACTTGCCTAACCACAGATCAGACCTGTAACATGGACTGGTGGCACCACTTGTCTCTGTGGAGATGTAGTTCAGTGCAATACTGTGGAACACTACAGGCAAACCAATCTCTATGGAGACTAAAAAATGGCAGACACTCCACATGAGTTGCATAGTGGACTATATTAAACATCACAATAGACCTTGGTTAAGAAGAGCCATGAATAAAACATGCTTGTTGAAATACTGACCAGCTTGAATTATTTCCTAATATCAACCTCTGTGTGATTTGGGCATCCATCTTGTGGTGCTGTTCAAGGGGAAAAAAATAAGGCTATAAGGTCCTAAATTACACAAAATGGACTCTTGTGAGCTTTTAGCAATGTAATAATGTTGTTACCTTCTTAAAAACAGACCTGAGGTTGTGTTTTGTTTCATTCACACATGTTTGTGTAATCCTTTATTATTACTCCGTCTACATCTCTAAACCTCAGAATGCTCTGTTCCACCTTGTGACGTCATGAAGTAGAAGTTAATTAGCTACCTTTTACTTTTAGTTGGTGTAGAAGGTGTGTGGAGCTAAAAACACAGTAGACCACTTCCTGTATTACCACATGACATCACAAGGTGGAACAGAGTGTTTTCTGTTTGAGAGAAGCACACAGGCTAATGCAGGGTTTGTGTGTTCAACTTGTGAATGAAACAAAACACAACTCCACATGTTTTTTATAAGGAAACAATGCATCTGTACTGTAACATATGACATTTTCTATGACCAGCGCCCCTTTCAGTGTTCAGCTGAAAAGAGCCTATGACTAAAATGACAGAGACCACTATCATAATGCTTTATCTTTCGCATCTCCAGCAGAAACTCCATTACCCAGACCCATTTTCCATTTACTCACAGAGATGTATTCCATATATAATTGTGTATAGATCATAAGCTGGGGATATGGGCAGATATGGAGGCACTAACCACATCCTGGCATTACAATGACCCCAGCTAATAAACCCCACACAGCAGACATTTTTCATTCTAAAGAGAAGGCCTGTATGCATTCAGAACAGCTCTCTGTATTTACACATTATGCAATTCAATTCTATTATCTCACAGGAGCAAACAGGGCTTCATATGGACAGTGGCACTTCATCTTTGCAAATTAAATTAAACTGTGATGTTCTTTTGTTAGATCAATTTACAATTCTTGGTTCAAAATGTTTGGAAAGAGAAATCCTCTCTAGTGATTTTTCTGCAGCAAGTAACTGTTTTCTATCAAACAGCTTTTTCAGTTGGTATTCTTTGCTTGTGTCATCATATATTTATGTCATCAATGCATATCATATGGCTACATTAGCTTTAAATGTAAATATTAATGAATCAAGCATAAGTTAGGATGTGTTAAGCTTATAGCTGTTCAGATACAAGGAATACATCTCAGTCTATATCCACACTTCTTAAAGCTACAAGAGAAATCCAGATTAGAAATATAATTGTATGGAAGATGTTTAAAACAATATGTAAACATAAAAATAATCACTTATTTAAATTAGATTTAAAAGCAAATACTCTAAAGCAGTTCACTAAATGTACAGTATTGCATTTTTTATGGAACATTATTATTTCATCCATAAAGTTTAATAATATAGTTAAGCGTAATGCCTTACACTTGCACTTGCAATGCGTTTTACAGTCCCGATAAAGCTCCACAAAACAAAACACTACACTGCAGTCACAGCCACACCTGCCCTGGGACAGACTGACAGAAGGGAGGCTGCCAATCTGCACCATCAGACTCTGCGACCACCACCAACGCTCACATACAGTACTAGGCAATGTGCGTGAAGTGTTTTTAAAGACACAATGGCAGAACTTGGTCTAAGTGGGAATCGATCCTCTGACCTTCGGGTTGGGGGATCACTACTCTAACCACTGAGTCACTGTTACCCCGACATTGTCCCCAAAGCTCGATTTAAACCATCTGACTGAATAAAATACTGTGACTTGTCTCTCTACAAACTACAAAAATTTAAATCATGACATCCTACTAACAACATTTTTTTTTTTTTCATTTAAACAATTACATTTGTTGCTCAAAAATACCTTGAAAAACAGATCTGATCAGTAATTTGATTTGCCCTGTCATCTGTCTCCATGGAGATATGTTTAAACTTAAAGCCATACTGTGAAACATTTTAGGCAAAGCACTGAGACACCAAAAGACTTTATATATATATATATATATATATATATATATATATATATATATATATATATATATATATATATATATATATATATATTTTTTTTTTTTTTTTTTTTTTTTTTTTAAGGGAGATACTCAGACTTTCATAACCTAAAATGTCCACCTGTCATACTGGTCTACACATGGGTTTGTATTGCTGGGGTTTTTAAACATGACAACGTATCTTCCAATAAGTCTGTCTTGATTTCCCCCGGTGTGAATGACCTCCACTTTTTATTTATTTTTGCATTTTTCTTTTTTTTTTTTTTTTTCTTTTTTTTTTCAGTGGAGCAGAACTGAATAAACTTGACTGTGGCAAGGCGCAGGGTTCTTCAAAGATGCTATTGATCTCTTTATTCCTGAAATAATTTGTATGGCTCCGAAAGCACAGTATCATCCCTTATCAACGCCTGCCAAAATCCGAGCGGCGTCTCCGGAGAGGAAAAACTCTGAGAAATAATGCAACTCATCAGGAGCGAGGAAAGAAGTGGAGGAGGGAGGCGAGGAGGGGTGGAGGGCAGAGGAGAGGGTGACAGGAGAGAACAATGCTCCAAATGTGCTGTAAATGTGTATTATTACAATGCAAAAAGGTAAAAAAAAACTTTAAGGGCCCATATTACGCTATTTTCAAGTCTATGTTATGTTTCCTCATCAAAAATATACCTGGAGTTGTGTTGTTTTTTTTGTTTTTTTCCCCCCACACATTTAACACACAAACCCTGCATATTTAGGCTTAGTTCTTCCCTCAGACAGAAAGCACTATGTTCCACCTTATGATGTCATGTGGCTCCACTGTGTTTTTAAACTCCACAATCATTTGGATCATTTCAGCCCTGGAATTTTCCATTTCTGCTAAACAAAAGGTAAAAGGTAGCTATTAACTACCACTACATGACATCACAAGGTGGAACAGAGCAGTTTGAGCTTTGGAGATGTAGACATGTTAATAATAATAATAAAATAATAATAACAATAATAATAAAGGGTTACTCAAACATGTGTGAATGAAACAAAACACAACTCCAGGTATGTTTTTGATGTGGTAACAGCGTTCTAACATGGCTAACAGCTCACAAGAGTCAATTTTGTGTAATATAGGACCTTTAAAGACTATTTTTATAGATGTTTCTTGCTGAGAGAGTAATCTATTATTATTATTATTATTATTATTATTATTATTATTATTATTATTATTATTATTTAGCTTTAGGTATTTCTGACTTTACCAAGATTTTCACTCGTCATTTCAAGCTGCAACTGAGGAAGTACTTATTTTATTTGCACACAGTAATTTTGATGTAATCAGAAGAAATAGCCTGTCAAGACATTTTGAAATCATACTCAGTTCGATTCAGTCTTTATCAAGAACATATAATATCTGGTTCATAGTATGTAAGTAAAAAAAAAAAAATTAAATTAATTAATTAAAAAATATATATATTATTAATAATAATAATAATAATAATAATAATAATAATAATAATAATAATAACCTTTGTAAAATTACATCTTTTTTATTTTAAAAGCGCGCACTGTAACTTTTCTATTTGGGGACCCTACCTCGTTTCTATGGAGATGTTACTGTGTTGCCTGGAAAGCTCCACGGTATGGCAGTCTATTTTGCAATTGTATTATTCAATGATAGGTCTTTTTATTACACAAAAATACCTTGAAACATGTATTTTCACTGTGAGCAGGGACGCCTTTCCACAGATCTGATCTATGACTTTACCTTCTGGCGCTGGAATCTGCATCAGAAAACTGAACTACTGCTCATCTATCGAGTTTTGCATACCCCATACAAGCCTCCAAACAAACACAAAAAATATATACAGGTAGAAATGAGATACTTGAATTTTGGATTTGGATTGCATTTGAACCTTTCGGGAAAATTCAGCATTCTTATCTCAGAGTGGCTCTTACTATTAGCATTCAAAAGGTGAAATTTGTGTATAAATCAGCTTATCATTGAAATGTATTCATTTATTCATTATGGCTAAACTGATTTGGGTCTGCTCAGGTTTTTATAAGCAAAAGCCAAAAAATATTTCAAATGTTCAAGCTCTGTCCTTCAAGAAATACACAAAATTTGAAACTGTGATGACAATTACAGAAATTCTTGCTTTGTTTAACTTCAGCTTTTATAGCAATGATAGACTGAGTACAAAAGTCTGTGGTTTTATTATTATAATGAACATTCAAAACATGACATAATATAATTTAAGAAGTAGCTCATTTTGCATGGATAGCTTTAGCAAAGAAAATATATATTACTAATGTTTCAGTTAAAGGTGAACTATGCAACATTTATGGAGGAGGGTCCGTCAAATACTTGCCTCCATGGAAACAAGCAGGTACCACTATTATTACTGGCATTTTTCTGTGAGTGAGATTTGACCCGTCACCTAGCCTGGTAGCTACAGAAAGTAAGTTGAATGCCATACTGTGGAACATTCCAAAAATACAACATCGACCTCGACTTCAAATTCAAGTTGTTTATAAACGTGGCCTGTCTCTCCTATCCATTATTACTTGTTTGCAGTAGTGATTATTTATGGGAAAAACCTTTCTCTACAGTCTCTTATTTGCTTTTGGTGCGCTATAGCTTTAAACACAGTGTATTGATTGGAGGATCTTTGCCCAGGTACAAAACTCATTTCACATTCACTGAGGCAGCCTAGAGTGAGCTCCTTTGCACATTCTGACTTTTTAACAAAATCAATTCATACCTCCTGGAAGACTTGTGAAATGGGGCATTGTGGGAGCATTTTAGCATCCTTACATACTATATTGTGAGTACCTATATCTTTTTTGTTGGTAAGTACAAGGCAAAGGTGCATTGCATAACATTTCTGGTGGAGGGTTTATCAAATGCTTTTCTTCACGGAGATGTTATTGCTTTGTCTGGAAAGTTTCTGTGGAGAGGCAGCCCCGGTCACAGCCAGAATGCCTGATTTTATAGGTATTCATGAGCAAAAACCCACCTGTAATGTTATGATGTGTACAGTAGAGCTGTTTAATGTCATACTGTGGAACATTCCAGGCAGAATGATGACATGTCCATAGAAACAAGCAGGTGATGGACTCCCAACCAAAAAGTTACATAGTGCACCTTTAAACCTTTCTATCTTCATGGAGACCAAACCAGACCAAGTTACAGGTCAGATCTGTGGAGAGGCGACCCCGCTCACAGTCAGAATGCCTGTTTTTCGAGGTATTTTTGAGCAATAAAACCAGCTGTAATTGAAAACATGTAAAGTAGATCTGTTTAATGTCATACTGTGGAACATTTCAAGCAGAATAGTGACATATCCATAAAAACAAGAAGGTTACAAAGTGCCCCTTTAAGAATAGCAGTAAATAGTTAGAGCTGATGCTGGTTGAAGGGAGGTTATAGCTGATTATTGGGGTTGGCCAAACACTGACCTTTTTGTGTTGTTGTTAAATTGACTTCTGTTAAAGGGCAGTGCTCCTCAGCTAAATGTCACAGACTAGTTCTATAGTGCTTCAGTATACCTTTTCTGAGTTTTTGCATGTTGTTTTTTCAATATACATACATAGGAATATTTCAAGATGTATATTTGCAAGGTGCGTTATGTAACTTTCTTGTGGCTGTTTGTCTTCATGGAGATTTGTTATCACTTTGCCTGGCAGCTCCTATGGCATTAAAGGACCCATATTTTCTGATCTATGTTATAATGTTGGAGTTGTGTTTTGTTTCATTCACACATGTTTAACACACAAACCCTGCATATATAGGCTGAGTTCCTCTCTCTGTTTCACCTTTTGATGTCATGTGGTAATACAGGCAGTGCTCTACTGTGTTTTTAAACTCCATACACCTTCACTAGAATCATTTGGATAATTTCAGCTTTAGAATTGCCAGTCTCTAATGAACAAAAGGCAAAAGCCAGATAAAACTACCACTACGTGACCAGTGTAGGGCAAGTTACTTCAAAACTGTAATGTGTTATTTATTATTTGTTATGTCATTTTAAAGTAATTCGTTGCATTACAATATTACTGTATTTAAAATGTAAGGCATTACACAACTATTGCATTACTTTTAATTTACTCTCACTAAAATAACTTCACCCCGATCTGTGCTCTGTGTGGATGTAAACAGACACACGTGAACACAGTGCTGTTTTGTGGACTGGGTGTCATTATTTGCGGAGGATGAATTATGTGATAATGTGGATGAGATGCTGCAGTTTGCATCTTTAGGAGAGGTGAGGAATAATTTTCGCTTTTTCCTGAGTTTGTATTTTGCGCCTCTGTGTCCATCACTCCTCTGCCCTGACGCTGTTTTATTGGCTGTTACTGTTACCGTAGCGTTGCTGATGTTTAGTGGTTATGATCTGACAGAGCAGCTCAGAGTCTCACGCACACGAGGAGCGCAGCGGCTTCAAAATCGCACACGAAGACAAAAGTCGGGTCACGCCAATTGCACCCAAAATCGGGCAAATTCTCCTATAGTGTGGGGCGGCCTTTAATGAAACATTTGACGTGATTCATAATGACGTTATGTATCTGTTCTGATCTGATAAGACTGTTCCCCGCTGCTGATTTCGCAGTGATTTTAGCGAATCTGTATGAAGTAAAATAAAAAGCCCACCACTTCAATCCAGGTTAAAAATGCATTGTAATGAGCGTTACTGACATTTGTACCGAGTAAAATATTACCAATTCTTTTCTGCAATGCCTTGTGGAACAGAGCATTTTGAGCTTTGGAGATGTGGACAGACTAATGCAGGATTACTCCATGTGTTAATAAAACAAAATACAACTCCAGGTATGTTTTTGAAGAGGTAAAAACATTATTTGAGTTCTTAAAAATACCTTTAAAAACATGCATGCTAACCTGTAACTTGGTCTTGGTTGTTTCATCTGCTTGTCTCCATGGAGATAGATACTGTGGAACATTCTAGACAAAGCAATACTGTGGAACATTCTAGACAAAGCAACATTCTCGACAAAGTGAGTGCTTTGCCCTCCACCAGAAAAGTTACATAGTGCATCATTGAGTGCTATGTTGTTTTGCTAAACGATTTATACAGATTTTGTTTGTCTTGAGTAATTATTGTAATTTCTGAAACAAGTCTGTTGCAGTTTCCCCTCCGTGCTCTATGCTAACAGCAACAAAAACAGGATTGGGTATTGATTGCAGAATGCACTGAAAAACAAGACAGAAAATTTATAGAAATGAAAGTTGTTAAATGGCTCCAAGGTAGTTGCAACTTTAGAGGCTTGGAAAATAAAGTTGCCAACAGGTCACAAGATGGAGGTGAAAGAGGTGAAAGAGTAAAACAAACAGCTGCAGTTTAAATCCTAACATCAAAGTCCGCACTGTTAGCTCGCGCAGTATGTACGCCCCACAGGATACAACAGCACAAAGTCTTTTTCTCTTAGTGGCATGTTCCCACTATTTTCTGCGAACAAAACAGACTACACAATATCACTCCTACGACGCGCTCATCAAAAGGCGGAGGTTAGAGACAACAAGCTCCGATTAGCCATGTTCAGCTGATTTCACATTACCTAATTTATTTATCCATTTGGACATTTTATTGAATTTGAAGAAGGTTGGTTTGGTTCAGGTTTGGCCCTAAGTTAAGTGGTGATGTAGGGTTTGGTGCTGGTTTAGAACTGGAATTGTGGTTAAATGTATTAATGCTTTGCAGTGACACCATTCTGGGGGTGTTGTACATGTATCTCTATGGTGGAATGTTCAGCAGTTACCATGGAGACAAAATACACAGATGAGCAAACCCTGTCAAAAAAGTTTAAAGATTGTCTGAAAACTCAAGAGTGTCTGTGGTCCTGTTTAGGAGGTAAAAGATGTTGATGATGTTAAAAAACTTTGGGCTAATGCTAGCTAGCTTGTGACTGCAATACTATTTGAGAGAGACTTGTTTAACAGCACAAATCAGCTCAACTATTGTAATTCCAACCAAGTCAGGTCTTTCTGTTCAGATTTCATTAAAATAAATCTCAGATTAAGTCTAACTTGAGCAACAGAGCTTCAGACAGAGTAGTGCTTTCAGTTAGCTTCACACCCCCAGGGAATGCAGCTGCAAAGTATCAATAGGTTGGTAATTATAGGTATAGTCCAGTTGGTTTAAAGCTAAAATGCATCTCTCTGATCTGAATGGTCACTGCCTAAACCCCAGCACCTGCACCAGTCATAAGTCAGTGCTAGTGCAGCTTCTGCAGCTCAGGGAGGGAATTCTGGAGGTTCTGAGCTTCACATGAGGCTTGGCCTGTCCAGATACTGAGAGATGTCCTCTATCCAGAGTTTAACGCACTGGCAGCCCAGGTTTAGTTGTGATGGTAATATATATTTTTAAGTAAGAGTTTAAAGTAGTTGTTACACGAGGGAAATACTATTGCATTTCTTCTTCTTCAAAAGGTTTAGACTATACAGTAAAACTTCTTCAAACCAGCGTCCCACAGATTATTTTCTCCTCTCCAATGTCCTCCATTGTTTGCCTTCTTCATCACAGCTGTTTGTGTGTGTGTGTGTGTGTGTGTGTGTGTGTGTGTGTGTGTGTGTGTGTGTGTGTGTGTGTGTGTGTGTGCGTGTGTGCGTGTGTGTGCGTGTGCGTGTAAACTATCTGAACAAAACAAAACATGCTGTTACCAACCAGGGAAACTCACACTGCGCTAGCATCAAGCAAAGCGCATATCTCTTTGTTTCCTCTGAATTTTCTCTAAAAGAATGAAGAAAACAAACTATGAGAAAACAAGATGTCATTTGTGACAGATTTCTTAACACTTTCTCACAATTGGTCATTAGCAGTCATGAGATAAAATCAACACCCCTCGAGTTCCTAACAAGCAGATTGAATTGCATATTAACACATTTTCTGTAGCATTTTAACAAGGGGCTCTGTGAATAGACCATTGTGGAGGCAAACTTGTGAAAGCAGAAGATGAGATTCTAGGATGGAAAGGAAGGCTGCTTTATTTATTGAATTTTGGTCATGCCTATGAAAATGGTGTGATAAAAAAAACTGTTTTGATATGGGCACTTGTTCCACTAATACACAGTTGCTTATAAAACATAAGTCACAAAACATGACTTCAGTAATTAAATATAAATATAAAAATAGGTACTGATATATTATATTATATATATTTTTTATTTTTAATATAAATTTCGAACTGTTTTATAATTGTTCAAAATATCTGATAGATTTTTTTCTTTTTTTGTTTTTTTTTAAAGATATTTTTCATAATTGAACAGCCTTAAAAGAAAGGGTTAGGAATACATTTGTGGACCAGCTCAAAGTGATTATGAGACCCCAAGGTTATTATTCTGTACAGTTGGGGGAGAGGAGAACTTGGTGCATAGTTGGATAGAGACATGATTTCCTGATGACATCTGAATCAAAATATTCCAATTTTTGAATGTTGAAAATTCCTAAAAATGTTCCCTATAAAAAGAAACTGAAACCCATACTTCTCAAAATGGCAAATATAAACTAAAATCGATGGATTGTGTAGGTTGTAATATACACTGCAAAAAGCAATATCTAGGCAAGTTTAAAATGACTTAAATTAAGAATAGAAAAATTACATAATGCACCTTTAACTTGACTAGTTTTGAGTTTATACAGTTTATCACCATCATATGTTATAACCAGAGACAATACGCAATATCGGTTTATAGACAGCAGCGGACTACAGTGAAATGGGTCCTTGAGTGGCTATTTACTCCTTGCTGTGGTCTGGCCGAAATTATCTCTTTTGTGAAATGACTGTACTCCACCAGAACAAGGGACTAGGAGTACTTGACATCTCTCTTCTTTTGCTGCTCAAATTGAAAGTCCAAGCTCCGCACACACTCCCAGCAGTTTCGCAAACCGCTGAGAGTGGTCAATCTTTGAGAAGCTGGAGGTTAACGCATTAACATCCGGGTCACGGGGTCTATTGTTTTGTTGTGTCCAATCCTCCTCTCAGAGTATGCAGCAGGGGTCTGTCCACATCACAGGAGGGAGAGCTATAGGGTGTGACAGTCTCAGTTGGGTGTACTCCTCTATCACCTCTGCTGGGATGTGCAGTGAGTGCTCAGCTTCCCCGACCGATCAATACTCGGGCAAATTGACAAAAACGCCTGTGATAAGGACGAACGGCCACAGATCGTTCATTTTGTTCCTCCACCAACAAGTGAACCCAAAGAGGATGTAAAGGACAGAACAAGGCTAGGGCAAGAGGAGGTTAATTGGTATCCGCTCCCTACAAAACAGATCTGAGTAAAAATTACATGACTGAAATGAATGGCTCTGGACCTCATTTTTACCATCTTAAAAACAAGAAAAACAGAACTAGTCCAAAGTTTTTCCTCACTTATGCATTTCAAGCATCCAAATAATTCACCGTGATGAGTTCATAAATACCTTTCACAACTCCCAGAGACCAGTGTACAACTAGTATGCTAATGCACACTTCCTGATTATCAGATTTCTACTTAGATGCATTTATTTATACAATGTATCTCTATATTGGGCAGGACAAATTAGGGGAAAAAAGGAAGAAATAGGTGCAGGTTCCTTAAACATGCCTAATATCTCATTCCTGATTAAAATATGATCCCATAATCCACAACCAAAAAAAATCTCTTATTACCAGAATGGCTGACCAAAAGCTCATATTTCAAACATATTCTGGAAAAGCTACTTACACTATTTAAATTTCAGTTAAAGATGTATTTCTCTACTTCAAAACATTGTACTCTGCCAAAAAAGCACCTGAACCTCCTGAATAATGCAAAAATAAAACCCCAGAAAAGAAAGTTCATTGAAATAAACTCTGCTCATCCATTAATCAAAGGCACATATCTTTATTTTATCAGTAGACTTGTGTATAAAATATAAAGCAGAGAATGGGATATGAACCAATACAGCTGAATGTTTGTGTACTGAATATTTTAGACTTCTTGTATCTGCACTCTTTGACTTAGCTAATATAATATGTTTAACTACACCAACTTCAAATATACTTTCCCACATCACATTTTCTACTCAACCTGCTAACCCTACATTGGTGCTCTTATTTTAGGGATGCACCAGTCTAACTCTGACACTTTGGCCTTAAAGCTAGCATCTCTAAGTCTGTTACATTTTTATTTTTACTTTTTTTTTTTCCATCAGCAGATGGCAATTGTAAAAGCTCTCCCCCCGCCTTGGTTCAGGTTAATTTCTGGTCTTCTCCTGTTGGGGCAAGGCAGACACATACCAGACAGCAATAATGTAGATAGCATCTAGTGGTGTTATGTGAGAATGCAACAGAGCTTTGTTAGCCAGTCTAATTACAAATGGTAGATTTAAGTATCTACCAAGATCCAATATTACCTAATATCATTGTAGGGACTGAACAGCTTTTATTTCCTTAAAACGTATTACAAAAATTGTGTATATAGTATCAATCCTATGTAGTATGGTTGTATAGTATATAGTATAGTAAACCGTATGTGTATATAGTATAATAGTATGTCCTTCAAATACCTACAGGACAGCTTTATATGAATAAAATTTTAAACATTATGAGATCTATTAGATCAACATTAGTCAGTAAATAGTCTTATTACATATACGTCAGTGGTCACATTTTTATATAGCGCTTTTCCACCTTCAAGGCACTCAAAGAGTTTTACATCAAGACACCACTCAGCCATTCACACACACACTCATACACCAGTGTACACAGACACTGGGGGGGGGTGAGTTAAGTGTCTTGCCCAAGGACATAATGACAGCATTCATCTGTTGGGGCTGGAATCGCACCACCAACCTGTGGGTCAGTGGATCTGACCACTCTGATGTTTATGTCCAGAGTGGGATTCGAACCACCAACCTTCAGATCACTGTCCCAGCTGAGCTACTGTTGCCCAACCAGAATATCTGCTGAACCAATATCATAGAACTGATACCTGATTCAACCCAAGTTTTTAGGATCAGTGTTGACATGCAATCCCAGTGTTAGTACTGGAGCATCACTGTCTCATGTTATGGTGTATTTTACCTTCCTGGTTAACATTCACTAACTAATCCTTCACATTTTGCTTGTTATAATTTCTCAGACTTGCACAATGCTTGTTTGTTTGGAGCACACACAGCGGCGCTCTTTCTTGCGCCACCATATTGGCTCGCCGCAGATGCTCAGGTTCCTACAAACATTTCCAGTAAGAGCTGTGGATCCGGTTAGAGCGCTGTTGTGGTTTTCCCCACACATTTGTCCGCCCGTCTGTCTTCCACATTATCAACGGGGCTCTGAAACCAATTTGTCCCATAAACACTCTCGCTCTATTCTCCCTCTTTCTCTCGCTCTCTCTCGCCTTCTCTCTCTCTTTTCCCTCTCTGTCTCCTCCCTTTGTCGCTCTCTCTCTCTTTTGTTTCTCTCTCGCCCTCTCTCTGTCCCTTCCACGCTTTCTTTCTCTCTCCTCCTTCTCTTTTCTCCTTCTCTCTCTGTCTTTCTCTGCCTCTCACTCATCTCTCTTTTCTCACTAGACTCTCCAGCAGCCAGCATTATTGCACTTATTTCATTGACCATTTGGGATTTAGTCTTCTGAAGTCAACTAGCCGCCTAATGTAATAAGATGCATTTGCAGACTATGTTTGGAAAAAATACATGAAATATGTATAATAATTAAAGGCATAGATGTGGGGGATACATTTATACTTATTTGTTGATACATCTACTCTGCTTACTACTTACTTACTATTTACTCTCTCTTACTGTAGCTATTCTTCATCAGTGACAAAGGGATAAACGAGATCTCCAAAGGGGATCCACAAGGGTCAGTTTTAGGGCTGACCCTGTTTTCAATCTCTGTAATGTGGGTTGAGTAAGAGAAATAGTAACAGATAAACTGTATAAATAAATGTCATTAACAATCAGAGTATCTTTCTTAAGGAAAACTATAATTAATATAATTAACATTCTCCATGGAGATAGAGAATGTGGAAGATTATAGCCAAAGGCACAGTCACAGTTTTGTTTTTGTTTTTTTTTTGTTTTTTTGTGAGACAAAAACAACCAAGATGAAAAAGAAAAACATGTTTTATTGTATATTTTTGACCAAAAAGTTACAACATACTGTGGCTATAATTATTTAATGTCTTAATTTAGAAATGCCCTCTTTTTTAATTTACACACACACACACACGCACCCCTATTAAACCACACATACACACTGAGTAGCCATGAGTGCACGCTGATACACCCCCCCCCCCCCCGCTTGAATGTGATGCCAGATGCTTTTGTTTTTCCTCACAGTCAATACACAATTTAAATTTAATGGCAAGTGCAACTTTAAATGCCAACATATGTCTTCCCTTTTAAATGCAAGCTGTAGTGGGTGGATCCTCCAGCTACAAGACAACTGGCAACGGCTTTACATGTAGCTGTCAGAAGATACAGTAAGTTTCACTGATAATAACAGTAAAAAAAAAAAAAAAAAAAAAAAAAAAAAAAACATTGCTGAGGACACAGCCACTAAAACATCGGGAAGCCAGTGCTGACAGGGCAAACTATGGAAAAAAGAGGGAAAAAAACGCTACCTTTGCATATTGGAAAAAGGCAGCCGAAAGCTTCCCCCAGAAAGCCAATTATCATACTCCCATTTCAATTTGAACGCCCACATGGAAAAAAGAAGAGAGACGTTAGCGTGCTATTTGAGATTGAATGAGTCTGCAATTTGGCAAGATAAAGATGCAAGACGGAGGTAGAGAGGGAGGTAAAAATGGAGTTTGCTGAGATGGCAGTCCACGGAGAAGGATGAAGAGAAGGATGGAAGGGAGGAAGAGGAGAGGAGTGAAGGAGAGGAGGAGGAGTCAAGGAGAAGAAGTGGAGAGGAAGAGCAGACAGGGGAGTTCTGGTGTGGCAGTGCCCACTTAAGGCACACTGACACAGGGAATCATGCGCACTGTCAGTCAGGCCCAGTCTGCTGAGGGGAGGAAGAGGGGAGGGGGCATGGGGACTTCATGAACAGAAAATTTTGGACGAAGAGAAAAGGCTGTCAAAAGCTAGTAGTGAAACAAGGTACAGATGTGAACAAGTGAAAAAAAATCATATAAATATGACAAAATTGGTTGCCTTCTCCAATACAAGTTCAGAATTCATGAACAGGTGGATTAGCCATACAGAGACATGCATAGCCCATCTGTATCAAAACAAATATGGCATCTTATGAAAAAAAAAAAATTTAAATAAAATATCACAGTGTGAATGTGTTCATACATTCTACTCTGGTCCTGGTTTGGGTCCTGTTAAAATCCTAATGTAGATTTGGTCCTGGTTTAGTCCTGGTCTAATCATTCTTTACTTCTGGGATTACTTCCAGTTTTTTGATGTGGTGACTGTGCAAATTTGAACGAGCTCTTATACAGGTCTTGATTTACATAAGAGGTGATATTAAAGAAAATGCTAATATAATTGTTTTCGTAATTGTGATATCAAAATCAGTATCAAGCATTTTAGTCAGTTTCCAGTTGGGTTTGATTCTTGTACGATTAAACACTAAGAGAAGATGTAAGCATTGGTTTAGCAAAAATGCCTGTACATTGAAGAATGTTCTGACAGTTTACAATGATCAGTCAAAACACCACCCCATCCTGAGTTATCTTAGTCTTCTTGATAGTTATTGGAGTAAACAGTCTGTAAACTAGATGAGGCAACCTCACTATCTTCACTTGTTTCACTGGAGAACATCTATTACTGAGAAACATTCATTCAGTTTTCCAAGAACTGACTACTCTGATAAAGTTTTTGTTGTCTAGGCTTGAGCTGTTTTTCATCATTACTCAACCATTATGTTATTTCAATATATTATTTTTTCAGACCAAGAGTTTGTTTTCATAACTAACAGTTTCAACTGCTCACTTAGCGGCCTTCTTCAGAGTAGACACGTGATGATGTTGTGACGAGTCTGGTATGAAAACAAACCTTGGTCTGAAAACAGAATCTATCAAAATAAATTATTGGAAAACCAAAATTAACCTCACTGGACTATTATACAACCATTTCAAGTATGGAGAGCTGTTTACATATTTCTTAGACTTAGACAAACTTTATTGATCCACAAGGGAAATTACTCGGACACAGTAGCTCATATATACAATATATTATAATAACAATGAAATAAAAATATAAACGGTAATAAGAAATTGTAAATAAGTAGTGAAAAAGATAGCAAGAGACTGGTGTCAAATAAGGCATAATTATATAAATGTATACGCACAAGTAAAATGGAAATAAAGTAATAAAAATATGTCTCAGCTATACAAGAGGTCATAAGGAAGACAGTGCAAAAAGGATAAGATGATTGACTTCATATAAGCTACATTATGGTAAGAATGTAGTCCTGTATCTCTCACTGTTTGTATGTAGTTACAATCCTGTGTGACTAAATAATGGGAAGTTGTTGTGATGTTAGGAATGGGACGAGATACAATTTTGACATTCTTTATAATAAATAAATTGTGCTGTCCAGTTCCCAATTTTAGCCCCACCATTATTTATTTATTTATTTATTTATTATTATTATTATTATTATTATTATTATTATTATTATTATTATTATTATTATTATTATTATATTATTATTTTTTTTGCTTTCTGGGACTACAGCTTCTCAAAAAAAGTAACTCACCAGTACTTAACTCAATTTTTTTTATCCAATCCAAATGTAAAAACATGGCGGAAAAAAACTCACAAGATCATTTTAAGCATGTGTGCATAGTCTTGTCACGCAAAATCTTGTGGCATGAAATCTTGTCCCATCCCTATGCGATGTGTCTTCATTTCGTATTACTTTGAAATATATTTAACTGCACTGGTACTGGCCTGTTTTTTCTTTTGCTTTTGTTTGACAAGGAGAGACAGGAGTATGAGAATTCTAGCCACGTTGTTTTTCTCCCCCCCTCAGAATTCGATTTATTTCAATTTAATGGAGATTTACAGGCTTTACATTTTGATCACTAAACACGTTGCCAAAACCCATAGACGAGATGTAAAGTGGCTAACGCTCACAGAATGAGACAATCAAAGCAGAAAGGAACCCTATTATGATGCATTTTCTTCTACCAACTCCATCACTGTCGAATGAATAAGGCTAGATGATGAAAAAAAGCATATTTTTATTTATCCATAGCCTATTTTTCTACCTGGAGAGTCGGATATATGCTTGTTTCATGGATATGTATTAAAGGGCTCATATTACTCTATTTTCTGTTGTAATGTTTCTTCATCACAAACATACCTGGAGTTGTGTTTTGTTTTATTCACACATGTTTAACACACAAACCCTGCATATTAAGGCTGTGTTCTTCTCTCAGACTGAAAACACTGTGTTCCACCTTGTGATGTCATGTGGTAATACAGGAAGTGCTCCACTGTGTTTTTAAACTCCATACACCTTCACTAGAATCATTGACCCTGGTTGCAAATCTCTACTGAACTAAAGGTAAAAGGTAGCTGTTAATTTGGAAACTACCACTATGTAACACTAACTTTAGGCTAGGCAACCTGACTGCGGCTAAGAATATTAGCGGGAACAGAAGAGTGGTTCTTGAAGGAGCCCAAGGTGTGAATGAAGAACATACAACAGGACTGTAGTTATTATACTTGTATATTAGAGTGAGAGGCAATTAAAGAGGCAAAGAGAGGCAAATTAAATATAAACAAAAACAGTAACACAAAAGTTCAAGTTCCAGTTTTTGTGGGGGGAATAAGTTGAGTCCTTTAAACAAGGTTTTCTCCACAAGAGTTCATCAGGGTATAATCCACAATTCGAGAATCGCAATCGGTATAATCCACAGTTCGAGAATCGCAATCAGAATAATCCACAGTTCGAGAATCACAATCGGTATAATCCATCATTCGAGAATCTCAAACGGTATAATCAACAATTCGAGAATCGCAATCAGTATAATCCACAGTTCAAGAATTGCAATTTATGATTCACAGTTCGAGAAGCGGCGGGGGGGAAAAAAAGGAAACAGTTTGTCCTACTGCACAGTTGTTTAGCTCGCCATCTGGTGGTTTGTCGAGTTGAAATTGGTTATAGTCCATTGAAAGTGGATTCCATCCATAAAAAACCTGACCTAGAAGGCCAAAAACACAAATAAGTACTTCATTCAAAATAAGTAACATTGTTACTATTATAACGTAACCCAATATGAACAAATTAAATGAATGCATGTGTAAACATACATGGGAAAATTATACATAATCAGATTAAACAGGTCTGAATAATTAATATAGTTAATTATTCATCCAAAAGTTCATTTGAATTTGTTAAATAAATCATGTATCGATAATCAATTACTATAGCAAACAAAACATTCATTTAGTTCATTAAAGACAAGTGCACTTAATTGTAATAATCAAAGTGTTAATTCCAAATACTGGTCAAAATACTCACAGTTCATAAATAAGTGTTGCGCAACAATCACTGGAATAAATAAACACGTAGCTACATATCAGTTGGTTTCGATAGCATACAAAACTCCTCAGGCAATTTTGCGTTAACCAAAATAAGTGTTCAAACTAGACAAAGATTATTAAGGGCGGTCCCATGTATTAACTTTTAGTTGAATCAAAGTGTTGCCTACAATTCGGCTTCTTTACAATAACAAATATGAATACTGTAAAAGTATTTACCTTGATTTTCACGGGCTACACTCCGTGCTCGGCCCGACTGGTAAACATGTACGGAGGCGCTATGGGGGATTTGAAAGGAGCAGTTAACGACTTGGCTTAATAAAACATTTTAGCGGCAGTTTACACGTTGTAATTTTCTGTGATAGTTAATTATATCTCAGCAAAAGGCTCACCTTAAAATGCTGAGTGAAATGTGTAATTTTAGAGAGTTCGGGTACTTTGAAGTTTGCCACAGCCACAAAGGAGATGAAGGAAGTAAAATAAAAGTCTCTGTATTAAATGCTGTTTACAGGTGACATGACATCACAAGGTGGAACAGAGCATTTTGAGTTTTGGAGATGTAGACAGACTAATAATAAAGGATTATTCAAATGTGTGAATGAAACAAAACACAATTCCAGGTATCTTTTTGAGCGGGTAACATCATTCTAACATGGCTTAAAGCTCACAGGAGACAATTAGCGTAATATAAGACCTTTAACCTTGCTACAAATGTTCCACAATAAGGCATTAAACTTGTCTATCTGACATACATTCATACAGTTGTTTCATGTAGTTGAAAAACATGCCTGTGCACTGTGACCGGGCTAACCTGCAACCCGTAACCTGTAACTTGGAGTTGTTGTCAAATTCTTTTCTCCATACAGATAGTTTAATAATACTGTGGAAAAATTATAGGTAGTGCATCTTTAAAAATTAAAAGTGTTCATATTTTTGGGTCTAATCGTTTTTAGATTAGAAAAAAAGATTAAAGATTGCTTTGTTGGATGATACAAGTATTGCAAACCCAATTCCTCCATTTTTGTAACGTTTTGAGTATTTGAAGTTTGTTAAATAGGGTGCAGGGCTATCTGTTTTCCATAAATCACCAGATACAAAACTGCTTCAGTCATGCTTATTAATTCACTTTTACAAAACAAGTTATGGATTTAAAAATAGTTGAAATTCATTGAAGATGTGGTCACCTATTCCAAAGTTTACATAGAAGGTTGCTTGCTTTACATAGAAGGTTCCAGTTTGACAGTAGATATCAGTGAACATTGAGAGGCATTCTCTGAGGACAGTTCTAATTCAATATTAAAATAATCCATCTTGCCCATGTCACTGGATGGTGATGACTATCTGCACCAAACAACCTTGAGCCACAAGAAGCAATCAAGTACGAAATACTCTTTAATTTTCTTATGGCAGCAGCATTTATCTTAATAAACCCTAATAGATCATCATGGTTTCATATTGTACTGATGTTCTTTGCAATTAGTGGCTTCCTATTGTGTCAGGGTGGAGGAAACTTTTTTCCAAGTCAAATTCCTGGCGCAGCAAAAGCTGTCCATGGATCGATAGTGCATAGGGGGCCCACAGCCGGGTCAGAAAACAATGCACATGGAAATTAGCTGAGTACAGTATGTACTGTGGAGGAAATAAGTATTTGATCCCTTGCTGATTTTGTAGTTTTGCCCACTGACAAAGAAATGAACAGACTATAATTTTAATGGTAGGTTTATTTTAACATTGAGGGATAGAAAATCACATTATAGAAAATATATTAACTGATTTGCATTTTATTGTGTGAAATAAATTTTTGATCCCCTACCAACCATTAAGAGTTCTGACTCCCACAGACCAGTTAGACACTCCTCATCAACTCATCACCTGAATTAGACTCCTGTTTTAACTGGTCACCTGTATAAAAGACACCTGTCCAGAATCAGTCAATCAGACTCCAAACTGTCCAAAATGGGAAACACCAAAGAGCTGTCAAAGGACGTCAGGGACAAGATTGTAGACCTGCACCAGGCTGGAATGGGCTACAAAACCATAAGCAAGAAGCTGGTGTTAAGGAGACAACAGTTGGTGCAATTGTTCGAAAATTTAAGAAATACAAAATGACCATCAGTCGACCTCGGTCTGGGGCTCCACACAAGATCTCACCTCGTGGAGTTTCAGTGATCATGAGAACAGTGAGAAATCAGCCTAGAACTACGCGGGAGGAGCTAGTCAATGATCTCAAGGCAGCTGGAACCACAGTCACTAAGAAAACTATTGGGAACACTTTACGCCACAATGGATTAAAATCTTGCAGCGCTCACAAGGTCCCCCTGTTTAAGAAGGCACATGTGCAGGCCCACCTGAAGTTTGCCAATGAACACCTGAATGATTTAGAGAGGGATTGGGAGAAGGTGCTGTGGTCAGATGAGACCAAAATCGAGCTCTTTGGCATTAACTCAACTCACCGTGTTTGAGGAATAGAAATGCTGCCTATGACCCCAAGAACACCATCCCCACCGTCAAGCATGGAGGTGGAAACATTCTGCTTTGGGGGTGTTTTTCTGCTAAGGACAACTTCACCGCGTCAGCAGGAGGATGGATGGAGCCATGTACCGTATAAAATCCTAAATGATAACCTCCTGCCCTCCTCCAGGAAACTGAAAATGGGTCGTGGATGGGTCTTCTAACACGACAATGACCCAAAACATACAGCCAAGGCAATAAAGGAGTGGCTCAAGAAGAAGCACATTAAGGTCTTGGTGTGGCCCAGCCAGTCTCCAGACCTTAACCCTATAGAAAACCTATGGAGGGAGCTGAAGCTCCGAGGTGCCAAGCCATAATGATTTATAGATGATCTGCAAAAAAGAGTGGACCAAAATCCCTTTTGATATCTGACAAACCTGGTCATCGACTACATGAAACGTCTGATGTCTGTGCTTGCAAATAAGGATTTTCATTTTCAGTTTTTTGGCTAGAGGGTTCAAATACTTAGTTTATATATAGTTTATATATTTTCTTTAAAGTTATTTTCTGGATTTTCTTTTTGATATTCTATTTCTCACTGTTAAAATAAACCTACCATTAAAATTATAGGCTGTTCATTTCTTTGTCAGTGGGCAAACCTACAAAATCAGCAAGGGATCAAATATTTATTTCCTCCACTGTAGATGTGAATGACTCTAGAAAATCACATGAAAAGTGAATTCTAGAACATTGCAAGTTCAATATATACTGTGTATCAACATTCTTAAAGGACCATATTATGCTATATTCTGATCTATGTTATAATGTTGTTTCTTCATCAAAAACCTGGAGTTGTGTTTTGTTTCATTCACACATGTTTAACACACAAAAGCTGCATATTTAGGATGAGTTCTTCTCTCAAACTCTGTACCCCCTTGTGATGCTTGTGATGTCATGTGGTAAAATAGGAATCCACTGTGTTTTTAAACACAATCTCCTATTATATATAACATAAAAAGTACTTAAAACCATACAATTAAAAGAAGTAGTAGAAACGCAATAATATAGTATAGTACTGGAATAGACCCCACATCATAGACAAAACATGTCTAAAGTGTTTTTATTTGATTATTATTATTATTATTATTATTATTATTATTATTATTTAGATACTGTACGTAACTTTCTAATGGCATCATCTCTATTATTCAAATAGAAATTTAAAATCATACTTTACAACATTCTCCACGGAGCCGTGTATTTTTCTACATTTTTAGTGCAATACACATGACCAAAATGAAAATAAACATGCTTTATTTTAGTCTGTTTTTGGCTGAGAAGTGACATACTGTGGCTTTAAATCTTAATTAATCTATTCAGTTTCCAAATCTGATTTGGGACTGTGAGTATAACTGATCCTACCATCACATTCTGTGCTCTGTCCTCATGTGTCCGGCTGTGCCCTGCTGTTTGTCTCATACCGTCATGTTTCACTTCGCACCTCCCTTTCACTCTTTCTCTTCTATCTCTCACCTCTTCTGTCCCTCTCCTATCTCTCTCTCCCTCTTTTTCTCTCCCACATCACACCTCTCTTCTTCCTCCCTTCACCTAATCTTTCTCCATCTGTCTCTTTCTCTCTCCCCGTCTGCCTCAGTTTCTCTCCCTCCTTCTCTTCTCTGTCTTCTCTCTCTCTTTTTTCTCAACTCACCTCTTTCTCTCTCCCTCTCTCTACCCCTCTCTCTTTCCTTCTCCTCCCTCTCTCTTGCCCTTCCCCTCCCTCTCTCTACCCCTACTCCCTCTCTCTAACCCATCTCTCATTTTCTCTCCCTCTACTCTGTCTCGCTACCCCATCTCTCTTTCTTTCTCTCTCTCCTTCCTCTCTTTCACACTCCCTCTCATCCATCTCTTTTTTCCCTCTCTTTCTCTCTCCCTCTTTGTTCACTCTCCCTCTCTAGCCCCTCACTCTAACTTTTTTCTTTATATCTCATCCCACTCCTCCCTCCCTCTTCTATCCTTTCCCTTCACCCCTCACTGTATCTCTTTATCTCGCCCTCACTCCTGTCTCTCCCCTCACTCCTGTCTCTCCCGTCATTCACTCCATCACCTCCCTCTCTCCATTTCCCTCCCTCCTTCACCTACCCCCTCCGTTTCTCCATCTCTCCTCTGTGTCTCTCTCTCCCTCAGCTTGTGTAATCATAACAGTGAGTGAATAGTGTATACAGGCAGCTCCCAGGGGCCCCACATTTTCATCACAGCTCTCCTCTCTTCACCTCTCTTCACCTCTCCTCACCTCTCCATCCATCCCCCCATCACTCCTTTGGCTCAAATTACACCCAAAGCATCAAACACTTTCTTTTCTTCTTACTGCCCATCTCGACACCTTTATCCTCACTTCTCCCGACCCCACATAGTGCCCCCTAGAGATGGCTGGCGGTAGGAGGTCAGCTTATCTTTTTGTTCAAATAGAGGAGACAGACTCACAGCCAGAGTGGAGTTACACCCACTGTAACTGGACCATTTAACTGCAGGACCAAAGCGCCGGCCTGCTCAGTGAGAGGAGATAAACAGCCAAAGAGGGCGTATGAGTGAAAGTTGTATAAAAGTCGAGATAAAATAGTTTTTCAATGTAGAAATTGGGTCTGACACTGCTGAGGTGTGGTGAAGTAAGAAATAGATAGGACAATTGTGAGAGAGTATTTCAGAGGGAAGATGGTTTGAACATTTCAGTTAAAAGATTCAGAGATAAAAGATCACAACTTAATTTTTGCAGCAGTTTTTCCCAGTTATAGAGGAGACTATGGTGGGCCCTCATAGTCTAAAATGAATCTGAAAAAATTGGTAAAACTGATAATACACTATGCCTGTAGCACTGTCTTAAACATATAGACATAATTATATTTGATCTGTATTTTCATCATTGTTTCAGCAGAGCCAAAAAGTCACATTTATTCTCCATTGTATTGAATAAAATGGATCACTTGTGCCAACATTGTCTCAGTATAAACTTTTAGGAAACCCTGGGCAGTAAAAGTATAATAGAGACATACGTACCAATATATACTGGAAAAACTAGGTCATGCATTTTGAACTCAATTTTGGGGTTTGCAAATGTTTTATTGCTAATATTTGTATTTGTTTATTTGGTTGAGACAGTGCGAGTACGGTTTTTCAATTTAAACTTTTCACAATATGAATTTGAGAAGTTGTGTATTCTCTGTCACTGTTTTTTTGTGATCTCCTTCCAGTCAAAAAGCTTACATCTAGTCTTCACTCTGTTGCCCTCTGTGGGTCTATAAACAATTAGTTAAAGGTGCCCCATGTAACTTTTTTGGTGGAAGATATGCCACTGCATTTGTGTGATGTTATTAAATTTGAGGTGTTCTGAGCGGGTTTGCCTCTCCACAAATCTGACCTGCAACTGAGCCTTGTGGTGTCACCCCCTTGTTTACATGAAGATAAGTTCCACAGTACGGCATTAAACCTTCCAAAGCAAAGCAATAACATGTAACAACTTTAAATGGCTCATGTTATGCCATTTTCTAATATGTTATAATGTTGTTTCCTCATCAGAACAAAGCTGGAGTTTTGTTTTGTTCATTCACATGAACAAAACAAACAAAACACAACTCTGGGTATGTTTTTGATGAGGTAACAGCATTTTAACATGGCTTAAAGTTTACAAGAGTCAATTTTGTGTAATATAGGACCTTTAACCAAAGATGCCCAGTAAAAAAAAAAAAAAATGAGGACTTTATTTTTGCCGAGTTACCTCTTGAAAACATACTCTTGAGTGTATTATTTGTATTTGTATCTGCTGGAGAGTCGGACGAGTTGATTGGCTGACTGGCAGTGGAACCGGCTGATTGCTTTTGAGGGAGGCCTGTAATTTCTCTGTCATATTGTGAGTGATTACAGCTCAGAGTCGTGTCAGTGTGGAGCTCCATCAGAACTTTTTGACAGCGTTCTTTTTTTCATTCCCCTTTTTTTTTTTGTCACACTCGCTCCCACTCCACAGGCACAAACGACTGCTTTGGCTGTGCATTGTGAAGTGAAGAGAAAACACTGCCTGATAGGAAAAGTGACTGTACTTTTGTTATTACAGCCAATGTATGAAACTGTTTGAAAACTGCAAACACTGTGGGAGATAATGTCTGAGAAGTGGATGTCAAAAGTGTTTATAAAGGACTCATATTATGCTATTTTCTGATCTATGGTATAAAGTTGTTTCCTCATCAAAAACATACCTGGAGCTGTGTTTTGTTTCATTGACACATGTTTAACACACAAATTTAGGCTGGAATAGAAAACACTGTTCCAAGAATCATTTAGACAATTTCAGCCCTGGAACTGCCAGTCTCAGCTTAACAAAAGGTAAAATGTAGCTGTTACTTGAAAACTACCACTTCATGACATCACTAGGTGGAACAGAGCATTTTGAGCTTTGTAGATGTAGACAGACTAACAATGCAAGTTTACTCAAATGTGTGAATAAAACAAAATACAACTCCAGGTATGTTTTTGAGGAGGTGACAACATTCCAACATTACCAAAATTTATAGGAACGTTAAAGTTGAACTATGTAAGTTTTTGGGTTCTGTCACATGATGGTCTCCATGGAGATGTCATTGCTTTGCCTGGAATTTTCCACAGTATAACATTGAACTACGTGTGTTTTTATTGCCTTGAAAAACATGCATTCTTACTGTGAGCCGAGTCACTTCTCCACAGATCTGACCTGTAACTTGGCCTGGTGGCGTTACCTGCTTGTCTCCATGTACACTATAGATAAGTTTAATGCCCTACTGTGTAATATTCTCAGCAAAGCAATAACATCTCCATGGAGATACACAGGTGGCCTATCCTCCACCAGAAAAGTTAGATAAGTATAACAAGGTCCATTCAGCTATAGTTCAGTTTCTCCTGTTAATGAAGTCTTCTCTGAATTTACGGCAAGTATAAGACAAATAAGCTCCCAGGACAAAGCGTTGATTAAGTTATAACTCATGTTTTTATTATATAAATAGGAATGAAAAAGTCTCAAACTCCGGCTCCACTGTTTGCCTGGAGGGTGCCAGCACAGAGCTACAGTCGTCTTTATTGGAAAACACTTTTTAAAGCACTGACAGATAGGTGACAGGGAACATCCAGGGCCTCTAGGCAAATTGTTCACAAAGAGTTTGACTTTTATGCGCTAATACAATTGTGTCTGTGATAAAGTTGGATTGTCTTGTCTCATTTAAAGCAACATATTATAAGGATGAGGAAATCTGTTGTATCATTCAAATGGTGTTTAAAGGTGCAATGTGCAACTTTCAGTGAAGTTGCTGGTCTCCACGAATATTGATTTGCCCGGAATGATATTAAACATAACCTAGCTCCATGGCCAGGTTAAAGGTCAGATCTGTGGTATAATAAAAATACCTGTTGGATAAATACAAGATAGTTTAGTTTAATGACATAGCAACATCTCCATGGAGACAAGCAGGTGGCAGATTATCCTCCAGAAAAGTTGTGACCTTTAATTATTATCTAATTCATACAGTATATTCACAGAATTCACATTTGCCTAACATTATCATCAGTGTCACATTAAATATTCAAAATAACATCGCAAGATATGGCCACGTTTGTCAAATCGCTGATGGCCATATTTCTGCTAAAGACAATGCATATTGCCATTGTGTCTTTAGGCAAGACACTCGGTTTACCTCCCCTGTTTGTCCACACTGGTGTATGCATGTGTGATGACTTGACTACTCAATACAGGTAGAAAATATTAGCAGTTGGTCATATTTTTCATCTGTGCAAGCCGGCTCTATTAAATGTATTTTTAATTAACCTTTATTCAGTGTAAAACTCAAGGTAAATCAAGCAAGTTGATTTTAAATAATATGACCTTTTTAATTATTTTACAATCCTTAAAGTTCGGACCACTGCTGATCACATGTTCATACAGTTTTCAAAGTGTCTAGCTGTCATCGTCAGGGATTGGGTGTTCTTGTTAATTACTCCTTAAGTACTCCTTTGTTCATTTCTCCTTAAGGTGCAGCTGGGACACAAGAAGAAGTGTTTAGTATTGAAAAAATCATGAATACGTTTTATCAATTTAACACAAACAAATATTAAAGGGCCTATATTATGCTATTTCATGATCTATGCCAGGGGCGTCCAAATTTTTTTCATCAGGGGCCACATATCTAAACACAGACAAAGCAGAGGGCCGATTGAGGGCCATAGACTGGTGCTCAGTACAGTGAATAATTGAAATATATGATAATGAGCTATAATGAGCTATCAATCCTTTATTCATGCTAAGATCCACAAAACCACACAATAAATATTATATTTTCAAAAAAAAACTTGCAGTCAAAACTGCTCAAGGTAACTTGGGCCAATTCACCTGGAAGCTTGAGGGCCAAGAAAAATTTGTCTGAGGGCCACATTTGGCCCACGGGCCATAGTTTGGGCATGCCTGATCTATGCTATAATGTTGTTTCCTCATCAAACAAGAGAGCAGAGTTGTGTTGTGTTTCTTTGTTTGGTTTCTTTAACACACATTTAACACACAAACCCTGAATTTTTAGGCTGTGTTCTTCTCTCAAACAGAAAACACTCTGTTCCACCTTGTGATGTCATGTGGTAATAAACAAATAAAAGTGCTGTTTTTAAACTCCACACACCTTCATTAGAATCTTTTGGTTAATTTCAGCCCTGGAATTGACCGTCTTTATACTGCATTAATGGAAAAAGGTAGCTTGAAATCTATTGCTATGCGACATCACAAGGTGGAACTTTAGAGATGTAGACACACTAATAATAAAGGGTTACTCAAACGTAGGTGTGTGAATGAAACAAAACACAAATCCAAGTATGTTTTTGATGAAGTAACAGGATTCTAACATGACTAAAACCTCACAAGAGACCATTTTGCGCAATATCGTATATTTAACAGCTCAACAAAGAAAATCAAGTAAAAGCTTTAACCTGTAATTCAAGCCACTGAGAAGGTTCATTATTTCTTACCATGATATGTACCTCAGATAAATTGTAAGCCGCCATGTTTGTTTTAATACAGATGGACCATGCTTCTCTCTGATTGGTTAATCCACCTTTTTTCTCTCTCTCTTTCCCCTGATGTCTCTTTTTCTCTTTTCTACACTTCCTCTTTCTCCAGTTGTCTTTCTTTATTTCCTCTCTCTCTCACTCTCTCTCTTCCCTGGTCTCGCTCTGTCTCTCCCTCATTAGCCTCCCCACTCTCTTTCTCAACTCCCTCTCCCCCTCCCTCTATTTTTCCTCTGTCTCTCTTCCACCCCTTTCTCTATCTCTTTACATCCTCCTTCTCTCTTCCTCTCTCTGTCTTTAACCTGTAATTCATGCCACAGAGAAGGTTCGTTATTTCTTACCACAAAATGTACCTCAAATGAATCAGAAATGGACCATGCCTCTCTCTGATTGGTTAATCCACCTGTCAGCCACTGAGAAATCTGAGAAACAGGATAGGATAATAAATAATAAATTTAAAAAAAAGAAAGAAAAAAGACTTAACCATAAACAAGTATCCAACGCACCACTGGCACCTTTACATTTATACCAATTTGAGAACCACTGCTCTGAACCTCATTACGATTTGTGCACACATTTATATGGCAAATTGCGTTTTAATAGATTTGTTTCGTGTTATGAAAGCGTGCTATTGCAGAAAGGCCATTACATCCTATGAGTTTGTTGGGGTGGAGGCATTCATTTCGTGAGCTGACAGAAGATAATATTTAATGTGAGTGTGAAGGGCTGCTCATCTGTTATTTATGTTGATGACTGTTGGTCCCAGCTGGATCTGCTTTCCTATTCATAGAACTGAGACCTGGTCCAGACGTCATTTACATGCACAGACCATTACCTGCAAGACTGACTCAATACAGGGGGCAGTGGGCTTGACCTATTACCTCACTGACCATTAAAGTGTACCAATAAACTTGTAATAATGCTTTTTATAGTGGACAATGATTAGCTATAACACTGCAGTCAAAAATATGTGATGTGTAGTAATATAAAGCAGCACTGCAGTATAATAAAGGTCACTATGCAATGTAAATGCAGCTAATATGGGGCCATAATACGTAATTCACTGATATATGTTCTTTCCTCATCACAAACATGCCTGTGTTTTGTTTCATTCACACATTTAACACACAAACCCTGCATATTTAGGTCAAACGAAAAACACCCTATTCAACCTTGTGATGTCATGTGGTAATACAGGAATATGGAGTTTAAAAACACAGTGGAGCACACACTGTGTATTTAATATGTCTTCACTAGAATCATTTGGATGATTTCAGCCCTGGAATTGCCAAGCTCTACTGAACTAAAGGTAAAAGATAGCTGTTACCTTGAAAATAGCAGTTTCATGACATCACAAGTTGGAACAGAGCATTCTGAGCTTTGGAGCTGTAGACAGACTAATTAGAAAGTTACTCAAATGTGTGTGAATGAAACAAAACACAACTCCAGGTATGTTTTTGAGGAGGTAACATCATGGCTTCAAGCTCATAAAAAAAAAAAGTGAAAATACAACCTTAAATAACTATTTTTATTTATTTGTATTTATTTTTTTTTTTCTAACTGGTCCATTTAAACTGTTCAATTCATGTACTATCTAGAGAACCACTCTTTTACCAATAATGATGCATGCTTTAAAAGATGCACTATGTAACCTGTTTGCTACTTACTTGTCTCCACGGAGATGATGTCATTGCTTTGCTTGGGACATTTTACAATCTTTAGTCAGTTACAGGTGTTTGTATTGATCAAATATATGCACTTTTGCTAAGAACAGAGTCTTCTTTCCGCCGATGGCATCACCAGCTTGTCTCCATGGAAATAGAGCTGTATGCTATACTGTGAAGGAGTCAAGGCAATGATTTTTCCAGATAGTCTGCATGCACAGGTGAACTGTTGAATCAAAACGGATAAACAGTCTATTTTTGCATGTCTTTTTTTGGCCTGACATACAATGTGTTTACTGCAGTCTCCACATAATAATGATGCAAGATTCTGTTATGCTTTGCCACAGATCTTTCCTCCCATAGGCCCTGCATGGAACATTTTAGCTCTTACACCATGTTTTAGTAACATACATGAGCACGGTTTAATATTCATGTATGTATCTCTTCTCATGAAACATATCCCTCACTTACATAACTCCAAATACAGTTTTTCTTCAAATACGCTGCAAAAAGCAATATCTAGGCAAGTTAAAATGACTTAAATTAAGAAGATTTTACTTTATTTGAGTAGATTCAACTTGTCAAGTTATTTATTAATTACCTACCAATGTGTTTTTCTTAATTCAAGCAACATTAGATTTCTTATTTTAGGTGCAAAGAGTTGTTGTGTTTGTTTGTCTTAAGTGTAGCAATATGTATTTTCATATTTTAAGTACAAAAAGTCTTGTTCCATCGGTAGATCATTTTACTTGTGAAGTGAAAATCATTATAAAACTTTCTTAATTCATGTAATCTTCACTTGGTTAGATTTGAGTGTTTGCAGTGTATCGCCATAATACTTTACAACCATAGACAATACGCAATATCGGTTTATAGACAGCAGCAGACTACAGTAAAAATGGGTCCTTGTGTGGCTTTACTCCTTGCTGTGGTCTGGCGGAAACTATCTCTTGTAAAATGACTGTACTCCACCAGAACAAGGAACTACTAATACTTGAAATCTCTCTTCTTCTGCTCAAATTGGTAGATAATTTGACTCAAATCATGATAAACCTTTGTCAATTCAAGTCATCTTAACTTTTTTTAGTGTAAGGTACATTGTTTACTTCATTCTCTGTGCGAAGCCAATTTAGCACTTCCACAATCCATAGACGCTCACTGTGAAAGTACTTCCCATTACTAGAACAGCCTCATCAATGTAAAAACACGTCTGTTGACTCCTAAACTGCATGTGGATTAATCACCTCAAATTACAGGGCTCTATTTCTCCATCTGAACGCACAGGAGCGGACTTCCATTAGGCCCTGAGTCGGATATCCAGCCGCGAAACCGACCGCGAATATGGAGGGCTTCCGTTCAGGGAAAGGGAGAGGCATTGATCGCTGTCTCCCGACATAAAAGGCCGTATTGATGCCAGAGCCCACAAGGATCGGAGGTGGACGGGCATCAGGCACAGAGGAGGAATCTGACCCAGCTATACCCTCGCAACGGGCAGTTTGGAGAGAGATTTTCAAAGTTTAACTCATTGTAATGAACTTCGGTTTATTCGTTTGTCCAACGTCATGCTATTGTTGTGTCCTTGAGCAAGGCATTTCACCCATAGAGCCACTCGAGTCACAAATATGGTTTAAATGAAAATGTAAGGGCAGCTGTCAACCCACCATACAACTGCTTCTCTGGGACAAGCATGACTGAATAATTGTGAGGAAAAAATGTGTATTTGGATTGCTTATTTACCAGAAGTAGCTTATCACCACAGTGCATGTAATAGTCATTTTAGTAGTACTTGTAATAGTAATAGTTGTAGTACTAATGGAGTTGGTGGTAACTGACAGGCGGATTAACCAATCAGAGAGAGATGCATGGTCCAAAACAAGGACAGGGACTGAGAAACAGCGCAGATTTTTACAGAATCAAAAACTATTATTTATTTCAGGTAAAAGAAGTTATATATTTTGTTCTGAATGTTACAAGAATTTTGGAAAGGAGATGTCTTCCTCCGTGCTACAAATTAGCTTAGGATTTTCATGCTCTGTTCTCTGGTTCCAGTCCAATCTAGAAGGGACTGACTTGTCTCTGTACTTAAGACTCTATACTTATCGCCAGTCAACATTCAACCACTGTTTTGAGAGCTATTTTAAACCGCAATTGAAAGATGCAGTAGTAGTAGCAGTAAATCCAAATTTCTATCATTCTCTCTATCTGCTCTGTGCACTAATTCCTGGGAAAGGGCAGCTCCATAATGTGTCCTCATTCAAATGCATTGAGCTGATGATAGGTCTGACGTTCTCTGTGGCTGACCCCAGACACCAGGCTCCATCTATTCTCATTAACTCTCTTATCTCTGCAGACCCACGAGAAAACCCACTGTGACCTATTTGATTTCAAAGTAATAGCTCTGAAAAGGACGGCAAATCATTATGTTACAAGATCAAAAGTATTTCATCTACTCCTAGTACTTCAGCGAATTGGGGAAGTTGTACTAATATAATGAAATAAAGACCTGTTAATATGCATGGAGATGTGGTTTTGAATCGGAAAATGTAGGTTATTGAAAAAAAAAGTATGACATAGTTTCATTCCAAGTATAAACCTTCACAATGTAAAAAGGTTGAACTTATGTCAATTTACCTGACCAGCTAGAGCCACACACTTTGACAAAACTTTACAAACACGAGTGGATCTGGAGCAGTATCCTGTCTCCCTGATTTCAGAGGGCGTGATTGACAGGCAGATTAACCAATCAGAAGTATGAAGAAGAAGCATGGTCCAATAGTCTCAAGTTTGGACAGAGGATTTTCACCCTCTATGGTCCAATTCCAGACTCTTCAAAAAAAGAACAGAATGTAGAAGAGACTGGCTGGTCAGGCAAATGGGCAACAAAATCCCCTTGACTTGATTGAGAACATAATGAGCTTTTAAACATGTTATAATTGCACTCTCTTATCATTAGCTCACGCAAAGTAGTTCAATTGACTCATGCATCATTCAGTAACCTGTTTTCAGCTCCCCCCTATCTCAGCCCACTGCTCTGTATTTTTGTTATTATTGAAACAATTCAGACTCCTGTAGCCACACACAGAGTTGAAATGTGTATTGTTGTCAGGTTTTGCTGTTTTGAATAGAATGTCAATGGATCTGTTTCTATTATTAAGCTGTTTTAGATCAATATTGCAGTTTACAATGAACACAATGTAAAATAAAGATGTAGCTACGTTATAGTTTAGTACTAACAATCCACTCCAAAAAGGGAAGGGGTATAATGTAAAATCAGCAGCTTTCTATCATGTTATAATGTTGTTCCTTCATTCAAAACATGCCTGAAGAGGTTTTAGATCAATGCATGTTTGAGCAATGTAGCGATCTCTCCTGGGCCCTATTAGCTGTAAGATTCTGTCCAATGGACCGAAAAGAAAAAAGTACTTTTCTTTATGGTGTGAGACCTTGTTGGAGACTTTGTATGTTTTTAACACATTTAATCGGAGTTAACATCCCAACTCTGAGCAAACCAAATATACAAAAAAACGGCCTGAAAAATTAAGAAATTAACTGAATCACTTAAAATCTGTTAAATTCTTTTTCAGAACTACTACATTTCATCCTTTAATTGTTCTAAAAATCTAAAGTACTTTTACTTTTTACTCTTTCAGTACATTTTAAACAGGTACTTTAATACTTTTACTACAGTAGATTTTTACATGTGATACTTTTACTTTATATCTTAACTTATCTTAAAAAGTTATCTTAAGGTAACTTTTTACCTTTGTATCTGTACTTTTACCTAAAGGTGCACAATGCAAGTTTTTGGTTGGGGTTTGTTACCTGCTTGTTTCTATGGATATGTCATTGCTCTGTCTGGAATGTTCCAGAGTATCACATTAAACAGCTCTACCTTACATTTATTCAGTTACAGGTGGTTTTACACATAAAAAATACCTAGAAAATAGACATTCAGACAGTAAGCAGGGTCACCTCTCCACTGATCTGACCTGTAACTTGGTCTGGTTTGGTCTCCATGAAGATAGAAAGCAATAACATCTCCATGGAGAAAAGTATTTGACAGACCTTCCACCAGAAAAGTTACACAATGCACCTTTAAGTAACAAAACTGAGTACTTCATCCACCACTAGCTGCTTCCTACAGACTGATAAACAGCTGAATGGGAATGAAATTATCCGTTGCATAGTTGTTTTGTGGATTTAAGCCTTGTACCTCTCTGCGTCAAACCTTCAGAGCCTCTGTAATCACTGCTGGGTCAGGCACCGTAAAAACATGTTTACTTTGAAGTTTCAAATGGATCCAAATAAATTGTTTCCTGGCCTTTGAAAGCACACCACCACCGCCGCTGTGCAGTTGAAGAAGAAGAAGGGGTAAACGGCGCCGCCATCGTTGGTTGATCAGAGCGTTTCAGACCTCCAGAGCTCAGGGAACACCAGGGCCCCATCGCTGTCTGTCAGCCCTGTGATGTGCACCGCGAGTGGGGAAGCAGGCTACGATTGAAGGGCTGGTTGGATTTGATGGGTACATGCTGCTCACAATGGCCGCCGGGCTGGTGTCTGTGTGTGTCTATGTGTGTCTGCACGAGAGGAAGAGACTGTAGAGGAGACAGCGTGGTGCTTTTGAGGGCAGGGCTTTTATGTTCTCCATGATGCCACATTTGCCTCTGTCACAGCTGAAGTTGTGTGGAGCTGCCTCAGGTTCTCCCACTAATCTGTCACTAAAATGCAAATGGGTCTCTCTGTTTGCATTCTTGCCTAATAATAATGTGAATAATGTTAGCGGGAGCCATTCTTGTCCTCTTTCAAAGACATTTCTGCTCACGCCAGGGCCTCTGCCCATACAGTGCAAGTGGTTTAAGTGGATAGATGGTAAGATAGTTTCAGAGTGTTTATACCCTGACTCAAGGTTGGCAGTTCAAATTTCGCTCCCAGCATTACTGAAGTTGGCAGAGTGGAATTTCCTTACCAGACCAGCAAGAACCACAGGCTTTGTCAAAACTTTACAAAGACAAGTGAATCTGGAGCCGTATCCTGTCTCCCAGATTCCAGAGGGAGTGATTGACAGGTGGAATAACCAATCAGAAAGACAGATGCTCCATTTGCAACAAAAACAAACATGGTGGTTTACATGTAGACATGAGGAAAAAACAACATAAAAGACTGAGAAACAGCATGGATTTTTACAGAATCAACAATCAAAGGACCAATCTATTATTTATCTCAGGTTAAAAAAAGTTATATATTTTGTTGTTGTGAATGTTGCCAGAATTCTGGAGAGCTCTTCCACTTTTGTGAGACACGTGCTACAACTGAGCAGCTGTGGGTGGATGGTCTGGTTCCAGTACCTTCTGGATTCGAACAGAATGTAGAAATCTTCGAGAAATCTGGTAGGGAACCACCACAAGATTGTTTCCATGGAGATATTATAGCTTTGCCTGAAAGGTTTCACAGTATGGCATTAAACTCATCTATGCTGTTCAAATATACATGCATTCCTACAGTGAGTGAGCTCATCTCTCCACAAATCTGAACTGTAAGTTAGCTTGGAGGCATTGTGGGCTTGTCTCCATGGAAATAGATATGTTTAATGCCATACTATTGGACATTCTAGACAAAGCAACAACATTTCCATGAATACAAGCAGGTGGCGGACCTTTTACTAGAAGGTTACATAGTGAACCTACAGTAGTTCACCTTTAAAGATGCCTTGGAAATGACATTATCTGATCTAATTTAAAACAGTTTATACATATTTTCTATAGTATATCTACATTTCTACTATAGTTCACCTTTCCACACAAGATATTTAAACTAAAATTATTCTTCTCGTTTTGGTAAAACTGCTTATTTTACATGATAAAATCCCGAACAATACACACCAGAAAAAGGCTTAAAGCTTTAACAATGCACAATGAAAGAGACAATAGACTATTCTTGTTTTCAACCCGTTAATTGTGACGCACATTTTTCTCCGGTTCTCTCTCTCTCTGATTCAGCTGTCAGTCGAGAAAAACTATTCATGTAAAATTGTAAAATAAGCCAAAAGTCTGTCCCACCGGCACTGCCTTTATAATGTAAGTTCATTTGAATTACATAGAAGGGTTTAATACTGCACTGTACACTTCTGGACCATTGAAAGATGATTTGCCTGTGAGGAGTGAAAGGAATATGTAAATTTTTTAATCTTTTTTTTTTTTTTCTGTGGAATTGTGCAGTCGTTTCAGGATATGAGTCTCTTTCAGTAATTTTGTAAGGCCTGTATTGATAGTTATAATGTCCATTGTAATATTAGCTATAATGCATTAGACATTGTGAATAAGAAAGAAAAAGTGTCTGGAGACTCATTTTCACCAAGATGTTAAGATAACAACTGCAAATTAAGATATAATTAAAAAGAGAAATTAGCTGTAAGGATGTGGATTGAATGCACATGTTAAAGGTGCACTATGTAACTTTTTGGTTTGGAGTCCGTCACCTACTTGTTTCTATGGAAATGTCATTACTCTGCCTGGAATGTTCCACAGTGCGACATTAAACAGCTCTACTTTATGTTTATTAAATTACAGGTAGTTTTATTGCTCAAAAATACCTAGAAAAACAGACATTCTGACTGTGAGTGGGGTTGTCTCTCCACAGATCTGACCTCTATCTTTGTCTTGGTGTTTTTCTTGTATGCAAAGATTTTAATTTAAGTTAAATTTACTCAAGCTCAAGATACAAATTTCTTAATTCTAGTAATATTAAAGGTCCTATTAGGCAAAAACATATCCAGAGTTGTGTATTATTTAATTCATACTTGTTTGAGTAACCCTTTATTTTTAGTCTGTCTACATCTTCAAAGCCCAAAATGCTCTGTCCCACCTTGTGATGTCATGAAAAGGTAGTTTTCAAATCAACAGCTACCTTTTACCCTTTGTTCATAAAAGATTGGCAATTCCAGGTTTGAAATTATCCAAATGATTCTAATGAAGGTGTATGGAGTTTAAAAACACAGTGGGGCACTTCCTGTATTGTACATGACATCACAAGGTGGAACATAGTTTCCTATTTAAGAGAAGAACTAAATATGCAGGGTTTGTGTTAAACATGACAAAACACAAATCCAGATATGTTTCTGATGAGGAAACAACATTGTAACACATATCAGAACATCATAGTGTAATATGGGCCCTTTTAATTAGCTGGATTTGACTTTTTTGCCGTGCATGGATCCAACCGCTAAATAGCTGACAATCTTTATGTTCTTATTGTGTAGTCTTTTGTTGTATCTCTCCCTGGTACAGTCCTCCCTTAGCACATAGACAGGTGTATGGGGGTCTAACTTACTTTGATAGCCTAATTACAGTTAAAGGCATGTCATGGTAATTTCTCCATTGACGTTGGTTTCTTTGTTCATTGAAATCAACCTTGTTAATGCTCCTGATGAGAAGAATGGACAGTGAGTCTAGTGGGCATGTCCTCTTTAAGCCTTTGTGTGCTGCTCTAATGCTGTAATATGAAGGCCTGTCATCATAATTACTATATCGACTTCAATATATGATAGAAAGAACTATACTTTTTATGATAAAAAAAAAAAAAAATAGATTTGCATTAGCAGGAATTATTTCTCTTTTACTTTTTCTTCTTTTTTGTAATATTAAGCTGATTTGATCACATTTGAGCTGTACTTGTCAAATAATTGTCACATAATTAGCATCTATGTCTATGGCACTTTATAGATACTAGAACTAACTACAAAATGGTTTAATTGTGCTGTTTATTTATTGCTGGGCACATTTTAACCATCACTTCAAAAAAGGATTATCCTGCTTTAAAGAGCCCATATTATGGTATTTTCAGATCTACGTTATAATGTTGTTTCCTCATCAAAAACATACCTGGAGCTGTGTTTTGTTTCATTCACACATGTTTAATACACAAATCCTGTATATTTAGGCTGGGTTCATCTGTTCCACCTTGTGATGTCATGTGGTAATACAGGAAGTGCTCCACTGTGTACACTATTTGGATAATTCCAGCCTTGGAATTGCCCATCTTTACTGAACTAGAGATAAAAGCTAACTTGAAAACTAGCACTATGACATCACAAGGTGGAATAGAGCATTCTGAGCTTTGGACAATAACAAAGAGTTACTCAAACATGTGCAAATGAAACAAAACACAACCCCAGGTATGTTTTTGACCTAAAGCTCACAAGAGCCAATTTTGTGTAATATAGGACCATTACAGTGATTGTGTCAGTGGTATAAAGTAGTTTCAACATTATGGTTTATCATGTTATTTTTCTGCATTAATATACCATACTTCAGAGTGTGTTATCATGACAGGCCAAATGTATATGATCATTTGAGGAGCCCATTACCTCTTCTCCTCCTGCAGATTCTCAGTCGTTCAGAACCTGCTGACGCTAAGAGTTGGCTGCCAAGGCTCCTCTGGCACTCTCATTATTTTACAATCAGAAATCCTTTATTTATTCCCATCACCTCACACAAGCTCTCACTAATAGAGCTGTTATTCTTATGAAAATGAGATGGGCCAGGAGGAAAAGTTATGGAGAGGAGTCTATAAACTGAATGATGATAGAGTATACATACTTAAAAGTATTCTGGATTTTGTTAGGTTAGGTCAGTGTTAGGGCAAATGCTTTCATATTGTAAATTGTAAAAACCTTCATGAACTGTAAGTACTGGCTTCTTGTGATCCATAAGATCTACAACACAGACTGTATAAAGAAGAGGAGTAAGGGAGTGTGACATCACCCATAGCGTTCGGCTCCAGTCAAATGAAGTTCACGAGGCTAGCAGTTATAGAGACAAATTTGGAGCCCAGTTCCATATTAGAAATAGGAATTTATTTATGGATAGAATTGTGTGTAGAATCCCTCAGTCGTCCAGGTAAAATCCATGGCAAAAGGAGAATTCAATTTGTCAACTGGACAAAAGTTTATTTGGTTCTGCAGCTCATCCAAGCTGCTTCTTCAGTTCTGGTCAGATGCTGGTGGACACTGCTTTATATCTGCCTGAAGGGAGGAGCTAACTACAGTGAAATTACTCTGAGACCACACCTATTTGTTTATAGTTCCTGTTAGTTAGCTCAGCCTATTGAATATGCACTGAGTGTGGGGCCTTGTTAGCAGAACCATTCAGGGCCATAATGGGTATTTTCACACCTCTGGACCTGACCTGGCTATTCTTATTGTTTTCTTTGTTTTGATTTAGGTTTGAGGATAGAGTTATAAATGGGAGACAAATGATGTCTGAGACTTCCATTTCTGTTCTGTCTCCCCTGTCATTGCTAACTTGTATATAGACCAATTTGAACAGAGTGCCTTGGCCTCGTATCCAGGCACTCCACCCACACATTGGGATCATTATGTTGATGACAATTTTTCAAAAATCAAAATTCAAGATTTGGAACCTTTTACTGCACATATCAATTCTGTAGCTCCGAACATCAAATTCACTTGTGAAGATGCCAAGGACAACACATTGGCCTTCTTAGATTGTGCAGTAACGATAAGAGAAGACCGGTGACTCCAGGCAGAGGTCTTCAGGAAGCCCACACACACCGACCAATGCCTGCTTTTGTCTGGAATGTTTCATAGTATGGCATTAAACCTTTCTCTCTTCATGGAGTGCAAACCAGACCAAGTTATAGATCACATCTGTGGAAAGGCATCCCCGCTCACAGTCATAATGCCTGTGTTTCTAGGTATTTTTGAGCTATGAAACCACCTGTAATTGGATAAATGTAAAGTATACCTGTTAAATGTCATACTGCGGAACATTTCAGGCAGAGCAATGACATATCTATAGAAACCATCAGGTGATGGATCCCAAACCAAAAAATTACATTTTGAGTAGTGCAACTTAAATAAAACCTCTCTTGACACATGTACCTTTTATGTCTGGGGGACTGCCATCTGTTGGTCTCCATGGTGATTTAAACTTATCTGTCTCACTCATTGTATAAAAATCAATGGATCAACATGACATCAGGTGAATCTGCTGCACACGTGTGGTTACCATGGTAAAAGATCATAGTGACACTGATCGTCTTGACAAAATTTGAGGAACTATGATATGGAGTTTGTGCTAGCCAAAATCCATTGGTTCTTGTTATAGATTTAACAGTGATGTCTTAGTGATGGGACTTTCCCCTCTTTTTATGGGATCCGAATCTTTTGGATTAGTTGATTTCAAAGAGCCCTTCAGAAGACTGGCTGTTTTTATATTTATTCATATCACAGAAGCCAATGTGAGAAGTAATTTTATCTACAAATTAATCACAGAGAGAAATGTCCAAGCCTCAGATTTGTTTAAAATGCTTCAAACTGAGTGGGAGTGTGTTTAGACTTTGAAATGATGCAGACTCTAAATAAAATATTGCACTACAATAATAATAATGAAAACTAACTGTTATTATGATGACAAGTACTTTTTTTCATGCAATAAGTATTAAAATGCATCTGAAATAAAAAAAGAAGAAAAAAAAAATGATCCAATTTGAATTGTTCACATTAAAAGTGCATTGTGGCCTTGTTAAATGCAGTATGGTATTAAACCTTTCAATCTTCATGGAGACTAAACCAAAACCAGTTATAGGTCAGATATGTGGAGAGGCAACCCCATTCACAGTCAGAATACCCGCTTTTTGAGGTATTTTTGAGCTATAAAACCACCTGTAATTGAATACAATGCAGAGCAATGGCATCTCCACAGAAACAAGCAGGTGACGGACCTCTAACCAAAAAGTTACATAGTGTAACTTTAAGGAACAATTCAAAAAAAAATCAGTAGATGTGATACAAGTCCTCTTTTTCACTGAGACTTTTATTCATTGTGTATGTGTGAGTAGGCAGACACATTGTGGAGAGATGATTTGCCATTTTAACCTGGCAACATTTATTCATTGTAAAAAATAATAATAATAATTAAAAAAATAAAAAATAAAAAATAGAAATAAAAAAATGAAAAGTCTGTCCAGTGTCTGCATTAGCACTTTATTATGAGTTCCCGTCTGAAGTGGTGAAAAGAGGGTGAGTGTGGTCAGGGCAGGCGCTGCACCCGTGGATCAGGTTCATACCACAGAGAAGAGAGAGAGAGAGAGGGATGGAGAGAAGGAGGGAGAGAGAGCGAGAGTGGTCTGGGCTCAGTGTGGTCAGATCACAGCGGACATTTGTGGGAGAGTGTGTTTTATGTTTATACTTTATGTGGGCTTTTAGAACAGTTTTTGGCACCTTTGCATTGGAATTATTTACCATTACCACTTCGTTCAACTTGTTTATTTTTAAAGTGCGTTACAAATAAAGTTGCAGTTGCAGTACCGTTTATAACTTTATAACTCTGGAAAATGTGTTGATTTGGGGCCCTGGCTTTTGCTCCCTTTGAAGACTTGGATTAAGAGTCCTCCACCCTCTCCTGGCAACAAGGCATAGCACAGCCCGGTTAACCAGCTAACAGGCAGCACAGCTATTCCTAAGATGAGGTAATGATGATGATACGAAGATACATGGGCATTTTTAAAATTATTCAGCCTCAATCGTCACAAAGAGGAATAAGACACATAATTCATGCTTTCCTATTTAAAGTAACAGTATCAAGGTGAGCATGTTTTCTTTATGTAGACGCATTACGCAAAATGGACTTTTACAGTGATAGAGTGCCACAAATGTAAAGAAGGAAAAAATCCACTGCTCGCTACCATGAATTACAGCTATCCATATACATCAGCATGGTCTTGAGATGCTGAGATGAGCCGAGAGGACGTTTAAAGGGGGAAACGAAAATAAGGGAAAGTCAGACCTGCACAACCTTTCTGGTGGTGGTATTATTGCTTTCCCTGGAATGTTCCATGATATGACATTAAACATCCATCTAGCATTCCTTCATTACAGGTGTATACTGTGGAACATCTAGACAAGCGATAACATCTCCATGGAGACAAGCAGGTGGCAGACCCTCCACTGGAAATGTTACGCAGCGCACTTTTAAATACCTCAAAATGATCCACGTGTGTCATAGACTAATATATAGCCGACAAAAGTATAATTTGTTTTTTCTACTACCACTACTACTACTACTACTACTACTACTACAGTGTTTTCTCTCTTCTCTTTTGTGTATACCTCTGGTAAACACTACAGAAGAGTTCACAAACCCCACATAAAACCGAACAGTCCTCTTTGGTCCTTCTTTGTTTGTCTTGAGCTCACATGGCTCTGTACATGCAATTGTGTAGTTAAGTATAGTGTACAACTCCCATGCTCCAGCCTGCATTTATTACATGGACAATTTGCCACCTGCTTTGTTTCCTAACCAAGCGCCCCCTGAAGGACAAAAGCTGTTACTTAACTATTAACTAACTTGGGTATCACAAAATATACATACAATTGCGGGGAAGAAAACTGTCCCTTTGTAACATTCAATTACTAGAAATTGCTGAGAGCATTTCTTTTAAAATAACAGCCCTTCAGAGAACCACATAGGCATTTATTGTGTAACGGAGAAGGCACGCAGTTGTTTGCTTTATAATTAAGCCCGCCACAGTTCCTCATGCCATCCCGGCCATTTTCTTTTTTCATGTTGTGCACACTGTAATCTGTATTTAACGCATGCACATACACACTCATATATCCAGTGTGAAATCCCTTTAACCAGAAATGCATGGCGTCTTAGCATAGCACAACCTAAATATAGCAGCAGTCATCATTTCTTCTTCTTCTCAGTATTAACCGCGCCACTTTTCTTTTGCTATAAACGCCGGATATGGACTTGCCCATCCTCCATCTTTGTCCTTGGAAAGGTTATGTTTCCTCCAAGACTCCATTTTGAACTTGCCCCCATGGTGAAGTGAAACAACAATCAGACGTAGTGAGAGTGAGAGACAGTCCCTCCTGATTGAGAATGATTAAAACAGCGGGTTGTGGAGCCCTGCTGATGATGATGACACCACAGAATTACAGAGTGTTAAGGGTAGTAGAATAGGGCAGAGGCTGGGAGAAACCAAACACCAGAAATTACAATGTGGGGCTAATTTCAAATGATCTGCCTATATTTGGTAGCTTCTTCTTAGCAGAGTGGCGTGGTGAGTTAAAGAGGCGATATCATTTTAGTTTTGTTTCATTCCCAGATAGTTACATAACATTTAAGTATCCTGGAAGCCTTTGAAATGGAAACTTAAATAATAGATGGATATGAGAACTATCAATGAATAAGTTCCCAAAAACATATAAAATAGAAAAAAGACAATTAAAGCCCCAAATTAATTCAAATGTACACTTATATAAAAGTTTTAATAAAGCTTAAGTACAAATACTGTATATTGTATATTTCATTAAATGTGGACATGTAATTCAACCAGGAGACGAAAAAAATACAATAAAATGATTAAGGTGAGTAAGTACCGTATTTTCCGGACTATTGAGCGCACCTGAATATAAGCCGCATCAACTAAATTTTCAAAGAATTTTATTTTTGTACATATATAGGCCGCACCTGTCTATAAGCCGCAGGTGTCCACGTCTTCAAGAAGTTTTCAAGTTCCGAGCATCTGCTTGTATTGCCTCTAAAGCTTTTGTCGTCTTTTTGCATTGAGTCAGTTCGTCACGCGCGAGAGTCGCTCTGGCGCTCTACTGCGCATGTCTCGAGCAGAAAGAGCCGCTGTCCTGTCTTGTATCATGTCAGTGTCTTGTATCATGTCAGTGTCTTGTAGGATTTCAACAGGATTTGAGGCTCTCCCGGGGGTCGGGGTTAGTTGTATCGATCATGTATGAGTGGATGTCCAGCTACTGAAGTTTGAGACGTTTCGTCTCGTCATTTACGCCTCACCTGCATTTAACACATACGGGTCATTAAGACGTATCCCATTCACTAATGTTCATTTAGCAGCAGAACTTATTTTATCACGCAGCGATAAACTGTTTTAGTGCTGACAACAGCGCTAGCGAGTGTTCTAACTAACCCTAACCCATGTTCACCGCACAGACAGCGGCGCTTTCTGCACTCAAGCTGCGCGCGCATCCGCTGTGTTCATAGACGAATAATCCGTCCATATATGAGCCGCATCGGTGTATAAACCGCAGGGTTCAAAGTGTGAGAAAAAAGTAGCGGCTTATAGTCCGGAAAATACGGTAGTTTCTTGATGTGACTGAATGGACTTTCCTATTGAGACCTTGAGACTTGGATGTATATTGCTCCCTCTAAGCAGAAGTGTCTTGCCCAAGGACACAAAGACTTTAGCTGAGCATTTTGGGTATTACCACATGAAATCACAAGGTGGAACAGAGTGTTTTCAGGTTGAGAGAACAACTTATCTTAAAGAGAGTAATATGGGCCCTTTAAGCATTTGATGACCACTTGATACACATAAAATATCCCTATTCTATAATCCAAAACAATTCCACATATACACACTCACTTTGACACCATCCTCCCCAAATCCCCTCATTCCTCTCCCCTCACATCACATCCACATTCTCATTATACACTTCATTATTACCCAGTGAAAAAGGCAGGTCCCCGTATGGCTCCCAGCCTTGATGTGAGTGCCCCTAGGAGCCCATTACACTGCCATTCGGCTTGAAGACCACTCTGAGACATCACACTTCATTCACAGCTGTTCCTGCCACGACTCCTCAAGTATGTCATCTCCCCACTCCCTGCTTTGCCTTGTCGCTACAGCTAATAGTTTTTTACACACTCCCATTTGCCATCTGTGCTGTATACTCCACCAGATATTAGCATAGTCTTTATAGCTAGTGGCCCTTAAATTCTCTCTCTCTTTCTCTCTTCTTTTTAAAGGTCCTATATTACTCGAAAATTGACTCTTGTGAGCTTTAAGCCGTTATAATATTGTTCCCTCCTCAAAATCATCATACCTGAAGTTGTGTTTTGTTTCATTTATGTTGTAAATATTTATGTAATCCTGCATTGTTAGTCTGTCTTCCTCTCCAAATCTGAAAATGCTGTTTCACCTTGTGATGTCATGTAGTTTTCAAGTTACCTTTTACCTTTGGTCAATAGAGATTGGCAATTCCTGTGCTGAAATTATCCAAATGATTCTAGTGAAGGTGTGTGGAGTTTAAGAACACAGTGGAGCACTTCCTGTATCACCACATGACATCACAAGGTGGAACAGAGTGTTTTCAGTTTGAGAGAGGAACTCAGCCTAAATATGCAGGGTTTGTGTTAAACGTGTGAATGAAACAAAACACAACTCCAGGTATGTTTTTGATGAGGAAACAACATTGTAACATACTGTAGATCAGAAAATAGTGTAATATGGGCCCTTTAATCTATGCTCCCTCGTTTGTAGCAAGATTTTGAAATTTGATTAGCACATTAACAGCTATAGGTGATTTAATTCTTTCTTCTTCTTTTTTTTATTCCACAGAGTATAACATAAGTGATAGAGATGTTGAACGATTTTCCTCTAATTAAAACTGCGTTGGAACTGCAGGTATCAGGTAATTGTTTGAATGATTTTTCTCTTGTCAACTTTAGTGTTTATTCTCAGTTGTTGTGTAGCGGAGCTATTTAAAGATACCAAGTAGCTGAATGCCACTACTTTTCAAAGATGATAAAATGCCATGACTGCAGTGGTGGAGGGTAACAAAGTAAAAGTACAGGAGGAGCACTGTGTAACTTTTTTGATGTTGGGTCTGCCGCTTGCTCATCTCCATAGAAATGACTGTTTTGCCTTGGATGTTCTGCAGTATGGCATTGAACATCTATCCAGCATTTATTCAACTACAGGCGTTTTTATTGCTAAAAAACGTGCCGTGAGCAGGTCTCCCTCTCCACAGATCTGACCTATAACTTGCTTGATTGTGCCACTTGTCTGTCTCCATGGAGTTAGATGCATTTAATGTCACACTGTGGAACATTCCAGGCAAAGCAATGACATCTTAATGAAGACAAACTGGTAGTGGGCTTTCTACCAGAAAAGCCACGAAATGCACCATTAAAGTGGGACTAAGCATCTAAGCTTCGCCCGCAACCACATTTTAAACAGAGCTGCTAAACTGGGCAGTACCTGGAGGACTGAAATAAAGAATGAGGGAGTTGGAGGTGCGTGGTCTGGACATATGAGGAACTCTGGGATTGGTCTAACAGGCATCCACACTTAAAACTCCGCCCCTGTAGGTATTTGTAATCAGGGCAGTTCTGTGTGATGTCACCAACTACTTAAAATTGTAGTGGACACAGGAAGGAGTGCATTTTTCAACTGTTTTTGAACACAAAACTGCAAATTTACCTAGTTTGTACTAGAGCTGCCTAAAGGGAACAGTAGACAATGTTATTAAAATACCACATAGCAGCAAAAGTAGTTGATGTAGTGTTTAGTTCCACTTTAAGATTGCAGTGTACACTTCCCAGCCATTCCAGAGGAGAGTACAACTATTACATGGAAAACATGTTCTTTAGAGTGTGTATTTTACTTACTGATAACTGTTGGATTAGTTGTCTATCGCCACCTGATGGAAAACAAAATGGAACTTTATTTACCCCCGAGGGGAAATATGTCTTAGAAATAATATTCAGGACAAAACAATGATTCATACAACCAGACGGAGCTTGGATTTGGGGGAGCAAAGCCTTCTTCCTAATGGTAACACATTGTACTCACTGGAGGGTCTGCCATGATCTTAATGCCTTGTTTCACCACAATGCCATTAGATGGTGGGAGAAAACCTAGTGAAATCTGAAAATAAAATAATAAAATCTGTAAAAACTTTTTTTCACCAATTTGTTTACAAAGTATTTTTCATCAATACACCCTTTCTATAGTCACGTTAGCGTTCAGCTCACCAAGTATATTATCATCAGTATCACTTTTCTGTCTGCTATCTGATGGTCTTTATGGAGATGTTTTTCCCTTTACTAGAATATTCCACAGTATGACATTAAATCTATTTATCTCTATTGAGACAAGCAGGTGACACCAACAGGCCAAGTTACACATCAGATCCGTAACTCATCTTGTAACTGAATAAATGCAAGAAAGATATGTTTAATGCTATTCTGTGTAACATTCCATGTGAGCAAAGAATTAAAATCTCCATGGAGACAAGTAGGTGGCAGATCCTCCCCCAAAAAGTTACATCTGCATCTTGCATCTTTAATTCACTTTCAGACACCATCTTTTTCTCTGTAACACAAGCAGCCCAAGTTGGCAAATCCAATCAGTGAGACAGCCGCCTGTGGCCCAAGTGAGAAGCGTCTTCACCTCCACTTGGGCGCATGAGAAGTGGGATAGGTCCTTGTTTAGCCAAATTTGAGTTGATTTTTTTGGTTTGTTTTTATTTGTTGATTGATTGACTTTAATTATTTGTCATTACATTCATCTGAGCTTTATTTTAACACAGTCTGACCAGAAAGCGCTGACACCAAGGAGCTACAACAGGTGAGATGATTTGTGCTGTGAAATAAGTCTGTCATACATAAAATTACAGTCATAATCATTAGCCAACAGTTTTTCAGTTAGTCACTCTCACCTTTTTTAAAAATCAGGACCATAAACTCTTGTATTGATCACAGGCTCCTGAAAATAAGTTGTTTGAGTTAATTTTGTATATTTTCTTGTATCTTAAAACTTTTTTGGCAGTGCTTGCATTGTGTCAGCGTGACAACTGCTGAACATTCCACCAATAGACACATATGTAGAACACCCGCAGCATGATGTCACTGGCTGCGATACAAGTATGGAGAAAGAGGAGAGAGGCGAGAGGAGTGTGTCTTTGTGGGCCCATATTTACGCTGTTCTGCCTCTCCGCTGTGCTGCTATTGATTCGTCATACATTTATAATGAAGACTTCAAAATGGAGAAGGCACTAAATGAGATTTGGGCATCAGGTTAGTTGTGTTTCATGTTTTTAAGATTGTATGGAGGATTTTTTTGTTTCAAATTGTCAATTATAGCATTATAGAAATGCAGCAACCTTGTAATTGTGATGACCAAAAAAAAAAAAAAAAGAAAATCCATCAGCTGTGGACATGGTGGGGCCAGATAAACATTAGCCAGATAAACAAGGCTACGTTGTTATCTGTTGGCTGTTAGGTTGCAAACTCCCTAGCGTAACTGACTTTCCGGTGTGCTGGGATTACGTGGTTTATGTACGCTTCTCACGCATTCCACAAGCGCAAGACGCTGTTTACTCAACCAACACAGCGGTTCTTAGCGGCTTTTTCCAACTGTTGCATCATAGCAGTTTGCACAAAGTTTGTTACGATGGCAAACAAGAATCCACTACCAGTTAGCCACAAAAGAAAGTCCGTTTTTGAGGTCGCTGAAAGAAGAAGAGAAGGGGAAAAGGAGTGAAGCCAAACTAAGATGATTCTCAGAGATTCCTTCCAGCGATGGCATGAAGCAGAGGGTCTAAAGACTGACGCGTTGGTCGCAAAATTACTTCTGGACAGGAAACTTCTGCTTGTCATTTGAAAATGTACAATATAGTTATAGCAGTATCTATACTGTACTACTAAGGGTGACGTCACACTCACTTAATCTACTTCTTTATACAGTCTACGGTTTTAACATGTTAGATACACAAGTAGATAATGTGACTTTATGTAAAAGCAAAAATTGAGTGTAGGGGTGTCATGATCACATTTGAGTGTTAGAATTGTGATTTGACATTTATTCACAACTGTAAGTGAAATCCTTGGCTAGCATTCATCTCAAAACAAGAAGGTTCAATTCCCAGGCCTTTCTGTGCAGAGTTTGCATGTTTCTCCGCTTGAAACTGTCTAATGGGTTTCCTCCAGGCTCTGTTGTCCCCATCAACCCCAGAGCTGGAGATGGGTCCTGGGGCACTGTACTGCTTCTGACAGGTTGCCCCAGCCTGTTTCATTACTCTGTGAAAAGTAAAGTTAATGTGACATAAAAAGCCAGATAATACAGCACTTTGCATTTGGGTTTATTTTTTAGGTGTACAAATTTAAAGGTGCACTTTGTAACTTTTCTGGTGATCATAAAATAGCGTAGTAATATAGGCCCTTTAAAAATCACATAGGACAACAAACGAATAAGAGATAATCAAATAAAAACAATTAACACCATTTTTAGAACCAGTTTACACTTTTTGGCAAATCCATAAAAAAAACCTGAAAAACTACAAAGCTCTTGTATTACTGAAGCAGATTTTGACAGACTCATATGAGAAGTGTTGCTGGTTTGGGCCACACTTGTCCTGCTTAAATGTTTTGACAGGTTGACCAGTGGCCTGCATGTATCTGTGTGGTTCATTATTAGTGGGGTCTCTGATGTGCTCTGTGCCCAGTGGTTGCAGCGGGTGGGTTCACAGGCACTGGACCAGAGTCAGTGAGAGCGGTTAATGAGAGAACTGGCACACGCGCATTAGCTGATGGCTCTAAGTCAGTGATCTGCAGCCCAAGCCTCTCTCTGTGGAGCCAAGAACAGCTCACCACAGCTAAATATGGCTGATGAGAGCAAAGACGAAACAAAGACGATGAGAGGGGCAATGGAAGAGAATCAAGAGTCTGAGAGATGCATGTTAGTGGCCAATGTATAGTGTGTACCTTCATTATGTTACATTTAAAAGGTCTTATTAAATGTGCATTATGGAAAGTTACTACTGGAGGGCCCGCCACCTGCTTGTCGCCATGAAAACTTCAATTCACTTTACATTGAAAAATTGTCGGCCCTCTCTCTGTAACTGCTGCAGTGAGCCTAGTCATTTTGGTCTTAAAATGTTCATATTAACCCACTCTACATGATCCTGGGGTTTTTACTATAAATAAATTCTTATTCCTAATATGGAACTCGACTCCAAATTCACTCCTATAACCGCTAGCCTCATAAGCTTCGTTTGACTGGAGCTGAACGCTATGGGAGATGTCACACTCCATTAGTCCACTTCTTTATGCTATCTACAAATCTGACCTCCAACTTGGCCTGGTGATCTCACCCCATGGAGATAGGTAAGTTTAATGTTCCACTAGAAAAGTTACATGCACCTTCAAGCTAAATCTACTTTTTTAAAACTTTTATTAATAAAGTTACAATATTTCCCCTTATCAAAAATATACCTGTGTTTTGTTTCATTCACAGTAATCCTTCCCATATTTAATCATTGTCTCTCTTTGCAGATTCTCAACATGAAATGGCCTGAATATTGTGGTATGACCTCTGCAAACTGTCAGCTGTGGAAATGAACTTCTCGAGTCATGTCACTGAACCAGAGCATGTGTGCTACAACCTCGCCCCTGAGCCATTCTGTGCAAGCAATAAAGATCATGGACAAAAACACAGTCTCAGTCTGCTATCACCGCTGCAATATACTTATAAATATAATTTGTTAGGCAACGAAATCTGAAATAAATTACATTCTCTTAAACTAATATTCAAATGCATTAATAATCCCACACCAGAGACACCAAGTACATTTATTCAGAGACAAACAAGCAGCAGAGTCACCAGAAGCTCCTCCAGTAATAACTGTACAATCTCACAGCGCAGAACCACATATGGACATTCAGTCTTTTCATATCAATATTACTATAAACTATAGAACTCACTACCCCCTGAACTCAAGTGCATAACAGAGCTTCAGCTGTTCAAGTCCTGGTTAAAAACAAATCAAAGTTGTACCCACCTGTAAATACTGTGTTTTGTGTGTATGTGAAAGTGTATTAAAAATGTGGAAATGTCCTATTCAAATGATGTATTTAATATGGATTTTTAAACTGAATGTATGTGTTTTTCTTTTTTTCCTCAAATGCAGTTTTCACCTGTTTCTACTTGAACGTCCGAGAGCCCTGTGTGCACAAATGGCAAATAAACTCATATTTCTGCTTATTCTCAGCATTCCCTGATACTGTCTGTCTGCGTGAGCGCCCCCTGCTGCTCGCTCTCTGTAACGCTGTGACCTTGCAGATTGTGGTTAATTGAAACAGGTGCTCTCCTCTCTCGTGTTCTATCGGTGTGACAGCGGGAAGCGGACCACTGCTGCTCCTGACAGCCCGCCTAAAGAACAGCACATTTAAAAGCAGTGAAAAAGACATTTACCTTCTGCTTTCTCGCTGCCCAGATTAACACAGAAAAGTGCACGGTCAGAATTAAAAAACAGCAACAATTTAAAGGTGCACAATGTAACTTTTCTGCTTGTCTCAGGTAAACTGTATTGCTTTGTTATAGAATGTTCCTCAGTATGGCATTATCATTTTATGCATTTATGTATTTATTCTGAGCAGATCTATAAACACTATAAGAAAGTTAAAGGTGCATTGTGTAACCTTTCTGAGTGAGGTTCAGATCGGTCAGCGGTATTAAACCATGTGTAATTGAATAAATGCAAGATTGAGCTTTTTAATGTCATACTCTGGAACATTCCAGGCAGAGCAATGACATATCCATAGAAACAAGCAGATCCATCCACCAGAAATGTTACACAATGCACCTTTAATACATTTATCTATAACACTATATGTGCATTTCACATATATATTTTCTTATTTAATCTCAACAAGGAGTGGGAGGAAGAAAACAGCATTCTGCACATATTACAGTTATTCAATTACAGGTTTTTATTGCTCAAAAAACACATTGAAAAACATGTATTTTTACTGGGGGTGGTGTCACCTCTCCACAGATCTGACCTGTAATTTGCCCGATGGGTTGTCTCCGTGGAACTAGAAGTTAAGTCACCATGCAGTTGATCATCAGAGGCAAAGCAACGACATCTCCATGGAGACAAGCTGGTGGCATACCTCCTACAGAAAAGTCACACAGTGTAGCTTTAAGGAATAATTTAAATATCTTTAAATAAAATTGAAATGTGTGTTGTAATGTTGTTCCTTCATCAAAAACATACCCAAAGTTGTGTTTTGTTTCATTCACACATTTGAGTAATCCTTAATTATTAGTCTGTTTACATCTCCAAAGCTCAAAATGCTCTGTTCCACCTTGTAATGAAGCAGATACCTTTGAGTTCTTACCCTAACCCTAATTCCAGGACTGAAATTATCCCAATGATTCTAGTGTACAGAGTTTAAAAACACAGTGGAGCACTTCCTGTATCGCCACATGACATCACAAGTACTTTCAGTTTGAGAGAAGAACTCCTAACTAGGCATTCCTCATCAACTCCAGGTATGTTTTTGATGAGGAAAAAACTTCACGGCATATGGTTTCAGACAAACACTTCCTTCCTGATTTGAAGGACTTTGTGAGGACCCTTACTCATTCAAAAGATGATATTTTAATTTTATTTTCTTAACAGCTATGACCATGGAGGACGGTTGCCATAGATGATGAAAAAATAGATATAGTTGTAACAGCCAAAGCTCTGAAGCATTATTTGGGCTATACATTTAAATTAAACAATATACAAATATGAACAGCGTTTCCCCAACTCACAGAGGCACCACTCTTGCATTTTATATTGTTTCTTATTTATCGACCATATCCTATCTTCTGCAGTAATTGCACCTTTTAAAATGTATCCTCAGATGCCCTCTCCTACACAGCTACTTATCCATGACTATAATGCAAAATCAATCCAAGGACGATAATGCAAGGCCCAAAGGAACAACTCTAACTGTTCAAATGCGGACTTGAACGCAACCTTCTAACATCTATACATCTATCTAACCAACACAATGCCCTATCTGAGAACGCAGATAGGGCCACCATACTGACCATGTTATTACTCAGTGTACCATGCGTAAATCCTGCAGATTTTTCTCCACACGACTCTGGATATTGCATATTTAAGTGTTGTTGTAACTACTCACAAACAAGTTAAATTGCCAGCAGATTGCAGTTTTGCAAAACACAGCACACTTTGAGTAAACAACTTTATAACATAGTAAGCTGACTTTTGCATAATACCCACTTTTCATTTAGGAGGCTGAAGCAGGTATCATAAATCAGCAGTCTCAGCACTTGATCGTGATGTTTTGGAGTTATTTTTTAATTTTCTGGTGGGGAGCTTTAAAGGTGCCTTGTGTAACTTTTTGCTTTGGGGTCTGTCGCCTTCTTGTTTCTATGGATATGTCACTGCTCTGCTTGGAATGTTCCACAGTATGACATTAAACAGCTCTACTTTACATTTAGTAAATTACAGGTGGTTTTACAACTCAAAAATACCTAGAAAAACAGGTATTCTGACTGTGAGCGGGGTTGCCTCTTCACAGATCTGACTCATAACTTGGTCTGGTTTAGTCTCCATGAAGATAGAAAGGTTTAATACCATACTGTGAACCATTCCAGACAAAGCAATAACATCTCCATGGAGAAAAGCATTTGACCGCCCTCCACCAGGAAAGTTATACAATGCACCTTTAAAACTACAGTATGTAACTTTCTGAACAGGCGTGTCACCTGCATCATTCCATGGAAATAGAAAGTTAAAACCATACTTCGGAACATTACATTGAGATAGATAAGTTTTATACTGTGGAAAATTATAGCCAAAAAACAACATTTCCATGGAAACAACAATCAGGTTTGTAAAGATGCATGCTTTTCAGTGTAACAAACATAAACAAATGAAAAAAAAACATGCTATTGGTCTATTCTGTGGCTAAAAAAATTACATACTGTGGCTTTAAAGGTGCATTATGTAACTTTTCTGGTGGAGGGACCGTTATGCTTTTCTTCTCCTTGGAAATGTTATTGTTTTGTCTGAAAAGTTTCACAGTATGGTATTAAACCTTTATATCTTCATGGAGACCAAACCAGAGCAAGTTAAAGGTCAGATCTGTGGAGAGGCGACCCCGCTCACCGTTAGAATGCCTGTTTTTCTAGGTATTTTTGAGTAATAAAACCACTTGTAATTGAATAAATGTAAAGCTGATCTGTTTAATGTCATTGTGGAAGATTCTAAGCAGAAAAATGACATATCCATAGAAACAAGAAGGTGACGGACGCCCAACTGAAAAGTTACACAGCGCACCTGTAAGGAAAGAAATATATATTATGCATAATTTATGAACATTAACATAAGTGAGCTGACCATGTGGGGCTCATCCAAACCCTTTTAATTACTTTGAAGGTTAACAACATTGTCTCTCTTCCCAAACTCCAGCACTGTGTTTACTGCCTCTGGAACATTTACTGACACAGGGGTCACAGAGAGATCGTGAGGTGAGGTTTTTTTCTTTCTGTGGCCTAAAGGGGCACTTGGTTTAAGGGTGCACTATGTAACTTTTTGGTTGGGGGGTCAGTCACCCGCTTGTTTGATTTGTCATTGTTCTGCCTGGAATATTCCACAGTATGACATTAAACAGCTCTACATTGCATTTATTCAATCACAGGCGGTTTTATAGCTCAAAAATACCTAGAAAAACAGGCATTCTGACTGTGAGCGGGGTTTGGTCTTGATGAAGATAGACAGTGAAACATTCCAGACAAAACAATAACATCTTCATGGAGAAAAAAAGCACTTGACGGACCCTCCACCAGAAAAGTTACATAATGCACCTTTAAGTCAGGATGGTTGTGGAGAAGAATTATAACTGTAATATAATAGGGTTTTTGGACACTCAAAGATTCTTTTACATTGTATTATGACAAACATACCTGGAATTTTGTTTTGTTTCATTCAAACATGTTTAAAGCACAAACCCTGCATATTGAGGCTTCTCTCAGACAGAAAACACTCTCTTCCACCACGTGATGTCATGTGGTAATACAGGAAGTGCTCCACTGTGTTTTAAACTCCATACACTAGAACAATTTGGATGATTTCTGCAGTGGAATTGCCAATTTCTACTGAACAAAAGGTAAAAGGTAGCTGTTAACTACCTGAAACAGAGCATTTTGAGCTTTACGGATGTAGACAGACTAATACAGTCCCTGACAAAAGTCTTGTCGCTTATTCATTTTGTAGAAACAAAAGCTTATAACCTGACTTTAAATTAATCGATTGGTTTTAGAAATGTCTCATATGAAAGCTAAAACCCTCCCAAATTATGCTCAATATACTAAAATAAATTTGCTTCACTGAAGAAAGATTGATCATTTAATGAACACAGAAAGGTCAGATTTTGGCAAGACAAAAGTCTTGTCGCCTACAGAAAATTGAACAAATAATTTACTTCAAATACAAAAATATGTTGCATAACGTCAGTGAATTAAGTAGTGGTGCTGTGAGATCCATATTTAATATCTTGTATGACTTCCATGAGCTTGAAGGACTGCATCCATGCGGTTCGACAATGATTCATACAATTTGTTGATGAAGTCATCAGGAATAGCAAAGAAAGCAGTCTTACATGCCTCCCAGAGTTCATCAAGATTCTTTGGTTTTGCCTTCCATGCTTCCTCTTTCATTCTACCCCAGACATGCTCAATGATGTTCATGTCTGGTGACTGGGCTGGCCAGTCCTGGAGCACCTTGATCTTCTTCGCCTTAAGGAACTTTGATGTAGAGATAGAAGTATGCGATGGAGCACCATCCTGCTGCAAAATTTGACCCCTTTTATGGTTGGGAATGTAAGAGGTAGCTAATACTTCTTGATATTTTAGGCCATTGATATTGCCTTCCACCCTGCAAATGTCTCACACACCCCCATACTGGATGTAACCCCAGACCATGATTTTTCCGCCACCAAACTTAACTGTTTTCTGGGTGAATCTTGGATCCATGCGGGCTCCAGTAGGTCTCCTGCAATATTTGCGGCGGCTGTGATGTATTTCAACCGAGGATTCATCTGAGAAATCCACCTTCTGCCACTTTTCCAGTGTCCATCCTTTTAGCAGGCTGTGGGCCTTGGCAAATGCCACACGGTTTTTTAATTGCCTTTTGTTTAGTGCTGGTTTCTGTGCACTGATTCAACCATGGAGGCCATTTCGAGACAGAATTCTACAAACTGTTCTGGTTGACACAGGGACTTGAGGTGACCAGGCCTGGTGGAGCTCTGCTGCAGTGGAAAAGGGGCTGGCCTTGGATTTTCGAATCAACAAACGGTCCTCCCGAGCAGTTGTCTTGCGGGGTCTGCCGGACCTGGGCTTGTCAAAAACATCTCCAGTCTTTTCAGATCTTTTTCTTATTCTTTGTACTTGACGCTGAGACACATTGAAGGTGTCAGCCACCTCAGCAGTGGATCTGGTCTTCAGCCTCTTGATAATTAACGCTTTGGTCTCAGGGTGGATCTTAGGCATGTTGTCAGAGGTCAAGTTGCAGTTGATGTGAAGGTCTGGTGTGCTGGGGTTCTTTTTATACACACCCACTAACTGATTGATCAGTAACTGATCACAGGTGAGACTGTAATCTAGGATTGGGTGCATCATATGACAAGGCGACAAGACTTTTGTCTTGCCAAAATCTGACCTTTCTGTGTTCATTAAATGATCAATCTTTCTTCAGTGAAGCAAATTTACTTTAGTATATTGAGCATAATTTGGGAGGGTTTTAGCTTTCATATGAGACATTTCAAAAAACAATCGATTAATTTAAAGTCAGGTTATAAGCTTTTGTTTCTACAAAATGGATAAGCGACAAGACTTTTGTCAGGGACTGTATAAAGGATTACTCAACTCTATGTACATTTGTGATGAGGCTTCTGTCACGAGTGAATTTCTCCTCTGTGAGATCAATAAAGTCTTATCTTATCTTATCTTAATAACGTTCTAACTCACAACAGTCAATCTTGTAATATGGGACCTTTAAAGTAGTGGTAAGTACTGGTATCAGTCTATAAAATGTAAAAGTTGAGTTTATATGAGTGTCTTTATTAAGTGCGTGTATTATGTATGTGTACTCCACCACTAGGCTAAGGCAGCTGAGCTCAACATAATCATATTTTGAGTAGCACCTATTCTTTTATATGTCTGAAGTCGGGAGCACAAAGAGATCCCTGATTAAAAATACAGCTTCTAATACAACTCTTCCATCGCCTAAAGCCCCTATGCGTGAGCTGTATCCACTCTCCTTTAGATTAACAAACAGCTCAGCAGTTCATTCCCCCATGTATGTATTTTTGAATGAATATTTTAACCTTACCCACTGTATTAATCATAACATGAAAACCCTCACAGCCATGTTCCAGCGTAGAGTATGCAGAGATGTATTCAAACGAACGAAAAAAAAAAAAAAAAGGAGGGGGAGGGGTTTGAAGAATGAAAAGGAAATGATCCGAGGATAGATGAAATATGGACCTGCAGAATGAAAGCCTCGTGTGCAGATAAGGTAAGATAAAGGAGAGAGGAGAGGAGGAGAGGAAATGAACTCCACGGAAACAAAATGTACTCATGTAAAAAAGGCAGAAATCACACACATGTCAAAAGAGGCGTTCGTGGCCTCGTTAGATGGTGGGTTTTTTCATGCTTTGTGTTGCTGTCATGTTCAAATATACTGAACATGCAAAGAAGTATTAAATCATGATTCTTAAAAGGCCCTATTCATGTGGCATAAATATTCCTTCCTGATTTGAAGGATTTGTCAGGGCAATGGTTCTAATCAAAATCATACTTTGAAAAATCTTTTGAATTGAGAAAGATCTTCATGAAATCTTTGAAATCAGGAAGGAATCGTTTGCCTGAAGGTTAATGCCAGAATGACGGGATGGGAGGCGTCTGCTGTGATTGGTCATTGGTAGAGATGACATTTAGGACCTAGGTTATTTATTTAAAGGTGCACTATGTAACTTTTCGTTTGGGGGTCCGTCATCTGTTTGTTTCTATGGATATGTCATTGCTCTGCTTGGAATGTTCCACAGTATGACATTAAACATTAACTCTACTTTACATTTATTCAATTATAGGTGGCTTTACAGCTCAAAAATACCTAGAAAAACAAACACTCTGACTGTGAGCGGGGTCGCCTCTCCACAGATCTGACCTGTAACTTGGCCTGGTTTGGTCTCCATGAAGATAGAAAGGTTTAGTAGCATACTGTGAAACTTTCCAGATAAAGCAATAAGATCTCCATGGAGAAAAATATTTGACGCGCCCTCCACCGGAAAAGTTACACAATGTACCTTTAACATGTCAGTAGAAACAGCTTTAAAAACAAATTGGTCACTGGCTAACCTTATCTCAAAATGTATCATAAAATAAAACATAAAACTGTCAAAAAGCAGAACATTTATAGCTAGTGATGCCAACACATTCATTAATTTAATTGTGATATTCTGAAGACCCCCACCTCTGCCATGACAACACAATAAAAATCAGAATTACTTTCATTCATACCTAAGCATAGACTCTATATATAATAACTCTGGCTCCAATTGACTTTACATTGAAAAATGCTCTGTAACTGCTGCAGTGGGTCTCATTATTTTGGTCTTAAAATATTCATATTAACCCACTCTACATGATCCTGGTGTTTTTATTTAGCTGTTTAGTCTGTTAATAAAATCCTATTCTATATGTAACTTGGCTCCAAATTCGCTTCTGTAACTGCTAGCCTCGTGAGCTTCATTTGACTGGTTGACAGGTGATATCACACTCCCATAGTCCACTTCTTTATGTAGTTTATGTACCCAAGTTTGTTTGTTGCAGCCGGCCAGCAGAATCAAAACAAAAGTAAACATCTAAATCAGGTGGTGTAATCTGTTTCCCCTGAAAGATGAAAAGGCTACATATGCAAACATTATAACTATGCCCTAAAGGCTCAAAAGGTTGTTTCAGCAAAATGGAAGCATACACCCTTCTCAGATTGACCAATTCTATCTACTTTTTTGCTTAAAAGATATCAGTAGAAGCTTTGTAATTGAACGCACAAGTGAGAATAGCAGATGAAGACATGAGGAGACACTTGCATTAACTGCTTCACTAAACCATCAGTGGAGTGTGTTCAGTTCTCTCACTCACAATTCCCCATACACCCCTCTTGTCTGAAAGGGAACGCATCCAACTTTTACCCGGTGTAAAGGTGTCTACGCCAGACTAGTGCTAAAGCTTCTGCCTCACTGCAAAAGAATACAGCCCCGTTCTAATTAGCTGCTTCATATACACTTTTATGTGCTGTGAAATGAGGTTTTTCAGTAGTTATCACTGCTGGCATTTCTGTTGTTCCAAATTGATGTCACACACTATTAATGGCCAGTATGCAGCCAAGGGTGGAATTGACTATTGTATGTGGCTGTGTGGTTGGCTACATCTGCGTAATGCTTACACACTTTGAGTATCTTCATGACCTGCATGCGTTGCCATTTCACAATAGACAATTAAAGCTGCACTGTGGATCTTTCAGGTGGTGGGTCTGTTCCTTGCTTGCCTTCATAAAAATTGTGTAGTTTTGCTTTGGAATATTACACAGTTTGGGATTAAACATGTCAAAAGAGGCATTTGTGGACACGTTAGATTAAGGTTGGGGAAATGCCTCGGGGTGGTTAACATGTTAGTAGAAGTAACTTTAAAAAATATTGTCAACCACTAGCCTTATCTCAACTTACACCATAAAATAAAACATAAAATAGCCAAAAATAGGCAAGACATTACTGTGACAACCATGGCAACGTGATCACTTCCAACAAACTAAAAAAATCCATATAGAATAGAATTTACTTGTCAACTCAAAAGCAAGCAATAATTTAATTCTGGTATTTTGAAGGCCTTGAAAAATTATTTAGTTAATAAAATTCATAAAAATTGCATAGTGTTGCTATGGAATGTTGCACAGTATGGTATTAAACATTTCCATCTAGCATTTATTCAATTATAGGCGATTTTATTTCTCCAAAATACTTTGAAAACTTGAAAAAAAAACTCCTTAGATTTGACCTCTAAGTTGGCTTGCTGGCATCACATCATATGTTTGCTCCATGGAGATAGATGAGCTTAATGCCATACTGTGAAATATTCCAGGCAGACAATAACATTTCATTGAGGCAGGCAAGTGGAAGTAAGAAATAGGCCCTCCACCAGCAAAGTTACACAGTGCACCTTTAACTTTGAGCACTAAAAACAAACGATTCCTGTTCCAGTACTATATATTGCTGAATTTAAGCTCATAAAGTAGAATGGGCTCTTAAATTGTGTCATAAAATTATACATTGCGCGCTTGCAGTTGGCTGTGCTTCGGACCATCTACTTTAAATTTTCAAGATGTCCTTTAGCTGTGTCCAAACTGGGAGCAACTCCGTGTTTTTGAAAGTATTAAAATTGATTAAATTAGCTTGTGAGTTTGACTTGTTTACCTTCACCCATACACTGTACTGTGGGTCACTATAACAACATATTGTGATGATTCATTTGGCTGCAACTTCTGACACAAAATTGTACGCATTTTCTTTGATTGCAAAATTCTTAGTGATACATGTCGATACTTTTAAGCAGGTCCAAACCAAATGTATACTAGTAAACTCTAATTTTAGGAATTTAGGTTTAAATTTAAACCTACAGTATGTAATTTTCTGGAAGTGTTACGTCACCTGCATAATTCCAGGAAAATAGAAAGTACTTTGGAGCATTCTTCATGGAGATAGATATGTTTTATACCATCAAAGATCACAGCTAAAGGAACAATTTTTCCATGGAAACAAGCAGAAGGAGGTCCTATACTCTAGGCCAAATAAGAGTCAGGTTTGTGGACATGAAAGCCCACTCACAGTATTTAATTTTTTTTATTTATTTAGTTTATTTATGAGACAGGGACAGTTCACACTATAGATTAACCTTAACAGGAGAGATGTATTGTGCCAGGTTGTAGCACTAGAGCTAATTTCCACCTGTAGTCCTTGGTGCATGTTGTGGGACAAATAATGGTTCTCTTATATATATTTTACATGTTCGTAGTTACTGATTAACCATAGACAGAATGTATATAGAACTCCAGGTTAGGAAATCCAAAATAACCTCTAGAACCTCCTTTATAAGGCTAAACTCAGAAATGCTTTGAAGGATTGACAGGTCACAAAACCTCATCAGCTTTAGTCTTTTTTCTGAGCGTTTCGTTGAAATGGAGACCCTGCTATCTCCCATTTCCAATCCTTCAGTCCCTGTCATAACATATTGCTCCGGTAGGACAGTTTTGACACAAGTGAGGACATCCTTTTTACAGTCAAGAGACATTTCAGGAGCCGACAAAGTGATATGTAATCCTATAGTATTGGTTGCCAGTTTTCATTTTTTAACACAATATCCTGCAAAATGTACCGTAAGATGGATAACACAGGGCTATTGACACAGATAGATTTCTATAACAGTACCTTTGGACACTCTTTCCTTAATGGCATATTATGCCATTTTCTGATCTATGTTATAATGTTTCCTTATCAAAAACATACCTGGAGTTGTTTTGTTTCATTCACACATGTTTAATACACAAACCCTGCATATTTAGTCTGTGTTCATCTCTCAAACAGAGACATTCTGTTCCACCTTGTGATGTCATGTGATAATACAGAAAGTGTGTTTTTAATCTCCATACACTAGAGTCCTGGAATTCCCAATCTCTATTGAACAAAAGGTAAAATGTTAACTTGAAAACTACCGCTTCATGACATCTTAAGGTGGAACAGAACATTTTGAGCTTTGGAGATGTAGACAGACTAATAAGACAGCATTACTCAAACATGCGTGTATGAAACAAAACACAACACAACAGATTTGTTTTGATGAGGCAACAACATATATAGCATGCCTTAAAGATAGACACAGATACAACTATCTGTAGGCATATAGATGCCCAAGCGAACATATTCAGTCCGTGCGGTAGTTTAATGTATTTAGAACACAAGCACTGCTGATTCTTCAATATTTAGTGTTTTTGTTCACACTGCCTATTTTACTGCTTAAACACATAAAATACCCATCACAACGACCAGACGAGTGCACGCACTGAGTCGGAATGGACACGCACATCACCGTCAACACCTGTATACCACTATAATGGACATGTTTTAACTTTATGTTAGGCTATAATCCAAGTTACTGCACATAGACCGTATAACACCAGCGCCTCACTCACTGCTGCTGTCTTCACCAGTCGAGATTTTTTTCTTTCAAATTCTGTCAAAAAACAAAGACTAAGCTAGCTGAGGTAAACAAACTCTCTGGCGCCACCTGGTGGATTCTCCAGTAATGACAGGACAGGTCCAGCGCTGAGCGTGCAGCTGGCCTAGGGGCGGGACTAAGCCAATGCAGCAACGCTGGTGTCTGCCTGTCAATCAACAGCAAAGAGGCAATCTGATTGGTCAGTTTTAACACTAGGCCCAGTAACTTGCAGATAGAAGGTCTAAGGCATTTCTGAACGTGTAACCGCCAAACATCACCAAATCTGATGAGATAATAAATAAATAAATAAATAAATAAAAGTGATTTAATTAATGTGATAAAATCATAAAATCATTAGGCTTTTTTTAGTTGTTGTTGTTGTTGTTGTTGTTGTTGTTGTTGTGGTTTTTATATATATATAAATCTGTTTTCCTTCATCTGCTTCTGTCATCTTCCCTGTCATCATATATTGCTCCAGTAGGACAGTTTTGACACAAGACAGTACTTCCTTTTTACAGTTGAGACATTTCAGGAGTGGACAAAGTGCCATTTTTGATTCCCAAACGCAATATCCTTCAGAATGTACCAAAACCCAGACAACACAGGGCTATTGACACAGACAGATTACTATAACACCACCTTTAGATGCTCTTTCTTTCTGCTTAAGTCATCAAATGTGGCGTCAAATTTGCACTCCCGAGCAGGAATACAGCCCACCTGTCACCATGGCAGCAAAGACTCATGGGAAATAAGCTTGCAAGAATGAGCCCTCCAGTGCAACATAAAAGACATAGGAATAGAAAGACGAGTGAACAAAAAAGCAATGGGACAATGGAGAGAAGATAACCTTTTGGTGACAGGTGAGCAAATGTTCAAAACTAGAAAATTGAGTTATTGGAACGCACAGATAAGAGGGACACTTAGAAGCTGAATTATGTACTGTTTTCATTGATGTTTTAAAGGGCCCATATTTTCTGCTGCTATTTTCTGACCTGTTATAATGTTGTTTCCTCGTCATAAACATACCTGGAGTTTGATTCACACATGTTTAATCCTGCATATTTAGGCTGAATTCTTTCCTCAAACGATGTGTTTTTAAACTCCAGACACCCTCACTAGAATCATTTGGATAATTTTAGCCCTGGAATTGCTAATCTCTATTAAAAGGTAAAAGCTAGATGTTAACTTGAAAACTACATGACATCACAAGGTGGAACAGAACGTTTTGAGCTTTGGAGATGTAGACAGACTAATAATAAAGGGTTACTCAAACATGTGTGAATGAAACAAAACACAACTCCTATGTTTTTTGATGAGGTAACAACATTTTAACATGGCATAAAGCTCACAATTTTGTGTAATATAGGACCTTTAATATAGTGATGGTTTAGCAGAGAGATATCCACAGATTTCAGAATGTGGAAAAAATATTAAGACTGTTGTCATATCAATTAACAGCAAAATATGATATATTTTTGAATGAGTTTGGTTAGAATGATAAAGGAAGCTTTAGGGTCTAATCACTAATACAAATGATCAGGTTCAACATTTGTGAAATTACTTTTGAATATTTTTAATGAGAATACCATCTATACAAGAAGGAAAACTGGCAGTATCATGTTCCTGAAAATTACACATTGTTCACATTTTATAATTCACCACTGAAATTGCATTATGTTCCACTTCACTTTTGCCTGCAGTTGCCTCCATTATGAGTTTGTTTAGAGACTTTTCAAGAGTCTCTATAGAGCTCAGGATTGACCGTCAAACACTGAATTTTACAGGATATGCCAGTAAAATGTTCATAGATGCATTAGCGAAACAATATTAACATTTCCATTAACATTAAGCTAACTGAAAATGCTATGAGATGTGACGACAGTCCCGATCTCTATAGTGTTGCGAAATGTTTTTTTTCACCAGACAAGTTTTTTTAAAGGTCCTATATTAGGCAGCATTGACTCTTGTGAGCTTTAGGCCATGTTAAAATGTTGTTACCTCGTCAAACAGTCTTTCTACATCCCTAAAGCTCAAAACGCTCTGTTCCACCTTGTGATGTAGCTACCTTTTACCCTTTGTTCAGTAGAGATTAGCAATTCCAGGGTTGAAATGAACCACATGATTCTAGTGAAGGTGTATGGAATTTAAAAACATAGTGGAGCACTTCCTGTATTACCACATGACATCACAAGGTGGAACAAGGTGTTTTCAGTCTGAGAGAAGAACACAGCCTAAATATGCAGGTTTATGTGTTTTTTGATGAGGAAACAACATTATAACACAGATAGTGTAAAATGCGCCCTTTCAAGCCTCTGTTTACATGGAGGACAACACAAACTAAATAAATGATGAAGCCTTTCATAATGCATTACGTAACACAGAGCCAGAATAACAGGCAATGAAATTAAAATGGGGCCCGCTGCTTACTAATGATCATTACTGACTATAAAAAGTAAATTTCGGGCGGGTGCTGCTGTGTCGCCCTTGGGTGACGATGACTTTGCATGTAGTCCCCATAGACCCTGAGCAGACAGAGCAGGAGGAGCTCATAGTGTTTTGGAGGCTGGCTGCATACTTCAGATAGGAGTTATGTTTTTGTTCTATTTGGCAAGGTCCCTTTAATGTCTTTCATATATTAGGCAATTTTTGTATCTATTTTATAATGTAGTTTCCTCATCAAAAACATACCTGGAGATGTGTTTTGTTTCATTCACACATGTTTAACACACAAACCTGCATATTTAGGTTCAATTCTTCTCTCAAACCAAAAATACTCTGTTCCACCTTGTGATGTCATTTGGTAATACATAAAGTGCCCCAGTGTGTTTTAAACTCCATACACCTTCATTAGAATAATTTGGATAATTTCAGTCCTGGAACTGTCCTGGATTACTCAAACATGTGTGAATGAAACAAAACACATCTCCAGGTATGTTTTTGAATAGGTAACAGCATTCTAACATAACTTTCTAACATAACTTTTTTTTAAAGGTCTTATGTAATGCAGGACCTTTAAAACAAAATCATATATCTTTTAAATGTGGAAAAATCCTAAAAATGGTACTTATAACAGAAAATTCCCTCTGTATTACAAACCAGGCAAATTCTGTTATTAGAGTGAGCAATACCAGCATTAATAGAACTACGCCCTCTCCACCACAGAGATCATATACTTCTTGTCAATGGAGCTCAACAGGGACCATAAACTCCGGTTCTGAAGTAAATTTTCCATTAATTTTTTCCACAGACTTTTTGAAAAATTCAAATATTAATAGTTCAAAGACATCGCAGAGTGTAACCAGCTCCGTGCTAACTAATATCCATAACAGTGTTGTTTGAAGTCCAAAAAGCACATTTAAAATGCAAATTGCTTTAATAACTTGGCAGTTTATAAAGTTTTAAAAATATTTAAATCAAATTATAGATCGTGGTCTTTAGTTACCACGTAGCTGTTTAACTCTGAGCAAGCTTTTTTTCCCTGGAGAATCTGTGAGAAAATGAATGAGAAATCTACTTCCCTAACCAGAGGGTGGACAGTCACTGCTGAGCTCCATGCCTGATCTCGTATGATTTAAGAAGCTAAGCAGGTCCGGTGCCACAGTAGCTCAAGTGCATACTGTTTTTCTGTCCTTAGGCAAGACACTTCACCCACCTAGTTTATAGTATGAATGTGGTTTGTGAGAGGTGGTCAAAAGGGTCGAGGACACAAACTGGTAGCCTCAGCTGTGGCTTTTCTAATAGTTTACCACCACCGGAATGAATCAATAATGCACAAAACTGTAAAGCTATATAATATGTTTTTCTCTTTTTATCTTTATCGTGTAGATTTTAAGGAGGTGCAAAATTGTAATAATGCCTGTCACCCTAAAGGGCCCATATTAAAGCCATTTTCTGATCTATGTTATAATGTTTCCTCATCACAAACATACCTGGAGTTGTGTTTTGTTTCATTCACACACATCCTATATAGATAGACTCTGTTCTTCTCTCAGACAGAAAACACTCATTTGGCAATACAGCAAGTTTTTAAAACGCCATACACCTTTACTTGAAGCATTTGTATAATTTCAGCTCTGGAATTTCCAACCTCTACAGAACAAAAGGTAAAAGGTAGCTGTTATGTTCCATCTTGGTATTGACATCACAAGGTGGAACAGAGCATTTCGAGCTTTGGAGATGTAGACAGCTTAATAATGCAGCATTTCTCAAACAGGTCCAGATCTTGGCCAGAGAAAAGAACTGGTTTGAGAGGGGAGTTAAAGAAGCTATTTTTGTCAAGAAAGAGAATCCTTCCTTGAACAGAAATGGGGTCTCAGACATCATTTGTCTCCCATCTATAACTCTATCCTCAAACCTAAATCAAAACAAACTGGGAAAACAATGGGACTAGCCAGGTCAGGTCCAGAGGTGTGAAAACACCCATCATGGCCCTGAATGGATATGCTAACTACTCCCCCACTCTCACTCCATATTGAATAGACTCACATGACTAACAGAAACTGTTAACAACTCCATATTGAATCACCTGACCAACTGAAACTGTATTTAAATATGTGTTGTCTCAGAGTAATTTTCATTGTAATTAAGCTCCTCCCTTCAGGCAGATATAAAGCAGTGTCCGCCAGCATCTGACCAGAACTGAGGAAGCAGCTTGGATGAGCTGCGAAACGTATTCAACCAAATAAACTATGTCCAGTTGACAAATAAAATTTTCTCCTTTTTTGCCATTTCTCAAACATGTGTGAATGAAACAAAGCACAACTCCAGGTATGTTTTTGATAAGGGAATAACATTATAACATGGTTTAAAGCTCAAATTTGCAGTCAATTTTGCGTAATATGGGACCTTTCATATTTTTTTTTTAATTTTTGTTACAGATCTGTTTTTATCCATCTGTTTCTGTTCTCCTCAATCTATCATCTGCATCTATGGGAATACTCTGAATGATATTACCCACTCCAAGCTCTAGCTCTACATTAGCCTCTTTTCATTTCAAACTCTCCCTCCAGGCTCTCAAATTAACCTTTCACCCCAAGCTCAGACAAGTACTCCACAACACTCTCCACCTTCTAACCTCTCTCTATCAAAGACTCAATTTCCCATAAGCCCTGTGGTGCCCCCTTATCACCTTCCCCATCTCTGCCCTCCACCCCCCGTTCTCAGCAAGTGGTGGTCTGTCTCCTGCAGTTAGAACAAGAGCTGTATTTAGCCGAATGAAATGCTATGTCAGAAGTGGGTACCTAAAAAAGAAACAAGGAGGAAAAGAGGAGAGAGGGGGAGCTTCGAATGCAGTCCAGACTCTCCACAGGGGGACGGCGAAGTAGAAGTAGCAGTTTCACAAAGCGGCTATTACGCCAGTATAAGAAGAAGAGTATGGGGGGAGAATACAGGGATAGGGCTGTAAATGTCAGTTTGAAACTAAAGAAAACAGTGGTTCATATGGTTCATTTTACTCTAAACAAAAGTTTTAAATAGATGCTTAAACCCTTGGTGATTATTAATGGTTAGTTAATTTTCAGACAAACATGGCCCTACACTGAAAGGACCAATATGTGCTGTGTTAGAATGTTGTTTCTTCAGCAAAAAAAAAAAACATTCCTAGAGTTATGATTTGTTTCATTCATACATGTTTAACACACAAACCCTGCATATTTAGGCTCTTCTCTTAAACAGAAAACACTCTTTTACACCTTGTGATGTCATGTGGTAATACAAGAAGTTCTTCACTGTGTTTCTTAAACTCTATACACCTGGAATTGCCAATCTCTACTAAACAAAAGGTAAAAGGTAGCTGTGGTCATGTCACTGCATTACTATATCACATCACAAGGTTGAGAAGAGTATTTTGAGCTTTGGAGATGTAGACAAACTAATAATAAAGAATTACTCAAACATATGTGAATGAAACACAAACCTCTGTGTTTGTTTTTGATGAGGTAACAACATTATAACATGGCTCAAAGCTCACAAGAGTCAACATAGTGTAATATATGACCTTTAAACAGCTATTTATAACAGTGTATAACTTTATACACTATATTATTTGAGTTAGCACTAACTAACTAAGACATTTTGTGAATCTTACACAAACGTTTTGCTATAAACAATCCTATATTACATAACACAGTCTCATACAATAACTCACTTATGCCTTTCATATGGGTACAAACAAGTCCTTGTTATTCTGTTTCAGGGCTGCTAAGACTTCTGTCACAGAGGAGTTAATCAGTACTTATTTAGAATTGTATTTTTTATGTTTGGGATAGTATTTTAAATGCTTGTGCACAATTTCACCAAGAACTCCTAATTAATTTGACTTAAATTCAAACACTCAAGTTGAACAATTGACTAATTAATCAAATGTGGCTGAGAACACAAACATTTACAGCAGCATTTATTTCATTGTGTTCAACTGTGTGTTGGTGTTTTGGTTTATTAAGTTAATAATTCCAGATGAATTAAAAACATCTTTCAGTACCATGGACAGCTCCCCTCCCCTCATGGTGCCTATAGACCTCCTGCAGTCACGTGACCCGGTTTGTTTACGACGCCATGTGGGCAGGCAAGAAGTAGCGAGAGACTGAGATATTTGCATAGACCAGCGAGAGGAATGGATGCCAGCAACGAACTTTCGGACAGAGACAAACATCGTTACACCACTAAACTTCAGAGATTACAAATTAGTGATCCTTATCTAGTGCCTGGTGTGATTTTTAAAACCGTAGTTCAGGTAGCGGAAGGAGGCTCGGGACTTCCAAATGTCCAATATCCCGATATCTACAACTATCTTATTAACTTTCCTTCTTACTACACCGGAGATTCACTGAAGGCGTACAAAAGCCTGGAAGGATACAAATGGACTCAGTCGGGATTCGTGATCGAGGTGCTACTCTGGAGTTTACCACAAAGGAGTTGTTTTGTTGTTACTGCCAGGGTACGTAGTGTACCATTTTGCTAGTTAGCATAGGCTAAAGTTATGATGACGCGAGACCGCGAGCTATTTGCAGAAACAGCGACAGTTTTTAGAACTTCTTTTAATTACAAGTGAATCATTCACAAAGATTAAACTGCACTGCACAAGCGACATCCATTAGGTGACAGGTTCCAACGCTCGGTTTTCTTCAGCGCGCTTCTTGCCCGTTTTATCGCAGAAATCCATTTTTCCCTCCGAGCTGGATCTTTGGGAATGCGATAAAAGGCTTTATCTTTAACTTGTCCTTGGTGGTTTGTACATCCAGGGGCACAGCATGAGTCTACCATCGTTGTAAGCTGGAAGTTTTGTAGGCTAGTTAGTTTGTTTGTTTATAATAATTCCTGCCAAGATGGCGCCCGGTGGTGCATGCTGGGATAGCGTGACGTCATCTGCAGGAGCTCTATACTGGTCCTCATGTGTACTGTATATACAACATGTTAAAGGGCCCATATTACACTGTTTTCTGATTTGTGTTATAATGTAGTTTCCTCATCAAAAACATACCTGGAGTTGTGTTTTGTTTCATTCACACGTTTAACACACAAACCCTACATATTTAGTCTCAGTTCTTCTCACAGGAAAACATCCTGTTCCACCTTGTGATGGCATATGGTAATACAGGAAGTGCTCCACTGTGTTTTAAACTCCATACACCTTTACTACAATCATTTGGACGATGTTAGTCCTGGAATTGCTAATCTGTACTGAACTAAAGGTAAAAAGACGCTGTTAACATCACAAGGTAGAACAGAGCATTTTGAGCTTTGGAGATGTAGACAGACAGACAGACAGACCCCTTTAATGCTTTTTTACGGAACATTCTAAGTAAAGCAATATCATCTCCATGGGGAAACGCAGCCAAACTCTACCAGAAAAGTTACATAGCGCATCTCTAAACCATCATTACATTATACCTAAGATTTATAACTTGGTCTACAGCTGTCAATTTTCATTTTTGTCACAGCCTCTCAGCCTGTAGCCTCTTCTAAAGCTACAGTATATCAGGGAAGCTCCAAATCATACCTTTCAGTTAGTTTTTGTTATTTATTTATTTATTTTTCACAGTGAATAGACGAAAGACTTGAGCTCAAGGCGTTCTGCTGCTAACTTTACCGCCAGATTATCATGGCCCAAGTACAAATAATCCACTCTATTGTGAAGGCTGGAACACTGAGGCCAGAAATGAAGGAAATATCCGTCCAATTCAGAGGAGTTAATTAGAGTTTGGATGAGCAATGTGCTGCTAGCAGATAAAAACCACTGGCCCTATTTAGTCCTGTTTTATGTGTTGTTTCCTCGCAAAAGTTGTCATACTCAGATGCTGAATGATTGTGATAATAATCCGATTACTCTATCTGGAACATTGCAGCGAAAATGTGTTATCTCGCTAAACAATTATAATTAAAAAAACAGAATCAGTGGATAGAGAAATTAATGTGTACAAGTTATTGTACACAATTTTGGTAGTTTAGTAGTGGATCCGTCACCTCCTTGTTTCTTTGGATATGTCATTGCTCTGCTTGGAATGTTCCACAGTATGACATTAAATGACTGTGTTGACCTTACATTTATTCAATTACACATGGTTTTATAGTTCATTCTGGCTGTGAGCGGGGCTGCCTCTACACAGATCAGACCTGTAACTTGACCTGGTTTAGTGTGCATGAAGATAGAAAGGTTTAATGCCAGGTTTAATGCCATACTGTGAAATATTCCAAACAAAGCAATAACATCTCCATGGAGAAAAGCAGTCTCCACCTCCACAAGAAAAGATACACAATTTAAGGATTACAAACTAGATTACTAAACAGAAAGCTGAAGCCCAGGATGTATAACAATGTTATAATGTGTTTTTTTTTCTGCATTTTAAAGGCACACTATGTAACATTTCTGGTAGTGGGTTTACCGCCTGCTTGTCTCCATGGAGATACTATTGCTTTGCCTGGAATCTCCCACAATAGCAGGTGTTTCCTCGCAAATACTCAGATGCTGAATGATTGTGACTATAATCTGATTACTCTGTCTGGAACATCACAGAGAATAGATTTGTGTTATCTAGCTAAACAATTGTAATTATGAGAACACAAAAGACTTGACAGAGAAATAAATTGTGTAGAAGTTGTTTTTGTGTAGTTGCATTTTTAGGATTACAAACGGTTACTGTTGGATTGAAAAAGAGTGTTGTAAACCAATTAATTTTGTTCAGATTACGTGGATAGAGTGGAGTCTACTTATTGTTGTTGTAATGGTGTTTATACTGGTAGTTAAGGTGATTGTGGTAGATTGAATTGCCTGTGCACTTTTCTAAATGTGCATAGGCACTCAACCATTGTGAGACTGATTCCCAGTTCTGACTATTTGCTGAATGTCTCTACCCACTCTCAACACACATGTTTTTTTTTATTTTTAATGGAGTCTCTAAAGGCTCATAGCAATTGACAATCCAAAGTAACAATTATATCTTGAATGGACAAAAGTACTCAAAATGGCGCTAATAAACAGGAAGCTGAAAATGTCCAGCTATATAGATGTGTGCAGTTACTCGCTGTGTAATGCTATTTCTTAACTGTGTTTTATGTGCGTTATGTAAAGTTTCTCGTGGAGCGCCCGCTGCTTGCCTGTCTCCATGAAGTTGCTGTTGCTTTGCCTGGAATGTTCCACAGAAACAGGTCAGTTCTGTGAAAAGGCAAGCCTGCTCACAGTAAGATTGCATGTTGTGAGCAATTAAAACACTTGCAATTGAATAAATGCAAGACATATATGTATAATGCCAAATTCTGTAACACTCTAGGCAAAGTGACAGTCTCCCTGGTGACAAGCAAGTGGCGAACCCTCCACCAGAAAAGTTACATAGTGTACAATTAACTTTAACTACTGTGTAAAACCCATATCATCCCATTCTGTATGTTGCACAATTATATGTTACTGATCTTTGAATTAGTGACACAACGCCTGGGAAAAAGCATCACTCTCCAGTCAAGCGTGTTGTTGACATTTAAATCTGCTGTGGCCGGGGGGAGGCCTGCTTACTTTTGTCACCGCAAATGACGTTTTTTTATTGACCGTTCTCTCATACAGCTCCCAGCCCTGCACGCTCTAATCAATGGACCCTAATGCTTCTATTATAAGCCATGCTCTGAAATTATGCTTTCATTGATCATGCTTTCATTTTTTTTTACTTTGAAACTGAAAAACACATTGAATAATACAGGGAGCATGTGTTGATTTGCAGTCTATTCCCCGGGGTTTTTAAGTATGCATGGTGGCGATAGGTTCAGGGTAGCTGGGAAAATGCAGCGTCGATCAGAGTTGGATTTTAAATACCGCTGAGTTCCGGGGCAGTGTGGCCAAGAGACTGCTCCAGGACTTTCCTCAGTAAACATTTTTGCGGGTCGAAAACTGCTGGAGAAGAAATGCAGTTTTCTGTGGAGTCAATGTGGAATTATATGCATGGATTTTGACTTAAGGGGACATAGAAGAGGGTCATGTTTAGGTAAATATAGGAAAATGTAAAGGTGCATTATGTAACTTTTATGCTGGAGGGTCTAGCTGTCTCCACGGAGATAAGGTAAGGTAAGGTACATTGTCCTCGGGGGGAAATTTGCTCTCTGCATTTAACTCTTTCAATTCCTCTCCACCTGCCAGGAACATAGTATAGAGAGATCTTGAGCTGTAGGCTTGGTGTCCTTCATGTATGTCTACGGTGAAATGTTCAGCGCTTACCATGGTGGCACAATGCACACATTAGCAAACACAGTCTTATAAGCTTTTAGATACAAAAATACAAAAAATACAAAAATACAAAATGGATTTAAACAACACATTTTCCGGAACCTGTAATCAATTTGAGTTTTCATGGTCCAATCTAGGATTTTCAATAAAAACAGTGAGTGACTAACTGGAACTGTTAATGCTAGCTGAGTGTAATTCGATGATAGAGGGACTTGTTTAACAGCACAAATAATCTCACCTGCTGTAGTTCCAACTAATTCTTTCTGGTCAGAATGTGTTAAACAAGGCTCAGAGTAAAGTCTAATCAGCCTCAAATAGAGCAGTGCCTTCAGTTAGCATCATACCCCCAGGGAATGTTGATGACATCAACTGCAAAATATCAATTGTGCGTGTTTTGGGTTGACTGGGGAAACCTGAATGCCCAGTGCCCTCTATTATTATACTGTCGAACATTTTAGGCAAAGCAATAACATCTCCATGGAGACAAGCAGGTGGCAGACAATTGACCAGAAAAAGTACATATTGCAACTTTAATTGGAGTAATTAAAGTATAAGTCAGTTCCAGGTAAAAAGCAATGAAATTCTATACTATTATTATACTAATATTGTATTCACTTGACTAAGCAAGCACACATAATTAATGCATACACATTGTCAAACTGTTCTGTGTCTTGCCCAAGGACACGTTGTCAATGTGAATGGGAGGAGTGAGAATTGAACATTTAACCTTGAGTTTGGAGGACAGGCTGCTATTGCCTTTAAAGCAGCACTGTCCATAGGGAAATCCTCTGCTTGAATGGGGGTCACTGGCATCTACCATTTTAATTACTTTAAAATTACCCCGCTACTATTTTATATTATTTATAATTAGGATTTTGAATGGAATAAATAGGTGTTGTTCATATTTAGGACTTATTCTCCTCCAGTAACCTTCACATGTATGCGAACCGACTAGGGGCCAGTGAGATATACAATCATTTTAAGCCTCTCTCCCCATGTCCAAGGCCGAATGAACCAGGCCTACTCGAAAATCAGAGCAAAATTGAATGAGTCAAAAATACAGCATACCTAGGGAGATGTCAGGGATACAGGTTCATTTCACCTCCAGTGCGCTGCCGGGAATAAGGGAAACTCAAGCCTGGGGCACAGCAGACACAGGGAGAACATACAAATCCCACACAAAAACGCTGTCCTAGTTTTGGCAGGGGCCTTCTTGCATTGAGGTATAGGTGCTAACAACTATACAAATGGGTCATGCTATTTTGTGGATCCTGAAATGTAATATGTCTGAATAATTATTATCTCAAATCACTACAATAATGTCTGAAGCCACAGTACGTCTTCTGATTGGCAGTATATACTGTGGTTTGCTGTTGGTTTGAAGGTGTACAGTGTAACTTTTCTGGTGGCAGGAAGAATGTCCCAGAGTATGGCATTTATCTAGACTTATTTATTACATAATGTACCTTTATATTCATATTTTATATATATATGGCAGAAGGTTCAGATGTTACCATGGACACACAATGCACACATTAGCAAACACTGACAAAAATGTTTTAAGATTAAGTATGTAAAACAATACACATCCATGGTCCTATTTAGGTAATTTTCAACAAAAAGGTGAGAAGGACTGAAAAACTGTCAGCTAATGCTTGCTAGCTTGTGACTGTAATTTTATGTACAAGTGCCTTGTTTAACAACACAAATCATCTCACCTGTTGTAGTTCCAACCAAATCAGCTCTTTCTGGTCAGTTTGTGTTAAAACAAAGCTCAGATTATAGCCTATAGTTTAAGTAACAGAACTTCAGACAGAGCAGTGCTTTTAGTTAGCATCACACCCCCAGGGAATGTTGATGACATCAGCTGCAACATATCAATCGGCGGTGTGAGGAAAATTAGACTGCATTTAATTTAAGGTCAAATACAACATAATCATTTAATAGAGAGAGAGAAAGAGAGAGAGAGAAACAAAGTCAACTTTCTCCACTCAAAAAACAATTTAGATTAGATTAAAGGGCCTATATTACACTATTTTAGGATCTATGTTATGATCTATGTCTGTTCCACCTTGTGATGTCATGTGGTAATACAGGATGGGCTCCACTGTTTTTATACTCCATACACCTTTATTAAAGTCAGCCTTGGAATTGCCAATCTCTACTGAACAAAATGTAAAAGGAGCTGTTAACTTGAAAACTATAGCTTTGTGACATCACAGGGTGGAACAGAGCATTTTGAGCATTGGAGATGTAGACAGACAAATAACACAGGATTCCTCAATATATAGGACCTTTAAGGACAATGCATATACAGTATATATGAATCAAAGTTTATGATGTCCTTAACTAATAAGTGAATGGAGGTGAGCGTGCATTCAGTGGTCCAGTAGTTTGTCAGTGGTTTTCCAGTTTGATGAGGAAAAGCAATCAGGTTTGAAAATAGCAAGAATATACATTTGGTGCATAAAAAATGTTATGGGTTAAAAAGTACTCTATAGTTTCATTTTTTATTATTATTTATTTATTTATTTTGTATGCTGCTCATGAAGACATTTGTCAAGAAGAAGAGGGTATATTTAGTGTTTAGGTGGTTGGGACCCTCTCCATATCGGATCCTTGATCTGGGTGAACTGTCCATTGATGATGATCAATGGACATCATCCGATTCATCATCAGACATCTAAAACCAAAGTCTGTCTCCAGATTTTGTTGACTGTAGTTCTTTCTGAATTGCTTGAATCCAGTTGAGTGAGTAGAAGGGACAGTTTCCTCCACTGGTTCTGAGTTTGATGTTGGACTTGTAATGACAGCCTCTGGTTCAACAACTAGTGTCTTGCCTTCCAGTTCAGGTCTCGATACTGAAGAGTTCAGAGTTTTTTTCATTTTTTGCCACATTTGTTTCATTGCTCTGTGACTGCTGTTGAGATTGCAGTCTTAAGTTATTTTTTCTCCTCCTCTTGCGTCTCTTCTCTCTGGGAGTTTGTGGGACTTCCTTTGGCTGAGGCTCGGCTTTTGGTTCCTGGGTTGATGAAGAGACTTCCAAAGGAAGCTTGAAGAGTGACTTTTCCACTTCTCCAAACTGTATTGTAAATTCAGGCATCTCCAAACTAAGGCAATCTCCTGCCTTGACACCATTACACTTTGGTTTTCTTATTTTTGGTGTAACTAAAGGTCCGTTTTTCTCAAGGCTGGCTTCTTGCTCAGTTACTGGAGGCAACAGAACACAAATCTTGAAGGGGGACTTGTCAACCTCTCCAAAACTGATATCAAATACTGGATTGTTTCCTGGAATTTCCAAACAAAAGCTAACTCTATTATCCTTTTTGGCCTTGCGTTTGGGTGTCATTGTTTTGGGTTGTGCTGTAGATTCATTCACCTCCATTGGCTCAGGGCTGGTTTCTTTCTGAGTTATTGGAGGCAACTGAACACAAGGCTTGAAGAAGGACTTGTCAACCTCATCAAAACTAATCTCAAATGTAGGTTTGTCACCCGGCATCTCCAAACTAAAGTAATCTTCTGCCTTGATGCAATTACGCTTTGGTTTCCTTGATTTTTGCGTAACTGAAGGTGCATTCACCACTGGTTCAAGGCTGGATTCTTGCTCAGCTACTGGAGGCAACTGAACACAAGTCTTGAAGAGTCACTTATTCACTTCTTCAAATCATTTCAAATCCTGGTGGTTTGTCACCTGGAATCTTCAAACAAACTTTAGCCGTTTTGGCCTTTCATGCCATTGTTTTTGGTTGTGCTGTAGATTCATTCACCTCCATTGGCTCTCTCCTGCCTTAGGTTTTCTTCTTTTTGGCCACACTAAAGCTGGCACAGGCTCTGGTCCCTGGGTTGCTGGTGGAGTAGCTGAGGTTGCCTTGTATTTCTGACTCCTGGGTTGGTTCTCAGATCTATTCTTCACATTGGGGTTGGGGTCCTCAGCCTTTTCACACCTATTTGGCTGTGTTCTTTGCACAAAATATCCAAAAGGTAAATTCACAAATGTTGACCCTGGTATTTTCAATTACTGACTAAACCTTAGAACTCACTGTATTACAACATAATTTAGCATTTTAACCGTATTCATTTTAGCTGCTCCCCATTTGTATTAATTAATATTGTTCTATAGAAAGCTGTGATGTCATCTGAAACACAGCAATAAATGTAGCCAGCCATGTAACCCATATCACTGCATTTTCTCAAGAACATCTAATTGCTCCCCTTGTATTTTCTTCTGGCTCTATCATCGCCGCCCGCTTTGCCATTTGCTCCTGACATTAATTACCAGGAGAGGAAGGCAACTGCACTCATTGGCCCTGACATGCTGCTTTCACAGACCCTCTGCATCCCAGTGGCCTATGATTTATCTCTTATTTCTGCCACATTGGACCCATAACTCGTATTCTACACCATTTACTGCTGCTACATACATATGTCTGGCGCTCACAGAGGTGACGGATGCCACCTCGCCAGTGCAGAAGGACCTGGGCTGATGGGGGGATCGTTTTGGTCTCAGCGTGTGCTTATATAACCATTTATTATGCAGCACAAATGTATTTCCATAGCAATGGGTGAAGTAATAAGACATGGCAGCACATTTATAGTGAGTGTGAGTGGGCTATTCATTTGTGGAGGACAGAAATTTTTCACATGTGAATATAGGCAGTGAGCATGTGCACACAGTTCAGCTGAGTTGGTCATTTCATTTTGATCTTATGTGATATTTTTGTTGTTAAAGAAGACTTACTGTGCTTGTGTTTGCTATATAGTTAGAGTATAATCTATGACATCTGTGGATCATTATGTTATAATTTGGATATTTTAAATCGCTATATTCTTCCAAAATGACTTAATAAAAGAAACAACGATTACTTCTGTGTTAGAAAACTGCGGTGCCCAATGGGAGCTGGTGTGGCTGTTAATGTCATCACAACAAAAAGCCGTGAAGTTGTCTGCACCTCCGGCTGAGAGCTGCACATCACACTAGAGAGCGCCTGATTTTGTTTAATTTGTACTAAAATGATTATGCGACACTGCCAAATCCTATGTGTATCACAGATTAGGAAAATAAAACTGGAGAACTAAGTCAGTACACAGCAGTGGGGTGTTCCAGTGAAAATGGTTGATTGCAAAATGGCATCTAGAAAGTAAATGACTAAATCACTCCAAATACAACTTCAGATGAGTAAATAGTGAGGGGAAACTACTCTAATATGGTTAAAAGCTCTGAAAAGTCAATTTTGTATAATAGGGCTGTACTGGTTTTGTGGGTGTGTGGGGGTGTAAAAAGTCAAATTAGTTTTTCCCGAGTGCAGATATAATGTAAAAGCATCTGTTAGGGTGAGACCGCTGTGCCGGATGCATCGATTTGTAACGTGTTTTTATTGTCTGCAAACCAAGAAGAACTACCGGTGCACTGTTAGCATTTGCAATCCTAGCGCTCTTTTGTATAGAGGAAAAATAATAATGGATTTATAAAGCGCCTTGCAGGACACCCAAAGTGCTTTACAGTGCAATATTCATTCACTCCACACTCGATGGTGTAAGCTACTATTGTAACCACAGCTGCCCTGGGACAGACTGACTAAAGCGAGGCTGCCAATCTAAACCATGGACCTCTGTGACTACAACCAGCACTCACACACACACCACAATCACGTTAGGCAATATACTGTAGATGAAGTGTCTTGCCAAAGGACACAACAACAAGTTTTGCTACTGAGACAGAGACAGAATAGTATTCAGCATCTGACAGAGCAGTCCAAATCAGTTCTATCCAGTGTTCCCCAGCAGTAAAACATTGCTTTGGTTTGGAGTCGCCTAAGTAAGGAGCTCACATCTGTCGCTTTCATTTTTACAGAATTTTACAAACTTTATAAAGCTGCACTATATGAAAAGAAAAAAAAAATAGGGTGCGTTATTGGTGCCTGCAACAACAACAGAAGACAAAGTGGTTTTGTCTTTTGAAGAGACAGATAGAAGTAACCACAGAAAGGTAGGCTGGTTGGTTCTTGGCTCCAAAACTAGAGCACAAATGTACCATCCTGAGTACATTTAAAGCGTCTACATTACATGTTATAATGTTATTTCCTCATCACAAACATACCTGGAATTATGTTTTGTTTCATTCACGCATGTTTACACACAAACCCTGCATATTTAGGCTGTTTTTCTCTCAAACAGAAAAAACTCTCTTCCACCTTGTGATGTCATGTGGTAATACATAAAGTTTTTTTGTAATTTAGGACCATTAATCAAGAAGTAAATACAAAAACCAAACTACTCAACTGAAATGTAAGAATCTATGAGGTTACATCATAGTGTAACTTCCTCTGTCAAAGTAACTCAGCTCCACTGTGATAATGAGACTCCAATCTAAATGCATGCGTTGGCCCTGGATGCTTTATCACTCTAAATGAGTTTGAAGCAGGAGATGGCGAAGGACTGTTTAATCCCATCTCCCCCAGGCCGGGATTCACCTGCACAAAGTCAGTGTCCCTCCCCCAGGAACACACTCATTATGGGGCTGCCAGTCCATCTGAGCGCGCCCTTCTCTCCATAACCTTGAAACAATGTTCAGTCAGCCTCATAAGCACCTACAGTCCAGAGGGAGGGCCAGACCAATGGAGCCAGTGTCCAGTCACTCCTCTTTTGGAAAAGCTACAGAGGTTGATGTTCCAGGTTGGATGGACAGAACATGAGGTGTTGTGGAGGTCGCATAGGGAGGTATAGAAAAGAAGAGAGCATTGATCTAATGTGGTGTAAGCTAACCAAGTGTAAACATGTAAAAATAAACAAGACCTACAGTATATTAAAAGGCCCATATTACCCTGTTTTCTGATCTATGTTATAATGTTGTTTCCTCATCATAAACATACCCCAAGTTGCATTTTGTTTAATTCACACATGTTTTACCACACAAATCCTGCATATTTAACATCTCTCCTTGTTCCATCTTGTGATGTCATGTAGTAATACAGGAAGTGCTCCACTGTATCTTTAAACTGCATACACCTTTACTAGAATCATTTGGATTATTTCAGCCCTGAAATTGCCATTCTCTACTGAACTAAAGGTAAAAGGTAGCTGTTAACTTGAAAACTACCACTTCATGACATCACAAAGTGGAACAGAGCATTTTGAGTTTGGCGATGTAGCCAGACTAATAAAACGATTACTCAAACATGTGTGAATGAAACAAAACACAACTCCAGGTATGTTTTTGATGAGGTAACAACACTAACATGTCTTAAAACTCACAAGAGTCCATTTTGTGTAATATAGGACCTTTAAAGTTACACAGTGTGACTTTTCTGGTGAAGGGTCTGGACACCATCTTGTCTCCATGGAGATGTTGTAGCTGGAATGTTCTGCACTATGACACATTTGTCTAGTAGGTGGCATCAGGTCAAGTTACAGGCCAAATTTGTAGAGGTGAACCTGCTCAAAGAAATAATTAATATTTTTGAAGGTATTTTTTAGGAATGAAAACAAAGATAGATAAGTTTAATGCCATACTATGGAACATCCCAGGCAAGGTAACATTTCCATAGAAACAAGCAGGTGGCTTATTCTACACCAGAAAAGTTACATGTGCACCTTCAAGAGTTACTCAGACTTTCTAAACTGCTCTAACCTTAAAGTAATGTACTGCATGTGCCTTTGAAATGCCTCAAGGCCTAAAGTTTGTCTACACAGACCTTGCTAAGACTCCATTTGCTGGCTTGATCGCAGAAGATAAGGAAAAACTACACCCTATTACTGGAATGCCTAAGTGAATGAAACCAAATAAATACAGCTGCAGTATTACTGTTTAAAAGTCAGTTTACAGCCGGCCCTTAAACTTATTCCTAAATGGGATGTGACCAATTGAAAAGCTATAAAATCAAACCCAAATGTGGATGCGGACAACTTCTTGGTGAAATGAACAAACACGGGGGTGGAACGATCAAAGGCTCCGATCATTTTGAGTCTTTATTGACCCGGGCTGAAAGGGCTGGCACACTGAAGATTCTGACCACACGCTGTGATCACCCAGAGGCTAAACTTCACACTTCACTGCTCTGACTTTTTTCATTTCAATATTGCCCTATTACAGTTTGGTATACTGGGAAGTAAAGGATAATAATACAATATATATACAAATAATAAATGCCAGCATAGGCATATAGACATTTATGATGAAAAAACAGGGTACCACGCCACAAACGCTGAAGTCAAACTCACTCAAATTCTTACATTTAGTTATGAATCCTTCAAATTGACAAGTTTATGGGTAAATGTTCCTTTTTATGCATTAAAGGTGCAACTTGTAACTTTCTTGATGGACGATCTACAACTTGCTGTGTGAATTTCATTGCAAAATATATATATATATATACCTTGAAGAATACCTTGAAAAACATGTAATGTAATAATAAGCAGGAAGCAGGTTCTCCTTTCAACAGATCTGACCTGTAATTGCGCTTGGTGGTTTCGCCTGCTTGTTTCCATAGAGATAAAAAAAAAAAAAAAAAAAGGTTTAAGGTTGTTTTGTGGAGGGATCTAGTGTGTCATGAGAAATGTTCCTTTGACAGAAGCAGTTAAAAGATAATAAGAATGTTCACTTTATCTGTCATTTATCATATTATTATATTTTACATTACATTTTCTGAAATAATTTCCAGTGCAAAATAATCTTTAAGACTGTAAAATGCCTTACCAAAATGTTTTCATTTAACCAGAATAAATTTAGAGAGCGATGGATGATTTTGCAATTTTAATCTCTGGTTACAAATTTGGATGGTGCAGTCTTCTTCCACGTATCATTTAGTACAATATGCTCTACTGATGTATTTTCTGTTGCTTTCAGATCAAAATTCATGAATTTTAAATGTAGCTTTCCTTATTTCAGTTTTATACTAGTAAATATAACATTACTTCTGCACTGACCCCTAATTTAAATGTAGTCTGGATTTTTCCACTCTACCACTGGAAAATGTTTAGTATACCCAATTTCCTTACTACAGCATGTAACTGTCTTATGTTTGCCTTATATTCTCTGCCATGCATGAAAGATTCTTGGTCCAGGCAATGAAACATACTCACTAGATCTTATTTCCTCTAGCCAGGCTTTGCGATCCATATTACAGTTTCCTTCGATATGCTGTAAATGCACAGACCCTGATAATGCCCAGGAACAAATACTCAGTTAGCAGTTGCATCGTTCTCCACCCTTCACTGGTTTTCAGATAGAGATTACTTCCACCCACTTTGTGCACTGTTCCTTCTCCACGGCAGATATACTGTATAATGTAATGCAATAGACCACAGTGTATGCCTTATTTGGATAGAAAAATATAAAAGATTCATTTCATATATGGCATGCCCAAGTGGCTGTACAGGAACAGTGAGCAGAGCAAACTGGCATAAGAATCAAACTATTAACCATATTGTAGGTAACATACTTAACTCTACGCCACTGTTACCACTAGTAATCTGAAAATGAAATGGACAAAAGGCTTATGCTTATGGTCATTTGTTCCTAATGCAAAACATCTCAATTAACTACCAATAGATAGTGAACCCTACATTACTTTTTACATTACTCACTTATGGAGAGAGACAATTTTTCAATGTAAAGTCAGTTGGAGCCGGAAGCGCCTCCATGCTCACTTCCTATTTGGAACGCGTTGGCTTAGTGAGTTAGCTGTGCCCATTTATATGTACAGTGTATGTTGTCGCATTAAATATAAATTCTTACACTTATTTGGCACTTATGTTTGTTGACATTTCGCACACAGATTCTTTGTCCCCCCTCCCACCTGTCACAACCAGTTATGTCCATCACTATTTTTTTTTTTTTTTTTTTTTTTCGGTGGTTATGCAGGATGTAATTCATTTTGATTTTAAAAAGGATTGGAATGAACAAAATCCTATTGGAGTCAAATAAATTACTGTGATAAATTAGTCATGAAGTTTTTTTGTTTTTGTAATCAAGCTGTTTCAGCTCCTATCCTGAAGCAATTTTCACTTCGATGGGACGGGTTTCAGAGACTAGAATTTATATGAGATAGGTCCTGCCCTTACATTTGGATTTAGTGTAAATCCTCGTGTCTCAAACCATCAAATTGAAAATGGCTTCTGGATGGGAGCTGAAACGATTGATATGAACAGTGTTCATATAACCACCTCTGAAATCTTCTCTACATTGGACCACTCCTGGATGAATGACAGATTGCACTTTCTCGCAAATTCATATATTTTATTTAAGTCAGTTGTAAGTCAGTTGTAATCATGTAAGAAAACTGTGCCCCTACTCCCCAGCGGATCGAGCCACACTCATTATGATAATGTGGTCTATGTCAGCGCACTGCCCCCTGTGGAGCTGGGGGTGTCCGCGCTGGATCAAGGGAAGGAGATGTTGAAAATGTGTGGTTGGACGTTTGACCTGAGGGGCTTGTCATGCATAAAGATGAAAGCACAGATCAATCACACGATGGCTAGAGGCTGGTTGGCCTGGCCGTACCTCAACAGGGTCACAAATATGTCACAAATAAAGATCCACAACTCTTCTGCTCCTGTGGGGGGGTTGGTTCCTTGACAGTGTGGAGCTTGTTAGTAATTCCTACATTATGCCTGATACACCACACTTAACACCATTATAGTACCATGTTTCTGTTATATACTTGAGTGACTGGCAGTATGCATGTTTTTCAGTTGTATGGTGATAGTATGTCAACATGTGTAATGTGTATTCAGCGCCGTGTGTAAAATGCCATAGAGAATGCTAACATTTGGTATCCCACACGGGGGGATTTAGGATATTGAAATACAGGAGCATGGCTGATAATAAATTAAAATAAGTAATAATAATATACCTTTTTGTGTTGGGAAATTAAAGCTGTGTAACTGAAATTACAAGGTGAGAGTGAAATTATTTATTTGAATAGAAACAGATACTTTTTACTTGTACATCTATATAATTATACCTTATATGACACCAGTCTCTTGCTATTTTTGCTTTTTATTTAAAATGTATTACTACCATTCATATTTTTTGTCTTTGTTATATTGTTATATTATATTGTCATGTGTCCAAATAATTTCCCTTGTGGATCAATAAAGTTTGTCTAACTCTTAAAACACTAACTGTAGCATTGCAGTAGAGCTGCAAGCAACAATTATTTTGGCAATGTATTAATGTAGTAATTATTCTTTCGATTAATCGATTAGTTGAACATGAGATTTGTATTCTGTTTTACTCAGATAAACCTGAAATGAAGCAGCTTGAGGACACCCTGATAGAGTATACTTACAGACAGACTGAAAATGACTTCCGAATGGCAGTCGAAACATCTTGATTTCAACATTGTTCTGACCTTTGAAACCAGACAGTTTTATCCAAAACACACAGTGAAGCAATTTCTCATGTCATTTTCATGCACTTACTGCTCTGTCTGAGTCATAAACCCATGACATGTTTTGAGTCTGTTTAAAGATGCACTAGGTAACTTTTTGGTTGTGGGTCTGTCACCTGCTTGTTTCTATGAATATGTCATTGCTCTACCTGGAATGTTCCACAGTATCACTTTAAAAGCTCTACCTTACATTTATTCAATTACAGGTGGTTTTATAGCTCAAAAAATACCTAGAAAAACAGACATTTTGACTGTGAGCGGGGTTGCCTCTCCACAGATCTGACCTGTAACTTGGTCTGGTTTGATCTCTATGAAAATACAAAGGTTTAATACCAATACCAAAAGCAATAACATCTCCATAGAGAAAAGCATTTAACGGACCCTCCACCAGCAAAGTTACACAATGCACCTTTAAAGACCATTTAACGATTATTCAATTATTGATTTATTTGATTGTTGCGATTAATCGATTAACTTGTGGCCGCCCTACAGCAATTCGCTACATGCATCATAGGGCTTATAGTCAGAGTTAATTCAGAGCTAGTTGTAATTTTGGAACATAAAAGAGACAACGAGGTTTCTTGAAATGGAGACTACCTCGGCTCAAAGGATTACTTCAACACGTGTGAATGACACAAAGTATGAACCCAGCTGTATTTTTGAAGTGTAAACATGAATATTACATAACAAAAACGCTCACTGGAAATATTGTCTTCAAGCTATAGTTCTCAGACCTCACTGTTGCCTTTCCAAATCCCCTGCTTCACTGGGAGGGCTGTGTCTGGTATGTAGAGCGATACATATCACAGAGAACAGGGTCCTCTTTTGCTCTATCTGCCCCTCCATCAAGCCACATGCACAGAGGAGATCAGCCCCAGCCGAGCCTGTGCCAGCCCTTCCTCCCCCCTCCCCCGTCTTCCCTTCCTCCCTCCTTCCTCCCCCTCCTCCCCTCTTATCCCGTCCTCAAGGTCAGAGCTGCCTGTGTGCACCAGCACTGACTACAGCCACACGCACGTCTATAGAGCCCAGAGTGTGATGGTTTTGACACTGAAAAAAATGAATCTGTATAATTATAATGACCTGAAATCCAAATTACATAAAGATCATCTGCAAGTGGAGTGAGAAATTTATAGAAATATGTATTGAAAAAATAAGCTTTACATAATACACTATGCCATCTTTTTCCATCATATTTCATATTTTGATCCTGAACATATTTTGGAATTTTAAAGGTACACTGTAGCTTTTTCTGGTGGATGGTCCACGTCCTTGTCGCCATGGAGAGTTACAAGGTCGCATCGATGAAGAGGCAAGCCCGCTCACAGTAAGAATATATGTTATACAGATATATTAGCAATATAAAAATATAAAAAGTCACACTGCAAAACATTCCAGGCAAAACAATGACAGCTCTATGGAGACAAACAAATGACATACATTTGGCAGTTTGAATCCAGAAATGTCATTGGTTGAGTGGTCAGATCCACTCAACCAATGACATTTGGCGGGATGATTCCATCTCCTACAGATAAATGCTGTCATTGTGTCCTTGGGCAAGACACTTAACCCATCTCACCTTCTGTGTCTGCGCACACTGGTGTATGAAAGTGTGTGCGAATGGGTGAGTGGTTCCTAGATGTTAAATGTGACCATTTACCATTTAAGTGAATATAATTGTCAGTTTCAATAACAAAAATATTTTGATGATGAAAAGGTGACACAATACATTCAGTAAAGTCAACATTAGATTTGTTTTATTGCACCTAGCTTATACCAAATAAAACAGTCTAAACAACTCAAAACAAGATTGAATTCAAATCACGTCAACTCATCTTGATGTTTCTTTTAGCAGAGATTTCCAGACAGAATTGTAATTATTCAGACTCTTGGTTTTAACCTGCTAACAACATCCTCCCTCGAAAAATGATGGTGTAAATATGTGTCGATTTGAAAATTAATTACTTCCATGGCAAATTGGAAGGCTGCTGATGGGACTGGCAGAGCTGGAGGGAGAGAGGCTGTCCAAACTCAATGAGATGTGCAGGTTGGAAAACAGCCAAAAACGGGAAAGGAGCCGCTAGCCAAGCACAACAAGGAGAGAGTCTTAAATGCATCTGCTTTGCAATTAGAGGGCTGGAAATGGGGCTATTATATTGTGGTCTATCAGCATATTGGTCCAACAGCTGGATCCTACACAATTCACTGACTGCTCTATATGTTTAGTTCTAGCTTTAGGCAAAAAAAAAAAGTCTGAGAAAGCTGATATAGTTGAGTAGTTTCCTTGAGGGACTTGACACAGGTTTCAGTTTAGTGAAGAGGAGTTGGAGAGGTTGAGGTTGCCAATTGTTCTGCTACTGTAAAGATGGAGGAAAGAGAAAACTTTTTTTTTTTTTAAAACATACTTTCAGTTTCAATTGGTTAATGTCATACTGTGGAACATTCTAAGCAGAGCAATGGCATACTGTATCCATAGAAACAAGCAAGTGAGGGATCCTCCACCAAAAAAGTCATACAATGCACCTTTAAATGTAAATTATGTAACTTTTCTGGTCACTTACCTGTTTCCCAGAAGATGTTATTGCTTTGCCTATAATGCTCCACAGTATGGCATTAAATGTAGCTATGTATCTCCATGGAGACAGCAGGGGACACCACCAGGTCAAGGTTACAGGTCTGATCTGTGGAGAAGAGACCCAGGTCACAGTAAAAATGCCTGTTTTTTCCAAGAATTAAAAAAAAATGCAATCAAAACATCTGAAATACCTTCATATGAATATACGAAGACATAATTATTGCCGTACTGTAGAGGATTCCAAGCAAAGCAATAACCTCTATAATCTCCATGGAGACAAGCAGCCACAAGAAAAGTTACACAGTGGATCTTCAAATCAAGTTTTTTTTTTTTTTAATTTATTTATTTGTATTTTATGTATTTCCATTCTCTTACTTACACATTTCTGTTGTAAACTGAAGTGGGGCATGTGGGCACTGTTAACTTTATTGCCCTGTACTGGCCTGGTATGATCAGTAAGAGACATTTAAATCGCTGTCTTGTGTTTACCTCTAATATTAAGTCTTCGTTTTCCAAATTTGAAAGCTGATGATTGCACTTCTGTTACTTATATAGCTTCACCAAGGCTGTGCTAACAAACCAAAAAGGGAGAGTTGGAGAAGGCAAAAGTCCAAGAGAGAGAAAGTGGAATCTCAGAAAAGCAGCCTGCTGAACTGACTCTGTTTGTGTCTGCTAATGTTCCTCTGGCAACAGCTCACAACATGCTCCATGATCTAAAAAAAAAAAGACTGAAAAACACCAATTTCTCATCGTGTCACTGAACAGCGCAACCATTTACTTCCTTTTTCATGCAAAACAGATGTGAAGAGCTCTGTTGCACCTGCTGACAGCCAATTCAATATGTATTTGAGCTAGAAATTTAAGTAGTGCTGCCATCTAGTGTTGGAAAGGATTACTGATATGTGTGACCGGTCATTTTTCATGTACTACAATAAGCAGACAAAACTTGCTTATGGTGAGAGGGAATTGTGTATTTAGAACACAGATGTTTTGAAAATCTTTACAGCACATTGACGTATATATTTTAAAGGGCCCATATTACGCTTATAATATAGTAGTTTCCTCATCACAAACATACCTGGAGTTGTTTTTTTGGTTTTTTTTCCACACTTTTAACACACAAATCCTGCATATTTAGCCATTGTGTTTTTAAATTCCATACACCTTCACTGGGATTGTTTGGATGATCTCAGGCAGATAATAAAGAGTTACTAAAACATGTGTGAATGAAAAACAAAAACAACTCTAGGTATGTTTTTGATGAGGTAACAACATTCTAACACGACTTAAAGCTCACAAGAGTCAGTTTGTGTAATACAGGACCTTTAAGTGCTTATATTTTTATAGCAGTTTAAGTGGAGATTTACATAATTACTGAATGGTTGCATATAGACAGTGGATTTTTCATGCCATTGCCAAACAAATCATGCGTCTCCGTGTTCTAATTATAAGACTCTCATTCAAAACTGATGTGATGTGCAGTTTCTATTCTTTAGTATGGGGTTGTTAGACCAGATAACAAAGTCCCTATAGCTACAGTAACATGATGGGTGAGGGTCTGTGAAAGGGCATTCAGCGGTCATTAAAATACTGCTTATTTCTTCAGTGCCAAGCTGTGCCACTGACAACCTTAATTTGTTGACGTGCCCGCTGGGTGACCCGTAATTCTCACGTGTTGGATTAAACTGGTGAAGTGTTACAAAATTCATTAATTCATTCTTCTTTTTTGTTATATATTTTAATATTTGAATCTACTGCGTCTACCACTTAAATATTATTTATTCGTGGTTTTCTGTTCTTTTTTCACCCTCTAAAACGTTAACTGTAGCCTATATTTTACATAGAAAGACTGGATGCTATATCTCAATACATCTCAATACATTTCACTATAAAAATGTCATATTCAAATTCTCCTTTCTCCACTACATGCACCTTTCCTGGTCTTCAAGGCAATGTTATTACACGGAAAGTTCCATGGTAAAGCACTGAACATATCTATTACCATGGAGACACCCAGCTGATGCCACAAGGTTATAAGTCAGGTCCGTGGACAGGTGACTTCACCAAGAATGCTTCTTTTTCAAGGTATTATTTAGAAATGGAAATGCCTGTGATTGAATAAATGCAAGAAAGATTTAAAGTTATACTCTAAAACATTCCAGGTGAAGTAGTTACATCTCCATAGAAACAAGCAAGTGACAGACCATTCACCAGAAAAGTTTCACTGTGTACCTTTAACAGCTCAGACTTAGACTTAGACAAACTTTATTGATCCACAAGGGAAATCATTTGGACACAGTAGCTCACACATCACAATATAATATAATAACAAACAGAAAAAATATAAATGGTAATAATAATTTCTAAATAAGTAGCAAACATAGCAAGAGACGTGCCAAATAATGTATATAAATGTACATTTATATACATAAATAAAAAATAAAACAGAAATATAGTAATGAAAATATTACTCATTGTCATCTTTTATATTTGACCACTCTGCTAAAAAAAAAAAAACATGTTGACAAATCTCTACAGGAATCCAAAAAACTTGTAGTCAAAAGTCCCCACATCTTCTCTGGGCTGAGATGGGGAGTCGAGTAAATTCTGTTGAGGAGAAAAACACTGTGTAAAGCAAGAGAGACAGCCACAAACAGCCAAGCACATGCACTGCAGTTCTCCACAGCTGCCCAGTGGGATTAGAGAAGACCGAGGATTTAAGGATTCAGCAAAACACATGCGTTCAAGGAGCTACATCAGTATCAGTGCAGAAGAAGGAGATAAAAGCAAGGGCACTATAATCTCCTCATGTTTATGTTTTATATTACTGTACATAGCTTATCTGTGCAATTTAAAGGGCCAATATTACACTGTTGTCTGATCTATGTGATAATGTTGTTTCCTTGTCAAAAATACACCTGGAGCTGTGTTTTGTTTCATTCATACGTTTAACACACAAACTTAGCATATTTAGGCTGAGTTCTTTTCTCAAACAGAAAACTCTGTTCCACCTTGTGATGTCGTGTGGTAATACAGGAAGTGCTCTGCTGTCTTTTTGTGTGTTTCATGCAACTTCATTAGAATGATTTGGATAATTTCAGCCCTGGAATTGCCAATCTCTACTAAAAAACTTTGGAGAGGTAGACAAACTAATAATGCAAGATTACTGTGTGAATGAAACAAAACACAGCTCCAGGTATGTTGTTTTGTTGCCAAAGAACATGCATTTTGTGTGTGAGTGGTGTCACCTCTACAAATCTGTCACTTAACCTATTGGTGTCACCTGAGATATACAAGTTAAAGCAATACTGTGGAATATTCCAGGCAAAGGAATCGGGCATCACAGAAATTACATAGGCACCTCCAATTATATATGTTCACATGTTGCGTGTGGATACAAAGCAAAATTTATAGTCTTCATAAAGCAAGCTCAAGAATTACTGTGTTAATCCCAGGTCTAGAAAAAAAAGTAAAATAGCGTGGTTGCTGTGATGGGGTAATTATGTCCATGTTCTGAACAACTTGCAAACATAAACAAGTAAAGTGTCAGTGGTTTTCTACAAGAACTAATAAATGTCCCACTGAGTTCTACACAGGCAAATGAGCAAAATGAATTCACCAAACCAGGAAATGCAGCTCTGACCCATTTTGAGCTGTTTGCAGATTCCTTTCACTCCCGTTCTCCACTCCTCCGCACAGGCTCTCTCCCTCACTGTATTTACCTTCTCATTATTCTGACATGAGAACCTGGGCTTTGACAAATTCTCCCGAAAAAGTAAAAATTGTGACATTCTATAAATTAGAAGTAATGATGTGCTATATACTGGTGGTAAAATGACTTTTACCACCAGTATAAAGCTAGATTAAAACAGTTTGGGTAATATATAATAACTACACTTTTAATGTCCTTTATAGTAGCCATAACAAGGACTTAATTAAGGACTTATGAACAAATAAGGTGCACTGTGTAACTTTCCTCATGGAGGGTCCGCCACCTGCTTGTTTCCACTGAGATGTTATTGCTTTTTAATGTTCCACTGTCTTGGCATTACATTTCCATAGAGACAAGAAGGTCACCAGGTCAAGTTACAGGTCTAATCTGTGGAGAGTCGAATACACTCACAGTAAGAATGAATGTTTTTCAAGGTACTTTTGACACCTCAAATTTAATACATGTAAGAGACATACGTGTATTGCAGAACATTTACTACAGAACAACAATATCTTCATGGAGACAAGCAATAGGCGGACCCTCCACTATACAAAAGTTACACTAATACCCCAACTTCCAACCACAGACTGTATAAAGAAGTGAGTGTGACATCACCCATAGCGTTCAGCTCCAGGGTAGCGGTTAGAGCAATATAATTTGAAGCCAATTTCCTTATTAGGACTAGGAATTTATTAATGGACAAAATATATATATGTAGAGCGGGTTAATACGAACATTTTAAAACCTAAATGAGGAGGCTGACAGCAGTTACATTAATTAAACTCTTATTTTTTACCCATATTGTCATATTACAGTGCAAATTGGTGTAAAGCTGCTGGAGTTTGACCAAAGTGCCCAACAGCTCACAGAGTCCACTTTAAAGCTGTTGAGAGAGTTCTCCAACATGCCCCTCAGGACCTGTTCAACAACACACAGGTTTAAACACAGAGAGGGAGAGAAGAAAGAGAGACAGGGCGAAAGAGAGAAAGGAAGAGAGAGACAGAGAGGAAGGTAGAGAGGGAGAGGGCAAGCAGAGGGACAGAGATAGAGAAAGAGAGAGAGGCTACCGATACAATCACTGAGGATGAGAGACTGAGGATGTCATGATGCAGCGAAAAAGTGGCAGAGCCTAAAAATGTCTGAAACTACGGCTAACAAGATAGAAGCTAAATCTGGGTCAATACTTCAGGGGAGAAGAGCAACTGAACAGTAATAACCAAAAGTAAGAATCAACCGACAGCTCAGCAAATCTGGACTTCAGAAAGAAAACTACTGTAGCTATTGGGCTAAAATCTGTCAGCTTTTTACAGTTTAAAGGTCCTATATTACACAAAATGTACTTTTGAGCTTTAAGCCATGTTAGAATGTTGTTACCTCATCGAAAATATAAGCTAAGTTGTGTTTTGCGTCATTCACACGTTTGAGTAACCCTTTATTATTAGTTTGTCTACATCTCCAAAGCTCAAAATGCTCTGTGCCATTTTGTGATGTCATGAAGTGGTGGTTTTAAGTTAAGAGCGACCTTTTACCTTTTGTGAGTTCCATAATTCCAGAACTGAAATTATCCAAATCATTCTAGTGTATGGAGTGGATTATGGAGTGTCAGAAAATAGCTTAATATAGGCTCTTTAATGTCTCTCCCTTCAAATAAAGACTAAACTAAACCAAGAAAAATGGTTCTTGGCATAACGAACACTGCTCTCATAATGGGCACAGTCAGTATTCTGAGAAGGGCACCTTGAAACATAGAAAATTGTGATAAATGAATTGGTTAACAACACCTGACATCCAAGACTCACAATGTAATGAATGCATCAATAATATTATATCAAAGGGGCTGAAATGCTGAATATGTCTTCAACAAATCAACAGCAAATCAAAAGCAGAGCATATGTGTCTCTAGGTGTACTAAAGGCGTGTTGTGCAACTTTTTCTGGTTGGGGTGCCATGTGAGATTTGTCTCCATGGAGAGTTCATAGCTTTGTCTGAATATGTTTCACAGTATGGAATTCAGTTTAGCCATCTCGGATGTATTTCACTCAAAGTTTTTTAACAAACAAAAAGTTACACAGTGTGCCTTTGTGGCATGAGGGAGATGTGAAAGCAGTGATTTAATTAACTATAGTTGTCAACAACGCCACCTAGGATAGGCCTAGGACCCTGCAGAAGGCAGACACAGGTTCGTTTTACCCAGTGATGGGGCAGAGACAAACCAGATGTATTACAAATATAACATTTATTTATTTAGTTGTTCCGTTTCTTTTAAAAGGTCAGTCTGGTTTTAAAAATATGCAAAATGGATTAACACAAAAAAACACAACTCAGGTCAAACTACAAACAAAATAACAAACAAAGAAAATGTATAAATTCACACAAAAACAAAACACCAATCATATTTACAGTTAAAATATACAATATGTACACTGTGCAATTAAAAACAGTTCAACCATTATCCAAACCTTTTCTTCCTTGAATGGTAAGTTTGTGTTAGTTAACCCTCATCAGAACAGCCGTAGAGGGAGGAGCTGTGCCTGAAGTGGCAGCGCTGTGATTGGCAGTGGCCATTTGTAGCCCCCAGTGGCCACGGAGAGGTGCAGCTCAGTCCCCGATAAGAGACGCACCAGTCCCCAAGACCCCGACGGGGTGCACTCCCAGTCCCCCAGCAGACCGCGCGCGTAACCGCACGTCAATGCACACACAAGTGCCAGGACCACACATCCGATGTTAGGAAAGTTAAAGCAAACTGCTCCGACCAGGTTTTATTGGCAACATGCCACAATCACACCAAGACGCAGTGATGCACACTTGAATGCCACGCCAAGGACTGGCACAGGCACAACTCCAGACCAGGACACGAAAAGGAACCCAAATGTGCACAGCCCTAACCTAAATAACCTGTCCCTCCCCGCAATCAGTGCCCAGCCAGGTGCACCAGCAGGTGCGCTCCAGGCAAACGTGGGGGGAGGGCAGGCACACTAACACACTGCCACACCTTTAATGTTTATCTGCTGCTTTCAGTGGCTATGCAGTAGATCTTGTTGACTCACCATACGGTATATATCATTCAAACCCACCTCTCCCTGTATCACTCACGTAAAAAAACACACTGATTCTATGTAGCTGACTTAATGCAAACTGTCTGTGATTCTAGTTTGCAGGCCGGCCTCGTCTCCTTACAGGAAATAGATGTTTTTCTTCTGCTCTGGAACAACTTTGTGTCTTCCTTTAGGCCATTCCACGTTAGATCTTATTGATTGACCTTCATGCTCACATTTCCACATCGCTGCAAGGGCCAGATGGAATTAGTTCATGCAGACAAAAAGAAAACTCAAAGCTTTGTATGCCTCAGCAGTTTCCTGGATTTAAAACTAGAATCGATCATGTTTTTATTAGAGTATGAGAAGTTGTATCCTCACCATGAACTCATATATTTACATAAAGCTCTTGTATGTGTGATGCAGGTAACTAATCATACCATTTCTCAAAAGATAACATTTGTGTAAATATTTTTGAATAGATACTCTACGGAATATTATGATAAATAAAGTAGCTGCAATGCATTTCACTTGGGGATGACTGGAGGTAAATTTGAGCGTTTATGGATCACAAGGCCAAAAAAAGCACCTTTTTTTTTCTATGGTCGATCACAATTTTCAATTCAAATGCAGGGGTCTAGCACGGAATTCTAGGCCCTGGGTACAGATCATATTGGTAGGCCCTTACTGCATGTTGTCTAATGAAAAATGCACATTACAGACTTGGTAAAGGGCCCCTCCCTCCCTGCACTGGGCCCTGGGTAAACAGTACCCTAACACATTATCTCTCCAAACTCCTCCCCAAAACCTCATTCCACTGACAGAGTACTGACTAACCTTTCCATCAGAAAACCCAAAACATACAGTATCATTGATAATTTCACATGATTGGGTATTGATTTGAGATAAAAATTCAATCTATTACCCAGTCATACCGTGGAGCATTTTACAAGATACATGACATTTGCTATAAACAAAATCTATTTCTTCTCTTCTCTTTGAATCACAATCCTCTTATAGCCATTAAAACATAGTCATAGCCGGGTTTGCTTGATGCTGCAGTGTCCGATCTGCAGGTAGGACCCATAATGGAATCGATAAAGGTTATATAACATAGAGTAAACAGAGCTATCCCATCCTCTGGCCAATGCATTAAAGAAGTGGACCACTGCATGATAAAAATCTAAAGGCTGCAGCTTCCTCTAACAAGCTTTCCTGGTTCTGAAAGCAAATCAATACAGACCTAGTGCGTTCTCTCTTATTTATTTTCCTCTGTGGGAAGGTTTGTGCATTTGCACTTTTACAGTTGTAGAATGGCTCTGTTAACATTGCATTTCTTCAGTTTGTAATCAAAGACAGCGGTTTTCCAGATTTCTTATGGCCGGGAGCTCTGAATTAGCTGCCAGTGCTGCCACCTTCATGTCAACTTGAATCAAAGTGCTGTGAGGCCTGAGGTAATAGGAGTTTTCCATTATAGTATGACCTTAACATTATAGAACATGAGGCTATGGCACCCTGCACAACATGAGCTTATGTAGTATAAAGAGAAAGTAAAAAGAAATGTACAATAAGTAATAAAGATACAAAAATAATATTTGCCACAACTGGAAGGATATACTGTAATGAGTGGATCTTTATGTGGTTTGAATTCAGTGTATTTTATATTACATTTTTAGTCTGAAGTCCATGGATCGTGTAGGCCTACTTACCATGCACAAGCTGTTCTTTGTCTTAGTCCCACTCCCATCTTCCTACAGTACTACATTCAATGATTTCTGCTATAGCCAAAAATCACAGCAGCTTTCCTCTACAGGGCTTCCCCAGATTTATTTAACCAACATAAAATCCAACTATGAAACAGCCACTGGCCACTAAAAGACAAGCAGTTTAAATAACATTTGTCCTCTCAGACCCTCCTCCCAGGTAAGGGAAAAAGTGGTAAAAAGAGAAACCATGAGGAGAACCACAGTGAAATAGAGATATACTCACATGGATGTACAGGCTATAGATGTGACCAGGACATTTCACATGACTCCTCAAACCCAATCCCACCAGTGCACTCTGTCAAGTCCTTGGGCAAGACACTTCACCTTCCCTTTGCGTGAATGTGGTGTGTGTGGTTAGTGGTGGCTGAAGAGGCAGATGGCGCAAATTGGTAATCTGCTTCTGTCAGTTGACCCCGGGGCAGCTGTGACTACACAAGTATCTTATCACCAACAAATGTGGAGTGAATAATGACTTCATTTTAGTGCTTTGAGAGGCTTGTAGAGTTAGTTTCTAGAGTAGAGAAAGTTTCTAGTACCTCAGACCAAACAAATAACTTGATAGCTTGATTATGAAAATGTGAGCTGAACTGAAAAAATATTTGAAAAGAATCAAACTTTGCTTTCAAAATAATGTAATATATAGCACAAAGTTTCTCTGAAAAGGACTATACAATACCTGTACCATTTGTCATCGTACAGCAGGTCCGTTGGGGGTCATGACATTTCACTCAAAGGTAAAGAGCGAACAGCATGTGAAAAAGAGCCCAATGATTGGTTTATTAGAGGCCTGTGTCCTGGACCAGCTCTGTGTGATGAATGGGAGCTGACGTGTCCTTTTACCCACTGTCACATTAATGATGGAGTCTGCTCTGAGCTGGTGACAGAACGCCTCCTGCTACAGAAACATGCAACCAGGGGAGAGAGAGAGAGAGAAGAAAGGTAGGGAATCAAGGAGAGAGACTGAAAGAAGGACAGAAGACAGGAGAGAGGGGGGCGGGGACAAGCGATAAAGAGGAAAGGGAAAGAAAGAGGGGGGAGAGAGAGAAAGGAAAGGAAAGATAGGGAAGGAAGGTATGAAATCAAGGGCAGAGGCAGAGAGAAGGCCAGAGAGAGAGTAAAGAGAGAGAGACAGAAAGAAGGAGGGGGGTAGGTTGGTGAGAGAGAAACAGAGATAGAAGGGAGAAAGAGAGAAGAAGGTAAAAAGGGGGAGAGTAGGGGGTGAGAGGTACAGCGAGAAGAGGAGAGAGAAAGAGAGAGAGGGGCGAGAGAGGAGGAGTGAGGGGGAGAGTCTGAGTAGGGGGAGACAGAAAGAAGAAGAGGAGAGAGGGATAGAAAGATAGAAAGAGAGGTGAGAGAGAGGAAGAGTGAGGGAAAGGGCTTGAAAGGGGGCAGAGTGGGGAGTGAGAAAGGGCACAAAGAAAGATGAAGAGAACACAACACATGTTAGACAAGGAAAATATAGCTGGATTTGAGTTGATGTGACAACATTTTGGAATTTGTGGGCATATTGTTGTTGTATTATAAATATAACTAAATTTTGAAACCTCTGGAAATATTCAGTGATGTATGGAAGATAATTTGTTCCATCAGATTTAGAATTTTAAATACCGCTGAATTTCTCACTTTGAATTTTTTAACTTAGAAAAAAGATGTTTGAATTTATTTTTATTCTGAATTTTAGTTGCTGAAATGAATGCGAATTTTACACTCTAAATTTTAAGTTTTGAATTTGAGGGCTTGAAAATATTTGTGCTGAAAAATGTTTATATTTAATTTTAAACACTTTGAAAATGTACACTTCAGCAACTAAAATTCAGAATAAAAATAACATGTTTTCTAAGTGATAAATTCAACGGCATTTAAAATTCAAAATCTGATGAAACAAATGATCTTCCATCAAATGACTTCGCCTGACGACCATGTTCAAGCCAAACCTCGGCCCTCAGACGCTGGAATATCGCGATACTCCGCTCTGACTGCGTGGGCTAATACGCATCACTGCGCATGCTCAATCCAGCTGTTACGGAAAACTGCAAAGATGTCCCTGGCGAGGTAAGATTTACAATGAGGCCTTTATTCGTCTTTTAAATCATAATGTGTTCCGGCTTTATCTTAAATAGTGATTCTACTGTAGGACTGTTTGTACTGTATTATACTGAACATTCAGATTGCTTAGATAACGTATTATGCGTCTCCAAAGCTAAAGGCTTAGCATTAGCAAGTTAGCTTCGCACCAGCGCGTCGTGATCGGCGCTAACTGCCACGGCAGAGGTTCTTAACCTTTTCGATCTGGGGGCCCGGCTTTTTCAGTAGAAAATAACCCGGGGCCCAATCTTATATTAGATGAATTATATTTGACTGAATTTGGGGCCCTGGTGGAGATGGTCGCGGTCCTACTGTGGGCCCCGGCCCCATGGTTCAGGATCTGCTCTCCGGTTATTGTGGTATAAATGTTAGAGGTTGTTATTGTAGTTTAACGTTCCCACTCAGTAATCAATGTTGAATATTCATTTCTCCACAAGAATGCCATAGTCAAAATGAAAATGTAATTAGGACTCCTGTTCTGTGTAAAATGCTAATCCGTGGTGCTAATAACTGATCGTTGTCATTTGGTTTGTTTAGCTTTTTACCGACTCCCACGCAGCTGTCCCAGGACCAGCTGGAGGCCGAGGAGAGGCAGCGGACTCAGAAGTCCTACTCCACTGCCCTGGTCTCGTCCCGGAGAGAGCCACCCCCTTACAGGCACCGGAAAGGCTGGGTCCCCCGTGCACTGGAGGTAACTATAATGAAGTTATAATATTTAACTGTGGAGTATGGTGATCTCCTGTCTCAGATCAGCAGTACCTTGTATGCCTATACTGAAAAAATGTTTTTCCGAAGGGAAAATACTACCTGAACTTTTGATGGCACTGGATATATTTGGATGTATTTATCAATCCTAATGGAGTTTGGCAGTGGTCCCTTTGATTTAGCGATTCAAAACAGTTTGTCATTTGCAATCAAAATGCCTTTTCTCTGTGCTATTGGCATAAATTCAAAGAATGACTAAATGATTTGCAAGATGTGGCCCCATTAACCCACACATAAGACTACAGGCCTATAGTATAGGCATTTGATGTGAGCTGAATAAATAGCTGTAAAAGAACACATTACTTATGGTTAAATTTGCTTGTGTCTTTAGGATTTTGGAGATGGAGGTGCTTTCCCCGAGATCCACGTGGCCCAGTTTCCCCTGGAGATGGGTCGCAAGAAAAAGACGTCGAATGCCCTCGCGGTTCAAGTGGACGCGGAGGGGAAGATCAAGTATGATGCTATCGCAAGACAAGGACAGAGCAAAGATAAAGTGGTGTTCAGTAAATACACAGACCTGCTCCCCAAAGAAGTGCTGAACGAGGAAGCTTCAGAACTACAGAAGCCAGATGAGGAGGCCATACAAGAGGCAAGAATCAATCAGGATTTGGTCGTTGTTATTGCTTCATCTAAAATGATACTTAATTTTCTATATATTTGTTTTGCAGTTGACAGAGAAGACCCGTGATGCCCTGAGCAAAGCTGTGTCCCAAAAGATTGCTGCCGCCATGCCTGTGAGAGCAGCGGACAAGCTAGCTCCCGCACAGTACATCAGGTATCTTATCATTATCAATGATACATACAGCTGGGGTTATGATGTTACATTCTAATACTTTGCCTGAAACAATCGCATAAATCAGCATGACAGCTATAAACATAATGCGTTATCTTGGTCATTGTATTTGTCAGACTTTTAAGATGGCGTTAAGCTTCAATTTCTGCATACAGGAGAACTGCATTAAACTGTCCCATTAATTTTTTTTTTTTTTTTCCATCTGTAGATACACCCCATCTCAACAAGGTGTGGCCTTTAATTCAGGGGCCAAACAAAGAGTGATTCGAATGGTGGAGATGCAGAAAGACCCAATGGAACCGCCACGATTCAAGTATGCAACTTGTTTTATGCTCTTATGATGTGTATTTTTTATTATAATTTTTACATGGCACTGTTCATCATTCATAATTTGACTAATCTCAATGTATCTTTCTTTTTTGTGGTTTAGGATTAACAAAAAGATTCCCAGAGGACCTCCTTCACCTCCTGCTCCAGTTATGCACTCTCCAAGCAGAAAGGTATTATAGATTTTTGCTAGTATCACAGTTTTCTCAATTTATTATTATACTCTAATTTTCAAAATTGTGTTCTAGATGACTGTAAAGGAACAGCAAGAGTGGAAGATTCCTCCATGTATTTCAAACTGGAAGAACGCAAAGGTATGAAATTGAATACCAGTATTTGCATGAATTAATTGATCTATTTCATATTTACAAAAACATAAAACAACAACATCTTTTTAATTACCATTCTCATTCATAGGGTTACACAATTCCACTGGACAAGCGTCTGGCAGCTGATGGCAGGGGGCTTCAGACTGTACATATTAATGAAAACTTTGCTAAACTGGCTGAGGCTCTTTACATTGCTGATAGAAAGGTACTACAATGCATTTTATCAACTACAAGCACATGTGAAATTTTGTTTCTTTTTGTATTAACAGTTTTTGTTGTGTGCTTATAGGCTAGAGAAGCTGTGGAGATGAGAGCGCAGGTGGAGAAGAAAATGGCGCAGAAAGAGAAGGAGAAGAAAGAGGAGAAACTCCGGGAGCTGGCTCAGATGGCCCGAGATCGCAGAGCCGGCATCAAGAGCCATGGAGACAAAGGAGGTAAGGCGTATTCAGTTTTAACCACACACATTTTACACAACTGAATACCTTCACTTAAACTTAGATAGGCCATATAATAACATTAACATTATCTACATGTGTCTACTGTCAACTGGATGTAGTGTTTATTTGTATTTAAGACAAAAGTACATTTATGAAAAATAAAAAAAAAAGAAAGAAAAGCAACAAAGCAAAATAGAGTAATATTTGAGCAGTTATTTACTAGATAGTAATTATGTATATCTGCATTTTTCACACCAGAATTCATACTCCTTTGTCAACCTTCATTTGGTGTGTTTCAAGAAATTCTAAGATGGGTACCTAATTCAATGCTTAAACTGTTTTGATCTATTTGTATCTAAAAATGTTGCATCAGTGATTAAAACTTTAAGTTGTATAAAACATGAAACCTTCAAAAACAAACAGAAACAGAAACGATCTTATAACAAGTCCTTTTTACTTTGAAAGCCCAGAGGAGAGAGGAGCACAACTGTCTGGAGTTAATTTAAACATCTTTTCACCTTTGTCTTTTAACAGGTGTGAGGTGTTAATGGCAGAGCTTAGGGCGCAGTGTTAGAAGTTCTCAAAATATTCTCAATTGTCCTGGGATTAACACTTGTGATGAGTTCTCTTCAATGTCAAGCATACAGTTCTCTTCAGATGAAACTTTGTTAAAGAACGTGCTTTTTCTAGTACTTAGTAATTAATGATGTACTTGTTCTGATGTGGTAGTAGTGAGGTACTGTACTGACAGCACTGAAATACTTTTTTAAACAGGTACTTTATTTTAGGTGGATTTTTCATGTTGTACTTTTGCTTCAGTATCTGTATTTTTATTTGAGTGACAAGACTTCTTCCACCACTGGGGGGTATATAAAATATTTTAACCTTTTTATGTACATTTCTGGACTGAATCACTTAACGTGATGAATAAATACATAAAAAAGAGCTAATAAAAGTAGACTTTACCTAATATGTCCTCTTTTAAATCCAGTCTTGTCTCTCCTCTAACTTATGCAAACCCTTTTTTTCTTCTTCTGCGGCAGGTGGCGATGACGGCGAGGTCAGGGAGCGTGACGAGATCCGCTACGACAGACGGAAGGAGAGGCAGCACGACAGGAACATCTCCAGAGCAGCTCCCGATAAAAGGTGTCTGAACACGCTCTGTTCTTACCCCCTGAATACTCCCCGTTGAATAAGTCACACTAATGCCCAACAAAGCCAGCAGGAGTCTGCACTGAGCCAGGTGCTGTTGGCACACTCTTGTTGTGAGAAGTTTTAGGTCCTTGGAGAGGAGGGGGAAAAGATGTTCAAGAAATAAGGTTTATCACAATAACAGAATGGCTTTAGGAAGGCCAACGACAGTGCTATACTAATGATATGACTGATTTAATTGACTTAAAGGTGAGCATTGCTTTGTCTATCGCCAGGGAGACGAGCAGGTTACAGCACCGCGCTACATTACAGTTCAGATCTGTGGAGAGTCGCCCCTATTCACAGAAGGACTTATTGTATTTTTGAGCAATAGAGACACCCGTAATGAATAAATGCTAGATGGCTATGTTTAATGTCATGCCATGGAATATTCCAGGGAAAGCAATAACATCTCCATGGAGACAAGTACGTAGTGGACCTGAAAAGTTGCTTAGTGCACCTTTTGAGTGCACCTTTCAAAGGAATCTTTCTTTAGTAGTGGGTACATTTATTTTTAATTTTAATGTGGCTGAAATACACTTTAATTAGAGTAGTGCTGCCGCGATTATTCGACGTAGTCGACGTAATCGAATATGAAAATTAGTCGAACACAATTTTTGTGGTCGAATATTCGCCTATTTATTTTTGGTCTCAAACGGAAACCTTAAATACTCAAAGAGCCATTTGGACCGTCTCCCACAGAAAAGAAAACACCCGGAGCCACAAAACCCTTTTGACTCTAAACCAGTGCTAACCAGGGGAACTACAGGCAAAACTACAACTCCCAGAAAACGGACTACAACAAGCATCATCCTCCACTACAGCTCTACACCTTTCAGTCTTTTCATCACAACAGTAGCAACATAAATAAAGTGAATGAGTGAAATAAAGAACTGCGCTGCACACGTACGACCTGCACACGTACGACCTGCACACGTACGACCTGCACACGTATAATCTCTGAAAAGTTTAACATGAACCATCTCCAACGCGATAGAAGCGCAGAACAGACTCACCATAGGCAGAACATCCCTCAGTCACAGAAAGAACACGCATATTCCACTGAGTCCTGCCCTTTAGTCCGACAGAAGTTGACCGCATCAGCGGCACAAGGAGCGAGCTGTTTTTTCAGCGCTTCTAGTTTATGCAAATTAGCCATGTGGTTTTAAGTTTCGCTTCTGGATAACGTAAACAAATGTGCGCAAAGCTGCATTAAACACATTATTTGAGTCCTCCTCGTAGGAAATAAAAATCCAAACTTAAATTATCCACCCGCAGCGAAACAAAAATGCGTCTGCTTCTGTGTCCGTCATCATTTTATCACGTGTACCGCGTGTACCAGTCTCATCAGCCGTGAAAGCAAATGAATCTGCCCACGTAGCATTAAGCATTACGCCTACATAGTAAAAATAAAAAAATAAAATAAAATGAACACATGAAAATTGCAACCGCTTGTTTTTGGGGTTTTTTTGAAAATTAGTCGTTTAGATTAGTCGACTAATCGAAAAATTAGTCGAGAGATTAATCGTTAGAAAATTAGTCGTTAGTGGAAGCACTAAATTAGAGTACTTCTGCTGGTTTGAACTGCTAAAATGTGTGCGACAATTGACTGAACTACTGCTGCCCTAAATCTGTAGTTCTCTTGAAATCACTCAGCTGCAGTCTTTTATTTTTTGGTGCTCCCTTTAATTTCAAAATGGGGCCGTAATGTACTACTACAAGATTGAATTAGGTCCTTTTCTCAATAGTGTGTTCAAGGCAGTGCTAAACGCTGTCCTGAACTGAGTGCAAGAAGTGCTGTTGAAAGCTAAATTATAAGTTGGTCAAAATAGTTACTGAAATACAAAAAAGATTTTTTTTTATTTTTATTTTTTAACAGGTTGGATTAGATATTTTAAAGGTGCATTGTGTAACTTTTCAGTTGGAGGGCCTTTCTCCATGGAAATGTTATTGTTCTGCCTGGAATGTTTCACAGTGTGGTATTAAACTTCTCTATCTTCAGACCAAGTTACAGGTCAGATCTGTAATTGAATAAATTTAAGGTAGAGCAGTTTAATGTCATACTGTGGAACATTCCAGACAGAGCAATGACATATCCATAGAAACAAGCAGGTGACGGACCCCCAACCGAAATGTTACATAGTACACCTTTTTAAATTGGTTTGTATTCTATAATATATTTTGTCAATGCTAATCCAAATTGTGTTTTGTCAGGTCAAAGCTGCAGAGAGATCAGGACAGAGACATCAGTGAACTCATCGCGCTGGGAGTCCCCAATCCACGCACCTCCAGTGAAGTCCAGTACGACCAGCGCCTTTTCAACCAGAGCAAGGTCAGACCAATCATTTGTTATTTTTATTGTGCGTCTTAAAAATCAAATTTTCAGTGGTTCTCCAACTTTCCACACCAAGTACCAAGAATTTATTTGGCCTTATTAGTACCACCAGATCTAAACCAAGTCTTAAACAGGACTATATTAGGGCAATACTAGGGCTAAACCAAGTCTTAAATAGGACTACACTATTGCTATACTAGGTCTACACAAGGACTAACCCAAAGAACAAAAGTGTGGACTCCAAATTCACCAAAGTTTGAGAAACACATTGAGCGTTAGTATAACAGTAAAAACAATAAATGATACCCAAAAGGAGTTGGCAGAAAAACCTTATCCTATTCCCACGTCACACTACCACAATAATTTCAGTACTAAATTTCTTTGTCTACCAGGTTCTTTAGCCCCTGACTTATTCTGGTAACACATGTCTTTTCATATATGATTCCAGGGCATGGACAGTGGTTTTGCTGGTGGAGAGGATGAGACGTACAATGTTTACGACCACCCATTAGGAGGCAACAAAAACATGGCATCCAACATCTACAGACCGAGCAAGAACATCGACAAGGACACGTACGCAGATGACCTGGACTCACTCATGCGCAGCAACAGGTACCACTCCTCAGTACTGCATAACCACTGAAAAGCAAGTGTGTGTATATCACAGTTATAGAGGCTAATGCATATTTATGTAATTTATTTGTATTTAGGGATGCACTGATACAGGTTTTTCAGTTCCAATACAGATATGAGTACAGTCTCTTTAAAGGTACGTTGTGTAACTTTTCTGGTGGGGAATCTGTCAAATGCTTTTCTTCATGGAGATGTTATTGCTTTGTCTAGATTGTTTCACAATATGGTATTAAACCTTCCTATCTTCGGTACAGGTCAGATCTGTGGAAAGGTGACCACACTCAGTCAGAATGCCTCTATCTCTAGGTATTTTTGAGCTATAAAACCACCTGTAATTTAATAAATGTAAGGTAGATCTATTTAATGTCATACTGTGGAACATTCCAGGAAAATTCCAGGCAGTGCAATGACATCTCCATAGAAACAAGCACTGTCATCGACCCCCAGCCAAAAAGTTACATAGTGCACCTTTAAGTATTGTAAGCGTATTCATTTTCTGAAGTCTAGAGTACAAACTTGCAAAGAGACAACGAGGAGAATCACAGAAGTTTTATTGCCCTAACAAATTACAATTCTAATTAGAGCGCGATCCTGTCCCTACTCTGTTACACCAAGAACTCCTACCAGATCAGGGGCACTCCCGTATTTCTAGTATGCCTCTCCCTGCGCTCAGATATGGTATCACATCCTGAGAGTGCAGCATGACCCAGAGTTGTCTCTAGGCAGGTCCTGATAGTATTTTCTTCAGCTCGGGTCGCTCCAATATGTGGTGTTGTCATTCAGTCTTCAGTCAGCATGCGTCACCCTGATGAGCCTGCACAGATTATCTTAAAACACACATTGCAATACATACAGTCCCTACTCTGATTAGATGTTCTCATCTTTAGTTTATTGATTATGGCACTTCTTAGTCATGTAAACATGATTATATATTAACACTGACTCATACATTCTTTCATTCCCACTTTTGATCTATTTTAATAGATCACCTTTACATTTCTTCAAACGTGGCAGCATCCTCTGGATCATAGGGAGGTGCTGTAGGTTCGTAACTCCTCAGTGCCCAGAGTGCCGGTGTGGTCCCTGTCGAAGTGGTTGAAGGAGGCTCTGAACTCGTTGAGCTGCTCTTGGCTGATGCCTTTAGCGTCTCGCGTCAGGATCTGGTTCTCGATCTCGTTGATGGTTCTGGCAATGGTGGTGAGAAGCTGCTCCCAGCCCAACGGATGTGCTCCATGATGTACTTGGTGTGCTTGTTGTCAAAGATGAGGGCCTCCTGGATGAGCTGGTGGTCTCCTTCTAACTGGTCGATCTTTGGTTTGTAGTTCACGATGCTCTTCTAATACTGACGCAGGTTTGTGAGCTGGTCCTCCAGGGTACTATGCATTTCAATAGAGATACGGCCAATCTCCCCCATCTTGGTCTGGATCCAGGGCCCTATGACGTTGGCCTGGTTGGCGACCTGTACACGCAGTCTTTCATTGTTCTGTTGACGAGTGTGTTCCTCAATCAGGGCCTGGTCTCTCTGTGGCACCAGCTGTTTGACCTTAGCGATCTCATTGTGGATTCCCAAAATGGCATTTCGTTCTCTGTCAGCCTCTGGAAGTGTGGCCTTAAACTGCTCGTGGGCTGTGCTTAGTCCCTTGATCTCCTCGATGGTGTGCACTATAAAGGTGTCCTGGAGGTCCTCCATGGCGCCCTCCATCCAGTTGTTGAAAGGAGCCGCTCTTTTGGCGAACTCCAGGTACAGCTGGTTAGTGGTCTCCAGCAGTTTCTCCGTTCTCTGCAGAGCTTCGCTGCGTTTCTGAGTCAGGTTCCCCAGAGCGTCCCATTGGTCACAGATCTTCTGACAGCGCGCATTCACACTTGGGGAGTCATAGTAGTCCAACTCATTGACCTCCTGTGCGATGGCGGCGATCTGCTCCACGCAATCTTGATGCGCCATCAGGTCGCTCTCAAATGCCTCGTGCTTTTTTAGCAGAGCCTTGATCTCTGACAGAGAGGCCGTCTCAAAGTCCTTCTTCTGCAGCATCTCCTCTTTACCTTCAGTCCATGCTTCGTGGATAGCTGCTTTTTGTCTAAACTTCTCGGCGAGGTGATCAAGCCTCTCCAGAAATCTTGTGAACTCTCATCTTTCCTCGTTCTGGTTTGGCCAAGCGCTCGCCTGAGATGACCTCCAGCAGCAGCATGAGTTTGAGTCCATCCCGGAAGTCCTCCTCGATGTTCTCGATCTGTGTCCCGGTTTTCCTCAAGTGAGAGTTACACCACGCTGTGAATGTCTTGATTTTTTTTTTTTTTTCTGGAGCCCGATCACCAATAGAGATGTAGTCACAATCAGTTGTCCGAGCTGCTGTGTGCAGACCGAATTTGTGACAGATGGAACCAGCAACCAGGCTTGTTTTTGACCTGTACGGCGTGGGAGGTGCAAGCAGTAACACGATAGGGGCCCTCCCAGCGAGGCTCAATTCAATTCAATTCAATTCAATTTATTTTTGTATAGCCCAAAATCACAACAAGAGTTATCTCGGCGGACTTCACAAAATTGTTGATTAATAAAGAAACATTCATAAAACACAAATACAGAATGTTCAACAACAAGCAGGCAAATGGATAATTGTCCCAGCATCTCCTGTCCTTAGACCCTCCTTCTCGGCAAGGAAAAACTCCAAAAAACCCAGTGGGAAAACGGAGAAACCTCGAGGAGAACCACAGTGAAGGAGAGATCCACTCCTAAGGACGGACAGGCAGATGAAACTACTAATCTAGCAGGACGAGGACAGTTAATCCAGGACAGGGAAGGAGAGGAGGGGTCTAGGTCCCCGACACTAGGGGGCAGCAGCGGTCCAAACTGGAACAGCAGCATCTGAAACAGTTACACTCCCCAAAAGGGGAGTGGGACAGGGACAACATGTGAATAGCAAAGAACAGACTATGAATGAACTAGTAATTGAATATTCTTAACAGTAGGAGGAGAAAAAGTAGGAGAAACCAGAGGACAGTGCTCAAGTTGCCATACTTTCCCCAGTAATATATCTCCTAGAGCAGCTTAACTAGGCCTATGGGTTTAATTTCTATTCCTAACTGACCTGACCATAAGCTGATTCAAAGAGGAACGTTTTGAGCCTAATCTTAAATGTAGAGACTGTGTCAGCTTCTTTGACATGAGCAGGGAGCTGATTCCACAACAAGGGTGCTTGGTACCTAAAAGCTCTACCTCCTAAAGTACTTTTAGCGACTCTAGGAACCACCAATAGTGCAGCATTTTGAGAGCGGAGTGAACGGTTAGGATGATAAGGTACAATTTCATCTTTAATGTAGGAAGGGGCCATGTCATTTACAGCTTTATAGGTTAGAAGAAGAATTTTAAATTTTACTCTAAACTCAACCGGAAGCCAATGAAGATTTTTTAATACTGGAGTAATGTGCTCTCGTTTTTTAGTACCTGTTAGTACTCTTGCTGCTGCATTTTGAACCAATTGAAGGCTTTTTATAGAGCTTTTAGGGCAAGCTGCAAGCAGGGAGTTACAGTAGTCTAACCTCGAAGTGACAAAAGCATGGACAAGTTTTTCAGCATCATTTTTTGGCAGTACATTTCTAATTCTGGCTATATTGCGTAAATGAAAATAAGCCGTTTTACAGACATGGCTTATGTGTGCTTTAAATGAGAGCTCTTGATCAAATAGGACTCCAAGATTTCTTACAGTGGAGCTGGAGGCTACACTGACATTGTCCAATGTGATTATCTGCTCAGTTAGAGAGTCAAACTTTATATCGAGCCCGGCTGCAGGCCGGGACAAAACCACAATAGAGTCTCGTAAGTGTTTAGGGCCTAATAGAATGACTTCAGTTTTTTCAGGGTTAAGAAGTAAATAATTAAAGGTCATCCATGTTTTTATGTCCCTCACACAGTCACTAAGCCTTTCAATTTGATTAGTCTGATCAGGTTTCATTGATAGGTACAGCTGGGTGTCATCTGCATAACAGTGGAAATCGATACCGTGCTTTCGGATAATATTACCTAACGGTAGCATATAAAGGGTAAACAGAACTGGACCCAGAACTGAACCCTGTGGCACACCGTAGGCTACTTTAGAGCACTGTGAGGAGCTCTGGTTAACATTTACAAACTGGTACCTATCAGATAAATAGGATTTAAACCAGCTGAGGGCAGTTCCTCTGATGCCCACATCACATTCCAACCTCTGCAGTAGAATGTTGTGGTCGATTGTGTCAAAAGCTGCGCTGAGGTCCAACAGAACCAGTATTGAGACCTGACCATTGTCAGCAGCCAATAATAAATCATTTGTTACTTTAACCAGGGCTGTCTCAGTGCTATGATGAGTTCTGAATCCAGATTGAAATTTTTCAAATAAATTATTTTCCTGCAGATGACGACAAAGCTGTTTAATTACAATTCTCTCCAGAATTTTAGAAATAAACGGAAGATTTGAAATAGGTCTGTAATTGGCTAAGAGGTCAGGATCAAGATTAGGCTTTTTTAGGAGCGGCTTAATTACCGCATATTTAAAAGACTGAGGCACGTAACCACTTTCCAGTGAAGTATTTATTATATTAAGAATAGGATCAATAATTAGAGGGAAAATTTCTTTGAAAAGTCTACTTGGGATTGGGTCCAACATACAAGTTGAGGATTTAGAGGACATAAAGGCAGAAGTTAATTCTGCATGATTTAGAATGGCAAATTTCTCAAAAACTGGACCAAGTGAGGGTAATTCAGATCCCACCAAAACTGAACATGAGTTTAATTGAGACCCTACTCTTACAGCTTGAACTTGCTCAGAATTAAGAGTAGGGGCACTTTCGTTTTTATGGCCTTCAAATACACCAAGTCCGGGACCTCCGGGTCCGTATCAGCAGCAGATGGTCTAGCCTGGTGAGTGTCCTGCACAGAAAGACTGGAAGCAAGAGCATGTAACTGATTCCAGTACGGTTTGTAACATACAGGCGTCCACGGTTGTTCCGAATCATGGGGCAATTGTGTAGAGTGTGGGCCAGGCATGAGACGGGCTGTGACTCGTACCAGACAGTCAGAGGGTTGTTTTTTTTTTAAGAGAGGAGGGAGTTTTTCTGCCATAGCTTCCAAATCTTTAAATCAAAGTGGCTGGTATAAGCCTAATCCCCCGTGTGGTGTAGGCAAAAGTGGAAGCATGTATCCTAATTTGCCTCCTTTGCTGGTTTTGCTGCGAGTGTTGTGGGACACCAGCCGATCTTCCTTCACTGTCCTACGTGTTTTAGGTCGGGCTGCCTTGTTTACTCTCTGTTTGTTCATTACTGCTGACTTGAAGCCAAGTTCCTCCTTTTCCTCAGTATCACTGCCAGTCTCACTCCCTGCTGTAGATGACTCTTTATCTGTTTCAAAATGTATTCTTGATAATGGAGGGGTGGTATGTGTTGACGCTTTAGGTTTAACAGACTCCTGCCCCTCCCTTCTGCCTCTCTGTTCTGCCATCTTCCTCTTCTCTGCCTCCTCCCACTCCCTTACCATTGCTTCTGCTTTCACATCAGCCTCTCTGCGCTTCTCTGCACTTTTTAATGCTTCTATTATCTTGTTTTATTGCATGTTCCATTTTCCTGCTGTTCTTGAACTGTGCGTTGCAACACTGGAATTTCCCCACTGTGGGACTAATAAAGGCATATCTTATCTTATCTTATCTTATCTTCTTCCAATTGACCCTGAGTATGTTGTAATTTAAGTTGCAGCTCAACTAATTCTCCTTGTACTGTTTTGACAACTTGTTATTTTGTTTATTTTAGTTTATTATTTTTTACTGTTTTTTTTTTTTTTAATAACACGAAGGACTCTAACCTTCATTATTACTTGGGACTGTAACCCATACACATGTGTACGTACTTCCTCTTTTAATTTCCGGGACTCTAACCCGTCAGTATCTTTACTTATAGGGACTCTAACCCCTTCCAAGTTACATCTGTCCCTATGTCGTATACACACGTATCAATTTAAACTGCCAACCAAATACTCAAACCACAACTCAAATTTAGTACACAGTCAATTGTGGAAGTTTTCAGAAAAGGCCTTCCTTACCTTTTTTTAATGCCGCGGCGTGAGTTGTGATTCGAAGAATGGCATGTCAGCACTGCACTTTTCTTGCTCCTCAAGACTCCATCACGTCGGGGTCACCAAATTGTAAGCGTATTAATTTTCTGAAGTCTAGAGTACAAACTTGCAAAGAGACGACGAGGAGAATTACACAAGTTTTATTGCCCTAACAAATTACAATTCTAATTAGAGCGCGGTCCTGTCCCTACTCTGTTACACAAAGAACTCCTACTAGATCAGGGGCGCTCCCGTATTTCTAGTATGCCTCTCCCTGCGCTCAGATATGGTATCACATCCTGAGAGTGCAGCATGACCCAGAGTTGTCTCTAGGCAGGTCCTGATAGTATTTTCTTCAGCTCGGGTCGCTCCAATATGTGGTGTTGTCATTCAGTCTTCAGTCAGCATGCGTCACCCTGATGAGCCTGCACAGATTATCTTAAAACACACATTGCAATACATACAGTCCCTACTCTGATTAGATGTTCTCATCTTTAGTTTATTGATTATGGCACTTCTTAGTCATGTAAACATGATTATATATTAACACTGAATCATACATTCTTTCAGTATCTGCTGCTATCCGATAATACCCGATACCAGTGTAGAATGTCATTGAAAATGACATCTTTCTCTCAAAATCTAGTTGACTTACATAATACAATCAGATTAATTTTGTAGTAACTTATGTATCCTACAAGTGCGTGCTGAACAGCTTTGTATGAATTTACGTTCAAACATCATGAGACATCCTGGGCCTATATCATTTAACTGATACAGATAACAAATTTGCATAGGGTATCAGTGCATCTCTAGTATTTCAGTTCAGAGAAATTTTGAAATTGTATGCTCTAAATTAAATGGACCCCAGCAAATTATTCAGAGCAAGATCTTGTCCCCAAAATATGGAAGCTTTGCTAGAAACTTTTATACTGGTCATAAATAATTCAGATACAGAATTAACCGATTTATTAATGAGTATAATTTCCTTGTTGGAACCTTGTTAAATTGTTGAACTACTTAACAAAATGGCCTGAAAGATTTGAGGTCGTTCCAGCTTTTTGGGACACAGGAGGTCCCAACAGGAGCTCTTGTCCTGGAGCAGTGGAGCAGACTTGGCCCATATGCTTAAACCACACTTGTCATTTTGTGCTGCAGGTTACCACCTCTGTTATACAGGCGGTACAGATGGCAGGAGCTTGTACTAAAGTCTAAAACAAGGATTTAGTGTCTGAAAAGTGTAGAGCTCTGAACTAGCAAATGGGGACTTTCTTACCCCAATGTGTCAACTCTCCTTCATGTTTAAAGTTACTAAAGGCTGGATTTGTAACTGTAGTAGTGGAAGTAGTAAATCTCTACTTTTATCTAAATATAGTGTGTAGTTTGCTGTCGAATAAATTCTTATTTATAAATATATTGTAGATGAAATGTATATTTGGGTGTATTTTAATTCTAAAATGTATGCCCAAATGATTTGGGGAAAATATACAGTTTTTCTGTTGAGCAATTTGTTTTTTAAAAGGGATTCTGTTCAGTGTTTTCCGTTAACAGAATAGACAATTGTGTCCCAAGTTTGGACAGAACTTTTTATGCTGAATAAACGTTGTTTGTGGAGGAAATATGGCACTTTAAAAATTGCAGCCTTTGCGATTTGCAAATTCTGTCCATTCAGATTGTAATTTTGATTTGATTGAATTAATCTTGCAGCCCTTTTAAAACGTTTATAAAGCTGTTGCATTGCTGATTTTCTCCTCTTGAAACATGAAAACCTGAAAGTAACATGTTTAAAAGCAATAACTCTTAAAACCCACCATTTTAGATTATCATTTATTTTTATTCTGTTTAATATTCTTACTTGTTTTAATGCAGTTTTATTGTGTTTATGCCCTGAAAAGAGATGTTGGGTGTTAGGCACAAAATGTGGGCATAAAAAAAGGGCCTGATAACCCATCTCTTTAAGACCACCTTTATTTCTTTTGTTTGCCTTTGTTTGTCTCTTGTACATAAAGCGTTTCTGAGTATCTTGAAAAGTGCTATACCAAGTGTCTTCTGTGTTATATCATAGAAATCTTGGGTATAATACATTAATAATACATATTAACCCAGTCCTATTGCCTCCTCAGGTTTGTTCCGGACAAAGGCTTCACTGGAGCGGACCACCAGAGCCGACCAGAGGGGCCAGTCCAGTTCGAGGAGGATCCCTTTGGTCTGGACAAGTTCTTGGAGGAGGCCAAGCAGCACGGGGGCTCCAAAAGACCCTCCACCAGCGGCCGCTCCAAAGACGATTATCACGACAAGAAGCGCAGGAAGGAGTGAAGAAGAGCTACGCAAACACTCAAGGTCCTGCTCGGGCTGTGGGGAGGATGTGAGAAGACGCCAGGCATTCTCAAACCACTGGAGAGCAGTTTTAATATACTTCTCAAAAGTCCCTTTCTCATTATTTGTGAAGTTTGTTTTACCCAGTTTTTCATATTGATATTTTTTCGTGTCATTCCTGGTATATGTGATAAGGATGCAGGCTGTAAATTTAAAATGTTGATATGAAACTACTGGTGTTGTCATTCACTTTAGTTTGTTCATTTTTATTATAAATTAGGAACAAAAACAATGATTTTTGCCCTATATTTGAAATAGTTATTCGTCACACAATTTTATGAGATAGATGTTCAAATGCAGCTTTAACTACCTCTTAGTATAAAACCTAGAAACTCTTGTCAACACCATTTTTCAACAAACTTTGAGGTTTTCATCACCAAATTTTGTTCTATTGATTTGAAATTAAATGACCCAATTATGCCACTGCTGTTCCGCTTAGATTTGAGCTTTTCTGTAATTATTCTGCAAGTAATATTTCACCATTTCACAACTTTTTTTTAGTTAGTTTTTATTTACGTCTGCGCAAATGTGTACAGCATTATACCCTGTAATAGATAATTCTTGTACAAAAGCACCAGTGGAATAAACTTCCTATCACCTCCAACTGATTCAACCGATTTTATGCCATTGCCAACAAATAATTCTAATACATTTGGAGCGTTTTATATTCGTGTGTCATTATTATTAAAGGTGTATTACGTAACTTTACTGATGGAGGGTCTGCCACCTGCTTGTCTTTGTATGGACTATTCCACAGTTTGGTATTAAAGTTATATCTCCATGGAGACAACCAAGTGTCACAAACAGTCCCAAGTTACAGAGGGGCAGCCCTATTCAGAGTAATAACGCATACATACAATAATGCATGTATTTCCTATATTATTAGTCTGTCTATATCTCCAAAGCTCAAAATACTCTGTTCCACCTTGTGATGTCATGTAGTGGTAGTTTTTAAGTTAAAAGATACATTTTAGTTCAGTAGAGATTGGCAATTCCAGATCTGAAATCATCCAAATGATTCTAGTGAAGGCATATGGAGTTTAAAAACAGCGGAGCACTTCCTGTATTTCCACATGACATCACAAAGTGGAACAGTGTTTTATTTTGAGAGACGAACTCAGCCTAAATATGCTAAGTTTGTGTGTTAAACGTGTGAATGAAACAAAACACAACTTCAAGTATGTTTTTGAGGAGGAAACATTATAACAGATCAGAAAATATAATATGGGCCCTGTTTGGTTGCCACAGTAACCGTTGTGGCAGTGATTGATTATCCTTTTTCTTTTTTGAACAGCTGATTTTGAAAGCGGTTTTCTTCCTTATCACTTCATTAGCGGTTTAATTCTTGCAATACATATTCCTCATTCAAAATCGCTCTCTGCATCTCATTTCCGTAGATGATGAAATGGCTAAAACCCAGTCACATAAGCCATCAACTCCACAACGCGAGTGCTGACATTTTCCCCAAACAGGCTTTGCGATTAATGTCGTGATTGGGACAAAAGTGGTCTCATTAATAACAATTATTAGTGATTTATGCAGGCTGACAGTTTTATTTTCCTCTGCTGAGAAATGATCAACAATAATAAACAGCCTGGCACTCACACATACTCAGAGCCATCTTTGATTTGAGTTTGATTAGGACAGCATCTGTTCAAGGAGCCTGATTCATTAATTCTGCTTGATTGTGTTGAGTGGTTAGGGTTAGCAGTTACTTTTATGTTAGCTTTACAGTACTTATCTACTCGTATTACCTTTATATTTAAAAGTGTACTGTGGAACTTTTCTGGTAGAGGTCTCTTCACTTGCCTGAGTCCATGAAGATCAAATTTTTATATTGTTAGAAAAACATACCTTGAAAACGTGAGTGGAATAGCACTTGGAGATACATTTAAAGGTTTCTGGTAGAGGGCCCGCCAGTTGCTTGGAGATATTGCTTTGCCTGTAATGTTCCAAAGTAGGGCATTAAACATCAGTGAAGAGGCAGTCAGAATGCACATTTAAAGGTATTTTTGAGCAATAAAGACATCCATAATTGAATAAATGCATCTTAGATAAGTTTAATACCATATTGTGGAACAATAGCATCGCCATAGTGGTAGACGCCCAACCTGAAATGTTACGCAGTGTACCTTTAAAGGAACCATATGTTAGATTTGGATTTTAAATTTCATACATGATTCAAATGTGATGAGGTAAATATGTTCAAATCAAATTTACTGATACGATGAATACAACTGAATTTGAATTTGAATTTATTTATGGAAAGCCCCTTGAGATGCAGCATCTCGTTTTCAAGGGGGACCAAGAACATAAAACATACAGTTTACAAACACATATTTTCACAACAACACATAAAACATGATAATACATACATACACATACATACATATATACAAACAATACAAGTAACAGGACAATTTTGCTCACAACCCTCCCCACCCCCATAGGTTCATCTCATACAGTCATTAACGTAAACACAGTGTTATGGAATCAACAGCAGTGACAGTCAGTTTTCAGGTAAGTTAACAAAGCCGTTCTTAAAGGAGCCCAGAGTAGTTAGAGTCCTCAGTGATGAAGGCAGATTGTTCCAGTCTGAGGGGGCCTTAAAGCAAAAAGACCTCCGACCCACCTCTTTACGAATGGGAGGTACAGTAAAGTTTAAATACTGAGAATGTCGGAGAGAGTAACTTGTAGGAGACTGGACAAGACAACATTTCAGATATAATGGAAAGTCAAAATAAATACATTTAAAAATAAACAGAAACCAGTGGTACTGTCTTCTTTTTTCAGGCTGTAACCAGTCAAGCTGATCATATAACTCACAGTGATGAGTTCTATATGGACATTTTAAAATGAATCTACGTAATGTATTGAACAGTACATTTAATGGTTTGAGATGTATGTTGTAGGTGTTCTGATAAACTATGTCAGCATAATCAATGATAGGCAGGATAAGCTGGGAGATTATCCTCTTTCTTATTTCTTGAGGCATTAAACAAGAATATGTTCGTTTTATTACATAATCAATGTGGGGTTTGAAGGTTAATTCTGGATCCACCCACACTCCCAAATATTTGACAGAGGTTTCCTTGATCATTGGGGCCCCATTGAAAAAATATATGTTGAGATCAGAAGACTAGAGTAAATGACGAATGCCAAAAAGCATACACACAGATTTTTTCATATTAAGTTTTAGAAAATTAATTTTAAGCCAATTTTGGACTGAATTGAAATCAGTCTGTAGATTGTTTTGGAGTTGAGATATGTTGGAGCTTGAAAAATAGAGAACAGTATCATCTGCGTATAAATGAACTTGACAGTTTGTGCACACTTGAGACAAGTCATTAATAAAAATAGAAAATAACAAGGGACCAAGAGTAGAACCCTGTGGTACACCTTTTCCCATGATGCACTGACTAGAATGTGCGTCTCAGAAAGTAGAATGAGCCTCACGAGTCTCATTTGAGTTAAACTTAGACAAACTTGATTGATCCACAAGGGAAATTATTTGGACGCTGTAGCTCACACATCACAATATATTATAATAATAAAAAGCTAAAAAAAATATATGGTAATAATAAATTCAAAATAACAAGGGACTGGTGTCAAAAAAGAGAAAAAGTGCAAAGATTAAATCTTGATTGCTGAAATCTGGTTGGTTCAAACCTAAAATGTCTCTCTCTGACATGAATCCTAACTACCTAAGCCCCAGCACCAGCAGCCAATCATGAATCAGTGCTAATGCAGCCTCTGACAATCAACGCACGTAAACCAAAATGAGTCAATTCAAATGAGGAGCCCTAATATCCTTGAATTTTACAGCCAAATTTTGTGTGCAAATGCTAACCTTACAAAAGCGCTGAGTGGCTTTGACCTTTCTGATATCGATCCAGAGTCGATGCCGGCCGCTGTGAGAGAAGGGGAACATTGTCAAGTCTGGAGCTGTTTACCGCACGCAGGAGTCATGGAGTTAATAACATTAAGGCCACACTGGGCACAGATAACTGCCCTAATCTGATCCCACACCACTGTAAACACACAGGTCAGCCAGCCACATGTCCTTATATTACCATGGAAACAAGGTATTTTTATTACATATTATAGAGCTGGGAGGGGTTTGATAAATGGCAAAAAAAAAAAGAAGAAAAAAATCATCTTGTTTTAAAATTTGTATTTGACATTTGAGCTATTCTTGACTGCCTTTGCACGGCTTGGCAAGAGCAGTGTGTGACCACAGTGCAGCCCTTATATTAAAAATCATCTCCAGACTTTGAGGTGGTTTGGTTAGGACTGTCTAGCTGGAGGATTAGCATTAGCAGGTTTTGATGGCAACACCTACATAGACATATGAGGAAATGACTAGACCTGTCACGATAATTACTATATCGATTTATCGTTCATTATATGAAAGCTGGAACAATATTGTTTGGGTGTCAATATTTATCTATGATCAGGTTTAAGCCATAACTTCTGTGACTCATTAAAGATGCAAACTAAGTACGAAAGTGTTTCGTTCTGTTGTTTATTTATTGCAGCTCATGGTTTTTTAACAGTGTTGTACATTTAGAATAGTTTTTGTGGTTTAAATTAAGTTACTGTGTGAGTGGCATAAAGTAGTTACAGTCTTATCGTCTATATTTACTTCAACAATATATCACTCTTCAAAATTTGTTATTGTGGCAGGCCTAGTAAGTATGTTGCCCCTCTTCACCAACAAAGTGCAAAACATGCTGGCCTAGCCTTAATTTAAAATTTGTTTGCAATAGCTCACACCTGAATGACTGAGGAATTACACAAACAAGGTCCACCCGACCCGGGGAATCGAAATCCAGGACCTTCTACCTGCGAGACAAAAATATGTCTTTTTATTCTAGTTTTCAGCGCCTGCAGTATTGGCCAGAACAGCTGCATGACATGGAGATGAAGATTGGGAGAGACATTCAGCAAGTTACCAGAGCTGAGAATCAAACTCAAAACAAGATCAGCCTGGTGTATGTGCTGGTGTTTAATGGAATATACCAGTCTACCAGTCAAAAGTTTGGACACATTCCTTCAATGTTTTTATTATTATTATTATTATTATTATTATTATTATTATTATTATTATTATTATTATTATTATTATTATATTTACTTTCTACTTTTTGTATACAAAAACAATCAACCATTTAAAGTAAGCTATATGAAATTATGTAGCAAAGTAAAAATAAAAAACTACTACATATTTTTTATATTTTATATTCAAATCCTCAAAGCCACGCATTGCTTTGTCAAAAAACATTTAGTAGAGTTATTTAACTTTTCTTTCTTTACTACATAATTCCATATATCTTGCTTCATATAGCCTATTGTCTTATATACGGTATATAAAATGCAAAAAGTAGTAAAAATAAAAACACTGAATGAGAGTATGTGTCCAAACTTTTTGTAAATTTGTGCGATAACTGGCCATTGTTCAGGGTCTGTACAGTGTTATTTCAGTTTGGATTTTTATCACCTATACCGCCACATTATTTATTACCCGACATAATATGGCTGCAGGATCTATACATAGACATTTAATTAATATAAAGTATAAAGCTTTAGATACACAAAGCAGGTCACCACCAGGGACACAAAAACCTCCAAAACAGCAGTTCAGTCAATGCAAACTTTTCACTCTGCCCTTCTTCAGTGAGACAACAGAAAGGACGTGCTGTGTTTGGGCCCAGTCTGTTGTCAAAGTGTAAAAGACAGTTTGATAATGGCCCTCCACTCAGGCTCTGTCTCCCTTTAGGAACGAGCCGAAGACATACAAGATCCTTATTCGTGAAAAAGGAAATTGGTTCCTTGGCATTCCTTTTGTGTTCTCGCTCAATGTAAATGCTGACTACAACGAGAAGAAGTGTAATGGAATCTGCAGACAAACAAGATGGCAGCTCCTTATCTGAACAGTGAGGAAAAACATACTAGTAATAATAAACACTGAGTTTTTGAGTGGAGTTTCTGAGTAGATTTTCTCTCACATAGTGCACCTTTAAGTATAAATTTTAAAGGTGCACTGTGTAACTTTTCTGAAGGGAGTTTGTTTCCATGGAGATGTTAATGTTTTGGTTTAAATTGCCCAGATTATTGTTTTAAACTAATCTGTTTTGTATTTATTCAACTACTGGTGTTATTTATTACTCAAAAATATCTTAAAAACATCTATTATTACTGTGAGTTGGGTCGCCTCTCCACAAATCTAACCTGTAATTTGACTTGCAAGTCTCCATGTTTATGTTTATGGCTATACTGTGGAACATTCTAGGCACATCTCCATGGAGACAAATCACTACATTTGAAGTTTTATTAGATCTCAAACTCTGTGCAAAATACTTTTACTTTTTACTCTTTAAGCACATTTTTAAATAGGTACTTTAATACTTTTACATGAGTAGATTTTTCCGGTGATATTTTTACTTTTATGTGAGTATTCTTTTGCTCCGGTATCTGTACTTTTACCTGGGTAACAAAATCAAGTACTTCTTCCAGCACTAGAAACAAGGTAAAACACTGAGTTTTTAGTAGATTTTCCGAGCCCTTCGACTTTTGAGGTCCAGAAATGCCTTGGTTTGTTTGTTTTTTGTTTTTGTTTTTTTATATCTTTTGTAATATTTGCTTCCTTCCTTTTTTCAGCAGTGAGGGAAAAGCAATAAGTTTGGTGATAAATGTGTGCCACTGTTGACCTGTCCAAGATGGCCACTGCGGAGATGTTATCAGACTCGTGCAGATTTGTTTTGTTAGTGTTGGTGATGGAGAACAGTTTGCTTACAGAGGAAATGTTAGGTTTATTTTTGGGTAAATGCTGAGGTGGTGAAAGGGCACTGCGTTCTATTGTATTCAAAACTGAAGCAAACTTATTCTCAGAAATGCCCCCATATAATTTAGTAGGTTTTTCATAATTCTTACAAAACAATTTTATTGCTTTGGACCTAGAATATTTGTGTACATATCTGTGAATTGAACCTCTTGCCTCCTGAACTGAAGGCAACTACTACTACTACTACTACTACTACTACTACTACTACTACTATTACTACTACTGCCATTGCTAGTTATAACTTGAAATTATCTGCCAGTAGTGTTGGGAAGTAAGTGAATACATGTACAGAGAATACGTATTCGCTCATTTTGAATAACAAGATTGTGGTACAGTTACTTTTTCATTTGGTGGTATATTCAGAATACAGATACTTATCAAAGGGATACATGGTGGTGCTTGGTACACACTTTTGGTTTTGAACTGCACATTTTTAGTAAGAAAACACAGTGGTGCATGTGCATGGAAAATTTCTTTAGACTTAAATCGATCCATACATTTTCTTCCGCTTTATCCAGGGTCGGGTCGTGGGGGCAGTAGTCTGAGCAAGGAGGCCCAGACTTCCCTCTCTTCCTTCCTTCAGCTCTACCAGATGGACCCCAAGGCGTTCCCAGGCCAGCTGAGAGACATAGTCCGTCCAGCATGTGATATAAATCAATAAATTAAATTGTTTGTAATTCTATGTTGTGTGTTTTGCACTATAACATAATGCAACTCAATACTAAAGTATTCCAAGTATTCAGAATACAGTACTCTGATTGGACCATGTAACAGAATATGTTACAAAATACATTTGAATTTGAGTATTTGAGTATTCAGTTTTCTGAGACTAAATATATTTTCTTCTCATTATTGTCTACCAAAGCCATTCAGAACCTGCTTTTATGATCGAACTGCAATGTTTCTGACCAGCACTGCTAATAGATTTGAGATTTATATTTTAATTCTACAATTCTAATGTCCAGGAGCATTAACACATGGAATGCAAAGCCTGTTTGTCGAGGTCAAAGTTACACAGTTAGTAGGTTTTATACAGATTTATTTTGTATCGACAGAATAAATAATGTTACGACACAGTTTGCCACTTGCGACCATCTTGCATCCATATTTAATGACATAAAATTCCTCACTACTTTTAGACAAGCTTATAATAAATCATTAGCCTCTCATAGACCTGTAAGATGCTCATTTGTTTTACAGCTCAATTAAAGAGCTAAACATAAAAACAAATGCGCTCAACATTTTCCAAGGCCAGAATTTATGAACCAACCCACGAGACACTGTAAATCAGGCTGTGACTTCATACTCGCACCACAATTTATGTCTACTTGTCAATATATAACACGGAAATTTATGACGCGAATAAGTCTTGAATACAACTTAGCAACATAGTAAATTGAATTTGCCTTTGTAACATCCATCACCGAGGAGAAGACTTTCGCTCATTCACTTTCTTCACATTAGTTCTTGCTCTGTGCATATTTAGGCCAGGATTCACTCATCAATTTACCAGATATGAACAGCTACTATAGAAAATGGCTGCCCTGTCAAGCTGTCTTACCTCTCCTGGAATACCTGAATGTGTAGATTTGGTCTCGGCGTTCACCATGATGTATTATGGGGAGTGGGGATGTAGACAGGCATAACAATCTCTAATGGCGTTGTCAGTCAGGAGGGAGCTAGCCGGGATAGCAGCTACATGGAGCGGGGCGGATCTGACCATCTGTGGAGAGAGTGAGAGGGAGCTGTTGATTTGTTGTGACAGAAATGGACTTGACGGGCAAACTGACAGCTTCATCTAAAGAAATGTTGGGGAAAGAAAGTGTAGTGTGGATGGAGCTTGACAGTCCTGCCCACTTCAGTGTCCTCTCAGTTCCAGAAGTACCTCACTGAGCCATTTATCCCATAGACTTTTGAGAAAAAATCTAATATTAATAGCCAAAAGGTGCACTACGTAACATTTCTAGTGAAGGGCCCGATACCAGTTTGTCTCCATGGAGATGTTAATGCTTTGTCTAGAATGTTCCACAGTATAGATTTAACTATAATCTATCACGAGGGAGGCAAGCAGGTTACAGCACTACACTACGCTGCATTACAGTTCAGATCTGTGGAGAGTCGTGTCTATTCACAGAAGCAATTATTGTATTTTTGAGCAATAGAAACATGAATGAATACAGGGATATGGATATGTTTAATGTCATACCATGGAATATTCCAGGCAAAGCAAACATCCCCATGGAAACAAGTAGGTAGTGGACCATCCAACAGAAAAGTTACACAATGCTCCTTTAAAGGCACAGCAGATTATTTTTACTCTAAGAAACAGCCATGGGATTTGTATTTGTATATATTTCGTTTAACCCGTAGGAGCCATAATCTGTCTTTGATTGGTTTTAAATCTTAAATCTAAAACAAGTTTGGAGTTATTTTGAGTTTATTTGTTGTTTGATACATGTCATATGTGTCAGTCATAGTTTTGATACCTTCAGTGAGAATATTTAATGGAAATAATCATGGAAATGAAGAAGAAACATAAATGCAAAAGGGTGTCCAAGAACACTGGTAATGTACTTTATACCAAATCAATCTACAAAATTAAAAATAAACTTTTCAAAACTTGTCAAACTCAGTAATTTGTGTGGATGATTTGAGTCAGCTGAGCCCTCCCTGTGTCCATGTGAGGTTTCATGCTATTGCACTATGGGTTGGGACAAAAATGAAGTCATAACTGTGGATCCAATGGAAAATCATAGGTTGAGTTCACATGACATCACATTTTAATCTACCAATAGTTTAAAGGGCCTATATTACACAGAACTGACTCTTGTGAGCTTTAAGCCATGTAAATGTTGTTACCTCATCAAAAACATATACCCACATCAGTTTTGTTTCATTCACACGTTTGAGTAATCCTTTATTATTAGTCTGTCTACATCTCCAAAGCTCAACATGCTCTTTTCCACCTTGTGATGTCATGAAGTGGTAGTTTTCAAGTTAACAGTTACCTTTTCCCTTTTGTTCAGTAGAGACTGGCAATTCCAGGGTTTAAATTATCCAAATATTTCTAGTGAGGATGTATGGAGTTTAAAAACACAGCGGAGCTCTTCCTGTATTACCACATGACATCACAAGGTGGAACAGAGTGTTTTCTGTTTGAGAGAAGAACTCAGCCTAAATATGCAGGATTTATGTGTTAAACATATGTGAATAAAACAAAACTCAACTCCAAGTATGTTTGCGATGAGGAAACAAAATTTTAACATAGACAAAAAATGTAATGTAGTATAATGTGGGCCCTGATCTGAAGGACGGGTCAGAATTTGCTGTTTAAAAGTTAATAGTTTAATAATATTACGCATGTTATAATGTTGTTATCTCATCAAAAACAACTTATTTCATTTTGGAAAACCCACTGACATATTTAGTTTTTTGTCGCTGATATGTCCAAAATGCAGGGGTGGAAAGTAACGAATTACATTTACTCACGTTACTGTAATTGAGTTGTTTTTATGAGTACTTTGTAATTTTCTAAGTAGTTTTTGAAACAGGTAATTTTACTTTTACTCAAGTACATTTTAAGCCAAGTAGGAAATAAAAATCCAAACTTAAATTATCGACCCGCAGCGAACTAAAAATGTGTCTGCTTCTGTGTTCCGTCGTCATTTTATCGCGTGTACCGCGTGTACCAGTCTCATCAGCCGTGAAAGCAAATGAATCTGCCCACGTAGCATTAAGCATTAAGTAATATTTTACTTTTACTCGAGTACATTTTCAGACGGGTACTTTTACTTTTACTTGACTAGGATTTAAGCAAAGTAAAGATACTTTTACTTAATTACAATTTTTCAGTACGTTTTCCACCTCTGCAGACTGATGATGTCACAGACTGTGGTATTGTCACAGACTGATGATGTCAGAGACTCTGATGATGTCACAGACTGATGATGTCACATACTGATGATGTCATAGACTGTGGTGATGTCATAGACTGATGATGTCATAGACTGAGATGATGTCACAGACTGATGATGTCAGAATGAGATGATGTCACAGACTGATGATGTCATAGAATGAGATGATGTCACAGACTGATGATGTCATAGACTGTGATGATGTCACAGACTGATGATGTCATAGAATGAGATGATGTCACAGACTGATGATGTCATAGACTGTAGTGATGTCATAGACTGATGATGTCATAGAATGAGATGATGTCACAGACTGATGATGTCATAGACTGTAGTGATGTCATAGACTGATGATGTCATAGACTGTGATAATGTCACAGACTGATGATGTCATAGACTGATGATGTCATAGACTGTAGTGATGTCATAGACTGATGATGTCATAGAATGAGATGATGTCACAGACTGATGATGTCATAGAATGAGATGATGTCACAGACTGATGATGTCATAGACTGATAATGTCACAGACTGATGATGTCATAGAATGAGATGATGTCACAGACTGATGATGTCATAGACTGATAATGTCACAGACTGATGATGTCACAGACTGATGATGTCATAGACTGTGGTGATGTCACAGACTGATGATGTCACAGACTGTGATGATGTAACAGACTAATAATGTCACAGACTGATGATGTCACAGACTGATGATGTCACAGACTGACAGGGGTGGAAAGTAATGAATTACATTTACTCACGTTACTGTAATTGAGTTGTTTTTATGAGTACTTTGTAATTTTTTAAGTAGTTTTACTTGAGTAGGATTTAAGCAAAGTAAAGATACTTTTACTTAATTACAATTTTTCAGTACTTTTTCCACCTCTGCCAAAATGCAGGGTTAAGTCCCTTTCTGCTCAGTGACAAAGTGGAGGTCAGCAGCGCCCTCTGTTGGTCACTGCCTTTAGGGGCATGGCAAATAAAAAATATTATCATGTATGGTGGAATGATAACGTATACAGCCAGATAAGGTTCCAGTTTATTTAGTTTAGTTTCAAGATAACTCAAATCTGATCCCAAGGAAAAAACAAATACCTGATACCACACTAAAAATCACCCTCCTTTTCAAATTAACATTGATTCATTTTGTGTTTTTGCTTTATATGGAAGGTTTTGCAGTGTGGCATTAAATGTAGAAGCAGGTGACTTCTCCAGGACAAATTACATGTCAGATCTGTGGAGAAGCAGGCCCATTCACAGTAGCAATGTAGTATTTTTGAGAAATAAAAACAAGTAACAAGTAAATAAAAAAAAAAAAAAAAAGCTGTACTATAGGACGTTTTAGGCAAAGCAATAACATCTCCATGGAGACAAATACATACATACATACTCCATACATACAAAACAATAAGAATAAGGACAAAATTATTGGTACTGATATAAACAACAAACTTTCAGGACCCTGTGATCAATACAAGCGTTCATGGTCTTGTTTAGGTGTTTCATTTTCAACTAAAAAGGTGAGAAGGAAAACTGAAAAACTATTGGCCAATGCTAGCTAGCTTTTTATGTACAGTATGTTATGTGAGACTTGTTTAACAGCACAAACAACTCACTTGTAGTTCCAGCTAAATCAGATGATGATCAGAATGTGTTAAAATAAAGCACAGATTAGTCTAATAAAGCCTCAGACAGAGCAGAGCCTCATGTTAGCATCGCACCCCTGGGAAATATTGATTACATCAGCTCCAAAGTATCAATGGAAGAATAAATTATAGTAATGATGGTGCCAAGTCTAATCTGGGTTCATACAGGGGGGAACCTGGAAGCAGATGGTGCAGGTGGTAGTCTGACCTTTGGGTTAATCCTGGGCCTCTCTTGACGTGTGGATTTTTCAGTGCATTGCTCATGGGCACGGGACAAGCTGAATGGACACTACAGCAGAGACATGGTCTTCAGACAAGCTCTCTGTCTTCATTTAAGGTAAAGTCACCATTTTATAAACACAAATGTGGGTGTGATTTTATCAGAGGGGGCAGTACTCATTTACTTTTAAAAGAAAATGTACTTTTCAGAGTACTTTGCTAGGAACAAAAGCTTTATGTGACAATATGAAATGATTTGAACATTTGTGTTTCTTGCTCCACTTCTTCAGATATGATTTAGTTTGTCTCAGTTTTATGTCTGTCTTTTGTAAATACCAGCTTTTGTGCATTATTTAATGTTTTGTCCTTTCAGTTGTTAAATGTGCAGGATTATTGTGTTAAACATGTGTGAATGAAACAAAACACAACTCCAGGTCTGTTTTTTGATGAGGAAACAACATTATAACATAGATCAGAAAATAGTGTAATATGGGCCCTTTAATGCATATAGAAAAGTGACATAGTGCACCTTTAAGCTTGATATTATGGTTTATTTCTGAACTAATTTGAATTTAACTGGAATTATTTAAAACCTACACCAATTACTTGCATGATGATATGTTATTTTAGCCAATGCTGTCTGAATAGGGCTGTTGAATTTGGTTATCCCTGTAGTGTTGACTGAGATGACAGCAGGTCAAGTGTGTCTAGTTAATCTGCAGATGTTGCGGTGTGTCAGATGCCCTCCCATCGTTCTATATCCCAGTAAAGACGAATATACGAGCAGGTCAAATGTCAGTAGTTAAAGGGCCCATATTATGCTATTTTCTGATCAGTTATAATGTTGTTTTTTCATCAGAAACACACCTGGAATTGTGGGTGTTTTGTTTTTTTTTCATTCACACATGTTTAACACACTAACCCTGCAGATTTAGACTGAGCTCTTCTGTCAAACACAAAACACTTTATGATGTCATGTGGTAGTAAGTGCTTCACTGTGTTTTTAAACTCCATGCACCTTCAGTAGAATCATTTCAACCCTGGTATCTCCACTCTCTACTGAACAAAAAGTAAAAGGTACTTACGCTTCATGACATCACAAGGTGGAACAGCGCATTTTGAGCTTTGGAGATGTAGACAGACTAATGATAAAGGATTACTCAAACATGTGTGAATGAAACAAAACAAAACTCCAGGTATATTTTTGAGGATCTAACAACATTATAATGTTTTAATGCTCACAAGAGTCAACTGTGTGTAATATAGGACCTTGGACTAATTTGTATTTAATTCCCATTATTTAAATCCTAGCTGAATTACTTGCAAATACATGTCCACGCAAATAGACATGTTATTTTAGCCAACACTGTTTGAATACGGCTGTTGAATTTGGTTATTCGTGTGCAAAGGTGGGTAGATTTAGAGATGGTTCTCTAGTAAGCGTAATGTTACTTCAAAATGCTATTACTCAAGGAGAAGTACAAAGTAGTGGTCCAAGAAATTAGTAATTAGTATTTGAAAAAACTACTACTACTACTACTACTACTACTACTACTACTACTACTACTACTACTACTACTACTACTACTACTAAGAGTAACTGTCAACATCTGATTTATAATTTTAAGTGAATGTAATTTGCTTTTGTCACTTGTAGACTTACTCAAAGTGAAAAGAGGAACCACACCTTTTACTTTAACTTCAATAAAAACATATTACTGAAGTAGAAGTAAAAGTACACTGACAGAAAAGTATTCTGAAAAGTACAATGTCTTTATTACTCAAGTAAATGCAACTGAGTACTACCCACCTCTGGTATTGCGTATCTGTGGGAAAAGTTCATGTCTCTATTTAATCTGGAGATGTTGGTGTGTCATTCCCATTCTCCTGCATTCCTGTGAGTCAGATGCCCTCCCATCCCTTTAGTGTTAGACTAAGATGGGGGAAGGCCAAATGTCTCTAGTTAATGTGCAGATGTTGTGGTGTGGTTGGATAAATACAGCGGGCCCTTATAATTAAAATAAATGATCACGGAAAACATTTGTGGAATGAGCGCTACATTTCTCGTCTGTTATCAGCAGAGAGCGCTATTCCCCCGTTTGTTTCCCGAAAGTTTACATAGAATTTCTTATCCAATCCCTGAGCTGCTTGTGTCTGTTACGCCAATCCCTCGGTCCAGCGATCCAACCCCGTCTGCAGATCCCGGGGACAAGCCGAGGAGAGGGAGCAAAGACTCGGAGGGAGAAAGCGTCTTCATGCGTAAAACTGCATGGAACTATGACGTCTTCGGGCTAGTTCAGACCTGGTTTAGTCCTGGTTTGGTCCGGGAATAGTCCTACTTTTAGACCCTGCTTGGACTTAAAGATGGAAAACTTGGAACTATGAATTGGGCACGAACGAAGCACAGCGAAGCAATGGAAGTTCCTTATAGATAACTGGACAATAGATCTATCCAAGAAGGCGAAGAGAAGGAGGAGGAGGGGGTTTTGGAGTGCGTTGGATGTGAACTTTTTACGCACGGAACAACCGGAGAAGTGACGCTAGCGGAAACATGAACCGGCAGCAGCAGCAGACGCAGGGAGTGGTTTTAACGGGTTACCATAGCAACGCAGAGCTCCTGCCCAAAAGCGAGGCCCCCGGTGCGCACAGGTGGGAAGCACGAGCGGCTATTCTATAACCTTCCGTGCATTTACTGTCGTGGTTTAGTCTTCTTTCAGTCCTGTTTTAGTCCTGGCTAGTCCTGGTTCTGCCCTGGTTTGGTCCTAGTATAGCCATTCCTAGGTTGGTCCTGGTTAAGTCCTGGTTTAGTTGTGGTTTAGAATTCTTGGTTCAGCCAGCCCTAATAATCTTTTAGTCCAGGTCCTTGTTCTGTCCTAGTTTGATCCTCATTCAGTCCTGGTTTAGTCCTGGTTTAGTCCTGGTTTAGTAGTGTTGCTTGAGTCTTGGCTCAAGCAGTCCTAATTATGTCCAGTTTTATGTCCAGTTTCAGTCCTGGTCTAGTCTTGCTTCAGTGTGTCCTGGGTTAGCCATTGTCCAGTCCTAGTTTAGTCCTAGTGTAGTCCAGGTTTAGTAATCTTTGTTCAGTCCTGGTCCAGCTCTAAATGTGTCCTGTTATACTGTTACTGGTGCAGTGATCCCATTGGAGTCCCAGTCTAGACCTAATTTAGTCCGGGTTAAGTCCTGGAGTAGTCTGGGATCACCACTCTCCTCATGTAGCCAATTCCTTTTGGTTCAGTCCTTGTTTAGTCCTGGTTTGGAAACAATGCAGTTCTTATTTAGTCCTGGTTTAGTCTTGGTTTTAAGGAAATTGTGTTTTCTTGAATACGCTCTGGTAGTTTTTCCTTATTTATTTTTTAGATTGTGGTCTAGACCTGTTATGTCCTAATATTTACACCTGGCTTAGTGCTTTAATAATCCCCTTGCAGATCTGGTTTAGTCCTGGTGGAGTTCTAGTTTTGGGCATGTACTGGTTTGAACCCACTGTAGTCCAGGTTAAATCCAGCTTTAGTCCTGCTTTATAATAATGGAAATAGTAGCTTATATTACATTATTTACAAGCACTAGAGAACTGGTTTAGTCCTGGTTTAGTCCTGATTTTCAAAATACATTTAGATAAGGCTATGGCACTGTCCTAGAATAGTCCTTTTTAGTACCTGTTTTAGTGGCTACACAAGGACTAAACTAGGACAGAACTTTAGTCCTGGAATAGTCCTGGTTTAGTTCTAGTTTAGTCCTGGTTTACACTTGGTGCATTCAGTCCAATAGTATTATAACTATAATTAATTAATTATGATGTTTACGAGCGCCACAAACAGGGGTCAAAGCTCAATGTGATAGTAACATTTCATATTTCAGACAAGAAGACCTGATTTGAACCTGGTTTCGTCCTGTATTTTTCTATTAGTCAAGTTTAGTCCTGTTTCAGTCCTGTCTCAGTCGTGTTTCAGTCCTGGTTTAGTCCTTGCATGTAACCACTACAGTCCCTCCCTGTATTATTGACATTAGCTCACTGCTGTACATACACACACACACACACACACACGCACACACACCCACACACACACACACACACACACACACTGAGGTACTGTATTGTGAGGTACTGTACAGCTGCAAGTTTCATCACAATTGAATCAAAATGGATGCAATTAGCAAATCACAAAGGCTACATTTATTAAAGTGTCATAATTTCCTCCAATAGTAACCAAATCTCCTGTCTTATTCTGCATCAAAGCTGCTAACTGTAATTAAACCTGTACAAACATGTTCTGAAATGTACTTCATGTATTAGTTTGTCAGCTCAGATTTCAGTCTTTTTGTCAACTCTTCTCGACAGGTTTAAAATGTGAACTTTTATCAGAATCCTATTGTTAAAGGTCCTATACTACGCAAAATTGACTCTTGTGAACTTTAAGTCATGTTAGAATGTTGTTACCTCCTCATCAACATGCCTGGAGTTGTGTTTTGTTTCTTTCACATATGTCTGAATAATCCTTCTATTATTAGTCTGTCTACATCTAGTTACACAAGCTTAAAATGCTCTGTTCCATCTTGTGACATCATAAAGCAGTAGTTTTCAAGTCAACAGTTACCTTTCACCTTTTGTTAAGCAGAGGTTTGAGATCCCATGCTGAAATTCTTCTAATTATTTTAGTGAATGTGTATGGAGTTTATAAACACCATGGAGCACTTCTTATAATACCACATGACATCACAGGGTGGAACAGAGTGTTTTCATTTTGAGAGAAGAACTCAGCCTAAATATGAAGGATTTGTGTGTTAAACATGTGTGAATGAAACAAAACACAAGGTCAGTTTGTGATGAGGAAACAACATTATAACTTGAAAAAAGCATAGTACAGGGGCCTTTAAAACATAAATCACAAATGTAATCACAAACAGATATTTTCCCCCAATTGTTCAGCTCTAACAAATGAAGAATTTGTAACTTCTATGACCTAAATCCATTAGAATATAATATCTGTGAACAGGTTCGACCTTTGGCTGTGTCTTTGCCTCTCACACACTTTTTAGTTCCGTTTATCAGCAGATTAGAGACTTCACCTTGACATTTGGCTGGATTCACTTTGATTCTCCGCACTGTAAACACGATAAGGTAGTAGCCACTTCACACTTACAAATGTTGTTATGTCATTGGTCAGTCTTTGGTCTGTGTGAGTAACAGGAGGATTTAAAGGTCCTATATTAAACAAAATTGGCTCTTGTGAGCTTTAAGCCATGTTAGAACATTGTTACATCCTTAAAAACAAACCTGGAGTTGTGTTTTGTTTCATGCACACGTTTGACTAATCCTTTATTTTTAGTGTGTCTACATCTCCAAAGCTCAAAATGCTCCTTGTGATCCACCTTGTAATGTCATGAAGCGGTCATTTTCAAGTTAACAGTTGCATGGCTAAAAATACTTGTAAGTAAGTACTAATTACCTGTTACTTTTACATTTTTTATAGAATTTTAGATCAGTATGTAATCCAATATCTGTTTAAAGATGGGGTTGTTTAATTCTATGGGGTATTAACTGCAAACACATAATATTTTTAGATGTTACCCATTCTGTTGCTCTTCTCGCTAAGTCACTTCCCCTTCAGAGTGCGTATCCCGCTAATGAACCCACTGCACATCGCATTAGGTTTGTCAAGTTGCTGTGTTCAATTGTGTATCATGTTTTTGTATATTTATGGAAAAATGTCATGTGGGAGCATGGGTGACGTAGGCTTGTGGGCTGAGCTTTTGACAGAATCTTACAGCAAACCATAAGGAGGGTTCGAATATGATAGAATGATAGAACATTATAACATGGTAGAAAGCTCCAAAGAGTAGATTTCTGCAGAATAGCCCCTCTTTAACTAAATTGTGAAATTGTGTGTGCTGATAGGTAAAGAAATGAGCAGCTGGAGCAGTGAGACTGACTGTAAAAGCTAAACTAAATTTCTTCTGTTGGACCTGACTTGACTCTGGTCTGCTGCTGTAACTTTAATCCTGGAGGTCGGATGTCTCACGTCTGTGTCTCCGTGTCATTTCCTCCAAAACCACACCAGCTCATGCTATCATGCACTCTCTTCTCGTGCGCGCTCGTCTCATGCACTCTCATCTCATGCACGCTCGTCTTGTGCACGCTCAGAGCTCACATAAAGGCGCTGCTGTAACATGATGCTGTTGTTTGGTCCTGGACGAACCATCTGCAACACGCCACACATCCTGTCTCCTCTCTCCCTCCTCTTTCGCCTCTCTATCCTCTCTCTTCTCTCTCTCCTCTCCTCCCCTAATGTGTCTCTCACCAGACTGATATGTGTCACTCTGTACTGAGTTCTACATATTAACAGTCTGGGATGTCTCTCACTGAAAGTCAGAAAACACAGTGACATGACAACTATTTGAATCTGATCGAGCAGCGGAACAAGACGAAAAATCAAACTTTTGTCACATCCAGTTTAGAGAAAAGCACAGATATCTTCCCTGTCCACAGTTGCTCAAAGCACTTACCTTCTGCACCTTTTTCTCAAACAAAATAGTCTGTAGTGACGCTAAAATAGGGTGAAGTACGCCCGTCATTGCCGCCATGTTCAGCACAAACCTCAGTGCTGATCTGTGATTAGTCGCCAACCACCTGTCAGGCCCTATTGCACCAGCGGGCATGTGCCAAGCTGGATCCTCGTGAGATATTGTGAAAATTCATCTTGTTGCGCACTGCTCCCTTTCTCAGTTAAACATTGTAAGCCACAGAAAGTAGATGAGGTTTGAATCTCATTGCTCTTAGTCTGTGTTAGGAGTGTAATAAATCCTAATGTAAATGTTGGTATTGTCATTTGAGATGCTGCCCTGTCACACAAACACACTGTGAATGGGTGTATGTAAACTGTACACTGGAGGCACGTGAGACAGCAGCAGTTTCCATCATTAGTTCCTTTACAAAGACATGAGCCGTAGGATTAAACAGGAGAGGCTCAGGTGAGGAGGGGCAGGTTAAACTACAGCTCGTGTGTTTTTGTGCATCTTATGGAGCTCAAAAGTGACTCCCCATCCCTGGTTCTGGAAGTAAATTTTTCATTAATCTTTCTCATAGACACAAAAAATGTATAGTAAAAGTTGAAAAGCTCAGGGTTGACCATAAGAAGACCTATAATTTTATTTCAAATCTGTTTCTGAAAATGTATAAATCAGTTAATAAAAAGTTAATAAAGCATTTCGCCAAATCTTTTGTTTGAAATGTGCTTTTTAACTTAAAACAACCAGTCAGCCTAGTTAGAATGAAGCTCCTTAGCTTGAACTTAATATTTGAATTTTTTTCTAAAGGTTTATGGGAAAAATGAATGGAAAATTGACTTCCAAAGCCAGAGCGCGCAGTCACTGTTGAGCTCCATTGTTCCTGTTGGCTAATTTGTCCTCTGTCCTCTGACCAGCCAGTCCCTTCTACTTTCTGTTTGAATCCAGAAGGTCCCGGAACTGGACAACAGAGCATGAAAATTCTCTGTCCAAACTTGAGATGACAATCACAGCCGTTAATTTGTATCACATCTCTCTGAAATGCAGAAGACATCTCCTCTCCAAAGTTCTTGTAACATTCAGAACGAAATATATAACTTCTTTTACTTGAGATAAGTAATAGTTTGGTGCTTCAGTTGTTGATTCTGTAAAAATCCAAGCAGTTTCTCAGTCTTTTTCAGTTGTTTTTTCCAATTTCTTAAGTGTAAGCAGCCATGTTTGTTTTTTACGTGAACGGACCATGCATCTCTCTGATTGGTTAATCCACGTGTCAGTTACGTCCTCTGAAATCAAGGAGACAGGATACAGCTCCAGACCCACTCGTCTTTATAAAGCGTGTGGCTCTGGCTGGTCTGGTAACATTTTTTATCAGTGTGTGGGACAGGCTTGGTCAGGACTGCCTTAGCTGGAGATTTGACCTACGGTGCATGTTTTGATTTACTGCTCTGTGAGTCTCTGCTCATGTTTTGGAGCCAGTGAACGGACCTGAGAATGTTCGATTACAATTCTTATTTCATTATCGTTTTATCATTATTATTAGTTACAATTAATCACCTCATATTCCAAAAGACAAACATTTCATTTGCCCCTCGTCTCTGTGTCCTGTTCTGATGGGGCAGAGAAGTGTCTAAACTGGGTCAGACTCAGAGGAACAGTGGAGCTCTGTGTGTGAGGCTGCACCTGCTCTGCTCTGTGCGAACTGATACTTTGCAGCTGATGTCATCAACATTGCCTGGGGGGTGTGATGCTAATTGGAGGCTCTGCTCTGTCTGAAGCCCTATCACTTGAGTTCGACTTTAATATGAGCTTTATTTTAACACAATGTGACCATAAAGCACTGACTTAGTTGGAGCTGCAACAGGTGAGATGATTTGTGCTGTTAAACAAGTCTCTCTCAAATAAAATTAGAAGCCCTAAACAGAGTCATAAATGCTAAAATTTGCAATTAATTTGTTAACAATAGGGTTCTGTTCAAAGTTCATATTTTAAACATCCAGAAGGATTTACAAAAAGACTGAACTGACAAACTAATACAAGAATCACAATTCAGTTTTCATGTTTGCACAGATCTAAACTACAGGATTAGCAGGGGTTTTTTTGCAGAATAAGACAGGAGATTTTGTTGTGTGTGGAGGAAGTTATGGTGCTTCAAAAACTGCAGCCTTTGAGATTTGCTAATTGCGTCAATTTAAATAGCAGTTTGGATTTGATAACGATAAATCTTGCTGCCCTCAAGCATGTGCTCAAGTGGGAATCAGACCAGCAACCCTCTAGTTCATAGATAAATGTTTAACCCACACCACAGACTCCTGTATTTGTATAACTAAATGCAGTAGCACCTCCCTCGAACCTAAATCTGAGCACATTTTAGTTTAGACCATCTGTCACTCTCAGATCTAAACACTGGTCTGAACAGGGCCATGACAAAAGTGAGAAAGTACACTAAACAGTAGTGGGGAGAATAATAATGTTTAGTTACAGAATATTGAATACCTGCAGTAAAGGTGCATTGTGTAACTTTTCTGGTGGAGAGTCCGTCAAATGCTTTTCTTCATGGAGATGTTATTGCTTTATCTGGAATGTTTCACAGTATGGCATTAAACCTTTCTGTCCTCATAGAGACAAAACCAGGAGAGGCAACCCCACTCACAGTCAGAATGTCTGTTTTTCAAGGTATTTTTGAGCTATAAAACCACCAGTAATTTAATAAACGTAAGCTAGAGCTGTTTAATGTCATACATTTCAGGCAGAGCAGTGACATATCCACAGAAACAAGCAGGTGATGGACCCTCCATCAGAAAAGTTACACCTTTAAAATGTATTTTGTAACATATTTTGTTATATGGGCCTTTTACTTTTACTTATAGACCAAGTTGCATTAAATTATAGCTTTGTTTTTGTTGTTTTGGATTTCGACTGTGTAAACCATCAGATATTGTTATCCAGGCTAACTCAGTTTAACATCTCTGATCAGGCACTTTTATGGTTCAAATCTTACCTGTCCAACAGGAAACAGTATGTGGTAGTAGATGGTGTTAAATCAGCCTGGCTAGACTCTGACACTGGTGTTCCTCAGGGGTCTGTCCTTGGTCCGGTCTTGTTCTCTCTCTTTATCAATAACCTACCTAATGCATGCCCAAACATCCTCTCGCAAATGTATGCGGATGATGCAGTCATCTACACTCACGGAAAAAACATACAACAAGCTGCTACAGACCTCACAGCTGCGCTATCCTCAGTGCAGGACTGGCTCAGGGACTCGTGTCTTATGCTGAACACAAAAAAAACAGTTTGTATGTATTTCTCAAAACGTCGCATAGAATCAACCAGGTCAAATGTTTTTCTGAATGGAGAGGAGCTTAACCTTGTTACAGAGTTTAAATACCTTGGAATAGTTCTGGATCCAACATTTTCTTTTAAAAGTCATATAAAAAAAGTAGCACAGGTAGTCAAATTTAATCTCCAAAATTTCCGCCATATTCGAAATAACTTAACACTGCAAGCAGCTAAAATGTATTTCTACTCCATGATCATCTCACATATTGATTACTGTCTCACTACATGGTCACTCGCATGCCCCACATCTCTGAAAATCATAGAGAGCCTCTACAAAAAAGCTTTAAAAACATTGGACAAAAAACCATTGTCACATCACCACTGCCATGTTCTATACAAATATAAATTACTGCATTTTCAAAACATGATCAATTTAAAATCAGCATGTTTGATCTATAAAGTTCTGCACTCTCTCGCTCCTCCACCAATAAAAGAATTTATCAAGAGTAAAGAAAACACACAAAGAACCACACGAGCCTCCGCCAGAGGAGATACGGTCATACCCCACAGACGTACCACCTTTGGTCAGATGGTCCTGTCTGTCCGAGGTGGGAACCTGTGGAATAGCCTTCCTTTAACTCTGAGGGAGTGCCCAACATATAATTCATTTAAGGCTCAACTGAAAAACTGGCTCTGGGCAAATCAAACTTCCACACATTAGGTGCCAGGCTCTTTATTGATATATTGTGTATCTTTTATGGACCGTTTTAGTATTGTATGATGTATGTGGGTGTGGATAATGAGCTGAGTGAATGTTTATGGAGTTTTGTGCAAAAGTGACTAAGATTGTAAGATTGTATGGTTGGAAAATTGTATTTAAGGCCTGATCATTGTTTAATGTAAATTTTATTGTTGTTGTATTTTTGACCCCTGTGACCCTGACCCGTGGGACTACGGATGGAAATTAGCCGTGGCTACAATCCGGCGTGTTTACAGTCGTGCTTTTGTCATGTATGTTCATTAACATGCACTGTCCCAATCAAATAAACAAATAAATAAATAAATAAATTTATGTTTAATTAGAGACAAAAAAAAAAATCACACATGTACATGCTACAAAGGCTGTTTTCTTTATTTCTCATTAATACCGTGCAGTTAAAGCCTAAATTAAAATATGAAGTACCACCAAGTATTCCTTTGATTTTAACTCCACCAAATGAGAAAGTAACTGTTCTATAATAGTTATTCAAAATCACTATTCAGAATATGTATTTTTGGTACATGTATTCAGTTACTTCCCAACACTGCAGTCTGTTTCAGTCTGCCTTTACATATATTATTGTATTGTACTATTTATCAAAACAAATCTCACAAGATTTTTGTCATGTGTGCTCAGTTTTGAGGAAATTTCATCTCACAATATCTGGCCCCATCCCCATTATTCCCTATATTCATTATTCACAATTAAGAATCAGTGTAGTCAGGCTCCAGTCTCTTCTTCTGTCTATTTTAGCGCCAGTTAGTCCCAGTTAGGCTTGTCACAATAATTACAGTATCGTTATATCTTCCACATATGAAAACTCGAACAGTATATTTATCGTGTGTGTAGAATTTTTTTTTCCAATAGTGTGGAGATTTTAGCCATTCTTCTGCAATAACGTAAGATCTGAGCTGTAGAGGGTTGACAACATAAATAAATGACAGTTTTTTAAAAAATAGCTTTACTGGTATTATTTCGCTTTGTGTCAGTATTATCGTTTATCACAAAATTTGTTATTGTGACAGGCCTAGTTCCAGTCTCTTTTGTCTTTTGTAAACAGTTAAAGTATTTGGGCTCTGACTCACTTCCTCCTTTGTGAAGCTGCTAACCGAGCAATTTTTACTTTTCCCCATTGAAATCTACTGGTGTTATATTAATTAAAATTAAAAAAGGGGATATTATACAAAATGTACTTTTTTTTAGCTTTCTACCATGTTATGACATTGTTCCCTCATCAAAAACATGCCTGTATAGGTTTTAGATGTAATCTATGCATGTTTGAGTAATTTAGTGATCTCTCCTGGGCTCTAGTCAAACCCTCCTAAATACAAAAATATACAAAAACATGATACAAAACTTGACAAACCTGATTCAATGTGCAGTAGTTTCATTAGCGGAATGCACGCTGCTTGTGTTGTGATAGTGTTCTGAAGGGGGAATGACTCAGTGCGGAGAGCAAAGGGAGGAGAGACTCAAAGCTCAGAGCATCAGAAACGAAACTGAAACTATTTACACATTTTAATACATTGTTGTCGGTGAATATAGCATTTTGAAAACACTAAAAGTTACCCTGGTGATCTAAATATGTTATGTGTTGGCAGTTAATACCCCATAGAAGTGTA